>JAWHQI010000321.1:0-660000 GCA_033032865.1 Dactylorhiza incarnata | reverse complement strand
TGATGATTTATTTTTCTTGTGTTGTAGATTGCAGGCACAAGTTTTGACGTTGATCTATCTGCTGGGGAGTTTGCAGAGTATGATGACAAGGGGAAGCACCCGGTTGGAATAGTGAATGTTCGAGTGAAATTTAGTATCGTCAGGAGGAAGGAGCGACAAGGAAGGAAGGATTCATTCATCTGAAATATTTATCATTTTAATGTTAAAAAATTTAGCACTGTTAATGTTCAACCAGACCTCTCTGATCTGTTTGGTTATGTATAGATATACATGTTAATCTCATAGGAGATAAAACCACTGTTATACTACTATTGAGTTATATCGGGGATCAAAGGAAAACACATAATTACAAAGATGCTTGGTTATGACATTGAAATAACAAGGATGCCTATACCAAAAGAGAATCCAGGAAATCAACCTGATTAATAAATCTTGCCTCTAATCTCCTTGTCAGCTCCAATTCTCTTCTTTCTTCCGCAATTCTTGACATTTCAAAACCTCCTCACTTCTCACATGACAGCAGTACTTCCACGGTAACTTTATCAGTACTCAAACTATAGTTGTAATTACAAATGAAATTTATTTTGCATGCCCCATAATAAGATTCCCGCAACTTAAATGTCAAAATATTGACTATTATTGTCGAATTTAGCAACAATTATTGGTTATTATAGTCCCAAGAAATACTAATTTGGAGATTCAAGGAGTAATTTTGTGGACCGACTCCTGTTATTAATTCGGAGATGTGGGGAGCAATTAAATCCTACTCAAGAATGTCTCACATGTAGAAGGTTGATAAAGGAAATGCATATTTCATGATTTGAAGGGTAGGTTCTTTATGATTTATTCGAACCTACGCATCTAAATTGAAGCAATAAATTGTAGATTCATACTGAGAGATTGCAATGCTTTAACATAAATTCTCAATTACTTGGCTATCCAATCAAAATGTAATTGCACTAATATTTTCAAATGACCATTAAAAAGAATAGAGTTGACAACTCTCTAGGTCTTTTCAAATGGCCGTGTATTGTGTAATTTATATAACATTTCAGATTAAGTCTCTTTTTGTTCGAATGGTGAATAAATTAAGAGCTACGGTGGGAATGGGAGCTCCCACGTGTCGTGGGAATGAGCTGAAAAGTAGTTTTTTTTTTGTATTTCTTGTTCCTGTCCCATTTCAAATGGAGGTATATCAAACACACATGCTAACTCTGATGATTTTTTTCCCATCAAAAAATGGAATAAAAATGTTCATATAAACAGAGCCTAAATTATAAAAACGAGTCGCTCCATGTTGAATGATGAAACGAATCTTAGGCTCCATTTGGCACGGTTTTTTTGCTCCGGTGAGTTTGTACAAAAATCGTAAGCTCCTTTGCCTCTGCTTCTCACCGCGTTCATGACCGCATGACCTCACCTAAGGAGAGGAACCCGGCTCCCTTCCTTCCTCTCTGTTTCCCTTCATTTTTTCTTCCTTTCCCACTTCTCTCTCCCCCTTTCCTCTCTCCCTCCCTCCATTTTTTCCTTCCTTTCCCTCTTTTCTCTTCCTCTCTCCCCCTTTCTTTCTCCTCCCCCTCTTTTTTCTCCTCCCCCTCTTTTTCTTTCTCTTCCCTCCCCCCACCCCCCCTTTTTACCCCCTCATACCAGAGTAAAACCCGGCGCCCCCCCCCCCGACCCCTTTGTGATTCTCCTCTAAGGTAACTTCATCTCTCTTATCGAGCTCTTCCCCAACCATAACGTAATTTTAGGTTAATTTTGGGCTAATTTTGCTTATTATGGGTGGGTGCATGGTGACCTCCGCACATGAATATAGAGACTCAAACATGACGTAATTTGACCACTGTGATCAGGTTGATGGTGTCACAAAATAGTGTTTCGACTTTTATATAGTATAGATAAAGCTACGAACTTAGAACATTACATATATCACTGGTGGAGGTTTCTACCCCATTTTTAAGGCTTTTTATTCAACATTTTTTTTACTTGAGAGATGAGTCCAACAATTAGCACAGTATGTTCATCAACTATTTAATTTCAACAAAAACTTCCGTTAAGGCTCTGTTTGGGGAGGAATTTATACAGCGATGGCGTTTATTTAAAAATGCCACCGTTGTTATTCGTGCATTTGGGATCCGAGTTGAAAAATGCAAAATGTCTTTTTTTCGCGGATTTTGTGTAAAACGTTATGGTAACAACCACCCAGCTTCTGTGTTCCTCATTCCGCAATTTTCCTCTCACGTGGCCTAAGCCCCCCCCCCCCCCCCCCCCCCCCCGACACCTTCGTGATTCTCCTCTAAGGTAACTCCATCTCTCTTAACGAGCTCTTCGCAAACCATGACGTAATTTCAGGTTAATTTTGGGTTAATTTTGCTTATTAGGGGTGGGTGCATGGTGACCTCCACACATGAATATAGAGACTCAAACATGACGTAATTTGACCACTGTGATATGGTTTATGGTGTCACAAAATAGTGTTTCGACTTTTATATAGTATAGATAAAGCTGCGAGCTTAGAACATTACATATATCACTGGTGGAGGTTTCTGCCCATTTTTAAGGCTTTCTATTTAACAAATTCTTTTTACTTGAGAGATGAGTCCAACAATTTAGCGCAGTGTGTTCATCAACTATTTAATTTCAACAAAAACTTTCGTTAAGCCTCTATTTGGGGAGGCATTTTTACAGCGATGGCGTTTATTTAAAAAAGGCACAACTGTTATTCACGCATTTGGGATCCGAGTTGAAAAACTCAAAATGTCTTTTTTCGCGGGTTTTGTATAATACGTGATCGCAACAACCACGCAGCTTCCGTGTACCTCATTCCACAATTTTCCTCTCACGTGGCCTAACCCCCCCCCCCCCCCCCCCCCGCCCCGACCCCTTCGTGATTCTCCTCTAAGGTAACTCCATCTCTCTTATCGAGCTCTTCGCCAACCACCGCATGCTCGTCGAACACCGTCGGATCGATGCCCCCTTAGATCGTCGATCTTCCCTTGCTCATCGACTACCATTCTGCTCGCAGATGGTGGGGCACCTCCGGTTTCTCGTCGACGCCGACTTAGGACAACACCATCTCTTGTGTAGTACTCTCTTCCTTCCTCCCTGGATGCAATATTTGCTTGTTCCTCTCCTTTATGTTGGTTTTTGAGATCTTGATTTTGCTTTCATTAATGAGAAAATTAGAACCAAATGTTAGATTTCTGTTTAGGTTTTGATGTCATCCTGCACTTGCATGCCCTAATCTGCTTCAGTTCACTGTCTTAGTAGTTTGGAGTTTGGATATTGCTTGGAAAGTTTGCTTTATGTTGATGTGTAGGTGCTTAGATTATGTGAATATGTTTAGGGATGATTTGAATTATGAGAATATGTTTAGAGAATGAGTAATTATGTGATGTGATTTTGTTAGATTGTTTAGCGATTATTTAGCTTATGTGACGTATGATAGGGTTTGCATATGAATGTTAGGGTTTTGATCTGTTTGTATGCAAAAAATTTAGTTATGTTCCGGATTTGTTCTATGTTCTTTGAGTGGATGCAAAACATTTGGTTAATAATCTATTTGTTAGCAACGAGATCCTTAATTCAAATCTATTTTGGCTTTGTTTGCAAGTTTTGATTATTATTATTATTATGAAAGTTGTTTTGAACTATTTATTGCTAAATTACTAGGTGGAACATTTTAATATTTTGTTTTGAATATTTTTTTTTGTTAGAGCATTACAATATTTATGTTTTGAATTTTAATGTTTTAGGGTTGAAATTTTTATTATTTATGTTGAGAAATTTGACTCCAACCACCACCACATTTTTGTGCCACCAAACAGATAAAATTGCTTTCGCGTTCATGACAGCAATAAAAATATAGCTTCTGGCTTCTGCAAACATCATAACTGCGTTCACGACCACAGTTTCCAACCACTGCGTTCATGATCATAGTTTTCAACCATTGTATTCACGACCGCCACCACGGCCCCAAACAGAGCCTAAATGCATGAAGTATTTTGTGAATGGGTATTCCATCCCCCTACCACTAGTTATTTATCTAAAATAGCTTGAACCAGAAGGTAACTTAAGGCAAAAAAAATGATAAACTTACAGCGGCCATATCATCAGTGAAATAAACATCATGATGCCCTTGAAGATAAGGAAAGGGATCTGCCAACCAAACCATGTCCACATCATTATACATCACATTGTAACCCAACTTCAAGATATTCAGCAGGTGTCTTGGCCTCCGAGATGTGAAATTGAAGAAACCCTGTTGGAAGTGGAGGGATGAGAACCGCACAAATTAAGAAAAGGCAATGGAAAAATTTTCAATGTGACATTGTTCAAAAAAAATGAGAGCTCATCAGAGAAAACATACCAAAGATCCAAATTTGTGGGCGACCTGGGCATCAGGAACAGGAGGGATTAGAACCGCATGGCCGGGCCACTTCTGATTAATCTTATAAAGAGTGGCGTAGTCCTCTGCAATGACGAGGACTTCATCCTGGTGCTTCTGTCTCGAGATGCTAATGAGCCAGTTCTGGAGGAAGGGGAGATAGGGCTGGCTCACCGCACAAACAATGATGGTGCCGTTCTTTCCGCCTACGAATTCAGCGGCCTGGGATAGGGTATAGTCTCTCCACCTGGATAGAGACGACGATGAGGAGAAGGGGAAGAAGACCTCCGTGGGGAACATCCAGGGAATGAGGACGCCGAGGACGACAATGAGAGCGAGGAGGATAAGGAGGCCGGAACGGCCGAAGAGGGAAACTGTCCGCTGGTGGAATCGATAGGTGAAAGAGACTGCACGAGGGGAAAGGGGAGAGCCGCCCGCTAAAGTCTTCTGTTGTTGTTGTTGCTGCCTTTGGTAGAGAAAGGCAGGCATTCTCAAGATCTGGGGAATGTGGAACTTTATGGGTCTCGAATAGCAAATTTGCAAATCGAGGGAAAAGAACAGAGGTTGGACGGCATGAGGAGAAGGGAGCGACAAGGAGCTGTTCCTGGATTAGTCGGAGAAGACCGGTTCACTGGCTTCGTACTTTAATAAAAAGTGGGAAAGGCACGAGAGCGAGAGATCGAGAATGGGGGAAGAAGAGGGAGTGAGATTAGGGAGGAACCGTCCCGAGCATAGTAGAGGGGGTGTCGGAAGTGATCGCCGGCGAAGACACAGTTGTCGATGGGAAGGAGGTAGAAAATCGAGCAATCTTCTTCTTTCCTACTGCAGTGGCGACGGGAAGAGGCCGGAGCGATCTTGTTGTTTCCTGCGGCAGGGGCGGCCGTGGATCGGGATCGAGAGGAGCAAGCAGGTTATGCACGAACAAATGTAGGTTCCCGCAAGCGCGTGCGGAAATTACGCAAGCCTGAGTTTCTTACGCTTGGAGAAGAAGAGGAAGGTTTCGGAGCCTAATGAACCAGTCACCTCTCTTTCTATAAGCTTAATGCATAGCGTTAATGCACGTGCACGCGGAAATTAGGCACGCTCACATTCGGATCCCAGAGATAGAAGCGTGATGTTATTAGCAGTCCGACGTCTATTCGCAGTCCTAAAAACATATAAAATGGCTATTCGCAGTCCTAAAAACACATAAAATCATTGGACTATTCGCAGTCCTAAAAACACATAAAATCATTGGACTGCGAATATTAATGGACTGCTTATAACATTGCCCAAATAGAAATTTCTCTAAACGCACCTCATGGCTCTTATAAATCCATGGATGAACATCATCTCTACGGGTGCACATCATAAGCCCCCCAAACCTTCGGAGTTCGGAGGTTTTGATATTCTTTTTTGTGGTGGCTTGGATTGGAGTCGTTGTCGAGGAATAGAAGCGAGGTTGTTTTCACTCTATCTTCTGCAGTCTCTTCTTGATTCGTACAGCCTTGTGTTGGTGCTTTTTGGCGTCTTGTGACTCTATTGCTATTGTCGAAGCGCTAATCGGAGGGACAGGCCCCATGATGGTCGGTGAAGAGAATATGTATTCAAACCGTGGATGAACGTAAGAGGGTCATGCCCTTACGACGTCGGGACCTTACTGCGGTGGAGTAGGGAGAACCTTTAATCGACGGCAGTGTGAAGTCCCTGGGGCAAGACCCCAAAGTGGTCGGTGAAGAGTGTATGTATTCAAACCGTGGACGAACGTAAGAGGGGCAGACCCATACGGCGTCGGGACCTTACTGCGATGTTGAAGGACGAACCTTCAATCGACGGCAGTGCGAAGTCCCGGGGGCAAGGCCCCAAAGTGGCCGGTGAAGAGCTTATATATTCAAACCGTGGACGAACGTAAGAGAGGCAGGCCCTTACGACGTCGGGACCTTACGACGGTGGAGAAGGGCGAACCTTCAATCGACGGCAGTGCGAAGTCCCAGGGGCAAGACCCAAAAGTTAATGATAAAAAGTGTTTGTGACGGTGAGGAAGATGTATGTTATTTTTACTCAAACATAGGTGTCGGTGTTAAAACATATTTTTCATGGAAGAGAAATGGTTTGCGCGAGTCTGAGCTCGCGGCTTTGTACATAATATAAGATAAATTTACGTGAATCTGAGCTCGCGGCTTTGTACATAATATAAGATAAGTTTGCGCGAGTCTAAGCTCGCGGCTTTGTACATTATATAAGATAAGTTTGCGCGAGTCTGACCTCGCGGCTTTGCATATAATATAAGATAAGTTTGCGCAAGTCTGAGCTCGCGGCTTTTTGCGTGATAGAAGATTCAAATTACTAATAAATGTGGCGCAGGTTCTGGGCGTTCCAGGTGCGTGGTAATGTCTTCCCTTCCGTCGTTCTGAGCTTGTATGTTCCGGGCTTTACGACGGTAGTGACAACGTATGAACCTTCCCAAGTTGGCGAGAGTTTATCTCCTTGCAGGCCTTTGCCGGTCGCCTCGATGCTGCGTAGGACCAGATCCCCTATGTTGATTGGCCTGGGTTTCACCCTGATGATGATTTTATAATTTTAAAAATAATTCCAACTAATATCCCGATATAAGCAAGTATATCTATCAAAATATAGTATAGGAAGAATGACGTATTTGCCCGAGGCCTGTCATGTAATAGTACTCACGCAAAATTTCTATTAATTTATCTATGAAAAATTGGATTTGTTTTGGAAAATTAAAAACAACAAATTGAAATTTGCTAGAAAGAACAAATTCACGAATTAAAATAGACTTAGTACTTGATTAAGCATTCTTGGGAATCCGATTGCAAAAGATACGTTTTAATTCTTAAAATTCTGTTTCGATTAGATGATTGAAAAATATGAAGGAGGCTCGCTAGAGACGACCACCGCCTAATTTTACTAATACTTCAATTAAAATCTCGTAATTTGAAATAAATTAAAATCGCATGAAAGATAAATCCAAAATTCGAAAAGAAATTATATTTCCAATGCTCAAAGAAATTATAATTAACTTTTATTTTCAAGAGATCTATGATATCCACGAGCCTCTCGGCTGCTAAGACGCCAACCAAATAACGAAATTTATATACTAGTAATATAAACTCGCAACCAAATTTTAATCGGAAATAAATCGAAACAAAACTTCAGAAATTACAGACGACGGATTATAATTCTATCATCATCCCAATACTAATCAATCAAACACTAAGAAATGATTTAGCTACTCATAGTGAAATAAGAGACAACAATAAAATGATATGTAAACATTTTCATTAATTTAACGGAATGAAAAGTAAATAATTAAAATAATATAAGCAACAATAACACTAGAAATATTTTAAAAACTAGAAATACAAAACTCTAATACAAAGCATAAATAATTTGATAAGAAAATAGAGAATTTTCATACAAAATTTCTCTATAACTCTCACTATCTTCTTTCTTCCTATGCTTGGTGGTTGATATTATGCTAAGCTTGACTCCCTCCTTGCTTGAATCCTTGCCCTTTTTATAGTAGAAAATCTCATATGTAATTAATTGGTGGGTTGCATCAAATTGGATTAAAAAGAGAACCGACTGCTTGAAATTAATTGATGAAACGCATGGATGGAGGAATTAAAAGGTGATTGTTATCCGCACTACAGTTTTTGCTATCCGCACTTTTTTTGTATGAGTTATTACGCGCCTTTTGGAAATACGTCTTGTACAAGCATTTTTAGGAAAAGTGATCAACACGAAAGTTGTAGATCTCATCGAGATCTACAACTTTCGTGTTGAACACTTTTTCCTAAAAATGCACGCACAAGATGTATTGCCGCCCTGATTGAAATATGTGCGTAACTATAGCGATTTTTTAGAAATACGCCATGTACATGCATTTTTAGGAAAAATGTTCAACACGAAAGCTGTAGATCTCTTCTAGATTTAAACCTTTAGTGTGCATTTTTAGGAAAAGTGATCAACACGAAAGTTGTAGATCTCATCGAGATCTACAATGATGAGATCTACAACTTTCGTGTTGAACACTTTTTCCTAAAAATGCACGCACAAGATGTATTGCCGCCCTGATTGAAATATGTGCGTAACTATAGCGATTTTTTAGAAATACGCCATGTACATGCATTTTTAGGAAAAATGTTCAACACGAAAGTTGTAGATCTCTTCTAGATTTAAACCTTTAGTGTTTAACATTTTTCCTAAAAATGCATGTACAAGACGTATTTCCAAAAGGCGCGTAATAACTCATTCAAAAAAAGTGCGGATAGCCAAAACTGTAGTGCGGATAACAATCACCAATTAAAAAGGGCAAGCTGCATCAAATTGGATCCAGGTGTGAAAGGGCTGCTCTTGGAGTGGATGTGAATGACTATATTTAATTAAGGCTTTATTTGGCGCGGCGGTGGCGGGCGGCACCTGCGGGTGGAAAGGGGGAGTTGGGAACGGAGGGGAGGAGGCGGGGATGGAAACGGGGAATTTTGCCCCATTTTCCATGGCGCGGCGGGTCCAGCCGGAGCAAACGCCGTCGGAGGGCGTTTGTTTACCCGCCGTCCGGTGGCGCTTGCCCCAAGAGTGCGGCCAAAACGCCGCGCCAAATGAACCCTAAATAAATGTGGACGATTATGATATCGAGAATTGAAAGTGGTTGCATCATTGTGGAGGAGAACGACTAATTGTTTGGAAGAATTTAAGTGGTGGAGGGAGTTGAAGTCGGAGATAAACGGTTGTGTGCATGGAGAAATTAAGTGGGCTGCATTAAAAGAATTAAATGGATGTATTTATTGGATTAATTATTAAATAGCAGATTCATGAAGAGGAGCTCACGTGAAGATAATGTATGCATGACCACATGAGAATAATAATAATAATAGCCATATGGGAGAAATAATATTGAATGGTGATAATAATGGTCGTGAATAAGTTGTGTGAGTGGTAGGAATGTAACCGACTAATTGCGTAATAGCCGTTATGGTATAATAATGCATGCATGGGATTGATGAAAGGTTCACGTGCATGGAAAGGCGACGGCTTGCATGAACTTCACGTGAACATGACCGGACAACAACGGGCTTTTATATCGAGGCATGCAAAAATTCTCTCGGGCCTGCAAAATAATAATAAAAATAATATTAGTGTAATTTATTAGAGAAAAACTAATTAGAACAAATTGCAATATTATATGAAGAAAATACATATTTTAGTTATGAAAATACATATTAGTGTAGTGAGTTATGCGCTGGACAGCCGTATCTCTGACTTATGTAATTAAGTATAGGTTTTCTCGGAGCAGTTCGTCGTTTTTTTCGGGATCGAAGATTTTTGCGCGACTGCTCTGGACGTCGATGTCTACGGGGATGATCGTCTCTGTGCCGTAGCTGAGATTGTACGGGTTCCCCTGTGGGAGTCCTTTCCGTTGTACGATATACCCACAGAACATTTGGAAGCGCGTCCACCCACTGCCTTCCTTCCTCCTGTGGGCGGGCTTTGAGCCCTTTAAGGATGGTGCGATTTGTTACTTCCATCTGGCCATTTGTTTGTGGGTGAGCTACGACCGTATGACAAAGGTTAATCTTCAAGTCTTCGCACATCTTGGTGAACGACTTTCCCGTGAATTGAGTGTCGTTGTCGACGACAATTATTGCCAGGATTCCAAAGCGGCAGACGATGTTCTTCCACACAAACTGTTTGGTGTTCTCCTCAGTGATCTTGGCGAGAGGTTCAGCTTCTACCCACTTTGTGAAGTAATCGATAACCATGATGAAAAACTTTCTCTGGTTGGAGGCCATGGGGAGGGGACCGAGGAGATCGATCCCCCACTGAGCAAATGGTCGGGCGCCTTGGAGTGTCGTAAGCGCTACTAGGGCCTGGTGAGGGACGTTTGCATGGAGTTGGCAGCTTTTACACTTTTGAACGAATTCGGCGGCATCCTGTTTCATTGTCAGCCAATAAAACCACTGACGCATGATCTTTCGGACCAGAGCTCTTGTGCCTATATAGGTGCTCTCCACGTATCCCGTCATGGACTTCCTTTAAGGCGTACTCTACTTCCGCTACCGGAAGGCACTTTAGGTAGGGCCCGGAGAAGGCTCGCATGTAAAGCTCCCCTTCGATGATAACATATGAGGCGGCTCGTATTCGCAGCCGTCGTGCTTCTAAGAGGTCATTGGGCAGGTCTCCATGTACAATGTAGGCTCGGAGGGGTGTCATCCAGGATGGTCCCTCTTCGCTAATTTTGGTGATCTCCCATGTCCCGGGAATGCTGGGAGTCATGATGTCTTCGATTCGGCACCTCCGGGATTGATAGTTAGAAGGAGATGTCGCGAGTTTGGAGAGTGCATTGGCTCTGGAATTCTGCTCCCTAGGGATGTGCAAAATTTTGTACGATGGTACTTTTTGTAGAAGGGATTTCACGAGTATGAGATATTGTGTCATTTGGTCGTTATTTGCCTCGTATTTTCCCTCAACTTGCGAGACCACGAGATGCGAGTCAGTGTAGATTGTAAGATTCCCTGCCTTGCAGTCGACGGCGAGTTGCAGTCCGACGATTAGGGCCTCATACTCAACAATGTTGTTGGTTACTGGGAACTTCAACCTGAGGTCATACTCTAAAGTGATGCCTACGGACTGATCAAGAGCAATCCTGCTCTGGATCCTTCGTCCGCAGAAGCCCCGTCGACATAGAGAGTCCAACGAGGGAGGGGATATCTTTAACAGAGGCGGCCTCCGGAGGTAGAGTATTTTCTACGATGAAATCGGCGAGCACTTGGGATTTGATGTATGGACGTGGTAAGAATTGGATGTCGAACTCGCCAAGTTCGACTGCCAACTTTACTAATCTCCCGGATACTTCCGGCTTCTGGAGAATGACCCGTAACGGTAACTGAGTTAACACTTTTATCGTATGAGCCTGGAAGTAGGGTCAAAACTTTCTTGTCGAAGAGGCGAGGGCGAAGGCCGTTTTATCGACCATCGGGTATCTGGGTATCTGGCTTCGACGTCGGCGAAGGTCGTCTTATCAGCGCGACCATAAAGGGAGAACATGACGTTGAATGCCTCGCCATTATCCTCCCAATCCTCCGACAAAACAGGGAGGTTGGTGCTCAGAGTCACCTCATGGGTGCTTTCCGCCTAGGTCACCAACGGGCGACCATAGACATCCTTGCTTCGGAGGCCTTCATTGAAGTTCAGATGGTTGAAAGGCTCGCCAGCCTCAGAAGGGACCGCCTTCGCCCTAAGGTCTCTGCTCACGACCTGCTTCTTCTTCTTCGAGGGCTCCTGGACCTTGCTCTTACTCTTCCTCTTCTTCGTAGACCCAGACTCCTCGTCGACGACCATCGGGTCATCAGCGACCTACGACAAATCAATAGGGGAGGTCGACAACCCCCTATCCTCACGCGACGGGATCCCCACGCCCTCTTGAAGAGGAACCGCCTCCTTCGCCACGGGGAGAGGCTCGCGTGGCAGAACGCGAGTAGCTGCAGAAGACAGAAGACAAAGATAAGTCGTCATTCGAAGATAAAGGTGCGAGTATAACGGATACTCGCTCAGTAATTTACCTTCGCCCAGGAAGATCTTTGTGAGCTCGTCTACTCGCCTCCGCCAGAATACCACATCAAACTGGTGACCTCGGAAGGAGTCGAAGAGCATCTTCTGAGGTCCCTCCAAGAAGGGAGTCGCGAAGATATGCTCTGGTGGCTGAAAGGATATGCGAGGAATATCCTCGAAGTTGCCGCCGATGACAATTAATTGCTCGCCCAAGCGATGTTTCTTGTTCGCTGTGCCGACCAAGGTGCAGACATAGCTGCAGAAGATGATGACGCCCTCACCGGTCGCCATGAAATGGAAGATCCTCCAGAAGACGGAGAGATCAAAGACGATCTTCTCTTCTCGCAAGAAGTAGAGGAACCCTATAATCATCGTCATGTCGTTAGTATTGATCTGGGTAGGGACTATCCCAAAGTAGCGCTGAATTTAGCATAATTCTGGCCACAACCGTAGTCGTAAGCCCACCTCGAAGTGTAACGAGACAATTTTCCAATATGAATTAAACTAACATAATACTTGTGATGTCGCTATATTAAATAAGTCGTCAATTAAAGGGTTCATTATGAAGTTGGTGTGCTAATAAAGAAAGTGGGTGTATTGGGTGTGCCAATAGAGATAGATGGCTGAAGTGAGGAGTGGCTGATTTTAATATTAATATTATCTTAGAGGCAGTGGAGTTTGAGGGCTGATTTAAACGGTGGACTGCTTTAAGCGGTGGATTGACTTATGACCTCCTCTCCTCTGTCTCGATACTTCTATTTCCGCCTGCTGCTTGGAGAAATCGCTGGGCTGAGCTAGGGCTGGTTGTTGCTGCTTGGTCGCCGGGCTGGGAGAGGGCTGATGCTTGGTCGTCGGGCTGGGAGAGGGATGCTGCTTGGTCGTTGGGCTGTGAGAGGGTTGTTGCTTGGTCGTCGGGCTGGGAGAGGGCTGCTGCTTGGTCGCGGAGCTCTGTCTCGCCGAGCGTTCCTGCTCTGAAGCACGAGGGCTTCTGGTGACATCTGGGGCAGGAGAAGCGCGCGGGGGAGGAGGCAACCCCATGGTCCCGAATGTAGGGGCTGCGGAAACCCGAGTCAGAAGAGTTGCGAAACGAGAAAGGCCAGCGAAAGGGCAATGGAAGGCTTACCAAGCGAGGGCAGAACCTCGCCAGAAGCACCGAGAGGGGCGAATTCCTGGGTCGGAGAGGCGTTCTCGAAAGTAGGAGGAGGAATGACAGCACTCGCCTGGTTGAGCCCAGGGCCACCCTCGGTCGCCGACAGATCCTGCGAATGGTAAGAGAGGCGGAGGTCAGTGGCATCATCATAATCGACCTCGAAAGCGAGATGAATCGCGTTACCTCGATGGTATTGACAAGAGGAATGTTAGAGAGGGGGGAGTTTCGGACGCAGACTCCCTCTCCCCCCGGTCTCGCCCGATCGTCTTGACCTTCTTCAGCCTGTAAGGCTTGGAGGGGTCTCTCGTTGACGAGAGCCAAGAGGTGTATCGAGTGGTCTTGGGAGCGGTCCCTCCCTGTGCGGCGGCAAGGAGAGCCATCATTCCTTCCGAAAGCGGTCGTGGCGTCGGCTTCATGAACGACATGGCGAGTGCTCCGAGGGAGAAAATGAGGAGCAGTGATTAGAAGATGGGCAATCTGAAGGCAACAACTAGGGCCGTATTTATAGCTAAGTGGAGGGCCCCACAAAGAATATTCCCTCCAGGTCAGCAAGGCACTCACCGAATATTGGGGTTGAACTCATCTTTCCGAGCGTAGGACTCGCTCGTAAAGAGCAGGGATTGTGTACAACCCCGTATTCGCCGAGTGGGTCCCCAAGACCCCGTGGTGGGTCAAGGTGCAGAATAGGAGTCCAAGGGCTTTTAGGCGGGTGAGGCCCCACTCGCGGGGCACTCGCATGGTGTCAAAGTAGACAGGAGAGAGCTGGTAGCCAAGACCTCGCCCGTCGTGCGAGTCGAGTGCCTGGAGAATGGTGTCCTCGCAGGCCATTCGCCCGGTGAACTATGACGGGCGAGGGGCCTGGCGAGTGGTGCCTTCACGGACCACTCGCCCAGAAGGCTTTGGGGGGAAATTACTTAAATGCCCCTTGTGGGCTGCCAATAGCCCTCTAGAACAACGGAGTTAGGCTGTTAACAGACCAGTTTGGGGTGTGATTAGTAAAACCAAAAGACGGATTCATGCTATCAGCAGACCAGCCTAGAGAATCTATAAATAGACCCTTAAGGGCACCTTGGAGGAGATCAGATCCTTTTGAGCTCTCTCCTCCAGGTTAATTTCGGAGTTGGCTGCTAGTGCCCTCCAAGGTGCCCGACTGAGCTTTGGTTTGGGAGGGGAAGCTCTCTGAGATCTTCCGAGTGTGTGGCGGGACCTCCTCGCTACAGCCTTGGGTCTGTTCCATATTTTCCATCCACAGTCAGGAGAGTTTGGTGAGGGAGAAGTAAGCACGAGCTACCCCCATGTGGGTCTGAACCCAAGAGACAGGTTGCTAGTTTCAACAGTATGAATACCCACGGTGGAATAATTTTGAGATATATATGCGGTCGTTGAAGGCCAGAAGCCGTTGAAGGCTCAGGGGTCGTGGAAGACCCGGATGCATTTTAATATACCCTTATGATTTCTTAATTTAATGAAGCTAAAGATAAACGAGGAATCTGATTCAGAAACTGATTATGAGAACATCTGATGATTGATGATGAAAATTGAATTGATTGAACTAAAGTTGAAAAGATTTCGATTAAAAGAAATGAAACGACCGTGAACGAAAAAAGAATGAATGTGAATAGAAGTTACGAAGAAACGAACTGAATACAAGAATTTGAAAAGTAAACATATCGTTACTTTATTGATATGTCATTCCTTATTTGAATGCATTTATCTACTGCAATTTGAATTAGATAATGAAAGGTGGATAAAACTCCTGATAATTAAAAGTGACTCATAAGAGAGATGAACGAAGAAGGAATATAAAATGAATTGAAAGAACATAAAAATATAAAGAACGTGAAGAACCTAAAGAACTGTATGCATCTTGATACTGATATTTCTTGTTTGCATGTACATCAGTTAAAGATGTATCTTACTCGCTTAGTCATATTCGTTATGACTAAACCCGTTGACTTCACATTTCTTAGGAAGATGCGCGTTTACTGAAGACCCTTAAGAATTCAAAGTGGTCCAAAGAAGAAAACAAAAATAAAGATCAAGCTAAGGTATGAGTAGAATTTTAAGAAAAGTTTTTATTATGTATTTTATTCTGTATTCACTATGCTTACTTCTAGAACATCCTGACATGAATAACTTGAAAATAAATTTAGATACAGATGACATGTGTGGTCTGAAGTGGGACCTCACAAAGTGGTATCAGAGCCAGTTTGCAAGAAGTTGGTTACAGTGAGTACATAATAGATACACAGGATATGAACTTGAGGGAATCTTAATGGAAGGGTTTGAGAAGCTCCAGGAAAGTAAGAAGTGAAATCATCTCCGAAGTGATAAGTTGATGCGAATGTTAAGTCACGAAGTTTGTTATTATAAGGGTTAACGTAATGAAAGGTAAAGGATAGAGTTTGAATGAACTCGGGATGGAAATTGAATTGGAATAACGAAAGCAATAAATGAATACGATTAGAAAATGAAACGATTATGTATGCGGAATTGTAATTCCACCTTCGCTCTATATACTGTATCTGGGATTCTGGCCAGATCCTTTATACAATATGTAGCTTTGAAGGAGATGTTACAAAAGATAAATGAAGCAAGAATAAAGATTTGAAAAGGCTAGGTCTGTAAAATCCCGACTTTGAAAAGGGGTCTAGCCGGTTCAGTTGAACCCTTGGAGGAGCTTAGGCCGGGTCAGAGGAAAACCACGACCCGACCTTCACCACATAGTGGTGGTCATTTAGAGAAATGACTATTTTGGGTAGCGTCGTGCTTCGCCACAACGTCAAAGTTGTTCATTGAGCATACGTGCTCCGAATCGACTTCTGTCAATTGCGTTGGACTCGTATGGTCGATACGAGTGCAACGTAATTCGTTTCGTTCCAATCCGAGGTCATTTGGTGAAATTGACTGTTTTGAGTACCGCAGTGCGTCTCGACGACGCAGTTTTAGAATATTGAGCATACGTACTCAGAATCGACTTCTGTCAGTTGCGTTAGACTCGTATAGTCGATACGAGTGCAACGGAATTTGTTTCGTTCTAATCCGAGGTCATTTGGTGAAATTGACCGTTTTGAGTACCATAGCGCATCACGACAACGCTATTTTAGTATAGTGAGCATATGTGCTCCGAATTGACTTCTGTCAGTTGCGTTAGACTTGTATGGTCTATACGAGTGCAACAGAACTCGTTTCATTCCAATCCAAGGTCATTTGGTGAAAGTGACCGTTTTGAGTACCGTAGCGCGTCACGACGATGCAATTTTAGAATATGGAGCATACGTGCTCCGAATCGACTTCCGTCAGTTGTGTTAGACTCGTATAGGTGATACAAGTGCAACAGAACTCATTTCGTTTAGATCCGAGGTCATATGTAGAATATGACTATTTTGAGTATTGTAGCGCGTTACGACGACGCAATTTTAGAATATGGAGCATACGTGCTCCGACTCGACTTCCGTCAATTGCATTAGACTCGTATGGTCGATACGAGTGCAACGGAACTCGTTTCGTTCCAATCCAAGGTCATTTGGTGAAAGTAACCATTTTGAGTATAGTAGCGCGTCACGACTACGCTATTTTAGTATAATGAGCATACGTGCTCCGAATTGACTTCCGTCAGTTGCGTTAGACTCGTATGGCCAATACGAGTGCAACAGAATTCGTTTCGTCCCATTCCAAGGTCGTTTGGAGAAAACGACTATTTTGAGTAATATCGAGCGCCGCAACAACGCCATTTTCAAATGTTAAGCAAACGAGCTCCGAATTGAATTATGTCAGTTGTGTTAGACTCGTATGGTCGATATGAGTGCAACAAATTCGTTTCGCTCAATTCCGACGTCGTTTGGTCAATTAAATAAAAGTATTGCTCGTAAAATTATAAGAATCTCGAGATAAGTAAACGCTTGATTTCAACCCCGACACATCACCGATGACTCGACACTCGACGACTCGGACCTACTATGACTTTGACCCACCTAGGGGACCCACCCGAAGGTTGACTTTGGTCAAACCCTCTTAAAAGATGTGATTTTGAGCTTTAAACCCTCCCCACTCATCTCCCACTCACCAAGCATAAGACCAACCAAGCCCACCATGAGCTCACATATTGCCTTCATGGGCTCTATTTTCAGCAAGGTGGTTAGGCCTTGGGCCAAGCCAAGAGGAGGCTCTCTCTCTCTCCTTCACCTCTTCTCTCTCTCTCTCTTTCTTTCACTCACATGGCTAATGGCCTAGCTAGGCTTATAGGTTGTACAACCCACCATTGAGGGGCTGCCATCTATCCTGGACAGCTAAGAGGAACTCATCCCTCCTCCATGAGGGATTAGTCCCACATCGAGGAGAAGGAGAGTGGAGGCTCCTCCAACCCCTATAAAAGAAGCCCCACCTCCTCCAGAGCAACACACACCCCTTCCCTCAAGCTCAGTCGAGCCAGCCCCACCCCCTGCCAGAGCCCCACCTCGCCGGAAAACCAAAGCCAAGCTCCACCGCCACCTTCGCCACCCTCCCATGGCAAGTTCGTCGGAGGGCTTCCGGAGGAGTCCAAACAAGTCGGGACCTTCCCCTCTCCTCCCTCCCTATGATCCTGACGCCTTGCATGCGAGCTCCGACGGCCGGAGCGCCGCCGCCACCTCCCCCCCCCCCTCTCCTCCGTCCGAAACAGGACGATATACAGCTCCGGCGATGGCCGGCGGAGGTAGGCTGCCGGACCACCGACGGAGGGAGCGCCCGCCCCTGCATAGTCGGTCGGGGGTGGAGCCATGGCCGGCCGGCGGCGGGGAAGGCCCGCAAGGGCGGCGGTGGTGCACGCGTACAGGAATAAAATTATGTCTAAATTTTTTATAAAATTTTATAATTTTATATATTATCATATTAAAATTTTCCGGACCTTATAGGAGGCCTAAGTGCAAAAACTTTGAACATGAAAGTTGCTCATCTTCGCAAGGGCTAGCTCCTGTAAAAATTTCATAATTTTTGGAGGAGGCTAAGTTTTTTTAGAAATTAAAATATTATGATTTTTGGGGTTTTTGAATTATCAGAGGGCCGTAACAATGATGGAAAATTTTGAGAAAATTTGGGAAGCTTCCTACTACTAACTTACATCTACTGTAATTATTTTGGAATTTTTGAAATGGGTTTACTATTTTTAGATGCTAAAAATCTATGTTATGAATTAATAATGAATTACGCTCTCCTCCAACATGTCTCCAAAATTATGGGAAGCTTGGGAGGCTGGATCGCACCCTCTAAAAAGTTTGGGTATATTTAAAAAGTAAAAATATTGATGCGCAATTCGGGTCGCAATCGCGAGGCGACACCGTTAATTCAATAACCTCAAGTTAATTAAAAATGTGAAATCAAGGCACACGAAAATAAGGAACCTCATAAAATATAAGTAAGCTCTTATGAATGAAGAATGAACAGAACTTCCTCCTATGAACGGAGATGGAACAGAATTTTCTCCTATGAACGGAGATGGAACAGAACTTTCCTCCTAAAAACGGAGTCGACTTTGAAGCCTCATGTTATGGAGTGATTGGACTACTAACCTGTTTATTTATTTACTTCCTCCAGTCTCGTACTGGTCCAGCATTTACTACTTTCAGTTAGTACTTTCATTTCTCCAGTCTCGCACTGGTCCTATTTTACTACTTGATATTATGGCCCCCTGCTTCCGGCCTATTTTACTGCTTGATATTATGGCACCCTACTTCCAGCCTTTATTACTGCTTACGATGCACCTTAATTATATTTTAGTGCCGATCTAGCCGCCGCTTGTAGAGCAGAGTAGACAGATCGATGTTTGGCCTTTCCCTCTTTATTGCCTATAATTTAGAGTTGACGTGAAGATGTGACATTCCTTCAGCGTCAACCCTAAATAGTGCTCATTTGGCCGCCCCTTGTAGAGCAGAGCGGACAGATCGATGTTTTGGCTTTTTTCTTCTGTATTGCCTATAAATTTAGAGTTGACGTGAAGACGTGGCATACCTTCAGAGTCAACTCTAAATAGTGCCGAACTGGCCGCCGCTTATAGAGCAGAGCGGACAGATCGATGTTTTGGCTTTTTCTTCTGTATTGCCTATAAATTTAGAGTTGACGTGAAGACGTGGCATACCTTCAGAGTCAACTCTAAATAGTGTCGAATTGGCCGCCGCTTGTAGAGCAGAGCGGACAGATCGATGTTTTGGCTTTTTCTTCTGTATGCCTATAAATTTAGAGTTGACGTGAAGACGTGTCATACCTTCAGAGTCAACTCTAAATAGTGCCGAACTGGCCGCCGCTTGTAGAGCAGAGCGGACAGATCGATGTTTTGGCTTTTCCATCTGTATTGCTTATAAATTTAGAGTTAACATGAATACGTGGCATACCTTCAGGGTCAACTCTAAATAGTGTCGAACTGGCCGCCGCTTGTAGAGCAGAGCGGACAGATCGATGTTTTGGCTTTTTCTTCTGTATTGCCTATAAATTTAGAGTTGACGTGAAGACGTAGCATACCTTAAGAGTCAACTCTAAATAGTGTCGAACTGGCCGCCGCTTGTAGAGCAGAGCGGACAGATCGATGTTTTGGTTTTTTCTTCTGTAGTGCCTATAAATTTAGAGTTGACGTGAAGACGTGACATACTTTCAGAGTCAACTCTAAATAGTGCCGAACTTGCCGCCGCTTGTACAGCAGCGCGGTCGAATCAATGTTTTGAAGTTTATTCTTGTATTGACAGTAATAAATATTCCTACGGGAATATATTGAGCCTTTGAGAAAATATTCCTACGGGAATATATTGTGCCTTCGGGGAATATTCCTACGGGAATATATTGAGCCTATGAGAAAATATTCCTACGGGAATATATTGTGCCTTCGAGAAATATTCCTACGGGAATATATTGTGCCTTTGAGAAATATTCCTACGGGAATATATTGTGCCTTTGAGAAATATTCCTACGGGAATATTTTGTGCCTTTGAGAAATATTCCTACGGGAATATATTGTGCCTTCGAGAAAGTAATTTCTACGGGAATGAAATGCAGCTTTCGAGAAAGTAATTCCTACGTGAATGAAATGTTTCCTTAGAGAAACTAATTCTTACGGGAATGAAAGGTTGCTTTGAGAAATTGTTTCTACGGGAACTAAATGTGCCTTGGGAGAATGTCGGATGACCGATGAGCTTTACTCTAAGGCAACCCGCACGACGGACGGTCTGGGAGGGCAACCCGTGCGAAACTAATAGAACTACGTGGGTCTGAGACCGTATGCAGGATGATACGGAGTACGTAGGCGGTGGTCGTGGGAAAACTGTCTCGGCCCAATAAGAGTCCAGATGTCCCCTCCCTTATAAATGTTATATTATGTCTGTTTGTTAGTAAGGGTTGGATTTTGTTCGTGGTTCTAATAACTTGTCTTTGGCACAGGTGACAGGTGCGGATGAGTGACAACATCTGTGTGTGGATGAAGCCACAGAGTGGGCTACGTCAGGTACAAGTTGTTAAGCCGCATCCCTTTTGTTGTGCCCCACCTCACGACATCTATATATTGGCAATGAATCCTTGATGGACATGATTTAATGCGTCGGAGGTATGGAAATTATTCATACAGGTCTTGAGTTTAATGTTTCTGTGATAGTTAATCTTCCGCTACAATACTACGTCTTCCGCTAAGTGCTATAAAGAGCACTCTTTGATAATGTCTTCCGCTAAGTGCTGTAAAGAGCACTCTTTGATGATGTCTTCCGCTAAGTGCTATAAAGAGCACTCTTTGATGATGTCTTCCGCTAAGTGCTATAAAGAGCACTTTTTGATGATGTCTTCCGCTAAGTGCTATAAAGTGCACTCTTTGATGATGTCTTCCGCTAGAATACTGTTTCCCTACTCTGTTGATGTGTAGTGACTTTCGCTTAACACCACCCCTAGGCGTGACAACGGAGTGTTCAAGGAAGGGGGTTGGAGAAGCTAGTACCTCCACCCTTCGAGATCGCTTCGGCGTCTCGAAAGGGTGGTGTGCGATAAGATCCCCCGGTCGGACCGCCGATTTGGGGGGGGGGGGAGGGTCTTACAAATGGGTAGAGCGTAACCGATCTTTCGACCAATAGTGTTCACAGAAACAACTCTTTCTCCACCGGTCATTATTGCGTGGTTCGGGACGAACCACTACAGCGGAAGCGGTGGTGGACCTTAAAGGAAAAAGTTGACAACAAACTTGGCATATATATGTGGATCAACACTTGCATGCCTTTACCACATCGGATATCAACTGATGATTTACCTTGTCCCCATAAAACACTTTCATTAAACCCTGCAAATGACCAGTTCAAATTTTGAACCCCGGGTTTAAGCCTCTTTGTTTTATTGGGATTAAAGTCTCGTTTTCAAAATTCCATTCAAGGTAAACTAATCAAATGGAACTTTGTGTGCAATATAAGAATTCTATTACTAATTTCAATCCCAGGTTTAAGCCTCTTTGTTTTATTGGGATTAAAATTCTCGTTTTCCAAAATTTCATTTGAGGTAAGCTAATCAAATGAAATTTTGTGTGTATATGGAGAATTGATCTGGCGATTGCAAATATGAAGTATGCTTTGACTTGATATAACATTTATCAATTTGACGATCTGTTTAAAATAAAGCTGTGTAATCGTAGAAGAGTTATGATGAAATGTTAGTCTTTTCAATAACGTCAATATTTCAGGAAATAATTACTAAGACAATGTGCTGGATTGAAATAAAATAGTGGCAAATTTAGAAAAGCTTGTATGCACCCCATCCCAGAAGTACATTGTTAGCATTCATGGGACTTGCAATATTGCATACTCGGCCAGCCGGAAAGCCTCGTTAAAAAGGGTAAGTCACCGCGGACCCGAATATGCTGGTTGCCTATTTTATTCATTGCTTTTACTGTAAATTGCTTGCGGTGGAAAAGTGGCGGGTCGGTCATGCCCGTAGACCGTACGTACCGGTGCGGGAGGGTTGACGACTCTAGGCGACAGGGAGATGTGCACCCCGGGAGCTCGGTTGTATCTTATATGCCCCGCTGGGTCCCTCCGCTGGTTGGCCAAATTCAATTATTGTCGGACGTCTCCTACGACCGAGAGTACACAGGGTTGTACGTTAGGGCCTGGGTAGTGCGGTACATCCACACCCAGAAGTGGAAGGACCGGCCACTGTCACCGACGGCCACATCGGTGAGGCCCGAGGGGTTCGCTACCCTGCTGGAAGAACAACGGTCAAAATATGGCAACATAAGGTGCAAATAATTGTATGTGATTATCGTGGCGAGTTAGTCATGCCCATGGACCGTTCATACAGGAATGGGAAGGTTGACGACTCACGAGGCACTAGGGAGTGTGTGAACCCCGGGAGATTATTTATTATTTCCTCGGGAGGTCACTCCGCTGGATAGCCGAACCTCGGAATCGCCGGATGTCGCTCACATCCAAGAGTACATAGAGTTGTACATTAGGGCCTGGGTAGTGCGGTACGTCCACACCCAGAAGTGGCAGGACCGGCCACTGTCACCGATGGCCACATCGGTGAGGCCCGCGGGGGTCGCTACCCTGCTGGAAGAAAAACGGTCAGACTATATCAACGCAGGGAATTGTGATGAGTCATGAGTACTTGTCGTGCATGGACTGCATACGCATCATTTGCATCGTAACATACATATATTTACATGTACCATCAACATATAACCTTCGTATGGGAGTTGGTTATATGTTCATGGATTTACCCTGCTTACGTACATTTCTGTTTATCTATCCCACTAACATATAACCTTCGTATGAGAGTTGGTTATATGTTCATGGATTTACACTGCTTACTGACATTTCTTGCTCTTTGTTCCACTAACATATAACCTTCGTATGAGAGTCGGTTATATGTTAATGGGTTTTTACTATGTACCTCTATGACACAACTCATAAATTTTGCGTTTCAGATATGCAAACTTTGGAGGTATTCGATTATGCTAGAATTACTTATTCGATATAATTATCTAAGCTGATAATTCAGTTAGCGAACAATTTGGCGCACGAAATGTTCCCTCGAACAATATATATCAGAATTACGGCAGAATGGACATGGCTAGGGTAAAACTACCCCCTAGTTCGCTTAAGCTACTTATTGCAGTACACGGCGGGAGCCGTCAACACAGCTCATTTAGGTAAAACCAAACTTATAGACCCTTAAAATTTGGGGTCGTTTGACAAATATAATGGTCTATAGTAGGCTCTGTTTTAATCTCCATGACCCACTCGTATTTTCAGGGACGAAAATTTTCTTTGTTTTATTGGATTGTAACATCCCGACTTTGAAAAGGGGTCTAGCCGGTTCAGTTGAACCCTTGGAGGAGCTTAGGCCGGGTCAGAGGAAAACCACGACCCGACCTTCACCACATAGTGGTGGTCATTTAGAGAAATGACTATTTTGGGTAGCGTCCTGCTTCGCCACAACGTCAAAGTTGTTCATTGAGCATACGTGCTCCGAATCATCTTCTGTCAGTTGCGTTGGACTCGTATGGTCGATACGAGTGCAACAGAATTCGTTTCGTTCCAATCCGAGGTCATTTGGTGAAATTGACCGTTTTGAGTATCGCAGCGCGTCTCGACGACGCAGTTTTAGAATATTGAGCATACGCACTCAGAATCGACTTCTGTCAGTTGCGTTAGAATCGTATGGTCGATACGAGTGCAACGGAATTTGTTTCGTTCCAATCCGAGGTCATTTGGTGAAATTGACATTTTGAGTACCGAAGTGCATCACGACGACGCTATTTTAGTATAGTGAGCATATGTGCTCCGAATTGACTTCTGTCAGTTGCGTTAGACTCGTATGGTCTATACGAGTGCAACAGAACTTGTTTCATTCCAATCCAAAGTCATTTGGTGAAAGTGACCGTTTTGAGTGCCGTAGCACGTCACGACAATGCAATTTTAGAATATGGAGCATACGTGCTCCGAATCGACTTTCGTCAGCTGCGTTAGACTCGTATAGGTGATACAAGTGCAACAGAACTCATTTCGTTTAGATCCGAGGTCATATGTAGAATATGACTATTTTGAGTATTGTAGCGCGTTACGACGACGCAATTTTAGAATATGGAGCATACGTGCTCCGACTCGACTTCCGTCAGTTACATTAGACTCGTATGGTCGATACGAGTGCAACGGAACTCGTTTCATTCCAATCCAAGGTCATTTGGTGAAAGTGACCATTTTGAGTATAGTAGCGCGTCACGACTACGCTATTTTTGTATAATGAGCATACGTGCTCCGAATCGACTTCTGTCAGTTGCGTTAGACTCGTATGGCCAATACGAGTGCAACAGAATTCGTTTCGTCCCAATCTGAGGTCGTTTGGAGAAAACGACTATTTTGAGTAATATCGAGCGCTGCAACAACGCCATTTTCAAATGTTAAGCAAACGAGCTCCGAATTGAATTCTGTCAGTTGTGTTAGACTCGTATGGTCGATATGAGTGCAACAAAATTCGTTTCGCTCAATTCAGACGTCGTTTGGTTAATTAAATAAAAATATTGCTCGTAAAATTATAAGAATCTCGAGATACGTAAACGCTTGATTTCAACCCCGACACATCACCGATGACTCGACACTCGACGACTCGTACCTACTATGACTTTGACCCACCTAGGGGACCCACCCGAAGGTTGACTTTGGTCAAACCCTCTTAAAAGATGTGATTTTGAGCTTTAAACCCTCCCCACTCATCTCCCACTCACCAAGCATAAGACCAACCAAGCCCACTATGAGCTCACCTATTGCCTTCATGGGCTCTATTTTCAGCAAGGTGGTTAGGCCTTGGGCCAAGCCAAGAGGAGGCTCTCTCTCTCTCCTTCACCTCTTCTCTCTCTCTTTCTTTCCCTCACATGGCTAATGACCTAGCTAGGCTTATAGGTTGTACAACCCGCCATTGAGGGGATGCCATCTATCCTGGACAGCTGAGAGGAACTCATCCCTCCTCCATGAGGGATTAGTCCCACATCGAGGAGAAGGAGAGGGGAGGCTCCTCCAGCCCCTATAAAAGAAGCCCCACCTCCTCCAGAGCAACACACACCCCTTCCCTCAAGCTCAGTCGAGCCAGCCCCACCCCCTGCCAGAGCCCCACCTCGCCGGAAAACCAAAGCCAAGCTCCACCGCCACCTTCGCCACCCTCCCATGGCAAGTTCGTCGGAGGGCTTCAGGAGGAGTCCAAACAAGCCAGGACCTTCCCCTCTCCTCCCTCCCTACGATCCTCACGCCTTGCATGCGAGCTCCGGCGGCCGGAGCGACGCCGCCACCTCCCCCCCTCTCCTCCGTCTGAAACAGGACGATATACAACTCTGGCGATGGCGGGCGGCGGCAGGCTGTCGGACCCCCGCCGGAGGGAGCGCCTGCCCCTGCATAGTCGGCCGGGGGTGCAGCCATGGCCGGCCGGCGGCTGGCCGACGGCGGGGAAGGACCGCAAGGGCGGCGGTGGTGCACGCGTACAGGAATAAAATTTTTATAAATTTTTATAATTTTATATATTATCATATTAGAATTTTCTGGACCTTATAAGAGGCCCAAGTGCAAAAACTTTGAACATGAAAGTTGCTCATCTTGGCAAGGGCTAGCTCCTGTAAAAATTTCATAATTTTTGGAGGAGTCTAAGGTTTTTTAGAAATTAAAATACTATGATTTTTGGGGTTTTTGAATTATCAGAGGGTCGTAACAATGATGGAAAATTTTGAGAAAATTTGGGAAGCTTCCTACTACTGACTTACATCTACTGTAATTATTTTGAAATGGGTTTACTATTTTTAGATGCTAAAAATCTATGTTATGAATTAATAATGAATTACACTCTCCTCCAACATGTCTCCAAAATTATGGGAAGCTTGGGAGGCTTCCATGAATGAAGAAGTAAAAATATTGATGCGCAATTCGGGTCGCAATCGCGACGCGACACCGTCAATTCAATAACCTCAAATTAATTAAAAATGTGAAATCAAGGCACACGAAAATAAGGAACCTCATAAAATATAAGTAAGCTCTCATGAATGAAGAATGAACAGAACTTCCTCCTATGAACGGAGATGGAACAGAATTTTCTCCTATGAACGGAGATGGAACAGAACTTTCCTCCTAAAAACGGAGTCGACTTTGAAGCCTCCTGTTATGGAGTGATTGGACTACTAACTTGTTTATTTATTTACTTCCTCCAGTCTCGTACTGGTCCTGCATTTACTGCTTTCAGTTAGTACTTTCATTTCTCCAGTCTCGCACTGGTCCTATTTTACTGCTTGATATTATGGCCCTGCTTCCGGCCTATTTTACTGCTTGATATTATGGCCCCCTGCTTCCGGCCTTTATTACTGCTTACGATGCAACTTAATTATATTTTAGTGCCGATCTGGCCGCCGCTTGTAGAGCAGAGCGGATAGATCGATGTTTTGGTCATTCCCTCTTTATTGCCTATAATTTAGAGTTGACGTGAATATGAGACATTCCTTCAGCGTCAACCCTAAATATTGCCGATCTGGCCGCCCCTTGTAGAGCAGAGCGGACAGATCGATGTTTTGGCTTTTTTCTTCTGTATTGCCTATAAATTTAGAGTTGACGTGAAGACGTGGCATACCTTCAGAGTCAACTCTAAATAGTGCCGAACTGGCCCCCGCTTGTACAGCAGAGCGTACATATCGATGTTTTGGCTTTTCCATCTGTATTGCCTATAAATTTAGAGTTGACGTGAAGACGTGGCATACCTTTAGAGTCAAGTCTAAATAGTGCCGAACTAGCCGCCGCTTGTAGAGCAGAGCGGACAGATCGATGTTTTGGCTTTTTCTTCTGTATTGCCTATAAATTTAGAGTTGACGTGAAGACGTGGCATACCTTCAGAGTCAACTCTAAATAGTGCCGAACTGGCCGCCGCTTGTAGAGCAGAGCGGACAGATCGATGTTTTGGCTTTTCCATCTGTATTGCCTATAAATTTAGAGTTGACGTGAAGACGTGGCATACCTTCAGGGTCAACTCTAAATAGTGTCGAACTGGCCGCCGCTTGTAGAGCACATCGGACAGATCGATGTTTTGGCTTTTTCTTCTGTATTGCCTATAAATTTATAGTTGACGTGAAGACGTGGCATACCTTCAGAGTCAACTCTAAATAGTGCCGAACTGGCCGCCACTTGTAGAGCAGAGCGGACAGATCGATGTTTTGGTTTTTTCTTATGTATTGCCTATAAATTTAGAGTTCACGTGAAGACGTGGCATACCTTCAGAGTCAATTCTAAATAGTGCCGAACTGGCCGCCGCTTGTAGAGCAGAGCAGACAGATCGATGTTTTGGCTTTTCCTTCTATATTGCCTATAAATTTAGAGTTGACGTGAAGACGTGACATGCCTTCAGAGTCAACTTTAAATAGTGCCGAACTAGCCGCCGCTTGTACAGCAGCACGGTCGAATCAATGTTTTGAAGTTTATTCTTGTATTTACAGTAATAAATATTTCTACGGGAATATATTGAGCCTTTGAGAAAATATTCCTACCAGAATATATTGTGCCTTCGGGGAATATTCCTACAGGAATATATTGAGCCTATGAGAAAATATTCCTACGGGAATATATTGTGCCTTCGAGAAATATTCCTACGGGAATATATTGTGCCTTTGAGAAATATTCCTACGGGAATATATTGTGTCTTTGAGAAATATTCCTACGGGAATATATTGTGCCTTCGAGAAAGTAATTCCTACGGGAATGAAATGCAGCCTTCGAGAAAGTAATTCCTACGGGAATGAAATGTTTCCTTAAAGAAACTAATTCTTACGAGAATGAAAGGTTGCCTTGAGAAATTGTTTCTACGGGAACTAAATGTGCCTTGGGAGAATGTCGGATGGACGATGAGCTTTACTCTAAGGCAACCCGCATGACGGACTGTCTGGGAGGGCAACCCGTGCGAAATTAATAGAACTACGTGGGTCTGAGACCGTATGCAGGATGATACGGAGTACGTAGACGGTGGTCGTGGGAAGACTGCCTCGGCCCAATAAGAGTCCAGATGTCCCCTCCCTTATAAATGTTATATTATGTCTGTTTGTTAGTAAGGGTTGGATTATGTTCGTGGTTCTAATAACTTGTCTTTGGCACATGTGACAGGTGCGGATGAGTGACAACATCTGTGTGTGGATGAAGCCACAGAGTGGGCTACGTCAGGTACAAGTTGTTAAGCCGCATCCCTTTTGTTGTGCCCCACCTCACTGCATCTATATATTAGCAATGAATCCTTGATGGACATGATTTAATGCGGCGGAGGTATGAAAATTATTCATACAGGTCTTGAGTTTAAGGTTTCTGTGATAGTTAATCTTCCGCTACAATACTACGTCTTCCGCTAAGTGCTATAAAGAGCACTCTTTGATGATGTCTTCCGCTAAGTGCTGTAAAGAGCACTCTTTGATGATGTCTTCCGCTAAGTGCTCTAAAGAGCACTCTTTGATGATGTCTTCCGCTAAGTGCTATAAAGAGCACTCTTTGACAATGTCTTCCGCTAAGTGCTATAAAGTGCACTCTTTGATGATGTCTTCCGCTAGAATATTGTTTCCCTACTCTGTTGATGTGTAGTGACTTTCGCTTAACACCACCCCTAGGCGTGACAACGGAGTGTTCAAGGAAGGGGGTTGGAGAAGCTAGTACCTCCACCCTTCGAGATCGCTTCGGCGTCGTGCCGAAAGGGTGGTGTGCGATAAGATTCTCCGGTCGGACCGCCGATTTGGGAGGGGGGTCTTACAAGGTCAATCATTAGTTAATATGTATGAGATATGAAATCTAAGATGATGTAAGAAACTGTGATCTGATCTAGTGATAACTACAAATTTGAATCGTCTATGAATTTTGAACATATGAAAGACAGAGAATGACGAGTCAACGAAAACGATTAAATTGAATATCAAATAGAGGGCAAAAGATGTAAGTTAATAGAGCTGAGAAGGCATATTAGAACTAATATCGAGCTATATTTTTTAGTACAAAAATTTCTATAAGAGGGGAAGAGTTTGTAACGACCCAATTTTCAAATACGAATTAAACTAACATAATACTTGTGATGTCGCTATATTAAATAAGTCATCATGAAGAGAAAATAAAAATTTTGTCAATTAAAGGGTTCATTATGAAGTTGGTGTGCTAATAAAGAAAGTGGGTGTATTGGGTGTGCCAATAGAGAAAGATGGATGAAGTAAGGAGTGGCTGATTTTAATATTAATATTATCTTAGAGGCAGTGGAGTTTGAGGGCTGATTTAAACGGTGGGCTGCTTTAAGCGGTGGATTGACTTATGACCTCTCCTCTTTCTCGATACTTCTATTTCCGCCTGCTGCTTGGAGAAATCGCTGGGCTGAGCTAGGGCTGGCAGTTGCTGCTTGGTCGTCGGGCTGGGAGAGGGCTGCTTGTTGGTCGTCGGGCTGGGAGAGGGCTGCTGCTTGGTTGCCGGGCTGGGAGAGGGTTGTTGTTTGGTCGCTGGTGCTTGGAGAGAATTGTTGTTACTTCCAAGATGCAAGCAGGGCTGGTTTTCTACTTCTGTTGGTTGGCAGCTGTGAGCTTCCCTCACCATCTTCTTCTTATATTTGCTGAAAAGTGGTTTTATTAGCTGCACATCAAGACTTAGGGTTTTCAGTTTGGGGGATTTTATTGATTTGTGTTAGGAGATGAGTGAGCTAATGAATCGTCATTCCTCTTCTCCTATTCCAAAGATTAGAATATATTATGGTTGTTGATTTTGCCTTGATTTCCTGATTTGGGCACTGCTTAGTTATGAGCGACACTGTTTTTGGTTTGGAGAGGTGGTAGATATCTTGCTAGAGCTTTGAATTATATAAGGGGTTTTATTTTATCTGGACTATTAAGATGATATTTTCCTTTCTATAACAACACCTCTTTGATCAATTCCTCTCTTATTGTTAAAAGTGATGTTCGATTGAAGGAAATTGGGGATTATTTTGGTTGGATGTATATGGATGGTGTAAGGTTTTACTCTAATCATGAGATAACTTTAGATACATACTTTAAATAATTATTCAGTAAGCTATATAGATATTGCGAATGATTTTGGAAGAATTAATACTCATATTGGCCTTAAAATAAGAAGGATTGACTGTGTCATGTTTAGGTTGGTTGTGCGTTGGACTGCAAATTTTCTCTTGAGATAAACAGTGTTAAAGTTTAAGTCATCTTAAGAATTTAAAATGTAAAAATGAGCGACATAACGCTAAATAAATGATGATTTTACTTGATACTTCAGAGGATGACGAGTGAAGATAGACAGTGTGAATCCAAGGAATGACATCAGAAAGGGAAACTGATTTCTCGGTGAGTACTTATTTCTTTAATTATGCCTAGCTTTGAATATTTGGAATATACACATGATTAGTTTTCATACTGAAAATATTTCAGTGACTGTGCATTGACATGAAATTAAAATTATTTGCATTTATGAATCACGGATAATTATGAAAATTTCTAAAATCTGTTGAATCAGAAATAACAAGAATTAAGTGATGATCTTAAAAATGTTTGAATATAACCAATGATACCTGATACGAAGATTAAAAATGAATATTGACTATGAATATTGAATATGAATATACATGAATAAGAACAAAACGAAAAGATAACATACATTGAAAAGATAATATACATGCATTGGAAATTATAAGGGTTAACCCAGTGCTATGGGGGGGGTATGAATACCCACGGTGGAATAATTTTGAGATATATATGCGGCCGTTGAAGGCCAGAAGCCGTTGAAGGCTCAGGGGTCGTGGAAGACCCGGATGCATTTTAATATACCCCTTATGATTTCTTAATTTAATAAAGCTAAAGATAAACGAGGAATCTGATTCAGAAACTGATTATTAGAACATCTGATGATTGATGATGGAAAATGAATTGATTAAACTAAAGTTGAAAAGATTTTGAACAAACGAAATGAAATGACCGTGAACGAATAAAGACTGAATGTGAATAGAAGTTACGAAGAAACGAATTGAATACAAGAATTTGAAAAGTAAACATATCGTTACTTTATTGATATGTCATTCCTTATTTGAATGCATTTATCTACTGCAATTTGAATTCGATAATGAAAGGTGGATAAAACTTCTGATAATTAAAAGTGACTCATACGATAGATGAACGAAGAAGGAATATAAAAATGAACTTGAAAGAACATAAGAATATAAAGAACACGAAGAACCTAGAGAACTGTATGCATCTTGATACTGATATTTCTTGTTTGCATGCACAATAGTTAAAGAGTTATGTTACTCGCTTAGTCATATTCGTTATGACTAAACCCGTTGGCTTCACATTTTTTTAGGAAGAAGTGCGTTTCCTGAAGACCCTTAAGAATTCAAAGTGGTCCAAATAAGAAAAGAAAAATAAAGATCAAGCTAAGGTATGAGTAGAATTTTAAGAAAAGTTTTTATTATGTATTTTATTCTGTATTCACTATGCTTACTTCTAGAACATTCTGACATGAATAACTTGAAAATAAATTTAGATACAGATGCCATGTGGGGTCTGAAGTGGGACCTCACACGAAGTGGCAAATAGGGTAGACGATCTCTCCCTCCACGAAGCTGTTAAAATGCTCGCTCTGGCGAGGAAGCCTGACCAAGTACCCCGGAGACAGGTACTTCTTCGAGAATTCATCCAAGTCCTTTTCGCGCGAGATGGACTTCTTGAACGTTGTCGCCGCGAAATTCCTCGCACGACTGGCGCGCCGAACAGTGGCCTCGTCAGCCATCTCGATGGAAGGAAAGAAGAGATGGTTAGCGAGTATCAAAGGCGAGAAGGAATGAATACTCGTGCGAAGAAAGATAATGTCGCTGATACCGTAATAAATACTTACCCACCCCCTATTTATAGGCAAATGTAAAGTATGGGAGATTGGCTACCCCGCCGCGATAATAATTAAGGGGGTAACGAGTAGCACGGAAAGTCACCGTGTCCTAGATGCGCGTCAAAGCCGCCGACCTTCAGCACGCGAGGACATGCACTAGAATACAGAGCAACTCGCCAAACACACGCGACATTCCAACAATAAATACTTGCAAAAAAAGAAGAAAGAAAACAAAACAATAAATCAAAGACGAGATTAAATGCTCGCCAAATAACATTACAAATCGAGTGAAAAAGTCTGATTACATAGTCGCCAGAGGCGACCACTCAGCAATGAAGAAAAAACTACTAGGGCCCTTGGGTATTTGCCCGAGGATCGGGAGGTTGAGGATGTCGCCCGACCCAGCCCATGTTGCGTGCGCGCTTGAAATGCTCAAGGGCCAACGACATCGCATCCTCGCCTTGGTGCAGTTGATTTTCAATCCTCGTCAGCCGACTGAGCCCATGCTCGTCCGCATTCCGACCAGCTCGTCATGATGAAGCTGTTGGCGATGCTCGATCTTCGCTACTCGGCGTTCCAGATCATGGATAGACTGGAAGTGGGACTCCGCGCCTGCTAGCCGAGTCTCAAACTCTTCAAGCTTGGCGAATCGCACCTCCAGCTCGGTAAGGCGTCGATGAGGTTCGCTGATCGTCAGGCATTCGACCTTCGCCTTCATCTCAAGGTACGCGCGAGCGACCTTCTCTTGATACTCGCGGGGTGGGAGGCAATTGCATCGATCTACGCCCCCCCCCCCCCCCCCCCCCCCCCGACGTAGTTGCGCAAGCTGCAGTTAAAAGCAATAAGGATTCAGCGACAAGCCCAGCCAAAGAAGAAACACCGATTATCAAAGAAGCGAGCAGTTACCAGGCCGACGAGGGATGCGAGATCGTCCCCGTCGAGGACTCCTAACTCAGCGCGAAGAAGGGCTGCGATGATCCCGCCGGCCTGCAGAAGATCTGCCGGGGTGATCCCTGCTCGGAGGCACACTTCCCCAGCCGCGACCATCCGCTGGTTGCTCTCCCCTTCTCGGGGCAAAGAAGCTCGAAATCCCGCCGCGCCATGAGGATTCCGCCAGATGGATCGAATGGGCGACTGAGGAGGAAGGGAGTTGATCGCCTGGAGTATTGGTAGGAGGCGGCAAAGGAGGCGGTGGTGGAAGGCCACCCGCGAGCAGCTGCAATCGGAGCAGATCGTAAAGAAACCGGTGCTGGTGGAGGTAGAATGCTCGCCATAGTGCCTCGTGCTCGCTCATCGGATGTCGCGAGGTCTCATCTACGAGAGGCCTCTGACCAGCAGGCGCCGGAGGCGAGCTATAGATGATCTGCACCGAACGACCCATTCGCAAACCCGTCCAGGTTTCCGACGCGACCATCGACAATGATCGCTGAGGGAGGACATCTAGATGCTCACCCGGAGGTCCAGTAGTCGGCAGGTTTGCAAATAGAGAAAAGAGCGTCAAAACCTCGCCAGCAACATCAGGATATCGACAAATCTAGCAGGATGAGACAATGTCTTCTACCTCGCAAGGGATCAGGGTCAGGGTGAATCTGAGACTGGGACCCAGTACACGGAAGGCTCGAAAGCTGGTTGCTCGCCCACATCAGATAGGCCCAGATCGTCGAGCACCTGCCGAGTGCTCGCGGAAACCCACTATTGGTCGGCGGGAGGATTGACGACATCCTCCGCAGGAGCAGGCTGCTTCCTCTTCTTTTTCTTCTTATCGAGCTTCTTCCTCCTCTTAGATGCGAGGAAGTCATCGAGCCCGTCTTGTTCGCAGGTATGTTTACGAGGAGATGTCAGCAAACCCAGAAGCGCGGCCATATCCTCGGCAGCCTCTTCAGCAGCAGTGTGCGACATCTTATGCGAGTTCATAAAAGTGGTCCAATAAAAGACCCCCCCCCCCCCCCTCTCTATATAGAGTCCCAGAACTAGCCAGGCAGATGTCGAGTAGACCTGATGCTCGCCTAGAACAGCTCGTCGAATAAGGGTTGGATGATTCTTTCCGAGCTATTTCGTTGCTCGCAAAGAGCGGGGATTGTGTACAGCCCATGTTCTCCGAGGGTAGTACCCGATTCAAGCCACGTAGACAAAATGTCAAAGTCAAAGGTCAACACAGATGATAGGAGTCATAGACTGAAGATAGCCCAACAAGTAGAGGCAAGTAGGCAATAGAAAGCCTGTGCGAGTATAGGCGAGCATGTGCGAGCAAGCCCTCATACTCGCCAGGTGGGCGACCATAGCGGAGGCTCGCCGAAGCTAGACGAGATTCCCCTCAATATCACGTAGTCGCCGGGCAGGGCTTGGCTATAAATAGCCCCCCTCCCCTTTGGTTTTCCTATAAATAGGACCTCAGGGGTACTTGGATTGACACATTTGGCTGAGCTTTCGGAACCCCATTTTCGAAGACTTGTCCCTCTGAGTTCTTGACTGTCACCCTTGACCGTCATCCTAGATACTCGCCAAGTTGATGCTTCCCTCGTACCTTGCTCGACCATCTTTGGTTGTGGAGGAGAAGTCTCTTCCGAGCTTCTGGGTACGTGGTGATACCTCCCTGTCGCAGCCCCTGGGGTCCTGTTGTTGCTGTTCTAGCTCTTTCATCGTTGCCAAGTCAAGCTGTTTAGTCGGACTGCTGGGCGAGTAGCCTCCGACTGCATTGATCCGAAGTTTGGAGCCTAAGATTTTCCTGGCTTCAACAGTTATTTCTGATTATGTATTCCAACCATCATAATGTAGATATCTAATATGTTGTAGTTATGTGTATTTGTGGATGAAATAATGTATGTGTTTATGTGTGTAAGTGTGTTTATAATTGTGTGTGCATTTGATACAATCATCAAATATTTCAACATTATAATCGTTTTAGTTTTTAAATTTCAATTCTATCCACCGAATTATAACATGCGGTTGAACAGTGATTACTAATTCTAATTCTTGTAACAGAATTCTTGCATTCAACCGAACAACAGAATTAGAATTGACTTCAACTCCAATTCCTTCGGGAATTAGAACTAGGCCAATTTCAATTTCTGCATCCCATTTCATGCCAAACGAACGGACTCTAATGGTCGGTTCGGATCGCAAATTTTAGTTTTGAAGAATTGGGTCCAGTCAAAACCAAAACCAACAGGTTTTGGTTTTGCCTGACTTCCAATTATGTTGTTCGGTTGCAGGAAGGTTTTGAGTTGCAGGAATTGGAATTGAAAAATTATGCTGTTCGGTTGCAGGAAGGTTTTGGTTTTGCATGCATATAATTTTTGGGCCGAAAGAACATGCAAGCTTATGCTTAAATGGAAAAAGGTGTAAATGGAAAAAGTGAAAATCCCATTCACGCTCAAGCTTATGCCTGGTTAGGGTGTTATCAACAAGCACCAGTGGCGGACACATATATTTTGTTCTGTGTGGGCGGAGTACAAAACTATTCAATTTTTTAAAAAAAAATTATATAAAAAATGTTTATATTACATTAATATCACACAATTTTTGTATAATTTTTGATCAATTTTGGAAAAATAATATATTTACTATATTCTTTTATGATGTTTCATTTTTGAGAGCATTTTTTGATAATCTCATTATTTTGGCATTTTTTTTAATATAAGTCATCAAATAATCATTTATCCATTCATTTCTCTCTAACTATGTAATAAGATTTTGATAAAATGAATTAAATACAACTAACGCTTATAGTGAAATCACATGAAAAAATCAATAATATAATACATATTTCCTAGCCAGTAATCTCTTGATCATTGTTATGTAATTTTCAATAAATAGTAAAATTTAAGTTTTTAAAGATATACACTAGCTAAAACAATTGTTGAGATTTATTTTATAAAATAGATTAAGTTAAGAGCCAATTTACTTATTGCGACTATTTTTTTACACTCAAGAATTTATTTATTTCTATTTTTCACCTTAATACTTTAAATAAGTATTGCTTGATTGTAATGAGTTATTCAATTTTCTATAACTTTTATGAATTAATAAATATTCTAAGCTTGTAAGCATGTATAATTGATAAATAATTAAAATAATAAATTTTATAAATATTAATGTATATATAATTCAAATTATACATTAAAATCTCAATTCATTGTCGTTTATAAATTATTTGAATATAATCTTTTATTTTAAATATTTTTTTGATATTTTTCACACAATAACATAATTATGAACTTATTTATAAAAAACTTAAAATAACTAACTTATTTATAAAAAAAAGTTTTAAATAACAACATAATAACAAATTTGTTTATAATTTCAACAACATAATAATTAATTAATCTATATAAAAATTCTACACAACAACATAACAATAAACTTATTTGTAAAAAAAAATCAACAACAATATTACAAATAACTTGTTAATAAATTTTTTTTAAAACAACATAATAACAAAATTAATTACCAATTTAAAAATATTAAAGTTTGTTGTTGATAAGATTTGAACCCATGACCACTTAATTAAAAATTACTACCTACACAAACTAAGCCAAGATACTACATATGCATTATTCTTACAATATATTTTATTATTCTGTAACTTATTTGTCATGGTAAATAACTTGTCCACTATTACCGAATATTTTTTTTAAGAATTCAGTGTGGGCGGCCACTCTCACTCGGCCCTATGTGAGTCCGCCCCTGACAAACACACAATCTAGGGCATGAGATCCCTATGTAATTCTAGGGCTGAAAGACGTGAAGATCTAGGGTTCTCTCATCAAAAAAAAAAAAAAAAAACGAGATGCGGGGTAAAAACGTAGATGGAGATGCGAGGAAGAGGAAGCCAGAAATTTTTACCGGCGGCGAGTAAACCTCCGGCTGCAGAGATCGACCGGGAGGGAGGAAGGAGGGAGCCGTTGCGTCTTCGCTTGCGCCGTCCTAAACCCAAGAAAAACAGTGGAAGACACGTTTTTGGGGGTTAGACATTTAAGAAAACTCTTGGTTTTCCAAGAAAACCAAAATCGGTCCAAAACTGTTGAACCAAACACCTATATTTGCTTTATTAAAGCCAAAACCAAAAATCATCCCCATTTCAGTTGAACTAAACGGACCCTAATAGGTTTGCTAGTAACACCATAAAAGAAGGCCGTTGTTAAAGGCAAACCAGAATTGACTATTGTCAAACCAATTTCTATGAGTTATTAAGCGCGTTTTGAAAATACGTCTTGTATATACATTTTTAGAAAAAATGTTCAACACGATTATAGATCTAATAAGTGAAACTCCTTCGCGAGAACCGTAATAAATACGTGGCAAGAGTTCCAAACCCTCCCAAAACCTTCCCTGGTTAGGTTTCCCTGCCGTTCATCCCTTATCCTTCCTCATCGCCGTCCTCAACTCCGATGGCCGCCTCAGCTTTCGCCGTCTCAGTTGCGCGAGCCAACAACTCTTTCTACTCATCACTAAACCTCATGCTGTCCAAACGCTTCTTCCATTCCGCGGTCTCCTCTTCCCTCCACCCGCTCGGACTCGTCTCCTCCACGGTCGGCGGTGTCATAGGTCGCCGTCCGTTTCCCTACGCCGCTGTACGGCTGGCTGCTGGAGCCGGCGCAGCTAGGCTCAACCCAATACGTTGCAGAGTGCATCGGTCTGGTGACTCTCCGTATTCACCGATCAACTCGGGTTCCGGGAGCGGGTTCAGTGATAAGCCGCCGACGGAAATGGCGCCTCTATTCCCTGGATGCGATTACGAGCACTGGCTCATCGTTATGGACAAGCCAGGTGGGGAGAACGCCACGAAGGAGCAGATGATCGATTGCTACATCAAAACCCTCGCTAAGGTCGTTGGAAGGTGTTACTCCTAAATCTCATATTCTCCACAATCTTGTGATGCAAGAATCAGCATTTTCTATTTTCAACAAGGTTGATTTGTTATTTATGCTCATCGTGCAAATCTGAATGCTGTTTCTGACCTCATGATCTTATCTGTTCAGTGATGAGGAAGCAATAAAGAAAATATACAATGTATCATGCGAACGGTACTTCGGCTTTGGGTGTGAGATTGATGAGGAAACATCTAACAAGCTTGAAGGTTTGTTATTTAGGCACTTTATTTTTAGGCATATTGCGTTTCTGTTTTCTCCCACTTTGTAATTCTGAACTCATCAATGCTCAGAGTCCCCCCATTGAAATTTTAACTAATGATTTACATGATTTTTTTGTCCCCTTGGATCACTTTAGGGCTTCCTGGAGTTTTATTCGTGCTCCCCGATTCATATGTTGATGCTGAAAATAAGGACTATGGAGGTAAGATTTCAGTATTCTTTATTTATTCTGAGATTTTTTTCCCTTTTATGTTTCAAGTTTACCATAAGTTATGGTACTTACAAATTAGTCACTTCTTTTCATTCCCTGAATTTTGATTTTCGATGATTTTTATGTAGATTGTACTATAGACTTGTTAATATTGATGATTTCCTTCTTTTATCGGCCTGTGTCTCTGCATTGTATGTTTTTATTATCTAGTTCATCTTGGAAAACCTGACGATTCTTTAGGCATATCTGTCTAGCTTTGAGTGATAGACTGATTGTAAACTTCATTTTAGCCTCTTTTAATGCTCTTGGAAGTTGCATTCCAATGAGCGAGTTTGTTTGCAATTTTTCACAATGATATTTAGAGCTCCACTTTGTTCTAATTTTTTAAATTTGTACCAGTTTTTTTATGTAGATAGAATGATAGATGAGCACTGATGATTGTTTATTCAATTAAATAAATTTCTACTGGTTGTATCACGCGATTCTATATACGATCCACTAATGACATCATCGTAAAGAGGTTGTTAAAATATTTATAATTATATTCTAAATTATCTTCTAGCACATGATCATAATCACTAACATAAAGATGATTTACAGAGGCAACAAAATCACTCAATTATTTTTCTCAAATGTCAGGCTAGGCTCTTTCAAGTTAGGAATGTGAACATAGAGTGTGTTGTATGATACTTTGCATTTGTCCTCAAAATTATTTTTTTACTTCACGGAGGTCAATTTCAGAATGGCGATATTTGCTTATTAGTCTTAATTCAAAGTGTCTTAACATTATGTTGTGCTAATGAGTATAATTTACGCTCCTCTTTTAAGACCTGCTGATAATAATTAGATGGCAGAAATTTCTAATAAAGGTCTCTTTCATTTTACTCCAATTCTGAATTATTATTTTTGCCTCTCATCGAGCTTTCATTTTGAACATCTTTCCACCCAGTGAGGGCATGCTTCATTAGTTTTTTTTTAATAAAATTGACATTCTTTGGTATTTCATTAAATTTAAAATAATATTCAACTTTTCTAACCAATCCAAAAATTATTTTCAGGCTCAATATTCCTTTGGATTCCTAAGTATTTATATCATTCCTTTCATTATAAATTTATAATACCTATCCTGATTGATTATATTTATATTCCTTATAGTGTTTGTAGTAGTGGGCTACCGTTGTCATTTAGTGTGATGTTTTACTTGTTTAATACTTCTTTTGGAGAATAAACATAATGTGTCAGATTTCTAATATGGTGGAGCTATATTTTTCTTGGTTCCCTGGGTTAGTTATGAGTATGAGCATATGGAATGCAACTACTATAATGTGTTTAAGATGTACTAAAATGCAAGACGATGACATGCTGTATACCAAACATAGCAAATAAAAACTAGTAATCACAGTGGATATGCTGAATTGTTTTTTGGGGTTTTGGGAGGGTATCTTTTTCTAACTCTAAAATCCTTAGATGACCCCTAAACTTTGCTCTGGCATCAGTTAGTGCACTTGTAGTTACTATCTAGTGGGATGAATCCATTGTAAATGAAATCTAAATGTACTAGAAATAAAATGATGCGATACTAGATTTGCAAATATTTGTAGAGCAACTCACATATGATTGGGAATTCAGTTTAAAACATCTAGTAATCTATAGATTGCAGAATAATAACAATATGTTTAGAATATGTGCTACTAAGCTGAAATAAGTATAAACTTAAAAATAAATCTTCCTTATGAAAAACTAGAATAACTACCCTATTGTAGGGAAAGGTAATAATCAAGCATCTAAAAAGGATGTCACCGGGTATGATAGAAGGTAAATTTAATCGATTGAGGCTCCAAAGGAAGACATAAAATTCCTCACACAAACATTGTATGGACAATAACTTCTACAAGGAAATCTACGACGATATGTGTACAAGTACGATGAAGTTGAAATTCTGGAGAGAAGAAAGAGGAAGATGACGGAGATGACGACAAAGAGGTATGAGAAGTTGGGGAGAGAGAAGAAGATCCCACTGGTTCTCTGTGGGAGTTGACTAGTAAAAGGCAGAGTAATGTTTTCAATTTCTTTATTAGACTTTTTTCCGCATTTTCTTATAATCCAGTTGGAGGCTGTGGATTTGTCACCCAAATGGAAGGTGTGATCAACATGTAGCACAACAATATTTCCATATTGGCATGATTCTTCAAGGAGAACTCTATTAGCCAAGTTCAGGTGACTAGTTGATAAAACCATCTCCTAATTCTAATAACCAGGTATATGCGAGTTTGAGTTAATGAACATCGACTTCAGAGGTGAGTAGACAAACAGATGCAATTTAAATTCCAAAATTCAGAATTAAATATTCTTTGTAATCAAAATTAAAATAGCACATGCTGACCCAACTGACTAAATAAAGGTAGATAATTTCTCTAGGGTTTCGTACGATTAGTGCAAAGGGCCTAACAGTCAAATGAGAACAATACGAACGATGCATTCACTAGCATGCAATTACAGAATAATTTAGCAAGTTAATATGGACATGACACTATGGAAGCTCTATTATCAAAATCAAAATAACTTTACATAAACTTACTAATAGTAGCAAATGAGCAATAAGAAGAGAGAGATATACCCCATGGTCAGAATTGTTGCATCAAATTCAGTACTTCATGGGTTCAATTGCGGCAAAAAGAATTTTACAGATCAAGCTAACAATTGTAAGCTGAAAGTGGTAGTGTTCTAGATAGGGAGGATGAGAGAAACAAACTTGGCAGAAATTGGTTGTCTGTACTCTGTAGGGTAAATGTAGTGGCTGGAAAGTCGGCATGCATGGAAGAGGATGAATAAGGTTGCAGGTGGTTGGGAGGTGGTCGGTTAGGATGGAGATGCCGGAGAGGGGATCAGAGTAGTCTTTGCAGCTGTAGGGTTTGGTTGACACTTGTCAATCAACATCGATGTTGCAACAAGAAATATGTTTGATTAAGGCAAGGTTTAGAGCATCATCAGCTGGAGGACTCGCCGTCGACAGTGCTAGTGGAGAGAGGGATCATCAGAGCTGGGAGTTGGGGAAGATGGCTGGGCATTAGGTGTTAAAGGTATCAGATCATGAACAATATTTTCTCGATTTCCCTTCTTTCATCCCCTCACTTGAATAAGGGCCAATTATGAATAGGAAATGTAATAATAAGGCTATTTAATGGTGCATTTATTGGTTTCAAAAATAAATATATTTCAAAATTACTCTATTACTACTACAATCCAATTTGATTGATATTTTTATTTAGGTTCCTATTGGTCGGTTACACCAATAAGTCGTAACAAAGTGTGCGATCACCAAGTGTATGCGAGTGTCATGCGCGAATACAAAGTGCGAAAAAAATAAACCCGTGGGAGGAACATGCAAAAAATAAAATTGCATAAAATAAAGTGCGTAAATAAAATGCATATGATACGATGATTTGCACTTAATGCACTATTTGAGTTCGAGAAGAAAAATACCGACCATACCTGAAGAAATACTTATAGAGAATCTGACATCCATTTTGGAGGAAACCATACTTGTTGAAAGGTGATAGTTGCACACTGTCATAACTGAAATTGTAAGATTAAACACAAAATTGGGAGTCTGGGATACAATGATCGAGACAAGCTCGACCCGAACTCTTGAGGGTTGGTTCCCCCTAAGAGCCTCTCTCACCTAGGAGAGCCTAACACAATATCTCCAAGATGAAAAATAAGAGACACCGTTGCTTCCTTGTATAGGGAGTGAGACATACAAATTACAATAATGCCCCGTAGGACTACATAAATAGTGGTAGACCCACGTCTAGGAGATCGTATCCGTATCAACACCCCCTCCCGAAAAATGACGTTGTCTTCAAGGTCGAGGTTCGTAGGGGTCATCTGCGAGCGTCAATCTTCTTTAGATCAAACCAATACACACAAGTCTTTGAAAGCACAGACGTGGGTTGGCGAGTACAACTGCTGACAGCGAATGCAAAGACCCTTGTTGTGAAGCTCGAGTTGCTACTCGTGAGATAAGTGGTGGGGTCGTCGGGGCGGGAGGCAGAGCTGGAGGAACTGACGGCGGTGGAGGCTGGCTGAGCAGTGGGGGCCCATACTGGGGCCCATGCGGGGTCAGGTGATCAGAACGGGGAAGAAGTGGCGGAGACTTCAACGACAACGACGGTAGTGGCAGTGGCTAGTGTAGGGACGAGGAGGATGGCTAGGCTATGTAGAGTTCCTCGTTAAGGCAACGAGCTTGCTCCATGGAGCGGGAAAGAGTCATCAGATTGTGGACCCGAAGGAGCGCCCGAAGGTGGGGTTGTAGACCTCGAGGAAGTACCCTATGTAATGGTCGGGGGATAGGTCGGATACATTGGTGACAACCTCGATGAATTCATCAATGTAGGTGGCCACATTGTCGGACTGGCGCACGGAGCTAATGCGGTCGTAGGCATTGCCTACTTGATAGCCGTCATAGTGACGAAGTTCTTCCAACGTGGACTAGGAGAGGTCAGGAACCTATTGACACCTCCAACGTACCCAATGAAGCATTAAACCCTCTATATATATTGCGGCAGAGGAACCTTCTGGTTGGCGGGGATGGACTGAAGGTCGAAGATTGTTTGGCTCGGGCGATCCAACCGAGGGGGTCAGTGCTTTAACTCCTTTCTCCAAATCAACATTGTCGCCACCTACATTGCCTAGTTCATTGAGGTTGCCACGCACGTCAACGGCCTATCCTCGGGCCATTATCCAGGGTACTTTATCGCAATCTTGCAGCCCCACATCTGTGCACGCCTTCGGTTCCACTACCCAACTACTCTCCCGCTCCATGAAGCAAAAATGTTGCCTCTGTTGGAGTTTTTGAGGTGATCTCAAATCAATCAATAGTTAGTCTTGCTGCCAACGCAATATGAGCCTATAGGGTCGCACATAAAAGCGTTTGGAGAAATTGGAGAAATGATTGTGTTGGCCTTACTCATATTGGATATGAGTGGATGACCAATCCTGTGATTGCTTGGAATTAAGTTGAGAATGTCTCAACGGAAAATCGTTTAAAGGGTTTAAACGAATGAGTTTATACATGACAAATTCGGCTAAAGGGTTTAATCGAATTGTGTCAAATTCGGCTAATGTGATTAACCGAATTATGTTGATTCGACTAATGAAATTCGGCTAATATGATTAACCGAATTTATTACAGATTCGACTAATGGGTTTAGCCGAATCAGGTCAGTTCGACGAAAGGGTTTCGCCGAATTTATATAGCCGAATTCATATTGACGAATTCGTCGAAATGGTTTCGCCGAATTCGGTTATAGTGATTAGTCGAATTCGGTTATAGTGATTAGTCGAATTCGGCGAATGTAAATCTGGACAGAAATGTTCTGGTCTGCGGATAGCCTGATTTATGCGTTTTAGTATAAAAGGGCTTGTAATTCTAGGTTTACTGAGGACTTAATCCTTTTTCGCGATTTAGACGAGAACGGCCGACCGGAACAGTTCCGCGCGAGGGTATCTCGTTCTTCCCGTCCGCCGATCGTCTTCCGCCGCCGCTAGTCTCCGTCGTGGTCGCCGCCTCCTCTGGATCGGACCTAGCAGTCCGTGAGGACGTTGAGAGCTTCCTTCTCCGACCTACTTCTTGTACTACAAGAAGCTAGGGTTCTCCATCGTTCGTGTGGATCGTTGTAGAGGAGCCGACATATTTCGGTTCTTGGAACTCAGATTTCGAATTTCTTCTTGGAGCACATTGATTGAGTATTGACTCAATTCCGCAAAGGTATATTGCTTTTGCTTTCCTATTCTCTTGAATCATGAAAACTGCAAGATCCGTTAGTCTCTTTTGGGTTGTTCTTGTCTTTATTTCTGCTGCGCATATTCGATATGTCATCCCTTTCGAGGGGTATAGAAAACCCAACAGCCTCGACAAGGAATTATATGCAGCACAACCGTCGTCATCTACCTGCAACCAACTGCTAACACCGAAATCTCAACCATCTCTCCACCACTTGGATCACTGTCTCTACTTGAACCCTGTTGATCAGCCTGCCACCGCTAGTTTTGTCAATCCCGCCTCCACCGGTAACCTCGCCAGCGCTTATCTCACCTACATTATCTCGAGCTTCTCCGCAAAAACTATTGTTTTTACTGCCACCTACCATACACGCCCACCCACAAATGCCCTCATAAGGACTTGTCCTTGCTGCTTGGCTCTGAAGACGATGATCTTGACTTTGCTAACTTGTATCCTCTGACACCCGCAGATGATCCATACAAAATTCGACCTTGAGGACAAGATCGATTTTTGGTAGCTGACTATTGACACGAAGAGGACTCCATAGGCCCTCCACACTTTCCGTTATCCGTCTATGCAACCCTAGTGGCATGTTTGTCATTCCATGTATGCTCACTCCTGCCTATATAAGAGAATGCCTAAAAAGCTAATTTTCATTTTCTTGAATCAGTCTTGTTTAGGCTCTTATAGGAGAGAAGACTCTTAGAGTGATCCTTTCCTCAAGAGTGGGTGATGGGATTACCCGCCACATGTGGCTTGCCGCAAGGCGCATCCCACATTCATATATTCGCAGAAGAGGACTTCACCGGATTGACGATCTGACTCCACAAATGCGTTCGAATTTTTTTACTTACGTTTTCATATATCATATTGTTGTTTTCAATCATTATTTAATGCAATCGGGTCTGTTACATTAACGACCAAGCATAGTTGTTGATGTAAGGGAGCCCTAGAGTAATTCTATTATAAATAAGTGTAAGGGGCATCCGTGATCTTATTGATGATTTTGGATAAGAACTATTTTCGGAATTTGGCGATTTTCTCACGGTAATGAATTCTAAGTATTTTTCAGCATCCCTTTCGTATCCCCATTCAAAGTCGCAGTTCCCCCCTCCAAGTTCTCCACCTAAACCCTACAATAAGAATCTTATGCTAGTCCGCTACAGTCCTCTAAAATCCACCTGTTTTCTACCAGGAAACCCACGCCAAGCCTTTATAGAACCCTGTAGTTTTCTCCCAGCAATCTCACGCCACCTCCAACTGAAATCCTTTCTTTTTCTCCCAGAGAAACAACGTTTAACTTCCACCGAGCGCCTATAGGCCACGTTAGTTTCCTGTGCCCCCTCCCATGTTCTTTTCCCTCTGTAGATTCTTCCCGTGCACTCCCTAAAAACCCCACCCGATACCTCACTCCCCCCTATAAGACCCCTCTCCATCAACCACTTGCCCTCAAATCCACCACCACCACTCTCCGGAGAGCAACGTTACATCTCCATATTTCAGATATTCCCCCCTTACTGACATCCCTTTACTTTGTGAGTGTCTTATTGTTGCATGGATCTTTGTTTTCAATACTAATGTGTTGTGAACTTATGTTCTTTTGGATCGATAGCATTTGTGGAATTTTGTTTTATATTATTTTGTGATTTGTAGGAACTATTCATTGGGCGCTCTTGCTTTGACCCTCCCCACGAAGGAAAGCCTAAACCCGCTTACTTGAAGAATTATTTTGCCTTGCTTAAAATATTTGCGTGTGATTTAATCCTTTATTACTATTTTTTGATTTCCTCGTTAGTCCTTGCAGGTGTATTACATTTAGCAGTTAAGGAGAATAGAGTTATCCTTCTGCGCGTCACATTAGAATTTGTGTTTGTGATCACACACACTTAGCCTACCGTACATTAGTTGGTGTCAAACATACATCGATATTTTGTATCCCACATTATTTAATTGTTGTTCAATGATAGCTCAAGCTATCATCTGGGTACCGTCGGTAAGAAGCACAATACTCCACAAAGCCAATCTACTTTGGGGATACGTTGACACTCCAAAACCAATTGACTTTGCATATGTTGTTGATGCTCATTTTGATATTTACCTTGACGTAAAAGTGCACATGATTGATTTCCCGCACAACCTTTATTGTGGCTCATGTAGAAAGAAGATGCAGCATATGGACGTGTGCTTAGAAACAGCTATCACTGCAATTCATATGTTGTCAAATTGCTAAATCTTTTTTTGGTCTCGATAATTATCTTTCCACTTGTTCACCTACAAAAATCATTGTTATGCCTTCTTCCTTTAAGTGCTGGTTCAGACGAACTTCTCCTGGTGCTGTTGGCAACAAACATCTCATCAACCTGAACAATTCACCTGATCACTCAGTTAGTAAGAGCATTTTTTGATATATTTAAAAGGCGGGGATTTAGTCAACACGAGCTGATTGGAATTTGTCATTAAAGTCGATAGAGCTTGGCTCAAGTCCCTAGCTATCCCGAGAAAAACTTTGGAATGAATCAACTACTAGATGGCTTGATTAATCTTTTGCCCATGTGCTTGAGTTAAACAAATGATTTCTTTTCAGTTTCGCTGCGGGACTCCGCCATAGTGTCCTATGGCTTTGTTGCACTTTGGTATATGTCACCATCTTTTTGGGCCAAACACGCATGCTTCACCGAAGGTCATGGTTTATTGGCTTTGCATCCCAAAAGAGGATCCTACACATTAGTTTCCTTGCACCCTTTGAGCTTCATTCCCCTTCGTCTCACATGCACGCTAGGATCCTTGGTTTTCTTCTAGGACTGGTTGAATGAGCTCTCATACCTTTGCAACATGCACTCAGCTCTTAACCGATCACCTCAATGGGGGCCCCTTAGGCATCATTCTTCTGGGCTCTAACAACTGATTAGGCCTACACTGATCCTTATCTCGGGTCAAACAACAAACAAATATTCACTTTGCGCTTGTTGAGGCGCATCACCCACTCTTGTCTGCTTATTTCCCGACAATATCAAAGACTCTTTGACTTTCTTTTTAAATTTTTTCATCATTCTCTCGATGAACTTGTTTTCTATTAGTGTCTCGCCCACATTAAAACTAAATTTATCACCCCATTAAGCAACATTACTAAACACGATACTCTCCAACAATACTTAGTGTTGTTATAGGGTTCAGTCCGAATGTCGCACCCACCATCCTTGATGCCACTATTTAGTAAGATGTACGATTGGGCCGTCACAGAGGATGTACCTTTGATGATATGTTTAAATTCGTGTTACCCTACTGCGTCTCGGGTAGCATTTTAAGTTGCCACCTACTAACTAGGTTTCTGTAGGATGTGCAATACTCTTTTGAAGACAACAATGTTATAGCGAGGTCGCCTAGGATGTGCAATTCTTTTATGTACTTGTTTTCTACCATCTGTAAATCCCGCCTCCGTTGGTATCGTTGCTACCCCAACGCTTATTTCACCAGCATTATCTCGAGATTCGTCGCAAAGGCCTTTTTTTGTCACCAAGCATACTCGCCCACCCACAAATGCCCTCACAAGGACTTGTGCTTCCTGCTCAACGTTGAAGACGATGATCCCGATTTCGCTGGCTTTGATCCTCTAACGCTTGCAGATGACCCATACAAACCTCGACATTGAGAACCAAATTGATTTTTGGGAGCGGACTATTGATACAAAGACGTTTCTCCGGGCCCGTCACGCTTTCCCCTATCCGTCTACGTAGCCCCAATGACATGTTTGTCATTTCATGTATGCTCACTCCTGCCTTTATAAGAGAGTGCAGGAGAGCTATTTTCATTACCTTGAATCTTAGTTTAGGATCTCATAAGAGGGAAGACTCTTAGAGAGATCCCGCACTCAAGTGTGGGTTTCAAGCATACCGGATATTTTATATCTCACATTATATTAAATCGTTGTTCAACGATAGCCCGAGCTATCATCGGGCCTACTGTCTATAAGAAACTTCAACACTCCACAAAGCCAATCGACATGGGGATATGTTGTCACCCCCTAAACCAATTGACTTTTGACATATGTTACTGACGCTCATTTTGTGATACGGTCCTTCGTCTGCGACCTAGTTCGGCCCGGAAGAAGAGGGAAGTCCCGGAGGGGGTTGGCGTTGCGCTTGCAAGATCAAATGGTGCCCGGAAGGCTTCCACCGGGAAGGAGGAGATCGGAGAGGGGCGGAGGTGGCGAGCTGGAGCGGAAGACGGCACGGCGGTGTCGATCGGGAGCGGAAGGCGCGAGCGTCTGGTTCGTCGTGCGGGCGGAAGGGCGATGCGGGTCGGCTAGGTTACGGGATTAGAATTAGAGAGAGGAAGAGAGAGTTAGAGAGAGAGAGAGATTTGGAAATAATTCTGCATGCCTTTCATTAAAGCCCTCAACCCAATATATGGTTGAGCCCAAACCAACCCAAGGTTCATAAAAACTGAACATAAAAACTGAACATAAAAACATCACATAAAAGATACAAAGCCATCCAAAATGAACGACTAATCGGATCGTGTCGGGGCACGGCGCTTGTAAGTTAACCCCCAACGTGGGTCCGTAACATCTCCGCCGGCGTCCTCATCAAGCTTGTCCTCAAGCTTGTCCTGCAGCTGTGGGGGTAGGTCGACCAAGGGCTCCTGGGGGGGTGCACCCACGAACGGTTTCAACTGGGATACGTGGAAGACATCATGGATCTTGGCCTCGACTGGTAGGTTGAGACGGTATGCCACCTCTCCAATGCGCTCTGCAATCGGAAATGGCCCATAGAACTTGGGCCCCAACTTGTTGTAGGCTCTCTGTGCGATGGACGTCTGCCTGTATGGGCGGCGTTTCAGCCATATCCAATCACCTGGGGCAAAGAACAACTCACGGTGCCTCCTGTTGTAGGCCGTCTCCATACGACCCTGAGCCTGGAGCAGCCTCTCCCGGGCCATCGCTAGGACCCGGTCACGCGTGGCTAGCTCGGTGTCGACCACCTGAGAACGAGCGGAGGCACAAGTGTAAGTAAGGAGGCGCGGCGGTTCGCGACCGTAGATCAGACGGAACGGCGTAGTCTGTAAAGCGGAATGGTAGGATGTGTTGTAACAATACTCCACCCAAGGGAGCCATCAGACCCAATCCTTGGGGCGGTCCCCCGTGATACAGCGCAAATACATCTCTAGGGTCCGGTTAACCACCTCCGTCTGGCCATCTGACTGCGGGTGGTAGGCGGACGACATCGCCAACTTGGTATCGCACAGTGCAAACAACTCCTGCCAAAATAGGGACGTAAACACCTTGTCCCTGTCGGACACGATGCTCTCTGGAATGCCATGCAGACGGAACACCTGGTCGAAAAAGATGCGGGCGACCACATCCGCCTCTACGGGGCGGCTCATCGCCATGAAGTGAGCGCCCTTGGACAGACGATCGACCACCACAAAAATAACTGATCGCCCCCTTGACTTGGGTAGTCCCTCAATAAAGTCCATCGATATGTCGGCCCAAATCTGTGTCGGAACGGGAAGGGGCTGAAGTAAACCGGCGGGTGAGAGGTTGTCGGTCTTGCTGCGCTGGCAGATGGGGCAGAGTGCGATGAAGTCTTGTACCCCCCTTTTTAGTCCCTTCCAAAAGAACTCGGCTCGAACCCGCTGAAGGGTCTTATGAACCCCTTCATGTGTGGTGCCATGTAAGCCTGTCAGAATGTCCGCTATCAAAGGCGAGGTGTCCGACAGGTAGAGGCGGCCCTTGTACCAAATGAGGCCGTCCCGAGCTGTCCAGTGTGAAGGAGCACTTCCCTCCTCAATACGGTGTAATAACTCGCAGAGAGCCGGTGTGTCTTGGATCTCATGCTGAAGGCGGTGTTGGATGGTCGGTATCGGGCACGAAATGGCCAGGACAGACCCCTCCTGATGATCGCGACGGGAAAGTGCGTCTGCGGCGCGGTTCAAGGCGCCCGCCTTGTATTCCACGCGGAAATCAAATCCCAACAGCTTGCTGATCCAACGCTGTTGCGGTGTAGTGATGAGGCGTTGCTCTAAGAGATACTTGAGGCTGAAATGGTCGGTGCGAATAGTGAACGGCCGCCCCCATAAGTACGGTCGCCAGTGTTGGACGGCCTTTGCCAATCCGATAAGCTCCTGCTCATAAGCCTGCAGCTTCTGATGATGTACGGCCGTGCGCTGGCTGAAATAAGCCACTGGGTGGCCCTCCTGTTGGAGCACCGCACCGTATCCCTGCCTTGAGGCGTCACACTCTATCTGAAACTCTTGATCAAAGTCTGGTAAACGCAACACCGGGGCTGACACCAGGGCCTGCTGGAGAGCGTGAAAAGCCCCCGTCGCGCTGTCTCCCCACACAAAAGAATGCTTCCTCAGGAGATCGAATAGTGGTGCGGCAATGATGCTGTATCCCTGGATGAAGCGTCTGTAATAGCCCGCCAGTCCGAGGAAACCCCGCAGTTCCCGCAAAGTCTGGGGGGTAGGCCACTCCATCACGCCCTGGATCTTGATAGGGTCTGCCGATACCCCTGTGCTATCCACCACATGCCCCAAGTAGGACACCCGTTCAGTGCCAAAGGAACACTTGGCACGCTTCAATAAGAGTCTGTGCTGTCTGACTAATTGGAGAACGGCTCGGAGGTGGACAAGATGTTCCTCCCAAGTCGCACTGTACACCAAAATATCGTTAAAGAAAATAAGTACGTAGCGACGCAAAAGGCCATGGTATACCTCGTTCATTAATGCCTGGAAAGTGGAGGGGGCATTGGTGAGCCCGAACGACATCACTAAAAACTCAAAGTGGCCGTGATGGGTGCGGAACGCCGTCTTTTCCACATCCTCGGGAGACATCCGCACCTGATGGTACCCGGAGCACAAATCCAGCTTGGAGAAAAAACGGGAGCCATGTAGCTCGTCCAGGAGCTCCTCCACGACCGGAATGGGGAACTTGTCTTTCACCGTCCGCGCATTCAACTCGCGGTAATCGACACAGAAGCGCCATGTGTCGTCCTTCTTGCTGACCAATAAGACCGGAGAGGAGAAAGGGGATACACTGTGGCGGATGATGCCCTGCTGCAGCATGGCGTCGCACTGACGCTCGATCTCATCCTTCTGCCTGAATGGGTAGCGGTAGGGGCGTACCACCACCGGGGCCGTTCCGGGAAGGAGACAAATACGGTGATCCCGCCGTCGAACGGGAGGAAGACCGGTCGGGGCTGTCGTCGTGTCAGCATACTCCTGTAGAAGAGCCTCCAGATCCGAGGACTCTGTATGTTCTCCGCAGGCTAGGAAAACCTGTCGGGAGGTAGTGGGCATGCGGCCCTGCCACACCGTCTGCTGCGGGTGTCGCCCCCAAGTCATCGTCAGAGCATCGAAATCCCACAGAAGAGGCCCCAACGTACGGAGCCAGCGAACTCCCAACACTGCCTCAAAGCCTCGCAAGGCTATCACGTAAAAGTCAACGTGGGACTGATAGCCCTCCACGCTAATCGGCACCGCTCTGCAGACGCCCGTGCACAACATAGCCATGCCATTGGCAACAGAAACTCGGAGGCTCGGACGAGCAGTAATAGGTAAATGAAGCTGTTGTGCGGTGATATCGCTGAGAAAACTGTGTGTACTGCCCAAGTCCATAAGAGCGACTAGAGGGTGATCCGCCACCAAAATTGGTAGCTGAATCGTGTCCCCAGTCTGGGATCCAATCATAGCATGGACGGAGATCTCGGGTTCGCCCGTGCCCTCATCACCGGGGTCCTCATCAGAGAGATCCTCCACCTCTAGCCAAAACAGGCGCTTGCACCGATGCCCACGGGTGAAAGGCTCGTCACAGTTGAAACAAAGGCCTTTGGCACGCCGATCCGCCATCTCCTGAGCGGAGAGTCGTCGAAATGTAGACTGTCGGTCGCCTTCCTTGCCCCTGCCAGCTCCCGGGCTAAAAGTAACAGGCGACGGGCCCAAGCTCCTGGGGGGTCCCTCACCAGATCGACGACCCATGGACTGCCGGTCCATCAACAGGCGCCGCTCAAAGATGCGGGATAAGCTCATAGCAGTGGAGAGGTCTACGGGGGACTGCAACTGAACGTCCATCCGCAAACGCTCATGGAGGCCAGCCAGGAAGACTGGTACCTGCTGGGATGTAAGCACGGTCGGGGGCGCGAGCGAGGAGCACCTGAAACTGATCGATATACTGCTCAATGGAGCCCGTCTGTCGGAGAGAAATAAGGTCACCCATGGGATTGCCGAGAAGCGGGGGTCCAAAACGCAAAGTGCACTGAGTCTTGAAATCCTCCCAACTCAACTGGGGCTGCTCTCGCCGTAGCTGTGAGAACCACATCTGTGCCGATCCGAGGAGATGAAACGATGCAATCCCAATCCACTCCTTCCGGAGTGCGCTGGGTTTCATAGAACTGCTCGCAACGAGTGAGCCACGTTAGTGGATCCTCCCGACCATCAAACAGAGGAAAATCCAACTTCACAAAACGAGGAAACCCGCCTCCTTCGTTTCTCGGTGTCGAGGAATCGTGAACCGTTTGGGAGGAGCCCGAAGCGGCACGCGGGGGCGGTGGGGCCGGGGGACGACGCAGCCGGCCTAAGGGCTTCGATGAGGGCCCTATTGTTGGCCACCATCATTTGCTGAAAGGATTCCACGATTTGGGCCAAAGTAAGCCCTCCCGAGTTGCCCTCGTCCATGGGAGCGGGCTGAAAATTAGTGTGGATGACCGGAGGGGTGGGCAAAATTCCCGCGCTGTCCGGGAGGAGTGGAAAACCGGAGGAGGAAGCCCCCAAGAGGATCGGTGAGGGAGGACAGCGGCTGGGGTGGCCGGATCCGGGCTGCGGACACGCCGGACGGGGCTGCGACGGGGCTGTCGGAGCTGGGACAGCGGCGACGGGCGGCGGCGATGGTGGAGGAGGCGCCGAGGAAGAGGAGGGCTCTGATACCAAGCTGATACGGTCCTTCGTCTGCGACCTAGTTCGGCCCGGAAGAAGAGGGAAGTCCCGGAGGGGGTTGACGTTGCACTTGCGAGATCCAATGGTGCCCGGAAGGCTTCCACCGGGAAGGAGGAGATCGGAGAGGGCGGAGGTGGCGAGCTGGAGCGGAAGACGGCACGGCGGTGTCGATCGGGAGCGGAAGGCGCTAGCGGCTTGTTCGTCGTGCGGGCGGAAGGGCGATGCGGGTCGTCTAGGTTACGGGATTAGAATTAGAGAGAGGAAGAGAGAGTTAGAGAGAGAGAGAGAGATTTGGAAATAATTCTGCATGCCTTTCATTAAAGCCCTCAACCCAAATTATGGTTGAGCCCAAACCAACCCAAGGTTCATAAAAACAGAACATAAAAACCGAACATAAAAACATCACATAAAAGATACAAAGCCATCCAAAATGAACGACTAATCGGACCGTGTCGGGGCACGGCGCTTGTAAGTTAACCCCCAACGTGGGTCCGTAACATTTTGATATTTACATTGATATAGAAGTGCACATGATTGATTTCCGGTGCAACCTTTGTTGTGGCTCCGGTAGAGAGAAGATGCAGCATATGGACGAGTGCTTAGGGACAACTATCACTGCAATTCATATGTTGTCAAATTACTAAATTTTTTTCTTGGTCTCATAATTATCTTTCCACTAGTTCACCTACAAACCTATTGTTATGACGTCTCGCTCCTTTACGTGATGGTTCGGACTTCGGATGAACTTCTCCCAGCGTTGTAGGCAGCAAAAGTCTCATTGAGCTGAACAATTTACCATATCACTCAGTCAATTAGTAAGAGCGATGTTTGATGTAATATAAAAGGCATAGATGCTGTCAGCGCAAGCTGATATGAATTTCTCATTAAATGTTCAATAAAGCTTTGCCCAAGTCTCTAGCTATCCTAGAAATACTTTGGAGTGAACCAACTACTCGATTGCTTGACTAATCTTTTGCCCCTGTGCTTGAGTTAAACAAATGATTTTCTTTTCAGCATCGCTGCGGTCCTCCGCCATTGTATCTTATGACTTTGTTGCGCTTGGGTAAAGGTCACTATCTTTTTTGGGCCCAACACAGCTTCTTTTACTCAAACTCCTCGCAAAAGATTATGGTCTATCAGCTTTACATCCCAAAGGAGGAACCCACACATTAGTTTCCTTGCACCCTCTGAGCTTCATTCCCCTTCGTCTCACATACATGCTAGGCTCCTTGGTTTTATTCTAGGACTGGTTGAATTGGGAGCTCTCGTAAGTCATACCTTTGCAACATGCACTCAGCTGCCAATGCAACACAATTTATCTTAACCGACCACCTCAATGGGGTCCCTTAGGCGCCATTCTTCTGGGCTCTGACAACTGATTAGGCCTACACTGATCCTTATCTCGAGCCAAACAACAAACCAATATTCACTCTGCGCCTCTTCAGGCGCATTGCCGACTCTTGTCTGCCTATCTCCCTACAATTTCAAAGACTCTTTGACTCTCTTTTTAAAGTTCTTTTCACCGTTCTCTCGTTGCACTTGTTTTCTATTAGTATCTCGCCCATATTAAAACTAAATTTATCACCCCATTAAGCAACATTACTAAACTCGATACTCCCCAACAACATTTTTTGTTGCCATAGGGTTCATGCCGACTGACGCACCCACCATCCTTGATGCCGCTATTTAGTAGACGCACGATTGGGGCCGTCACAGTGGATGTACTTTTGTTGATATGTATAAATTCGTGTTACCCTACTGTGTCTTGTGGTAGCATTTTAAGTTGCCGCCAGCCATCTAGGTTTGTTTACGATGTGCAATTCTTTCCTGAAGACAGCAATGTGATAGTGAGGCCGCCTGCTCCTTTATTGACCATTGCCAAGAGCAAACCAGCCCGATGGGCTACTCTCAGGATCTAATCAACATCTTCCCATCCTATTGATGTTGGTTGGTGTCAAATGGATTTGTAAGATCGCTAGGATTTCTTTAATAATAAAATAAAGATCAGCTTGAATTTTTCTAACAAGTTAACCATATATCAGAGGAGAAAGCCCAAGAGTGAGAATCCCCAGTGTGCGATATTTCCTTGGTCCGGTTACTGAGCCATAACCATAAGCACTTTGATTCACCAATCAGGGATGCCACCACTGCTTCCTTCTCACCTTACTTGATAGCTGATGCTGCCTTTCTTTCAGATAGTATAAAGCCGGTCCGTCTTTCTTGCAGGCCTGGCATCTCTTAGCATCTTTTATAATCTATGAAGCATCGGTACGGGTACGAGTACCTGGTACGATACGTATCCGGTATGGTGGTACGTGGAGATCAAAAAAATAAGGATACGGATATGTTCGGGGCACGATGTTAATAAAATTGATTTATATTTACATACATACATATATATATGTACATGTATATATATGCCACCTTTTTAAAAAGAGGGAGAATATAAAACATAGAAAAATTAATATTGAGCAAGTAGAAAAACATGTAATCCTCAAATACATAGTAAATTAACAAAATAATCAAAATTAAATCAAATTCTTCGTACTTCTAACGATAAAAACAAACTTAAGTCAGGATCACATTTTGTTACTATAGTAAACAAACACCGCTAGTTGCATTTACGAGTTTACGTGAATAAGTTTTTTTGTTTACTTTACAAAAACATAGTCATATCACAAAATGCAGAACGATCTATCATATCCAAGCTTATCCTCAGATTAGAGTAGCAGGTGTATCCGTCGAATATCCGGAAACATACCTGGTATGGGTACGCGGCCCTTAGGAATGTATCCGTGCTTCATAGACCATAATTCACCTCGTTTTATGTAAAGAAGCACAGATAAAAGCCAATGTTCTTGCTTTTGATTTTTTTTGAAGCCGAATCCAAATTTACTAGTGCTTCTAGTCACCTCCAAAGAACCCAAGAAAATTTATCTGTATGCATTTATTTTTAAGCAATGTTAGGGTTTAAGTTGAAGAAAATGCAGCAACGAAAGGCTCCTCCATATGTTCAAATTCGCTAGCCAAATTGCCATTCTTTAATATCTGAATTCTATTAGAATTTCAAAAGATAGAGGTATGCAACCTGTAATCGTGCTAGCTCGAAATGGAGGTTTGGGCAATTGATAGCACAAATTTACTATAAAAGTTAAAAATAATACAAATTTAGAATAATTATTCAGTAAAAAAAACATTCCTAAATTCATCTGAAACTGTACAAGTGTTCTGTTACTAGAGCATATGTTATACAAGCTAATGGTATAGCTCATATGACATGAATGAAATAGCCTTGTTTCAAAGTAATGTTCATCTCTTGTTATAATAAAGACAATTGTTCTTGCTCTTTACTATACCTATTTATACAAACATGATTCTAATTAGACGAACCGTCTGTTTTCGAAACATTTGTTTTGATGAAATTTGCAGCGGAGTTGTTTGTGAACGGAGAAATAGTGAAGAGGTCGCCTGAGCGGCAACGCAGGGTGGAGCCGGTTCCTCAGAGAGCTCAAGACAGGCCCAGATATAACGATCGAACCCGTTACGCCAGACGGAGGGATAACCGATGAATCCCCGCGGTTCTTGTTGATTTTCCGCAGTCCCCTTCTTTATGTTCCTTCTCTCCCCCCTTTTATCTTCCCCTATCATCCTGGTCCATGTTACTATTATCATGAATTCCTTTTTAATTACCCTTATATGTATGATCTCAGAGCATTCCCATATGTCATGATAGAATCTGGTTTTGATGAAGAAGTAAATTAGGATTGCTTATGTCCCACATCATGGTTTTAAATTTGTTTTTATGAATTTTGGGATTTTAAATGTGATGTCCCTAAACTAATGGGCACATTCATTATTGGTGATAAGTGAAGTTATTATATTTTTTGAAAATGTTGACTGTGTAAGGTTGATGGTGGTCAACTAAGGCTCCTTTTGGCACGGAGGTAGCGGCCGTGAACCCACGAATCGTCGTTCGTGAACGCCAGACCTCACCCCAAGAACTTCGTTCACTTTTATGTTCAAAACTTGTTCTGTTTCTCGTAGCGGTCTCAACTGCCGTCATGCCAAACAGCAAAGACGCATGGCGAAATAGAGCCTAAATGTTGAAGGAATAGTTATTAGTGTGTTGCTTAAATGGAGGTATACATTTTAGTGTCACTTCTCATTCTAATTTATGAAAGTAAATGAATATTGGGAGAGGATAAATGATTTTACAAAGCCCTCTGGTCTCTGTTTTGTAACTATTTTTACTGTTTAGGATTCATTTTAGGGCATTGTTAAAGGCAAATCAAAAACGGCTATCCACACACCAAAATAACTTAAAATCCCTGTTTAAATTAGTTTAGATATTTTAAGGGTAAACCAAAAAGTTGTTATCCGCACACCAACATAACTTAAAATTCTCATTTAAAATTAGTTCATAAATTTTCTACGGGCAAACCATAAGCCGCACGCCAGCGCCAAAAATCCATCATTATTCCCCTTGCACTGAGTCTAAATTTTCTCACATTATACAATGATTTGTTTATTCAGTATATGCATACAATAAATGTTAATCGACAGAGAAGTGCAATAAGATGTATATAATCATCTTATCTTTCAGAAAATTTCAAAGTGTAATATAACATAACAAAAGGCTCTTGAGACTACAGTGCCAGAAAATAAAAATAATAATTGTGCAGAAAATTTAATGATCATACTTTACTCATATAAGTTGAGATTGTCAGTTAATTTTTGTGGTTAAAGCATGAATGCTGAAATCAGAATTTTTATTCATTCTTGAATCAGACTTTGACTATTTAAAAAGTTAAACTATGTGAACAATCTTTTATGTCTTCATAGACGCAAGAACTCACCATTTTTTTTTTCCTTAGGTAACTTTGATTAGCAACTATCCTCAAAATAATTATATATATATATCAATGATAATATGGAATAAACATTACTTGGCAACTACCCAATTCGTGTTTTTGCTAGTTTAAAAATGAGAATTAATATTACAGCAATTACTAAGCAGTTATGATATCGAAATATGGAATAAATATTAACACAGCAATTACCAAAACAGTTAAAAAAATAAACATTAACACAGAATTAACATTACAGCAACTACGGATGTGATGGAAATATGGAATAAACATTACAGCCAAATTTAAACCAAAAAAATAAACTCGGAGGCTGAATCCTTAACCAAGCAGTTACTGCATTCCTCCAAAGTGCCTGAAAAAATAAAAACGATATATTACTACAAATATCGAAGTAGATGAAATAAAATCTAATAGACAAAAAAATTCTAACCTTCTATTTTCTAGATTTGTGGGACAAGTTGCTCGATTGTGTCCCAAATTTTTACAAATTTTTTGAATTAAAATACTTATTGGCTTTAAAATATTTAAAAAGTACCCATTAGATGACAGCCATATTTTTATTCAAACTAATAAAGCATATAAATTCCTGAAATTCTGCATTATGTCATGTCAAAAAAGGTAAATGGGGCTAGTTTGGGAATGCTTTTAGAAATGAGGCTATTTTGATACTTTCAGTTTAGAAAGGGGCTAGTATGAGAATTTGGCCGCGCGTGGGGAGTGGGGGGGGGGGGGGGGGGACATCGGGGAGAGAGAGAGAAAGAAAGAGAGAGGAAGAACATGGGCTATTAATGAAAATAGAGAGGGGGGAGAGAGGGGGAGGGAGAGAGAGGGTGAGAGAAAGGGAGAGAGAGGCAGTTGGTGGAAGGGAGAGAGAGAGAGAGAGGAGAGAGAGAGAGAAATTAAAATTTTGACCTCAAATCGTACATTTTTAAAAAATAAATATTGTAATCTTGATTTACATTTTTTACGGTCTTTTTGAGTACTCATACGTATATGTTAAGAGCGCAACCCGGATGCGAGCACAGCCCGCATCGACACATCGATTTAACGGTTCCGCTTGAATGCGTGCGAAGTATCGAGCACCGACGAAGTATCGATTTAACTGTTCCAACAAGTGCGTCTCGCGACCGCCCGATGGTATCGAGCATGGGCGAAGCCCGCGGAGTGGGGGGCGGGGGGGGGGGCGGGCGAAGCCCGCTGTTGGGGTGGGTGAAGCCCACTTCATTGCCAAGCGGGCGAAGCCCGCTTGGTTACAGGCGAAGCCCGCAACGACGCATCGAGAACAGGCGAAGCCGGTTCGAAGATGCTAGTATATATCTATACTACTTAAAAGAAGTATGAATGGCTTTTAAATTCCATGAATTTAAAAGCTATCAAATAAATCATGACCGTCCAATATACAAATCTAATAAGATTTGAGGCCTGCAAATAGCAAAAAGAACCTTTCCCTCCTCCCTCCCTCCTGGCGAAATCACGAGCCCCCTCTTTGGCAGGAACGAAAATTTGGCCGGCACCACCTTTTTGGTTCTCGCCGGCGGCCTGCTCGGAACCCATGGGCGGGTTCGCCAGTCTTCGGCGAACCAGCCGGGGGTACTCCGGCAGGGCCACCGCCGACTGTGGCCCTGACCGTGAGGCCAAGCCGGAACCACCTTTTGGGTTATCGCCGGCAGCGAACCCGCCAGTGGGTTCCGGGCGGAGCCGCTGGCGATGGTTTTTATCTCCGGCCGAATCGTGTTTAAAAAAAATTAAATATTTTCCTATTTTTTAATAAATAAATTAATAAAATAAAAAATAAAAAATATTTAATTAATAAAATATAATCTATAAGAATATTCATTCAGTTTTTAATTAATAAATAAATAATTAATAAATTATTTATCCAGTTTTTTTTTATTTTATAATTTACCCGGTATATTTTTACTCAAAATATTCTGCGGCGGGCTACGGGCGAAGCCTGCCAATTGCACGCATGTAGGAGGCGAGCGAAGCCCGCCGTCGTCGACCGGGTACTGTCGCGCTTGACAGTAGGGCCTGAGGCCCGTGCTTGTGACTCTTGTGTATATATATATCCTAGTTAGTGTATGAGTGGAAAACTACTAAAAAAGATATATAAAAATTTTTTATCTGTTAATTAATATTACTTGTATATTTTATAAAGTTTAAAGACATAAGCTACGTTGGCGCGGCGGTCTCGCCCGACCTCACCTAAGGGACTTCATCTGCTTTTATGTTCGGAACTAATTTTTTTCTTGGTAAGCAAAAATGCAATGCGAAACTGAGCCATAATCTATACTCACTACTAGGGTACGTGTTCACGAATCGAATCGAATAACTATTCAATCGAATCCAATTAATTCGAACCGAAACCGAATCGAATCGAATCGAATAACTAATCGAATAACTATTCAATCAAATCGATTTGGATTTGAACATGAATTTGAATTTGAATTCTAATTTTATAATGTTTAATTATAATTATATTTAATATTTATAATGCTTAAATATAATTTTATAATATTTAAATATAATTTTAAATTCAAATTATAATGTTTAAATATAATTTTATAATGTTTTATATAATTTTATAAATATTCGAATTTGAATTCGAATTCAAATCCGAATTCGAATTCGAATAATACGAATTTTAATCGAATCTTCACGAATCGAATCTCGAACTATTTACGAAGTATACTATCTGTGAACAGCCCTACTCACTACATTAAAAAGGGAAAAACATCAATAAGTAAAACATTCAACTTTCCAATTATACTCCTCTTTATTACATAATTTTTAATTTCTTTAATTAATGAATTTTTTCTTTAATTTTAAAAATTGTGCTCTCATATATAGGCAAAGTTTCTTATCTGCAATAAAAAATGTGCTCTCCCAATTCCTCGCAAACCCCCGTGCACACGAAAAAAATGAGCGACGGGCGGGGTATAGCGTTCGGGCGTTTGCAAACACCGCCGCGCCGGGGCAATGCCGTGGCCAGAGTAGTGTCAAGCGTGACATTGAGGGCCTCGTGCACTGTCACGATTGAGTGCTGTCGTTGTTGGCTCTAGAGGCAGGCCGGCAGCCCCGTGCCTCGCGAGACTAAATTTTTCGTGCGTTACTCCCGCCTAGGATCACCGTGCGCGATTTCCCATCCCGCCGTATATTTCTATCAGCATGAATTCTCGCACATGATTCATCTAAAATACATATTTTATACTACAAATATGAACGTATATTTTCACAGATCATCACAGCCTTTGAAATCACGATCATACGACTGTATTTATTCTCGCACGCGCAGCTAGATGCGAGGAAAATCACCCAAAAGAGAGATTTTTAGGTGCGTTCGAGATTAAATACAGCCGTATGTTCTGGCATCCTACGGCGGATCGATTTTCGCGGAATATTGACAGTATTTCGATCATCACGGAGAACCAACGATTTGATGCGCGCGATCATAGGTGAGAGAAACCTACCTGAAATTTGAAGGAGTGCAGTAAATTGGAGAAGAAAAGAAAAGCAATGGTTACCGCCACAAACTCTCACATGGCAAAAACACTGGCGGCCGAAGCACATACGAAATCCCCACCTTATCAGCATTCTGCACATCTTCGACTCCGAGAAAGATTGAGAAAGAGCTCAACAATGGCGGGGCTCTCCTCCCTCTCGCCGCTTTCTCTCCTCCCCGCCACTTCGCAGCAGTATCTCCCACTATCCAAATCCAGAAGACCTGATGTAATCTCTCTATTCTCGCATGTTTCTTATTTATATCTTCTTCTTCATCTTCATCGGCGGGGTGAATGCGGTTCTTATTCACCCAGTGATTTTCTTCGAAATCAGGGCAGATTTAGGGCGCATTGTAAAATGCAAGATTCCGTTGTCGCTCACGGAGCGCAGGAGCATCCGTTTAATCGGAGGGACGTTCTCAAATATTTCACCGCGGTGGCTGGCCTGGTATGTATTGCTCGAAGTTGCTCTTGGAATTATAGACTTTTTTTTGTAGTCCGTCTAAGTTTATCTTCATCTCTGGTTGAGGTTTTATCTTATGCTCAAAATTTGAGCTTTATGCATATGGTTGTCATATGCTTATTAGAGTTTTCTCCAGCTTAGGCTCTGTTTGGATGGGCGGCGGGACGCCGGTGCTGGAGCAGCCGCCGCCACAAGGCGGGAAAACAATGCCTCTCCCGTGCGCACGGTGACATTTGCTCCCTCCCTCTGGGAAACGGAGAAGAAACGGCTCCGTTTCCAGCCGCAGCCCTCCCCCTCCGGTCCCGAACTCAGGCGGCGTTTGTGAGCGGGTGTTTTCAGCTGCCGGCACCGGACACCGTGGAAGTACCCCATGGTTGGTTGATGATTCAGCCATTGTCATTCAAGAATTTTTAACCTGATAGCACTTGTCACTAGCTGAGGGTTGGTTTCCGGTGGTAGATCACGCGCCGCGTGGATCCGCGGACACCGGAGAGCCGATGCTGTCCGGTGCCGGCAGCTGAAAACGCCTGCTCACAACCCCACCAGACTGCCGTGGAACTGCGGCGGAATTCCTCCGTATCCACGCTGCTACACGGCACCCGCGCGGCCTTACAATCCTTGCTAAGTTAACCTCCACACTCATACTTGTAGCGGAATTTGCTATTAGTGATTAAGTGGATATTTCACTCAAGAACCCTTTGAAAACTAAAGACTTTGATTCTCAACTTGAGATTACAAATGGAAGGGGTTTGCTCTTTTATTAACTAACTTAAGGTTTTCCCTCCATAGCAGAATGAATGGTTGTAATATAGGCTCTGTTCGGGATATCGGTGCCGTTTTAAAAGGGCGTAGCGTGAAAGAGAGATGATAAACTGTATTTTCAAAACTGAGAACTGCTTGGGTAACCTCTGTTCCGATAGCGGTTTAAATTATATTCAAAATTATCTCAATAGTACTTTTATTTATGCAATGCAAATATTTATTCAAAATTTTATGAATTTTTCAAACAAATTAAGTATTATATATGTGATTTTTTTACAAATTTATAGACGTAATTTTATTTTTTGTACAACTTCAATTGATTAAATAAAAAAAAAAAAATGTCAGGCCGGTCATTTTGGAAAGGAGGATGGAGCTCTCCGGGTCCTTTTCAAAAAGGCGGAAAAATGGTTTTTAAAACGGTAGCAACCAAACAATCGCGCACCGTTTTGGTTGAATCGGAACGGAGGGGAAACAGTATCCCAAACAGAGCCATAATCTTCTAAGCCCCTAGATTCTACATTATTCTACGCACTAGTTAAGTTTATCTATAATCTTCTAAGCCATAATGTTCCTGGTTCTTCAACGCACTACTTAAGTTTATCTATAACCTTCTAGATTATTCTATAAATTTGTAGAACCTCTTATCTTCCAAGCCCCTAGAAGCTTCTGCATACTTCTAGAACCCTTTTCCACATCTCTTGGGACCAATCTCTATGTGGCTAAAAATGGTCACCGGTGAACCATGATCTAGCCATCCATCACAGTTACATTAGAGCATTTATATAGTACCTTCTATTGCATTAGCTTCTTTATGAAATGTTGTAAAACTGGTACTTAAACCAATATGTTCTGTACCCAGGAATCAATTTTGATGCAACACTGAGTTTCTCCTAGTCTTCATTGTATAGGAAATTGTAGCAGGTTCTGGATCTCTAACAGAAACTGCCATTGCTGCTGATCTCATCCAAAGAAGGCAGCGCTCTGAATTTCAGTGCAAGTTTTCTGACTCAATTCTCTTTTTTGGACACCGGGTTCGTTTTTGGTTTATGATAGTAATAATCTAAAAAGATTATGAGCTTAATTAGAATTAAAAATTGTAATTTATAAGTTATAAATTTAGGATTAAACATTATTTGATTAATTAGATGGTTAAAGATATATGATGTGCTTAACATACTTTGGTTCAAAATTATTATTTTTGATTAACTACAACCTCAAACCAAACCAATCTGATCAGTTTTTCCAGTTTGGTTCAATTTTTAGGTTGCAAGTGTTTTTTCTGCTCATAACGTGCATGCTGTTGGAAAAGTCTTTTACTGCATCTAACTTATCTTGGTTTACTATTTCAGCAAGTATTAAAGATACACTTTTCAAGGCAATAAAGGTAGATCTTTTAGGTTTCCTACTAATTAAACTACAACAAATTTGCAGTTTATAACTTTCTCCTCACTATTGAAGGAACACACAGAGCTCATACCATCCATATTGACACTAGCCCTTAATGATGCTGTAACTTATGACAAGGTAAACGGAAGGATATGTGGACTTCTAATTTTTAATTGCAGTCCTGTAATTGATTTCTCCTTGAAATACTTGTTTAGGCTACAAAATCAGGGGGCCCAAATGGTTCTATTCGATTAAGGTACATACTATAAGAATTTAATTATCTAAATTTTTAGGTGTTGTTTAGTTCATATATACTTGTAATATCATCAAAAAATGTCATGTATTTAGTTTTCTCACATCTTTAAGAAACATTTTACTAATTAACTTTTGTATCCTAAAGGAATTACATTTTGATCTCACACGAAATGAGCAAATTCTGAAGATGTCACAGACATGTCATGAGTTGCATGCAATCACAACCTAGGTTGTGTAGATGTTTTTAGACATTTGACAAGGACATCTATATATAATAATATTATTCCCCTAGGGTCCGTTCGGTTGGACATAATTGTGGCTTTGAATTTTGAACTAAAGTTCCAATTACTATGCAAATTACGTCTAATTCTAATTCCAAGGCCTCAAATTTGTCCAGATGAATAGACCTTTAAAGGTTGTTTGGTTCACAAATATTGTGATGTTGTTTCAAATCTTTAAATAACAATTTGTAGGGGACATTTCTATTCTAGGAACAATGGCAGAATTAAGTGACTTGTAAAGACGTGACTGACATCTTATAGTTGTATACAATCAGAACTTAGATTGTGTAGATGTCTATAAATATAATAACAGTGAGCCAGAAATATAATTTTTTTTGTAGATAGCATCAACACCTAATGATATTGACATCTTAATAACACTGAATTTAAATAACACTAATAAAATAACCCTGAGGTAATTCATGTTTCTCCTCTTTCACACCTAGCTCGGAGATCAGCAGACCAGAGAATACTGGGCTTTCTACTGCTTTAGATCTGCTAGTGAAAGTAAAAGAAGAAGTTGATTCTTTTTCAAAAGGAGGTCCCATTTCATATGCCGACCTCATCCAACTTGCAGGTATTACGACACATCTAGCACATGAAATTATCATAATTATTATCTAAAGCCCTTATTTATGACGAATATAGTTCAATTTTTTCATCTAGAACATGGATCATAAAAAAGGGCTTAATTTGCCAAAACTTCAAAATCCATTCTCAAAGATAAACATCTGAAGTACATTTTTTCTATGCTTTTCAATCCTTTTTGTTTTACTATGATCACATTAAATTTTTTATCAGTTCAGTCTATTAATTATACATCACTTAATGATTGAAATTTCCCTGATCATACGTCTGAATAAATTATTGATGCACTTACACACAGTAAATTCAATTATATGAATGTCTTTATTGCTTCTTCAGCTTGAATTAGAAATTTGAAGACATTATTAAAACCATAACTTATCTTCAAATTGGTAAGAAAGAGACACTTCTTCCATCAATGAGGGAATAAATTGAATTGGTGCTACTTCAAAAATCACTATGTAAGCTAATCATAAGGAAGCTTGTAAGGGCTAGAGGTTGTATATTAAAAATTTCGCAAGCTATTTTCTTTTGTTGATTTCATGCAACATTATTGGCATTAGTGAATTTGAAGAGGTTTATCTTAGAATGATTATAGATTTTAGAAGCATATATATTGACGCATGATGAATCTATAGGCGACGGATCATATATTCTCAAATTCATATGTTCTTATGCAATAAAAGACTGAGGCCAAAACTTATGGTAAGGCAGCACCCACTGTTGTATAACACAGCTAAATTGTTGTATGATAAGTTCAGTTTGTAAGTTCTTGTCGTTTGAAGCTATTTTGGAAAATCCAGCCTATTTGGTGTTGGTGGCCTTGGACATCAGCAAATATCCAAAGTGCCAAACTGCTTAAATAATGATGATGAAATATTTAATTGCTAGATGTAAATTGTTACAATAGGGTGTAATTATAGTATTATGAGTATAAGAGTTGTACCTATTTTTCATATGTATACATACAGGGGTTCACCTTAGGAATGAATCATTTCGTCGATTCTCATCTTTCATGGTATCAAAGCTCTAGGTTAACAAAGCCGACCACTCGTCGATTTGCTTATGCTCACAAAAGTCTTGTCAATGTCTTTGTCTCCTTCCAGATTCTCGTCGACACCTTCGTCTCCTTTGTTGAGTCCAACCAAAGGCTTTAGGCCCTCTTCGACACCTTCATTCCTTTCTTGACTCTCGTTGGCGTATCCCAACCCCTCAACGACGCATTCCGAACCCTCGGCGAAGTCTTCCATCCTCTTCCATACGTTCGTTGAAGCCTTTAGAGCCCTCCTGAAAGTGCGAAATATGAGAGAATATTAAGTGATTACACTCTAAGGGGGGAGGTTGAATATAATATATAAAATTTCACCCACATAATTCACAGAATCACAAACACTGTCACAGATTAAAGCAAAACAAAACAAGGCAAATGCAATGCAGAAAGTAAATCTAAATTATAGAGAGTAGATACGAGATATTATAAAGATTCCCCAAAACCCGGTTACGGCCTCTCTTCTACCTCGGTGAATCCATTGCCTTTCACTAAACCAAACTCTTTTGATATGGAAACTCTTAGAATCTCTAAATCATTTAGAGAAATTCTTAGAACTCTTTTACAACAATTTGTAGTGAGCAATGAACTTTTCCATAATGAAAGATCTCCGGAGAAGATTGAGATCTTTATCAGTTGGTTTGATGTTGATTCAATCTGTAGGGTTTTTCTAGCCTGTCTTATCAAAATAAATACATGAGCGAGAGAGAATTAGGGGTTGAAGATGAAAAAAATTAGAGAATCAGGAGATTAAGAAGAGTTTGAGGTAAAGACAGGAAGATGTATATACTTCTATTCCAATACTTTCTGTAAAAAGACAGAAGAAGTGTTTCCTTAAACATATATCTCTGCAAATGAATGATATCACACTAAAAACTTCTTCCTTACTCTTCTCGGACCTTTTCAAACCTATAATGAATTCTCCAACTGCTATATTCTTCTAGAAATAATTTCTCAAAGTTTTACTTAATAGTCAATTTCTCCGACTGCTATATTCTCCAACTGTTATTTTCTTCTAGAAATAATTTCTCAAAGTTTTACTTAATAGTCGAATGTCTTCTATAGCAGACTTAGAATAAGGCTTTATTCAGATATCTTACTCATTAGTCAAAATGAATTCAACTAACTTCTTTTAATAACCGTCTTCTTAGAAATTTATTCAAACGTTGAGATTGATTCCACATGAAGAGGGAAGAACAAATAAGTCACAAATTGACTATTTTATGACTCGCAAAATGGATAAAAAGATTTGTAAGGATTGCAAAGTCATAGCAGTAGATAGTTTGACAATGCAACATAGACTAGTTGTGTTGGATGTGCAAATTAAATATAGTAACTTTAAGAGAAAGACAAAAGTGTTACCAAAAATTCGGTGGTGGAACTTGAAGAAGGAAAAACAGGTTGCTTTCAAGGCAGCGGTTATAAAACAACTAGTTGATGATACTTATGTTGATCCTAGTGTCACATGAGAAGTTATGTCTTCTCATTTAAAGATAAGTGGAAAGAACGTACTTGGAGAGTCAAAAGGTCGTGCGCCCCCATAAAAAGAATCGTGGTGGTGGGAAAAAGAAGTTCAAGACAAATTGAGGGCATAGAGGGTCAACTACAAAATATTATATGCTTGTAGGAATGATGAAAACTTGACGAAGTATAAAGTCGGTAAGAAAGAAACTAAAAATGCAGTAAGTAAAGCAAGAAGTCAAGCTTATGAAGAATTTTACAAGCGACTAAATACCAAAGATGGAGAGCGTGATATATATAAAACTGCTCGAGCTAGAGAGAGGAAGACGAGAGATTTAAGTCAAGTTAAATGCATAAAAGATGGAACAGATACGATTTTGACGGATGATGCGACTATTCTGGAGAGATGGAAAAGTTATTTTTATCAACCATACAATGAAGGAAAAGACAATGAACTAAACTTGGAAGAGTTAAGTAAATCGGAGGAGTATAGAAACATAACTTTTTATCGTAAAATTCAAGCAACAGAGATAGATGACGCTCTGAAAAAGTCGAAAAATGGAAAGTCGGTTGGATCAGACGATATACCCATTGAAGTATGAAAATGCTTAGGGAGGGAATGAATTTTATGGCTTACAAGTTTTTTTTAATAAGATACTGAAGACAAAGAGGATGTCAGACCAATGAAAAGAGTATTTTGGTACCTTTTTATAAGAACAAAGGAGATACACAAAATTATGTCAAATACAGGTGAATTAAATTAATGAGTCATACTATGAAACTATGTGAACGAGTAATAGAGAGAAGAGTTAGACGAGAGACTAACATCTCAGAGAATCAATTTGAATTCATGTCAGGGAGGTCAACCATGGAAACTATACATCTCTTGAGGAGACTTCTTGACAACTATCAGGAAAGACAAAAAGATTTGCATATGCTATTTATTGTTCTGGAGAAGGCTTATGATAGGGTTCCAAGAGAGGTCTTGTGGAGAGTCTTAGAAAAGAAAGGTGTAAATGTATCATACATTGACGTAATTAAAGATATGTATACAAATTCAGTGACTAGGATGAGGACATCTGGAGGATTAACACAGGAATTCCCTATCGCTGTTGGCTTACATCAAGGGTCAGCTTTAAGCCCTTATCTCTTTACCCTTATCTTAGATGAGCTCACCAGACATCCAACAAACAATACCTTGGTGTTTATTATTTGCAGATGATATTGTTTTGGTTGATGAGACGTGTGAGGGTGTAATCGCAAAACTTGAATCTTGGCGAGACACTTTAAAAAAGAAGGGGTTTTAAGTTGAGCAGGGCAAAGACGAAGTATATAGAGCTTAAATTTAGTAGTGCAAGAAGGTCGGATGACTCCGTCATTAAATTGGGTGACCAAGATATTTCCCAAAGTGAGTGCTTTAAATATCTGGGATCGATAATTCAAAAAGATGGAGGTGTAGATAAAGATGTGATACATAGAATCCAAGCAGGTTGGTTGAAGTGGAGAGGCGCGTCTGGGATCTTATGTGATCGTAAAGTACCATTAAAACTTAAAGGCAAGTTTTATCGTACTGCAATTAGACCATCAATGCTCTACGGTTCTGAGTGTTGGGCAGTGAGTGGTGTACATGAGCAAAAAATGGGAGTTGCGGAGATGAGAATGCTTAGGTGGATGTGTGAACACGAGACTGGATAAAAATAGGAATGAATGTATCAGGGATAAGACATGAGTGACACTAATTGTAGAGAAGATGCGAGAAGCTCATTTAAGATGGTTTGGACATGTACATAGGAGACTATTAGAGGCACCTGCTAGGCGTTGTGAGAGTTTAGTCACTAGACATGTTAAACGGGGGAGAGGTAGACCAAAAAAGATTTGGAATGAAACTATAAGGAAAGACATGATGTACTTAGGCATTAGTGAGACTATGATTAAAGATAGGGCGCAATGACGACAGAGGATCCATATAGCTGACCCCACTATGGTGGGATAAAGGCTTGAGTGTTGTTGTTGTTGAGATCGATTCCGCTATCGGCGTCTGAAATATGTTACTCACATATCTTCTTCATTAGTCCATTTGTATTCGACATCCGCCTTCTAAAGAACTTCAGCTTCTAATGATCTTCTGAGTATATTCAAGCTTTGACTTGTATTCGATGAAAGACTTCTAATAACTTGTCTTCTGTATTTCTTCAAGCTCTAACTTGTATTCGACGAAAGACTTCAAATATCTCGTCTTTAATGTTTCTTCAAGCTCTAACTTGCATTTGACGAATTCTTCAATACTTGACAATCTTTAGCCTTTACTTACTGCCTGCAACTATTGCTACAATTCAAAGAATACAAAGCCATTCTAGATAATTATTGAAGGTAGAACCTATATCACTTTATATATAATCTAATTACCTGATTCTGTGTTCTTTTTACAATCTTAGCATATTTCTTTGTTGCCTTATCAGGATGATCTTTAAAGATCGCTTGGTATTCTTCGGTCTCCTTAAATCTTTTGACGCTTTAGTGTAAACTTCATTCAAGTTGTAGCCTTTTATATGAATCTCTAACATCATATTTATATGAAGTCCATTTCAGTGTTGGGTAGACAAACCTTCTTACCTTTCTTGATGGCGACTTCTTTCTTTGCAATAGCAGTAGAGTTCTTTGGAATTTTAGGCTTTTCAGGTATAAGAGTAGGAGGAATACCACTGAATAGTTGTAGAGTATCATTTGACCTAACAAAAGAAGAACCTTCATATTTTTCTCTCTTGTATTTCTCGTATCAATTTTATAACCTAGGTCTTCTTTCCTTTTGTTTTTAGACTCTTTGATCAGATGAGCTTCTGAATTATTTTCTAAAAATGATTTCACATCAAGCAACTTCTTCACTTGATCAATTTTCCCTTCTATTAGTCTTCTCCCCATCTTCAGAGACTCAATAAACCCGTTTCCGTTGTCTTCTATTTCTTTCTACGTTGATTCTTCTTCAAGCTTATTAAGTTCAATAATCTCTTCAAATTTGGACTGAACTTTCTTATTGGCTTCAATTTCGACTTATCGATCATTGCTTCAGATAGATTTGCAATTGCTTTAGGCATGGGAGCATTCAGAGACTTCTTTTGCTTGTACAACTTCTTCTCTTCTTTTGTATACCTTTCACATACAGGTTGGGTATCTCTTCTGTATTTTCCTCTTCCCCTTCTCCTCTAAAAAGTGACCGGAGAGTCAGGATTTGGAGACTTTTTCCTATCAAGATCAGACATCTCTTTTGCAGGAGATGGTGAAGGAACAACTGCTTCATTTAGCTCCTTTAGAGTTTAAGAAATGATTATTCTTGTATCTTTCTCAGCTACTTGTGGTTCAGGATTGTGACTGGATATTGTTTTATCCTTGTATTTTTCTGCTTTAGAACTTTCTTTTGACATAATGTGGGAATGACCAAAATGTAATATTTGATCTTTAGCTTCAGATGAGGATTGACAGACAATGTCCGGAAAGAGCATTGTTTTGTCAGAACCCCAAATATTTCTAGGGAAGGGTACAATTTCAGCAGCATTTTGTCCTTCCTCCCCTTGGAAAATTGGTTCTATTTCATTCTACACTTTAGCTGTCTCCCCTTGAATATCTAACAGATTTATCTCAGTCTCCCCTTGGGTAGGTGCTAGCTCTTGCTCAGCACACTCCCCTTTAGAAACAGCTTTCTGCTCAGCCATGTCTACTTTTAGACCATGGTCATCAAAACTTGCCCTAGCTGGGCTGTCACTAGGTAGGCTTCTCTCCCCCTTTTGGTATCATTGAGTAATGAGATCAAAACATTCGTAGTGACATAATTTTGAGCAGAAATAGCAGTAGAGAGAGTACAGATTCTAGTTTGGAGAGTGTTAAATTTGGAGCAGAAATCTAAATATATAGTGTCTATCAAGGAGATGAGTGAGTCAGAGAGCGTTTGAAGGATAGGTACAAGGATATCTGACACTGCTTGCAAAGTGTTAACTTATGGGAGTCTGTATGAGAATGTTGGCTCATGGGTGGGATGATAGATGGGAGGAGGAATGGTTTAATGTAGGGGTTCATGGATTGGTTCATGAATGCATTCATGAACAGATGAGGGTTCCGTAGGAGTGGTAGATAAGAAGGTAGATACACGAGTGTCTGATGATGGAATAGGAGCTGAGGATGATAGGATGACGGGTTGCAGAGGAATGACAGAAGATGGAGTAGGAATAGAGGGAGTCTGTTTGACAGGTCCATTGGAGATTACTCTCTTCCACTTGGAAAAGAGGGCGTTGGACACCCTCTTATTAGGAGGAAGAGGCAAGCCTCTGTAGAAGGAAAGTTGGGGATTTGCAGATGAAAGAAGAATGCTCAAAATTCGTCCATAAGAGATGATTTTCATTACTATTTTATCTTTCCGGAGCTTAAAGAGAAGCTTTCTCCAATCTAATTTCTTCCTAAAAAAACAAAAGCCATTGTAGTTAACATATCTCAGTTGATAGCCTCGTGAGCAGAAATCTTGTAGAATATTATCTTGCCAATGATGTCAACAAAAAACTATACTCCTGTGCTAGCTCCACTTTCTTCAGGTTAGAAGGCTTGCTTCTAGTGTATCTCATTATTCTCAGTGCATTGCTCAAAGTGTTCCTCAGACAGGATGTCCTCCTTTACATCATCCTCAAGTTTGAAAATCTCGCATATTAGGTTAGCAACAATCTTAATCTCGACTCCCTTAACTGAACTCTTCAAAACTTCAATGTCACACCCTGACCCGGTAAACTTGTATTAATGAGGCTGGGACAGTAAGCGTGGTTGAGAATCTTTTCAGTACACAGATTAAGAACAAAAAACAAACATATTTCATTAATTTTTCATAATATTTTTCGCAAGATTACTAGTACATGATGCTACATATTTTCATTTATTTTACATTTTTCATACTACATAATATATAAGTCTTCCTCACTTTATCTTGACACAGATTCTGAACAAGAAACAATCATATTTCTCCTCTCGATGAATCACTTGTCAACGCACCACGTGCAAATAAAGATGTTTATACGAAGCATCCAGATGATTCGTTGGATGTTGAATGTCGAATGCTGACTACTATAAACTCTGAGCTTCAGAAGCAACATGAGGCCATGACTAACTATAAAATAATTGAGCACCTCAAGAAAATGTTTCACAGACAGACTCGTCAAGAGAGGTATGATGTCTGCAAGACGTTATTTCAGCACGTGACTCTGTAGGAACTCATGTGCTCAAGATGATTGAGTACTTGGAAAACCTTAAAAGATTGAATGTTTCAATGGGCCAAGAGTGTTGGCTGGACTTAATTCTGCAATCATTTTTGGGGAATTATGAACAATTTGTCATGAACTGCAATATGAATGAAATTGACAAAACACTGCCAGAGTTGCTAGGTATGTTGAGAACTGCCGAAAATAATATGAATTATTACAAGTCTATCCTTATATTGATGGTGCATAAAAGTAAAGACAAAGGTAAGGGATTTGAAAAGACTAAGATGAGATCTACGTCTATGTTTAAGCTCAAATCTTTTACACTTAAGTAAAAAAAAGTGACCAAGGAAGGGAATTTCCATCATTGTGGAAAGATTAGACACTGTGAGAGAAATTGTTCTGTTTACCTTAAAGATTTGAAAAAGAAGAATAAAAGTGAGGTTTTCACTTCAGGTATATTTATTATAGAAGTTAATTTGTCTACTTATTCATCTTGTGTATTTGATACAGAATGTGGTTCTCATATTTATGTTAATGTGTAGAAATTGAGAAAGAGCAGAATATTGGCTAAACGTGAAGTAAACTTATGAGTTGGAAATGAAACAAGAGTTGGTGTTATAGCTATAGGGACTCATCATTTATCTTTTGCATGTTGGACTTATAATAGAGTTACAGAACTGCTATTATATTCCTGCGATTACTATAAACATAATTTTTATTTCTTCTTTAAACATGAAATATTTTTTATTTGTTATTAAGAATAATGGTTATTCAATATATATGAATAGTATTTGTTTTTGTACCGCACTAATGTTTATGGTCGGTATGTTTTGAACTTAGATCATCCAGTCTATAACATTAATAATACAAAACGATTAAAAACAAATGATTCAAATCCTATATATCTCTTACATTACCATTTAAGTCGTATACATGAGCAACACAGTTCCAAATTCCATAAAGATGAATTTTTGGACTCATTTGATTTTGAATCATACGAGACATATGAATCTTATTTGTTAGGCAAAATGATTAAAGTCCTTTCATTAGACATACTGAGCGGGTATGTGATCTTTTGGGTATTATGCATTCATATATATGCGGACCCATGACTTCTATTGCTAGAGACGTGTGCTATTATTTCATCACATTATTGATTATTGTAGTAGATATGAATTTGTGTATCTTAGAGACACAAGTCTGAATCTTTTGAAAAGTTTAAGGTATTCAATAATGAAATACAAAACCAATTGAGAAAGAATATTAAAGCATGTCGATTAGATCGAGGTAGAGAACATTTGAGTTAAGAGTTTTATGACTATTTGAAAGAGTGTGATATTGTATCATGACTCACTCAACTTAGGGCATCACCAAATATGATGTTTATGAGAGGAGAAATTGTATTTTGTTGGACATGATGTGATTTATGATGAGTCATGCAGATCTTATTTCCTTTTAGAGGTATGCTTTATAGACAGTTGCTTTCACACTAAACTGTGTTCTTACTAAAATAATTCACAAGATACCATATGAGATATGAACTGAGAAATATCATAGTATGTCTTTCATAAGGATTTGAGGTTGTGAGACATAGTTAAGACATCAGATGTTTGATAAACTCGAGCCTAAATTAGATAAATATTATCCTGTCGGGTATCCTAAGGAAACTAAATGATATTATTTCTATAAACATTCCTAGGGTTAAGTGTTTGTCGTAAAGAATAATGTTTTTCTAGAAAAATAGTTTATTTCTAAAAAAACTAATAAGATAGAACTTGAAGAGGTTTAAAAACAACAAGATATTAATGAATTTGATATCGAACATAAGCAAAGAGTACAAGTAGTTGTAGTACAAGAGCCTGTTCAAGAAACACAAACCCGCATATATTTGGTATTCGACGCCTTGAGCCTAGGAGATATGGATTTCTCATGACTCAGTAAGGTGATGTTTTAGTCATGGATCAAGATGAGCCTACTACTTATCAAGATGCTATAAATGAACTGGACTCTGAGAAATGGATTGAGGTTATGAGAGTGAACTCTGTGTACAAACCGGGTATGAACCTTGGTTGAACCATCTGAAGGGGGTAAAGCCCATCGAGTACAAATTTGTTTTCAAGAAGAAAATAAACAGATGAGAATATACACATTCAAAAAGCGATTGATAACGAAAAATGTCAAGCAAATTTATGGTGTATACTGTGATGGGACATTCTCTCCCGTTGTTATGGTCAAGTCCATCAAAATGGTAACATGGATGAGTGAACTGTTTATGTGAAGAATGCCATGTTCGACAAGATATGCACCAAACTCCCACCGATCATCATACTCTTCACCATTAACACTACGTAGCACACATATTGTCTCATTAAACTGTGTCCTAACCATATTATGAAAAGAACGAAAGCAGGTAAACACTTCACTTTTCCGTTTTAGCAAATAGAGCCACATAGTACGGGAATAGCGATCAATAAAAGTCACAAACTATTTATAGCCAGATAAAGATAACACAGGGGAGGGACCCCAAACATCAGAGTGAATTACATCAAACGGGCAAGAACTAGGAAAAGAAACATGACTGAGATTATGACGAACATGTTTTGATAGTTCACAAGTGTCACAAGTAAATGACTTAATTAAAGAACTAAAAGAAAGAAATAGTTTGGTAAGATATAAAGCAGATGGGTGGCCAAGACGAAGATGCAATCACCGGATGTCATGGAGAGTAGGAGCACTGGTGGTGGATAGAGCACTGAGAGACAACTGCTGGTTCAATAAGTATAGTCCGCCAACATTCCTATCACTGCCAAGCGTCCGCTTCGTAGCTAGATCCTGAAACACAAAAACATCAGGAAAAAAGTCACAGAGCAATTTAAAGAATTAGTCAAATGAATAATAGAAAGAAGATTGTGAGGAAATGAAGGGACATGCAAAACAGAAGAAAGAGAAAGGGCAGGAGAACAAGAGATGGTTCCTTTGCCAGCAATAGAGGAAAGGGAACCAATGACACCAATAACCTTATCACAGCCAGAGAGAGGAGTATAGGAAGAAAAACCTGAGGCAGATCCGGTCATGTGATTAGTGGCACCTGAGTCAATGATCCACTCGGAGTGAGAGGAAGACACAACATGGGCACTCGAGATACTTGACGTAGCAAAGGTGGCAGCGGAATCAATTGATGTAGAGTCGGAATGAGAATATAGCAGGCGACGGAAGGCATCCAGCTCCTCAGCAGAAAGACCCCTAGAGGGGGGTTGTCCTCATAAACTTCAGTGGAATGGGAAAAATACTGTGAGCGAGCACCAGACATACGACCACCACCATGATGGTTGCCTCTCCCACGAGCACCAGTTCCCCGACCATGTGGAAGCAAGATGAGGATGTAGATGATAATAGGTTTCTTTAGTATGTCCTTTCTTCCCACAGTGGCCGCACACAGGAGAAGAGTAAGTAGGAGGACCACGTCCCAGCCTAGCAAAAGCAGAGTGATCCTGTTGTGTGCTCGGATCGCAAGCGAACGGAAGAGAGGGAGAGAGGGAGTTAGAGAGAGAAAGAGATTTTGGGAAATACCTTTTTGCATGCTCATTCCTCCAAACCAACCGGACCATATAGGTCCACTCCACCAAAACGAACCGGCTCGGTTCAACACAAAAGAAAACCCAAACAAAGTTCGCGCCCCTCACTTGGGCTTACTACAAATGAGAACAAACATTCGAAATAAAAGATACTACGAAAATAACATAGCAACGTCAGGTGGCTTCGGTTGGTTGGCGACGTCGGTAGGTGCGCCCCCAATATGGATCCCACGCATCGAGTGCCGTAACATCACCCTCCTCGTTCGAAGACAGCTTGTCCTCAAGCTGTGCTGGAATGTGCACCAAGGGAGCGGAAGGCGGGGTCCCGACGTATTGCTTGAGCTGAGAAATGTGGAAGACATCATGAGTGCGAGCCTCGGGTGGCAAGGCGAGACGGTAAGCCACGGTGCCAATACGCTCAGTGATGGCGAAAGGTCCAAAGAACTTTGGCCCCAACTTGTTGGAGGGAGGGCGGTTCGCCGTGAGTTGGCGGTAGGGGCGGCGGCGTACCCACACCCAGTCCCCCGTCGTGAAGGTGAGATCCCTATGGCCACGGTTGTAGGCAATCTCCATACGTTGTTGGGCTTGCAATAAGCGATCCCGGGCCATCTGTAAGAATGTGTCGCGGTCCTCCAATTCATGATCTAGCGCCGTCAGGCGAGCCGAGCCACCGGTGTATGACAGAAGGCGTGGTGGATCGCGACCGTAGATGAGGCGGAACGGCGTGGTCCGCAAGGCCGTATGATATGCTGTGTTGTAACAATATTCCACCCATGGTAGCCAACGCGGCCATTCCCGCGGCCGATCCCCGGTCACACATCGCAGGTACATCTCCAAGGTTCGGTTGACCACCTCAGTTTGTCCGTCTGACTGCGGATGGTAGGCGGATGAAAAGGCCAACTTGGTGCCGCTAAGGGCGAAGAGTTCGCGCCAAAAATTACTTGTGAAAACTTTGTCCCTGTCGGATACCAGCGTCTCCGGCATGCCGTGTAGGCGAAAGATCTCCTGGAAGAAAACACGGGCCACGTGCTCCGCGACGAGCGGTCGGGCGAGGGGAATGAAATGGGCGCCCTTGGAGAATCGGTCGACCACCACCATCAATATACATTTGCCGCGAACCGATGGAAGTCCCTCCACAAAATCCAACGAGAGGTCCGCCCAAACTTGAGTGGGGATAGGTAGAGGTTGCAGCAACCCCGCCGGCAAGAGGTGGTCCGCCTTGTTTTGTTGACAGACGGTGCAGGTGGCGATGAATTGGTGGACGTCACGGCGCATCCCCTTCCAAGAAAATTCCGATCGGAGGCGTTGAAGAGTGCGGTGAACTCCTTCATGGTTGCGGAAGTGAACGTCGCCCACAATCTTGGGAATGAGGGGCGATGAGGGGCCGACATATAGCCGTCCGTGATGATATATGAGGCCTTGGCGAGTGGACTACGTGGCATCTGGAATTCCCAGCTCGGCTCGGCGTAGCAGTTCGGAGAGACTGACGGAGTCGTGGATCTCTTGGCGTAGTAAGGAGAGCAAGTCAGCTGTCGGAAAGGAAAAGGCGCAAAGCGTTGTTGGAGGCGGGGCGTCCCGGCGGGAGAGCGCGTCCGCAGAGCGATTGAGAGAGCCCGCCTTGTGCTCCACTTGAAAATCAAACCCGAGTAATTTGCTAACCCATCGCTGTTGCGGAACGGTAGTGAGGCGCTGCTCCAAGAGATACTTGAGACTGTAGTGGTCGGTCCGCACAATGAAGGGTCGGCCCCATAGGTATGGCCTCCAATGTTGAACTGCTTTAGCGAGCCCGATGAGTTCTTGCTCGTAGGCCGGCAACTTCCGGTGGTGGATGGCCGTCTGACGGCTGAAGTAGGCCACGGGATGACCCTCTTGTTGCAGCACCGCTCCGTAGCCCAATCCGGAGGCATCACACTCGACAAGGAATGGGACGGTGAAATCTGGAAGGCGGAGGACGGGAGCGGCCAATAAGGCTTCTTTGAGGGCCCGGAATGCTGTGGTAGCGGCGTCTGTCCATGCAAAAGCGTTCTTCCGCAGGAGGCTGATCAGGGGGCGGCCACGGTTCCGTAATCGCGGATGAAACGACGATAATAGCCCGTGAGGCCCAGGAATCCGCGAAGGTCGGTGATGTTTTGCGGTTGCCGCCACGCCGCTACGCCTTCGAGCTTGGTCGGATCGGCCGCCACGCCGGAATGATCCACCACATGGCCCAAGTAGGCGATGGATCGTTGCCCGAATGAACACTTCGACGGCTTCAAGACGAAGTGGTGCCGGTGGGCCATTTGTAAGACCTCCCGAAGATGGTGTAGGTGGTCCTCCCATGACTTGCTATACACCAAAATATCGTCAAAGAAAACGAGAACGGACTTGCGGAGGAAGGGTTGGAACACCTCGTTCATCAACACTTGGAAGGTGGAGGGCGCGTTCGTCAGGCCGAAAGGGATAACGAGGAATTCGAAATGGCCGTGATGCGTCCGGAAGGCCGTCTTCTCCACGTCCTGCTCCGCCATGCGGACTTGATGGTATCCGGAGAATAAGTCGAGTTTGGAGAAATAACATGCGCCATGGAGCTCATCCAAGAGCTCGTCCACCACCGGAATCGGAAATTTGTCCTTCACGGTGATAGCGTTGAGGGCACGGTAGTCCACACACATGCGCCACGTGCTATCTTTCTTATGAACCAGCAGCACCGGAGAGGAGAATGGAGAGATGCTGCGACGGATGAGCCGATGCTGGAGGAGAAGATCGCATTGTCGTTCAATCTCGTCTTTCTGGAGGTAGGGGTACCTATACGGTCGTACCACGACCGGAGCCGCGCCCGGAAGAAGGCAAATGCGATGGTCCTGTGGGCGCCTCGGCGGAAGGCCCAAACGCGGGCTAAAGAGAGCCGGCATGGAGTGAAGGAGAGCCGCCAGGGCTGTGGGCTGATCCGCCGCCGTCGGCAGGGCTGGCACGGTTGGCTCGGTATGCACGAGGAAGGAAGAGGGGGGCTGTCCTGGGGCCTGTCCCTGCCAGCGGACTACCCGGGAGCCCGTGCTCCAGGAAATGGTCATGCGGTCGAAATCCCACGTAAGTGGACCCAAGGTGCGCAGCCAACGCACGCCCAATACGATGTCAAACCCCCGAAGATCAACCAGGAAAAGGTCTGTCTGGTACGAAGAGCCGTCCACATCAAAAGCTACGCGGCGACATACGCCCGGGCACGACATTTGTTGGCCGTTGGCCACGGCTACCGTGACGTGGCTACGTGTTATGAAAGGGAGTTGAAGCTGGAGGGCGCGGTCCTTGCGGATGAAGCTGTGGGTGCTGCCCGTGTCCAAGAGGGCGAGGAGTGTAGTGCCCATGATGGTCACGAAAAGCTGAATGGTGCAGCCCTCCTGGGGCCCTTCGACAGCATGGAGGGAGAGATGAGGGGGGCCGGACTCGTCGTAGCCGTCATCGTCGTCCTCAGTGGGGTCGTCAACCTCCAACCAAAAAAGGCGTTTGCACCGATGCGAGGGAGTGTATAACTCGTCGCAATTGAAGCATAAGCCCTTCTCACGGCGGGCTGTCATCTCGGGACGGGTGAGGCGGCGGCGGAAGGCTGGGCGGGAAGGCTGATCCCCATCCGACGGTGATGGAGGTGGCCGCTGAAAATTTGGGGGAGGCCGTAGGCGGCCCGGCGGCGGTGCGTCCAAAGCGAGGCGGCGGTCGAAAGCGCGGGCAAAGCTCATTGCTGTTAGGAGATCCGGGGGCTTTTGAAATTCCACATCCCAACGGAGGCGCTCCGACAACCCGGCGGTAAAGAACGATATCTGTTGTGTTGGTAACACGGCCGTGGCGCGGGAGAGTAGCAGTTGAAATTGCTCGAGGTAGCTGTCGATGGAGCCCGTGCATTTTAGAGCAATTAAATCGCCGAGAGGATTTCCCGGCATCGCCGGCCCAAAGCGGAGGGAGCATGCGGCTCTAAAATCAGTCCAGGAAATGGCGGGATGCTCCAAGAGGAGTTGTGTGACCCATAATTGTGCCGGCCCGAGTAAGTGGAACGAGGCCACGCCCATACGCTCCGCGTCGGGAGTGAGCTGGTTGGTAAAGAAGAACTCGCAGCGAGTTAACCATGGAAGGGGATCTTCACGCCCTTCGTAGAGGGGAAAATCCATCCGGACGAAGCGATGGTTGTTGTAAGGGTCGCCGCGCGATGGCGGTGTGGAGTCCATCCGACTTTCGGAAGGGGCTGCGGCGGGGGACGGCGGGACGCCGCTGGCGGCATCCAAGCGCGCATTAAGGGCCTCCATTTTTTCGTTTTGGATGGCGTGCATGGTGTTGACGCCAGGAAAATCCTGACCTCAAAATTCGGACCTTTGCAACCGGAGACTACTTGCCCAGCTATCCGACAAGATGATCAAGCTGGCGACTATGAAAAAACTAGGAGAGCAACAACAGAACCCCAAATGCTGCGGCAGGGAGGTCCCACCACGTACCCGGAAGCTCAAAAGAGTCTTCCCCTCCACAACCAAGAATGGCCGAGCAAGGTACGAGGAAGGCACTGACTTGACTAGCAAGCAAGGGTGACGGGCTCGAGAATTCGGAAATCGGGATCCAGAAGCTCAAGCACCGGTGCCAATCCAAGTACCCCTGGGGTCCTATTTATAGGCAACCAAGGGGTAGGGTTTTTTTTTATAGCCCAGCCCTAACCTGGCGACTATGGGTTACTCGGCGAGTACCATGCCATAGTCGCCCCTCTGGCGAGTATTGGGTGCTGCTCGCACACGCCGGGCCAATACTCGCACAGGGCTTCTGCTGCTTCCTGTTCCTGCCTTGAACTGCTGGTCTCTGTGTTGACCCTTTGACATTGACTTCCGCCTACGTGGCCTTGAGTGGGTCCCATCCTCGGAGAATAAGGGTTGTACACAATCCCCGCTCTTTGCGAGTAACATAGTTGCTCGGAAAGAAACATCCAACCTTTATTCGACGAGCTTCTGTCTTGGCGAGTATTGGGAGATACTCGGAATTTTGCCGGCCGATGTCTGGGATCTATATATAAGGGGGGGGGGGGGTCTCCGACGAATCCGTCCTTCTGCACTCGCACATAATGTCGCTAGCTTTTGCCGAGGCTGCAAAAAAGGCCAAGGCTGATCTTGCGAATTTGATCGGCGTTCCCATGCCTCCCCCTCGCATGGACGCCGAGGTAGACGCCTTCCTCGCTAATAAGAAGAGGAAGAGGGCGGCTAAGAAGAAGAAAGGGAAAAAGAAGGAGGCGACTATGGAGAACGTCGCCGATCCTCTGAGCTGGCAGCGTCAGCAGCTGCTGGAAGATTTGGGCCTTTCCCACGAGGGGCTTTCGCCTGCTCCTGCTCTTCATTCTCCTTTGGCAGAGGTCGCCCTGGAGGCGAGTAGGGCTGGGGCCCAAACTCAAACCCAATCGGACCTCCCTCCTGCGCGAGGTGAGCTTTTTAGTCGCTGTTCTGAGGACTATGCTGCTACAAGAACCACTCCTGGCGGGATTTCTGATGCTTTTTGCTTCTGTTTTCTGATCCGCCGAATACCGAGATTCGGGAGGAACCTTCGGATGCTCTGCCGCTGCGATCATCCTCGCTGATCTCGCCTGAGGGTGGATCTCGAGGTGGTCGCGCGGTGAGGATCCTCCACAGTTCATCCGTGGAGAAGAGGCCGATGAGCGAGCATGGGGCTCCTCTGTCGAGCATCAATCCTCCTCCGCCACCACCTGACTCGCGACCAGAGCTGGCGAGCAGCTCGCATCTGCCTGGGGTTGTGCTGCCGCCGCCTCCTCCTGGACTTCCGCCTTCAGTGGCTCCTCCGGGCGATCAGCGCCCTTCTATTTCAACTGCTCCCTCTACCCACCAAGGGGAGTCCTCGCGCAGGGGCAGGACTGGAGGGCCTTCTGCCTTCTTCGCTCCCAAGGGTGGAGGGCGCGTAGGAGATGGTCGCGGCCGGGGGAACATGCCCTTCAACCGGGATCATCCTGGCGGCCACTCTACTCGCCGAGATGGCGTCCATCGCTCTCCCTCCCCGCACCGAGGAAGGGCTTCTCCTCATCGGCGATCTCGCAGCCCTGCTCGCCGACGCTCCCGCAGTCCTCGGCCAGGTACTTGGTCGCTGCCTTTGGATAGTTGCCACCGTTCTTTTGATGCTGCTGGAAGTCTGACTCTTCATATGCTCTTCTGCAGGTCGCGCTCATACTCCCGTGGGAGCACTGATCGACGCCGTCGGGCTTCCCCCTCGCGAGTACCAGGAGAAGGCTACTCGCGCTATCTTGGATTTGGAGTCCAGGATAGAGCGGCTATCGATCTGCGAGCCTCATCGTCGCCTGACTGAGGTGGAGTCGCGGGTTGAGCGCCTAGCGGCCAGTGACCCTCATCGTCGCCTGACTGATTTGGAGGCGCGAGTATCCCGGCTGGAGGAGTTTGATACTCGCCTGTCGGGTACTGAAGCTCGCCTCCAGTCTATCAGCGACTTGGAGCGCAGGGTGGCACGGATCGAGCACCGGCAGCAGCTGCATCATGACGAGCTGGTCGGGATGCGCGCGAGCATGGGCTCGGTGGGGAGGCTGGCGAGGATCGAGGACCAGCTGCGACAAGGCGAGGATGCAATGTCCGTGGCCGCCGAGCATTTCAAGCGTGCTCGCAGCATGGGCTGGGTCGGGCGACATCCTCAGCCCCAGGATACCCAGGCGAACATCCAAGCACAACCCTAGCTGCTGACCCTTCTTCATTTTTCTTTTTCTTTGTAGCTTGTAGCTCCTGGCGAGCATCGTGTATCTTTGAACACTTTATTGTTTGAAGTAGTATTGATTTGCCGAGTAATTGGATACTCGCCTTTCATTCTTGTCTTGCTTTACTTTATCTGTTGTTGTTTGGATTTTTTCTCTATCTTCTTTTCGTTGTTTGCCGAGCATATGTTGAATGTCGCCTGCATCCTGGCGAGTTTCTTCGTGTTTCTGTGATGCAGGTACTCGCTAGCTGAAGGTCGGCATTTGACGTGTTCTGAGCTTTTGACGATTTACTTCGATACTCGCCACCCCTAGTCATGCTCGCGGAGTCGTGTTCGACAAGCCAGGCTACCCGACTACTATAAATAGGGGGTGGGTGGGTGAGTTCTTAACTACGCGTTCGGCGATCTCTAGCTCCTTGCGCGACTACCTTCCAGACTTCTTCTCTTCGCTCTTCTTCCATACTCGCTCCCTTTCCTTCTCAAAATGTCTGACGAGGCGACCATCAGGCGGGCTAATCATGCTAAGAATTTCAAGGAGAACTCGTTCAAGAAGCCGATTACCCAACAGAAGGACTTGGATGACTTCAACGCCAAGTTTGCAACTCCGGGGTATGTCGCCAGGCTTCCTCGCCAGTCGGAGCGACTAAACACTTCCTCACCCTTGGCGATGATACTTCCTATTCGCCACTTCGAGGTCGGTCTGCGACTTCCTCTGTGGCCCGAGTTCCGCCAGATACTCGTCTTCTACGGGATAGTTCCTGCGCAGATTAATCCCAACGGAGTGGCGATGATCATGGGATTCTTGTGCTTCCTGCGGGAACAGAATATCGTCTTTGACCTTGCGGTCTTTAGGCGAGTATTCACCATTATGGCGACCGGCGAGGGCGTCATCTTCCTGTGCAGCCATGTCTGCACTCTGGCGGGTACTTCAAACAAGAATCACCGCTGGGTGGAGCGACTAGTCGCCATCGAGGGCGACTTCGCGGGCATCTCCAGCTCGCCCATCCAGCCGTCGGAGAATGTCTTCACGGTCCCCTTCCTGAGGGAGAGTCAGGAGAAGCTGCTCGACTCCTTCAGGCATCGTCGTTTTGACGTAGTGTTCTGGAGGAGGCGAGTAGACGAGCTCACGGAAGTTCGCCTAGGGGAAGGTACTTTTGCGCGAGCATCATCTATACTCGCCCTTGAGCCTTGATCAGGCGACTAATCTTCGGTCTTCTTGTTTGTAGGCGTGCAGACTCTTCCGCGCGATGCTCTTCCTCCCGCGTTGAAGGCGACGGCTGCCACCCAAGGGGGTGTGGGAACCTCAGCGCGCGAGGTTGGGGGCTCCTCCCCGATCGCCTTGTCGCCAAGGGGCGACGATCCTAAGGTCGCCGGCGATGAGGCCGGGACTTCCAAGAAGCGAACGGGTAAGGCTAAGGCTGCTGAGCCCAAGAGACAGAAGAAGGAGGTCGCCCATAGGGATCTGGGCAAGAAGGCGGATCCGTCGGAGGCTGGCGAGCCGAGCGACCATCCGTTCTTTAATGAGGGCACCCGCAGCGAGGACGCCTATGGTCGCCCATTGGTGACCTGGGCTGAGCGCGCGCACGAGGTGACCCTCAGCTCAAATCTCCCCGCCTGGTCGGATGAGTGGGAGGACAAGGGGGAGGCCTTCGACGTGACCTACGCCCTCTATGGTCGCGCGGACGCCGAAGTCCTGCAAGACACAACTACCGAGGATCTGGCGCACCAGACCTCGCGCTCCCTCTTGCGGTCCGCCGAGCTGGCTCACACGACAGCAAGGCGACTACTTGAGTACGAGCAGGCAATCAAGGTGCAGGGTCCGAAGCTGATCGCCCTCGCGCTCCGGATCAAGGAGTTCGAGGTATTCGCCTTTGCGTCTTTTCTTGTTACTAAGATACTCGCCATCTTGCAAACTGTCAAGCTTACCTTTCGCTTTTTACTTTCTGCAGGCTGCCGAGCTGGAAACAGCAAAGAGATTGTCCCAGGCTGAGAAGGAGCTGGAGGATACTCGCTCGGCCCTGGAGGTCGCCCAGATCCGTATCGCCGAGTTGGAAACTCGGTTTGCCGAGCAACAATCGGCAGAGGCGGCCACTCCTAGGGGCAAGCGCATAAGGATGCATGGCGACGACATGCCGTATATTCGCCGGGAGATCGCGCGAGCAACGGGGGAGGTCATCCTGAACCAGCTGAAGGCATACGATCTTCTGAAGCCGGAAGCTATGGGATTGACAGTGGGGGACATCATTCCGGCGTTGCTCGCCGAAGAGTCCACATCCCCCTTGCGAGTGTCCTCGCCGCAGCCCAGCGAGGCCGAGGATGAAGACGATGAGGACGACGATGATGATGACGATGATGATGCGGACGACGATGATGCTGACGACGACGATGCTGACGTAGATATAGAAGGCGAGGATGTCGCCTAGTCGCCTGGGCTCTCTTTTTGCTCGCCCAGCGACCTTTTTTGTGCAGTTCTTCAGTATACCTGTAACTTGTAGTACACACAAGAATTTTTTGCATATGAAAGGAACTGGATTGATTGCTTGCCTGTTCTTCTTTCTTGTACTTACTTCCTTGCTTGTGTGTTGCTTAGACTCCTAGGCTCGAGGCGAGGTTGAGTGCTCGCTAGGCTCTTAGGATCTCGGCGAGGATGAGTGCTCGCTCCTGCATACTCGCCAATGCATGCTCGCACCATCATACTCGCACCTGCATACTTGCTCCCAGAACCCTGACTTGTACCCAGTGGAGAGTTTGTTATGATTTATGCAATAATCAAAAGGAGCTCTTCCAGGGAAGGAAGAAGTAGAGTTCAGTAGTCGGGGAGGCCCGGGGGGACTTATCATCCCGAGGCTTCCCTTCTACTTAAAAAACTGATGTCGAGGGAGAATGACGTCAAATAAGGAATGACAGACGGGCAGGTCCCTCAGGGACACACCGTCCCGTGGTTCCCTCTTACTTGGATGTTTTGATGCCTTCGAAGGACGACGTCAAGTATGGGGTGGCAGCCGGGCAGGTCCCCCAGGGACTCACATTCCCAGGGCCTCCGTTGACTTGGATGTTTTGATGCTTTCGAAGGACGACGTCAAGTATGAGGTGGCAGCCGGGCAGGTCCCCCAGGGACTCACATTCCCAGGGCCTCCGTTGACTTGGATGTTTTGATGCTTTCGTCTTTCGGTCGGTCAAATCGGTCATCTGTTTTTCCAAGTCGGGATATCGGCGTCCGGACTTCTTCCTGGTAATCCCTCCAGTTGAATGAGAAGCGCAGTCGATACGAACCGTGGCCAACATGCAAGGGGGGAGCTGATCTCGACCGTCAGTGCAGAGGCTTGGTCTTAGAGGGTTGCTGAATCGAGGCACTGTCCCATCATCCGTTCCGGGGTCTTACGAGGTTCAAGTCGGAGGCTCATCTCCCAACGGGTGGTGACGGATATTGACGAGCAGATCGTCCGGTAGTGAATGACTGTCGGGGAGTTCCATGGGAACACACCATCCCGATGTCTCCTCCTACTTGGATGATGAATGCTGACCAAACCTGTTTCCTGCTGCTCAACAATTTTAAAGGGAGTTTTAGCATATTTAAGCACAGGAACTCATACATTCAGAGGAATGCTGGAAATAAGACGCTTTGAAGCGAGCTGGTTTAATTTGAGCACTTCTCTGCCTGATCGGAAGGTCGGCGTCCAGACTTCTTTCCTGTAATCTCTCCAGTCGAATGAGAAGTGCAATCGATACGAACCATGGCCAACATGCAAGGGGGGAGCTGATCTCGACCGTCAATGTAGAGGCTTGGTCTTAGAGGGTTGCCGAACCGAGGCACTGTCCCACCATCCATTCTGGGGTGTTACGAGGATTAAGTCGGATGCTCATTTTCCAACCTAGCATACTCTTCGCTGAAGATTCTTGTTGTGATAGAAAAAAGCTCCCCAGTCCCGTGTTTCAGGGAGAGGAAGGATTTTATTTATAAATCAATAGGGATTACAAGGGTGGGACATACACATGCCCCCTTAGGGGTAGAACCTTTTCAGGTCATCACCGCTCCAAGTATTCCCAAGCAGCTCTCCTTCCTGGTTCTGCAGACGGTATCCTCCGGTTAGGAGTGACTCGTGGATGATGAAGGGCCCTTCCCAGTTTGGATGGAGCTTTCCGATGGCCGCTGATCGTCCCGCTGCGTCTACCTTCTTCAGAACCAGGTCACCTTCTTGGAAGTGCTTGAGGCGGACATTTTTATCGAAATGCCTCGCCATTCGTCGCTTGATCTCCTCTTGTCTGGCGGAAGCTATATCTCTAAGTTCTTCGATGTAGTCGAGAGATAGCTTCTGAGCCTCCTCATTCTCTAGTCGCCATTCCTCACTTCCGCCCTCGGCGGCGATCACCCTTGGACTTCGGACTTCAAACTCTACTGGGATGAGAGCTTCCGATCCGTGAGAGAGCTTGAACGGTGTCTCCCCGGTGGCTGAGCTCGGAGTGGTCCTCAAAGCCCACAGAACCGAGGAGAGTTGGTCCGCCCAGTTACCTCGCAGGTTCTCCACCTTTTTCTTCAGCAGGTTGATGATCAGCTTGTTGGTGGCCTCCACTTGACCATTGCTCCTCGGGTGATGCACAGAGGCGAATCGAAGATCAGTTCCCAGTTGTCTGCAGAAATCTTCCAGCTCCAAGCTGGCAAACTGAGGACCGTTGTCGGTGACGATGACGAGAGGAATCCCAAACCTACAGACGATCTCCCCCCAGATGAAGTTCTTTACGACTTGAGAGGTGGTCTTGGCCAAAGCTTTGGCCTCGATCCACTTGGAGAAGTAGTCGATCATGACGAGAATGAACTTCCTCTGACCACTGGCTAGGGGGAAAGGGCCAATCAAATCCATTCCCCAAATGGCGAACGGCCATGGGGCGGTGATTGAACGGAGTTGCTGGGCTGGCTGCAACTGGAGGGGGGCGAAGAGCTGGCACTTCTGACACTTTTTCGAGAAGAGCTCAGCATCCTTCCGGATAGTAGGCCAGAAGTAACCATGCCTTAAGACTCGCTGCTCTAAAGTGCGAGTCCCAGAATGACTTCCACACTCTCCCGAGTGGATCTCTTCCAACACCCGGGGTACTTCGTCTTCAGAGATACACCTGGCTAGGGGGCCCGAGATGGTTTTACGGTACAGCTCCCCATCCTGCAAAAGATAGTACGCCGCTTTGTACCGAAACCTTCTCTGATCCCCTTCATTTGTTGGAAGCTGGCCGGTGGAAAGGAATGCCACAAAAGGATCCGTCCATGAGGGGCGCTGCTCGATCTCCATCATCTCCCCTTCTTCGATGGACGGCCGGAATAGCTCGGTGATGGTTCCCCCAGCTCTTGGCCCATACTTGGCCAAACGGTCCGCTGCCGAGTTTTCTTCTCTCAGGACGTGCTCGACGAAGAACGACTGGAAGCCTCCAATCAATCCCTTGACCTTCTCCAAGTACTTCTGTAGGATGGTGTCGCGCACTTCGAACTCTCCTCTGATCTGTGACGCGACCACCATTGAATCCGTAAAGGCCCGAACATCACGGATCCCTAGCTCCTTGGCGAGGCGCAAGCCTGCCACTATGGCCTCATACTCTGCCTGATTGTTTGTGACGGGAAAGAGGATCTCGACGGCTTGCTCGATCCTCGTTCCCTGTGGGCTGACAAGAATGATGCCCACTCCCACAGAGCTCCTTCCCGAAGCCCCGTCAACAAACATCTTCCAAGGGATTGGGTCGAATACCTCTTCCCCTGGCTCTGCTTCTGTCGAGAAGTCTGCCAAGAAGTCTGCTACTGCTTGGGCCTTGATCGCCACCCGGGGTGAGAAGGAAATGTCGAACTCGCTGAGTTCAACCGACCATTTCGCTAATCTCCCTGAATGTTCCACTCCTTCCAAGATGTTTCGGAGAGGATGATCAGTCACTACTCGGATGGAGTGAGCCTGAAAATAAGGCCGGAGCTTCCTCGCTGATACCACCAAGGCGAAGGCAAGCTTCTCCAGGATTGGATACTTCAGCTCCGCCTTCTTTAATACCCGACTGGCGTAGTAAATGGGTAATTGCTTTTTTCTCTCTTCTCGGACTAGCACAGAGCTCACAGCCTCTGCCCCTACTCCCAGGTAAATGAGCAGGTCTTCGCCTTCTTTTGGGCTTTGAAGGAGAGGTGTCTGAGTCAACTGCTCCTTCATTTTTACGAATGCCTTCTCGCATACTTCGAACCACTCAAAATTCTCCGTTTTGCGGAGTGTTCTGAAGAATGGAGAGCACTTCTCCCCGGCCTTCGACAGGAAGCGGCTAAGACCTGCCAACCTTCCAGTCAACCTCTGCACCTCCTTCATTGTCTTCGGGGAAGGCATCTCCAGGATCGCCTTAACCTTGTCGGGGTTAGGCTCTACTCCCTCAGGGGTAAGGAGATGCCCCAGGAACTTGCCCCTTCCTGCTCCAAAGACGCACTTCGCAGGATTCAACCTCATTTTGAATTTCCTTAGCGTCGCAAAGGTCTCCACCAGATCCACAAGGTGTTCTTGGACGCTCTTGCTTTTAATCAAGAGGTCGTCCACATACACCTCCAGGTTCCTCCCCTTTTGCTCCTTGAAAATGTGATCCATCATCCGCTGATAGGTGGCTCCGGCATTCTTCAGCCCAAAGGGCATCATTTTGTAGCTGTAGCAGCCATCATTAGTGATGAATGATACATCGCGGCAATCAGGGGGATGCATCCGGATTTGATGGTATCCTGAAAACGCATCAAGAAAGCTCATTACAGAAAAACCGACGGCTGAATCAACCAGCGCGTCGATTCGAGGCAAGGGATAACAATCCTTTGGACAGCTTTTATTCATCAAAGAAAAGTCTACACACATTCGACAGCTGCCACCTGCTTTTTTAACCATTACAATATTTGAGACCCAGCCGGGATACTGGATCTCTGACACAAAGCCTGCGTCTAGCAGCTTCTTCACCTCCTGCCGGATTGGCTCGGCCAGGATAGTGGCATTTGTCCTCTTTTTCTGGCGGATGGGCTGGGCCGCGGGATCCAAATTGAGGTGATGACAAGCGACCTCAGGATCGATCCCCGGCATCTCTGATGCGCTCCAAGCAAAGATGTCAACGTTCTCTTGAAGACACGCCGCCATCCTTATCTTCTCCTCGATCTTCAGGGACCCGCCGATCTTCACCAGCCCAGATGCTCCTGTTGCGGAGAGCACCTCGATCTCCTCGATTTCCTCGGCTACCTCCAGCCTAGCTGGGCTCTCCAGCACCCTTCCGAATTCTTCCGCGTCAGCCATCCAGCTGATGGTACTGACGGCGCTGAGGTAGCACTCTCTGGCGGCTCTTGGATCGCTCCTGATCCTCACCTGAACATCTCCCTGGCAGTACTTCAAGCACTGATGATAGGAGGAAGGGACGGCCTTGAAGGCGTTGAGAAGTGGCCTCCCGAAGATGGCCTTGTAACAGCTCGGGGCGTCGACGATTACGCATCGACAGTTGATGGAGGTGCCACCGAGGGTCACAAGGAGATCTGCTCCTCCTTCTTCTCTCCGGAGAAGCCAAAGAGGGGACCATCTGATGCTCGAACTCTGTCGGGCCTGACTCCCAGTCCGTCGAACGTCCCTTTGAAGATGACGTTCACGGAGCTACCGTTGTCGACCAGAATTCGATCAACGGTGAAGTCTTCCACCGCGGCCTGGATGACGAGGGCATCATGGAAGGGATTCTCATTCCCTAGCATGTCCTCCTCGGAGAAGGTGATCTCCTCCAATGGGGGCGGGGCTTGCGAGGTCGAAGCGACGCTCCGACGATAGATCTGATGGAGGCTCCCCTTTCGGGAAGCTCCCAGCCCGGCTCCCCCATGGATCACTCCAACTCCTCCCACTCGACTCCCTTGGCCAAGCTCTCCACGGCCTCCGCGGTCGACGCTATCCTCGTTCCTCCTTCGAACGACGGCAGCCTGCCCTGCCTGCGGCTCGGCAGGGGTCTCGATCCTCCGCTGTTCTCCTCCGTCTTCCCCTGCGGCTAGCTTCCTTCTGGCCTCCCAAAAAGCTGGGCAGGCCATCATGGCATGCCCCTCCGCCTGGTGGAAGTCGCAGTAGAGCGGAACCTCTTCTCTCTGCTCCTTCCTTGGCTTCTTCTTCTTCTTGCCCTGAGGGTGCCCAGGCCTGGCAACCGTCATGGCTTCATCTCTCCTTCCCTCTCGCCTTCCCTGCTGGTGGTAAGGCCTCCTCTCGGGGGATCTCCCCCTCTGATCCTGACGCTGGTGCCGTCCAGCCGACCTCCATGGTGGCCGATTGTCCGGAACCTGATAGCGCCTCTCCTCTTCTCGACGCTCCGGAACCACGGCGGGTCGCCTCTCATCATTCCTGCCTGGTTCCTCTCTTCTCTTCTCTTCTCGCCGCTCTGGCTTCTTCCTCTCTGCCCTCGGGGGCTCTTCCCTCTTCCTCTTCTCTGGGACCTTCTCCCTCCCTCTGTTGCCCACCTCCGCTAGGTTGGCCAAGAAGTCCCGGTTGGAAGCCTCCCCCTGAACGAACTTGTTGGCCCTCATGATGAGGTTGTCGTAGGAGTAGGGAGGGTTCCTGCCGAGTTCCAGCTTGAAGAGGCCTTGCCCTATCCCGAACGTCAAGGCCAGCTGCAGGATGGTGCGATCCACCTCCTCGATATGCAGCACCTCCTCCTGGAAACGCTCGATATAGGCCCCCAACGACTCATCCGGCCTCTGGGTCACAAGGAACAGAGCTGTCGCCTCCTTCAGCTTCTGGGCCGTGGCGAACCGGGTCGTTACTCCACGACAAAGGTCTTCGAAACAGTAGATCGAGCCCAGAGGCAACTGGTGGAACCAGTCCCTGGCTTTCCCTGTAAAAATGATGGCGAACAGCCGGCATTTGAACGCATCCGACATGGTTCGGATAGAGATAATATCCTCAAACCACTGGATGTGACGAACAGGGTCATCTCTCCCGGTGTAGTATTTCAACACAGGATCCCTGAATCCTTCCGGCACGGGCGCGGCAAGGATGTCTTCACTGAATGGGCTCCGCCCACTCGCTGGACGACGATCTTCAAACTGGCGAGTATCATGGGCATACTCGCCATAAGGCCGAGTATCCTGATATCTCGCCTGCTCTTCCACCTCGCGGAAGCGAATGCCTTGCGAGGATTGCGGGAAGGGCTGCGACCTCCTTGGTCGCTCGCTCTCCGGATCGACGTGCTCTTTGCCGGCGCGCCGGGTGCGCTCCTCGCCCTCGGTCAGCACCGGGTGATGAGGCGAGGTCGCCGTGCCCTCCGCACCCTGCTGGACCACTGCTCGCATAGCCCCTTCCATGCGCTGGGCGAATGCTTCGAACACTTCCATCGTCACGAACCTGCCAGTTCCTGACGGGTTGCCGACCACTTCCTCGTGGTCGCCTTCTACGACCATCTTATCTTCCGATTAGGCTTTCTCCCTCTGGCTGCGATCCACGCTCACCGCACCAAAGTGTTGACGCCAGGAAAATCCTGACCTCAAAATTCGGACCTTTGCAACCGGAGACTACTTGCCCAGCTATCCGACAAGATGATCAAGCTGGCGACTATGAAAAAACTAGGAGAGCAACAACAGAACCCCAAATGCTGCGGCAGGGAGGTCCCACCACGTACCCGGAAGCTCAAAAGAGTCTTCCCCTCCACAACCAAGAATGACCGAGCAAGGTACGAGGAAGGCACTGACTTGACTAGCAAACAAGGGTGACGGGCTCGAGAATTCGGAAATCGGGATCCAGAAGCTCAAGCACCGGTGCCAATCCAAGTACCCCTGGGGTCCTATTTATAGGCAACCAAGGGGTAGGGGGTTTTTATAGCCCAGCCCTAACCTGGCGACTATGGGTTACTCGGCGAGTACCATGCCATAGTCGCCCCTCTGGCGAGTATTGGGTGCTGCTCGCACACGCCGGGCCAATACTCGCACAGGGCTTCTGCTGCTTCCTGTTCCTGCCTTGAACTGTTGGTCTCTGTGTTGACCCTTTGACCTTGACTTCCGCCTACGTGGCCTTGAGTGATCCTCGGAGAATAAGGGTTGTACACATGGACTGAAACATCTCCATGAGTTGAGCAAGGGAAGGACCCCCATCAGCCATTGGGAGGGGAGGTGTGTTCGGCGAGGGCAGCAGCCCTGCTGAGGCGCGGGCGGGCGGTATCGGAAGGGGCAGCCGGCGAGAACCCGTTAGGGCGGCGCGGTAGGTTCGGGAAAGGGAGATCCCGGGGTTTGGCTCTGATACCAAGTTGTTGTGTGCTCGGATCGCTGCGGATCTAGCTCGTGTGAGGGGACCGAGTGAGGAGGAAGAACCTTCCGTTTGGGAGGGATCCGTTGTGGAGATCTGCGGAAGAGAGGAGGAGCGGAGGATAGAAGCCGTGAGAGAGAGATAGAGAGAGGGGAGGCGGAGGCCGGCGTTGGTGACGCGCGGCGATAGCGATGACGGAAGGCGGAAGTCGCGGCGATAGCTAGGGCGTCAGCGACAAGCGAACGGAAGAGAGGGAGAGAGGGAGTTAGAGAGAGAAAGGGATTTTGGGAAATAACTTTTTGCATGCTCATTCCTCCAAACCAACCGGACCATATAGGTCCACTCCACCAAAACGAACCGGCTCGGTTCAACACAAAAGAAAACCCAAACAAAGTTCGCGCCCCTCACTTGGGCTTACTACAAGTGAGAACAAACATTCGAAATAAAAGATACTACGAAAATAACATAGCAACGTCAGGTGGCTTCGGTTGGTTGGCGATGTCGGTAGGTGCGCCCCCAATATGGATCCCACGCATCGAGTGCCGTAACAGATCCTTAGAAGGAACAAGAGAGCGACGACAATTCTCATCACTGACGATCATGCTAAAGGCCTCCTGAAGAGAGGGAAGAGGCTCACGGTGGAGGACATGCAGACGAACAACATCAAACTCCATATTAAGCCCCATAAGAAAGACGTGAACATAGAAGCGGTCTTTGTCCATTTAAAGAGTCAGTGCATTTGCAGGAGTAATGATGTTGTAATAATCCAGTTCCTGATAAAGACGCTCGAACTCTGAATAGTAAGCAGAGACAGACTGGGTTCCTTGCTTCAGCTCCAAGACACGGTGAGTGAGCTCCTAGATCTGCTTCAAAATCCCAGCCTGTGAGTAAGTTTCACGGGCCCGAGTCCAAATTTCATGAGCAGAATCCATAAGCATATAACTGCGGTACAGTGGAGGGGACATAAAGTGAAGTAACCAAGAGACAACCAAAGAATTGTCCGCATCCCATTTTCTCCATGAGGGATCGACACGCGGTGGCTCAACAACGGTTCCATTAATATGCCCACATAGCTGGTGACTCCATATAGCATGTTGCGCTGCCCTGGACCATTCAAAATAATTCGTGCCATCCAAGGCGACTGTAGTGATCTTTAATGAGCCAGATTGACCGTGGCTCTGAGGAGGATCACTAGAAGTAACAGTCCGAGGAGAGGATGAGATGTCGGAGTAATCGCCCATCGAGGTCCTTACGAAAAAAAAACAGGATAAAGAAATCAAGAGGGTAAAAACCACATCCTACGAGCCTCCCTTAGATCACGCCACCGTAGAGGACATCATAGGATGTAACCACGATGTCTTCGACAACAGCCATGGAGGACAAAATGGCCGGAGACAAAGGACCGCCCGCAAAACGTGCGGAGAGAGCCGCTGGAGTCTGCAGACGGACGAAGGAGAGGCGTCTGCTGCGTTGGAGCGGCGGCCCTGGAGGGTGCCCTAGGCGGGAGCGGGAAATCGGGGCAGAGCAAGCCCTAGATTGCCATATGCCGATCGGCAGAGCCGGCGCGTGTCGAACGTCGAACAGGAAAGAGCGGTGAGAGTCGAACATCGAACAGGAGATGGGAGCGGAGTGTTGATCGGGACGAGCGGCGGAACGAGCGAGGCGGGATCGAGTTGTTTAGCTCTGATGCCAAGTGAAGAATAGGAATATTATTATTATGTTGCCCTAATGCAGAGTTGGAATACATATATAGGAGAAACCACACGTGACATATCACGTGTAAAACAGTGCGGAAAAATTACTTAAACACATATTCAACTCATTTTGGGTGTGCTGCCTAATGTTGGTGACTCACACATTTCTCGTCAGAATTAGATGATACCATGATTCACTGTATATGTATACGGTACTCAGTACTCAAATCAGTCAACGAGGTATAAATTTTATCACCCATCCATCATGCAACTTCTTTGTTAGCAAGGATGCCTCTTTTTGCGGGGTTGTATGCTTTGATTCTTTACTATTGTTGTTCTCTATAACATTCAAGATCCGTCTATCTCCTCACATATATTGCCCACGACGGGTAGTGCGTGTTCTTAAAATGATCGCACTTACACTCGACATCTCTCCCCTTTTGGGCAGACCCCCCCCCCCCCCCCCCCCCCCCCCCCCCCCCCCCCCCACACACACACACACACACACACACACACCCTCTCTCCCTACAAATCTTTTGACTGATAGTTCAGGTGTATCTTCTTGTTCTTCTCATTGTTCTGGTGTTGAACTTGTGTCTCCTACTAATACCACTTTGCTGGTTCCTATTATTGCCTATAAGAGCTCCCATTTTTTGCTACTGTTGATCCCATTGTAGACAATTTTCTAATTATGGCATCTCCATCTATGCCTCTTCCCTTGTGTTTACCCTTGATGCCACCCCATACCTCGCCATGTGAGCTCAGCCTTGACCCGCCCAGAGAGTCGCGTAGGGCTATATCAGAGGAGATGGATGGCCTTACACATAACTAGACTTGGCAATTGATTGTATCGCACTTTCAAAATTGAGTTCAAGCATCTGTTTAGTTAAAGCCAACGTTTAGAAATGGGAACGGACTGGTTAGATTGTGATCCAGGCTTCTAATTAGACCACATACTCCAATTTAGGTACCACCCTATCTGAGAATCAGCTGTGAACCTGAGAATCAGGAGTTGCATAGTTGGACCGATGAATCAATTCTGATTTCCGGAAACCCACTGGTTCTGAATGGGCAGGTAGCTTTTTTTGGAAGACACTAAATAAATTATTTGTTTGCTGCGGGAATCAAACAAAAGAACTTCTCCCCCTTACCACCTTTAACCAACTCTTTTATACACGTGAATCGACTCATGGGTTGATAGAAGGGAGAAAAAGAAATTATGAGAAAATTCATATGGCATTGGGTATTTTTTGAGAATATCATGTATCAAATCAAAATAGAATCAAATAGTTAAAAATATTGGAAGAATTTCAAATTCCTTTCTCTGAATCAATCCATTAAAAGCTCTATGTTGACCATGTGATGCAGGACAGGCGTCACACCTGCATGCCACCCTGGAGTCCCACTAGGGGGCCCGCCCGGGAGTTTACCTAGGCGGCTTTCATCAGGGCTGCAGCCCATACACCCCAACCCGTCTCCGCCATGGGGTCACCACCATGCGGCGGGTTGGTGATGAGAGTGCTGGTGAAGGCCTCTTATCTAGGAGGTCGGGTGTTCGATCCCGGGCCTCAACAACCCGCCGCATGGTGGTGACTCCATGACGGAGATGGGTTGGGGTGTATGGGCTGCAACCCTGATGAAAGCCGCCCAGGTTGACTCCCGGGTGGGCCCCCTGGTGGGACTCCAGGGTGTCAGGCAGGTGTGACGCATGTCCTGCATCAGCATGCCTTTAAATGATTTGTTAGACTTCAGTTTTGGCATTAATTATAATAATAAAAAATATTGTATATATGAATTATTTCATAAATTATTCTTATGTTGATAAAATTGCGGAGAATATACTTCTAAAATTTTGAATTTCAAGTGTATTTTTAATATAAATTTTTTTAAAAAACCAGTAGATATAATAAAAAAAGAAGAGCTTCCTGTTAATTTACTAGCATAACGTACCCTCCTCCAGTGCAAATATTTATATAGTTATTATCAATATGATCATTAGTATGGTTGACTTTTTTTCATGCAAATATTTATATATTTATTATTATTATTTTATCAGCATTGTTATTAAAAGTATATATTCTTATTAGTTATCATCATGGTTTAGCCCCCTTTAGACAGATCCGGTCTTGACGTTTCCTTCGGTTTAACGCCTGGTTCGGCTCTAAAAGCATTAGTAAAAACTGGAGACAAGTAATTCCCATTCTTGAATCTCGCCTTCATAGAAATGGAGTTTCAATCTTTGGGCTAGGAAGCGATCTTCATTTTTGTTTTCTTACTAACACAATTTAGTATTATTTGTTAGATGATGGATTAATTTATTTAATTATAGACATAATAATCAAGTAAAATTTAGGGTGAAAAAAGTAAAATTCACTGCAGCCCAAACAAGCACAGGATCTGTGTTCATTAGTTGTAGAGCAAACAAATATCATAACTCACTTCATTCTAACTCAGTTTCGGGACTGAGATAAAGGCCCAGTTTGGTGCGCCGTTTGGCCTCCAGCTCGGCAGCAACGGAGGCGGGACGGAGGCGACCCAAACGGTCGCGCGGCGCGGCGGCGTTTGGCCCTGCCTGCCACCGCGCCGAAGTGCTCCGTTTGGACTGGCTCCAGTCTGGCGTTGTGGCCCACCTCCTTACCGCCTCCCGTGGGAGAAGACTCCCCAAACAGGGCCAAAGGTATCGGCCGTAAATTACTTCACTGATATTGCTTTTATTGATTACTTGGCTCTCCTTTTCTCCTTGGAAATAATTTGTGTCAGACTCATTTGCCTTTCATTTAATGTAGCCCAATCTGCTATTAAGAGAACCTTCTTGGCTTCTGCAATTAGAAAGTGCGGTGGGAATGAAGAGAAGGGGAATTTGTTATACACTGCATATGGTTCCAGTGGCCAGGTTTGTTGACTTTATTGTCTTCTTTCACATACTTTAATACTTAGCGTATTTGAGCATTTGGTTTAGTCCGATGTCTGATATGTTAAAAACATGGTGTGAAAATGCAAAATGGTTGGCTGTCACACATAGGTTTAAGTTTTGGGGTTGAAAACTAGTTTGACTGTATATTAGGTTCAGGTTCAACTTTGGTTCACACTCCCTTCAACCCTCGTAGGATCGTTGCTGGAGACGAAGCTTCGGGCTTGGCGTGGTCATAAGTGCTGCTAGGCCAGGCTGAGATGAGCGCTAGCTGCTAGGAAGAAGATGCGTCCGAGATGAGAACTGGGAATAGAACGGGGCCGAGATGAGTGCTGGGAACAGCACTGGAATCACACAGCCAGTCCAAACGTGTAGCGCGTGTCGCGGCGTGATTCGAGCAGTGTGGTGCGGGGATACGCGCATAAATTGTGCTTTGTGGGCCTCACCAAAGCAGGGAAGTGGACACGAAAAGAGTCCTGGCGGCATCGTGCAGGCGAAAATGACATGGTCCGATCAATGTTATAACCCGAAAATCTCAAAATTGTTTTTTATATTAAATTTGAGCTCTTTTAAAATGTGCAGCGCAAGCGAGACTTTCACAAATAATATCCCACGATAACTATCCTAGGGTTCATAAACGCGGATAAAGAACTAACATTCGAACATATAATGAACATGATTTAACTTTCCACGAACATGAAATTAAAAAAGTGAAAATGCGAAAATATGAAAATTGTTGTCAAATAGGAAATTGATAACTATGGCAAGCTCTGAAATTTAAAGATCGCGTAAAATTAAGCATATGAAGTAAATTAACATGATTCGGGCACGAGAGAAATCAGAGGTATAACATATGCTCATAAGCACGACGTTAAATCCATTCCCCGTTAAGAATGTGATGGGGATCAACGTTGGACTACGGGTCACCATTCGGCGGGGCCCGCATTTGTGTATTCGCGCAGGAGGCGTTGATTGGATCAGCGATCCGAGACCGCGAGCGCGACCGGAGCGTCGTTTTATTTGGACTTATATTTAGTGTTTTACTGTTTTAAGACATCGGGTGTAACGACCAATCATAGTCGCTCACGCCGGGTGCCCAACTGCCCCTCTCGTTATAAATAAGGGTGGAGGCTTTCATTTCCGGGCATTGTTGAATTTGTGAGTGATTCCAGATCCGACAATCCTTAGCGGTGCGACGCCGTGAACCCGGGGTGCGACGTTCCGGTTTACTCTTCAGCCCTTTTTCTATTTTTGTTTGTATTCCTGAATTCCCATGAAGGCCCTAATAACTGTAACGCCAAATATAGCCACATATTTGACTACACAACAAAATCCATATACGACACACAGCTGGCACCACAACGGCTATTTTCTAGATTGTAAATACTTATAAATATACGCCTTTAGGCTTGTAAGAAACCATTGAACAGTTTTATTAATATGAATAGTTTTCTCTCTCCTTTTGATCTTCGTCTCTCTCCTCCAGGCCTTAGGCCATTCCTGTTTGCATGCTTCCCGTAACGTAACAACTGGTGATCTCGTTGAGTTCGCCTTCAATGGAGGCGACAACCTCTTCCTCCGCCGATCACTGCGCCCCGTCTCAATCCTCTCGTCCAGTTTCCTGGCATGATTTGGATCTGCGTCATGGAGTCTATATGGAACAGCACGCCTTCGTATGTGATTCACTCAAATCAACCCATGATCATTTTGTTCAAGAATTTCAACGGGTTACCGTATATTTATCCAAATCTGAACATCAACAAGAACGCCTTCAAAATGCGTACACATCTTTCTATTAAGAATTTAAGGACTTACGCGGCGAATTGCAATCATTTATGCACACCGTTTCTACAACAATGACAAGGGAGACCACGTCGACTATGCGGGCTCAGAACACCGAAAATCCAGGCTCGCAATCATCTTCTATGTCAGGCTTCCTTGGGGCCCCTTCACTGCAATCCAACACTTTTCCCACTGGCACATTGGAAGGACCACCCTGGTACCGGTCTCAGATAATTAACACAGGTGGACCACATTCATCACAACCCAGTCTTCTTGGCATTCTCCCTTCCCAACGAGTTGCAATTCCGGAGCCAAATTTTCAACCCCCACAAATTCTTAACAATATTACCGTTGTTTTATCCACCAATATACTCAAATGTCAGCCCCTCTAACCGACTTATTTGCCAAAAAATTCATTTGGACTTCTAAATCCGACAAGACATTTTTCTTACTTAAGTCTTTATTAATGGAAGCGCCAGTTTTAGCATTACCGAATTTTTCGTTGCCCTTTATGATTGAATGAAACGCTTCTAGTATTGGAATAGGGGCTGCTTTACAACAAAACGGTCACCCAATTGCTTTTTGTAGTAAAAAGCCGTCCGATAGAGAACAAGCCCAGTCTACTTATCTTCGTGAAATATTAGTTGTCACATCTGCCGTCAGCAAATGGCGACACTATCTGATTGGGTCGACTTTTACGATCCTTACGGATCATCAAACCCTTAACGGTCACCCAATTTTTTGATGTTATTTGTGATTTGATGTGCGGTGTTCCTATGTGCTAGGGTGTTAGTAGCGAAGTAGGAATCTCGAGGGCTCAGAAGGATCCCACTGATAGTAGCAACATTGTTCCGGTCCTTCCAAACATAAATATTTCTCCCCTAGACTTTTGTAGAATGCTGACGGATGTGGTGGTCGCGTCTCAGGACATGAGAGCTATAGTCGGTGAGACGCCTGTCACACCATAGGGTGCGGTGGAGCAAGTTTCGGCCATGGAGTCGGTGGTGGAGCAAACAGTTGGTCAGAGGGATCACCAACTAAAGTACTTTTTGGGCTTCCATCCTCCGACATTCGAGCGTGTCAACACTCCTACCGACACGAAAGACTGGTTAGCAAGGATCAAAGAACTGTTAGAAGTCACTGAGATGATAGAGCTGAAGCTCCATAACGTTGGACAAAGTAGCTGTGTGATGGGCACGAAGGCGCGTGCGAAGGTGGGGATGCATACTTGCAGGAGGTACCCCAAATAATGGTTTGAGGAGAGCTCAATGACGTGCTTAGCGACCTCGATGAGCTCAATGATGTAGGTCGTGACGGTGCTCAGATTGGCGAGCGAAACTGAGACACTTGTATGCATTGCCCGCACAGTGCATGTCGCAGTGGCCTAGAAGTCCTTACGTGTGAGCCAAGAGAGATCATGGATATTTTGGTGTGTCCAACGTACCTAGTGGAGCGCAGGGTCTTCCATATAGATATTCGCCTTGGGGACCTTCTGGTTGGCGAGGCGGATTGGAGGTTGAAAAATATCAACTTGGGTGATACAATTGAGGGTATTAGTGTCGTCGAACACCAAAATATTAATACAGTGGAGGTGGTCTGCGTGAATGCCTCCGGCGGGTTGTACGAACCCTATGTAGTCAGTAGTGGACCGGGGGGCAGAGGTGTTGATTGACACCGGTTGTCGTGAGCTCACGGAGGAGGAGAGTGAGATCTTCTAAATGAGCTTCAAGCATATCCAATTGAGTGGAATTGGTGAAGGCCAAAGTGGAGGAGTCCTTGTTTGCATAGTATGGGCCATTGAGGGCATGAATCTGAGGAGCAGGAGCGGGGTGTGGACGATGTTTATTAAGCATGTAGCACGTTGAAATGGTGTAGGACAGCAAGAGCGATTGTTGTGTGGCCGCACAAAGACGTATGCAGCATTCGGTTGTTGGTGGAAGGTCATCGAGTGCGGCATGGCAGACATCCAGAGATAGACAACAAATATTGGCGCCAAATGGAATGGGTTGGGAGACGGTGCAAAGTAGGCGATGGCACGATGCGGAAGGCGTCGTTTGTGACACACGTAAGATGGGTGAAGCGGGAAACGCGCTGCGAAGGCACACATAAGTCAGAGTCGTTGTTAGACGCGGAGGTGCGGAAGGTGAAATGCTGAGCTGGGGTAGCGTTGGTCGTGCACTCTGAGTGTTGTTGTGTGGAAGAGCTTGTAATCGAGAATTGTTGATATGGAGCCGTCCGATCGGGTGGCCGGAAGAAGAATCCGCTGCATGCCGGAACCCTAACAGTGGGGAATTTCGGCGGTCGGTCAAGACGGGCAGGTCAGATCATTTGATAGTTAATCGCTATCCTCGAATCAAATCAAGTAGATTAATATGAATCAAGATACAATATATTGAGTTAAGCTCAATGTCTAATCTCTCGAGGGCAGGATCTCTCTAAGAGTATAGACTTCCAGTTTCAACTCTCTTTTGCCATAAATCTAAAAGAGATCCTTAGTTTTTCTTAATTAATTACTTTAGGACTCTCTTCAGGATTATGAAATGTGATACACAAATTCGACTAAATTCTATTCATGACACTCAGAGAGAATGTGGCATGCGAATTTGTGGATATCCTATCATACATTATACCTTATTGTCGAAGCATAGAGTATATGAGTCATATACTCTCATTCTTATGAGAGCCTAACAAGAAGAATTTGTTGCCTGCCGGAACCTTAACGGTGGAGAATTTTGGCGGCCGATCAAGATTGGCAGGTCAGACCAATTGTTAGCAAATCGCTATCCATGAATCAAACTAAGTAGATTAATATGAATCAAGATACAATATATTGAGGTAAGCTCGATACCGTATCTTTCGAGGGCAGGGTCACTCTATGAATTAGTCTTTTTCTATGAGCCTATCTTTCCTATAAGAGCCTATCAAGATAAAATGATCCAAGATGATATGAGAGGCTCCCCTCCACTCCCTTATATAAGCGGGAGTGGATATACATGAGGTTACGAAAATGTTATTATGGCTATTTACGAAGCACATATACTTAAAAATGCTTCGCGTATCGGTTCAAACACGTATCGAATACGGGAAACGTTCGGAAACGCGTTTTCGAAACACCGAAAATGCACTATTTAAAAAAAAAATTTAATTAAGAATCACGTATCTCGCTTGCGGGATACGCGATTCCCGCATTTCACGGTCCCGCGCCCGCATTTCACGGTCCCGCGACATAGTTATTTCACGCGGCATAGTTATTTAGGTTACGGAACCTTCTTTTTTTCTTTTCGTGCGCCCGAAGTCCTCTCCTCTCCTGCATCACGCCGTCGATAGAGTTCTCCCCCGAAGCCAAAAGCTCCCCGCTCTGCGTCAAAAGCCCGTCGAATCTCTCCACTCTCTACGTCGAAAGCCCGTCGAACCTCTCCTCTCTTGCTGCTCTTCGTGCGCCCATCGAAGAGTTCTCCGTTGAAACCCTCCTCTTTGGTGAGTTCTTCTCCGCTGAAACCCTTCTTTTTACTTTTGCATTTTATTTCTTCATCTTCTTCTTCCTCCTCATCTTCTTCTTTTTCATTTCAGTTTTTTAATTTCACTTTTGTATAGGGTGATTTTTCTAGGTTTGTAACTGCATGCATGCTTGTTGTTCTTCTTCTTACTGAGTTCCTGGGAAATTAAAGCTCTCTTATTAGAGATATACTCTTGACCTTTTGGTTTAGAATAGCCTTTTTGGGTGTAAACTCATCGATACACTTATGAACTCCAGTGCCAAGGTATTCTAAATTGCATCGTCTTTGGTCAGATTTAATTCTCATATTATCACATATTAAACTAAATAGTCATTTTATCATAGAGTAAATGTAGATGAAACCGCAATCATATAGTTTTGTGGAAACATTTTTTTTTCACTTCATCTATTTCCTTTATCTGCAGTTTTTCTTCCAGGCTTCTAATGTATTATATAGCATCCTAAATTTGTTATTGCTATTTTCTCTTCAGTAGTGGTATTGTTTGCTCATTCCTTTATATCTGTTAGAGAATATAGGAAAACATGTGTAAAGGCCCATTAATTAGGCCCATTTATTCTCCTCTCTTTTAGTCCCACATCTCTTGTATAGGATTTCTTTCTCCTCTCTCTTCCTATATATATGTATCCATACTTGTATTTACCTTTTAAGTGAATATACTACAAGGTTTTATACCATTTCTCTACATGGTATCAGAGCGCTCGGTCCAGAATTTGCGGTCTCCCATTTTTTGACCGCCCCCCCCCCCCCCCCCTTTTTTTCGAGCTCTCGCGGTCTCATTTTTTGAGACCGCTTCACCCTGCTGCCAGCTCTGCTTCTCCCGGCTTCCTCTCCTCTTTGGCTCTCTTATATAGACCTCTCCTTCCTCACACGTGGGACCCACCTCTCTCAAACTCTCTTTCTCCCAAGCGGTCTCCTCGCTGCAATCTCTTCGCCGCGAGCTCTTCCTGCGGTCTCCCGTGCTTCGCAAAGGTTCTCTAGAACTCAAGACCTGCGATCTCCTCTGCTCGCTGCTCGGACGACCTTGCGCGGTCTCACTAGCCGTGCGGTCTCTTCTACTGCCGTGCGGTCTCTGCCGTGCAAACAACCCTGTTCGCAGCGATCTCTTGAGCAGCGATCCCTGTCTTGCAAACAGCGATCTCTGTTCGCAAAGGTTCTTTCGATCTCTTCAGCGGTCTCTGCCTCGTCAGGAACGATCTGCCTCCGGCCCCTCCAGACCGCTGCTCCAGATCTCTGCGATCTTCTTCCTCAGGCTCTGCGACCTCCAACTCAGCGATCTCTGCGATCTCCTCAAGCTCTGCTCCTGTTCGCGTGCGGCGATCTGCTCGCCCGGTCTTTGCCAGACCGCTCCAGCCCGCAGCTCCAAGACCGCTCCAGACCGCTGCTGCTCCAAGGCGGCTTCTCCAGACCGCAGCTCCTCCAGGATGCCCTTGCCGCTACTCCTTGTCTCTAGCCGTCTTCTCTTCAATTCGTCTTCCTTCCAATGGCCCTCGACGATTCCTCCTCCACTGCCATTCCGTCGCCTGCTCCGCCGGCTGCCCCAACCTCAGATGTTCGTGATGAACTTCGAATTACCACTATCTCTCTTACCGGAAAGCGTAACTTTGTGGAATGGGTGCACTCAGTGCGTCGAGTCTTACAGACCAAAGGGCTCCTTTCTCACTTAACCCAGGTTACTACTGAGCCTTCTGCTGACTGGCTTAAGAATGATGGTCGTGTCCAAACATGGCTTCTCAACTCCATGGACTCGGAGCCGTATAGGATGGCTATGTATCATGACACCGCTAAAGCCATGTGGGATGAACTTCATGCCTTTTACTCTGGGCAGAACAGTCTCCAACATCTGTATGACATCATATCTGATCTTCAGAACCTTAAGCCTGGTGCGCCCGATGACATGCTCTCTCATGTCGCCAAGGCAAAGACTCTTCATGAGGCTTGGCTTCAGCATCAGCCTCCCACTCCAGATCTCGCTATTCAGCGATCACAGAAAGAGGCAGTGACCGTTGCTATGCTACTCTCTAGCGTACCTCCTCATCTACATAGCGTTCGCGCTCAGATACTCTCCTCTACTACAACACCGTCTCTGTCTGCTGTCTGCTCCATGCTTATCAAGGTTACACCTCCATCTGAGGCCCCGCACAGTTCTTCTCCGGCTCTTCTCCAACAGCCGCTCCTTCCAACACCTACCCTTGGTTCCTCTGCTCGAGGTGGCCGTCCCCCGTCTCGGGGACGAGGACGTGGTGGCCGACCTCCTTTAAAGTGTACTTACTGTGGTCGTGACGGTCATCGTGAAACAACCTGCTACCGAAAGCATGGTCTACCTCCTCACCTTGCTGCTACTTCGGCACCTCCTGCTGCTTCTTCACCAGCCGATCAGCTTGGTCCTACCCGACAGGAATATGATGACCTACGCTCTCAGTTCCAACAGCTTCAAGACAGTCTTGGCCGTTCTCCTGGCTCCGTTGCTTCTTTCTCTACTGAAGGTATAACCTGCCTATCTCACTGTTCTCATTGGATCGTAGATTCTGGAGCAACGCATCACATCACCTCCCAGAAACCACCTCAGTATATACAGACGTCTCACCCTCCGTCTATTGTTGTTGCAAATGGTGCTACTACCCCGGTTGTTGGTGCTGCTGATCTGCACCTCACTCCCACTATAAAGCTCTCCTCGGTTCTTCATGTTCCGGGCTCTCCTTTCAACTTACTCTCTGTGAGTCGTTTGATACAAGATCTTGATTGCTGTGTAACCTTCTCTCCCTCTTCTTTTGTTTTTCAGGATCGCCGCACACGGAGTATCATTGGTAGCGGTCGGCTGCTGAATGGGCTCTATCTCTTGGATCTCCCACCTCCCGCTCTCCTGTCTGTCTCCACAGTTGACTGGCATCGCCGACTTGGGCATGCTCCTCTTCCAGTTCTCCGCAAAGCTCTCCCTGATGTACCTCTTCACGAGTTTACCTGCGAAGCCTGCATCTACGGCAAGCAACATCGCTCTTCCTTTTCCCCTTCATGTACCCGGAGCACGACTCCGTTATCTTTAGTACATTCTGATGTATGGGGCCCTTATAAGGTCCCAAGTATTAATGGCTATCGTTATTTTGTAACTTTTATTGATGATTATTCCCGTGTTACCTGGTTATATTTACTTCATGATCGCTCTGAGCTACCATCTGTGTTTCGTGCTTTTGTAACTGAATCACGGACACAATTCTCCACTACACTTAAAATAATTCGAACTGACAACGCTCGCGAGTACACTGGCCGCTCCTTTTCCACTCTCTGCACAGAGTTTGGCATAATTCACCAAACCTCTTGTGCCTATACCCCCCAACAAAATGGCGTTGCCGAACGGAAAAATCGTCACCTTCTGGATGTTGCTCGGGCACTCATGGTTCAAATGCGGGTTCCTACGGAATACTGGAACTTTGCCGTCTCCACTGCTTGCCATCTCATTAACCGCATGCCCTCCTCTGTTCTTAACTTTGTCACTCCCATGACACTACTCTTCCCCTCCACTCCTCTTTTTCCTATTCCACCTCGCATTTTCGGTTGCGTCTGCTACGTCCACCTTCTCGGTCCGTCTATCGATAAACTTGCCCCACGAGCTGCCAAGTATATGTTTGTTGGCTATTCTCGGACCCAAAAAGGATACGTGTGCTACTCTCCAACAACCGGCAAAACCATTGTCTCACCTGATGTTACGTTCTGTGAAGATCAATCATTCCACTCTCCCTCCGTTCCAAGCACATTACCTTCCACTACTGTTCGTCCTTTTGTTCCGACGGACGCTACACCCTCACCATCTCTGCCCCCTACGGTACCTTCACCATCTCCATCTCCTGCACAACCTCCTCCCATTATTCAAGTATACTCTCGTCGTAAATCTAAGGATGGTCCCCGTCAGACGCCCTCGGCTACCGGTGCCTCTCCATCAGCGGTTGATCCGGTCTCCGCCTCTACAGCTCATCCGATGGCAAACCACGTGTCTCTCCACCGGCTATCTCCACCTCTTCACCGGTTTGCTACCTCTCTTTCTTCCATTTCCCTCCCTAACTCTGTGCAGGAAGCGCTACAGCATCCGGGGTGGCGTGCTGCGATGGAGGAAGAGATGGTCGCTCTCCGCGCTACTCACACTTGGGAGCTGGTACCTCTTCCTCCTGGCCAACACTGTGTCAGCTGCAAATGGGTTTTCGCGGTCAAACAAAATGCCGATGGGACTCTTGACCGCTTAAAGGCTCGTCTCGTTGCCCGCGGTTTCACTCATCAACAGGGCTTGGACTACGATGAAACCTTCTCCCCTGTAGCCAAGTTAAACACCGTTCGTGTGGTGATCTCCGTTGCTGTCCACCGCCGTTGGCCTCTTCTTCAGTTAGATATCAAGAACGTCTTCTTGAACAGTGATCTACAGGAGCCAGTGTATATGTACCAACCTCCCGGGTTTGAGACCACGGGGGAGTCTCGTGCTGCCTATGTTTGCCGCCTTCTGAAATCTCTCTATGGCCTCAAACAATCTCCGAGAGCTTGGTTTGAAAAATTCTGCAAAGTCCTACTGGCACTTGGTTTTCGACGAAGCTCTGCTGATTTCTCGCTATTCATCAAAGAAGGACCCACGGGAACTGTGATCCTCCTGGTGTATGTTGATGATATCTTGATCACTGGGGACGACATCTCTGGGATACAACAACTCAAGGAGCATCTGAACTCGGCGTTTCAAACAAAGGATCTTGGCAATCTTAGATACTTCCTCGGAATTGAAGTCGCTCGTCGACCCGATGGGTTAGTCCTGTCCCAACGAAAATACTGCATTGACTTACTTCAAGAGGCGGGTTTCTCTGGCTGTAAACCTGCAAATACCCCTATGGATTCAAACCAAAAATTATGTGCAGCTGGTTCTGAGATTGATCAACTCCTTGAGAATCCAGAGTACTACCGTCGTTTGGTTGGGAAGCTGATTTATCTTACAGTTACTCGACCAGATATTTCGTTTGCCGTCAGCGTTGTAAGTCGCTTCATGCACACTCCGAGGACTTCTCATCTCCAAGCTGTTGAGCGCATTCTCCGATACTTGAAAACTGCTCCTGGACAAGGCCTTGTCTACAAACCATCCACCTCGCCATCTCTTCTTGCTTACTCGGATGCTGACTATGCTGGCTCTCCAGATGACAGGCGTTCCACGACTGGTTTTTGTACGTACTTTGGTGGACATCTTATAACATGGCGTAGCAAGAAACAGGTTGTGGTTGCTCGCTCCTCGGCTGAGGCTGAATATAGAGCTATGGCTGCTGTCGCATCTGAATTAACCTGGCTTGAAGGACTTTTGGGAGATTTAGGTGTCAAACTCTCCTCTCCGGCAACTCTTCTTTGTGACAGTCAGACTGCTATTCATATTGCCAAGAATCCTGTGTTTCATGAGCGGACAAAGCATATTGAAGTTGATTGTCATTTCATCCGGGAAAAGGTTCAGTCAAAGAAGATAGAATTGGAACATGTCCCAGCTGCAAAACAAGTTGCTGACATCATGACTAAAGCTCTTCCTCGGCCATTATACCAGCAGTTCTTATCCAAGCTGGGTGCCTACGACTTGTACGCTCCAGCTTGCGGGGGAGTGTTAGAGAATATAGGAAAACATGTGTAAAGGCCCATTAATTAGGCCCATTTATTCTCCTCTCTTTTAGTCCCACATCTCTTGTATAGGATTTCTTTCTCCTCTCTCTTCCTATATATATGTATCCATACTTGTATTTACCTTTTAAGTGAATATACTACAAGGTTTTATACCATTTCTCTACAATATCTATGCTCATTCTTCATATGATTCAGGTCATTAGGAATTCATATAAATAGTAACAAAGAGTCCAAGTTCCACAAGGTTTGCACCAATTGGTATTAGATTCAAGTTTGTTAGTTGTCTTATTTTTATATTAATTAATACATATATTAAAATAATTAATTTTTTTAAGAACATTTCCCGTATTCTTATTTTTTTTAAATCACGTTTCCTGTATTCTAATTTTTTTGTAAAATCATGTTTCCCGTATCCATTTCGTATTCCGTATCCGTCCCCGTGCTACATAGATGACTATGTAGGCAATATAACACGTTAGACTATGGTGACTACGCTTGGCAATGTGTCTGTGAGCCCCGAGAATCGTATTCGTGTAAAAACACTATTGACCTCCTAATAATTTTCATATACAGGCAGTATTTTTACGTACTATGGAGACATAAGCATTCAAATTGTTTGATCGTCTCCTCAAATCTTAGGTTTAAACTTGGGACGCTTGTCTTGATTCATATACGGATTTTTGGAATTTGCCTTTTGCTCATTTCTACTGGATATAAAATCTTTGGGCTGTCTCCGAGAATGCGACATTCATCGAAAGAAACACCTTTTGCTCTGACTTTTTGCGCTTATAGTTATTAAAAAGGTGCAATTTCGTGAACATGACTGAGCATATTTCTCCTTATCAACAGTGGGGCTTATTTGACAGGGAATTTGGGCGAACAGACTCTCAGGTTCCTGATCCTGAGGGCAGAATTCCTCAGTGGGACAAAGCATCTGTTCAAGAAATGAAAAATAAATTCTCTGCCCTTGGCTTTGGACCTCGCCAGGTATCTCCTAAACCCTATTTAAGTATTTGTTTGCTGTGTAATCAAATAATCGATTTATTTGTTTGCTGTGTATTTAACACTATATATAAGTTTGCATAGTTATAGGTTATATCGCTCTATCTTTTGAAATTATTAAAACCTTCCCGTTGAGTTTTTAGGAGCTCTAGTGTGTATTTTTATGCATGCATGCTATGAAATGTAAATCTATTGAGAGGTTTTTTGTAATTTCAAAAGATAAAGGGGTGTAACCTATACTTTTGCTAACTTGTAGGGGAGGTCCTGGTTAAAGGCTATCTATCTATTTATCTCTCTCTCTCTCTCTCTATATATATATATAGGGTTAATTACCGTGATCTCCCTTGGGAGTTTGCATAATTACAGGTTGCACCCCTCTATCTTTTGAAATTACATTTACCTCCCTCCTCTAAGTTTTCTCAGTTTACAAAAATACCCCCTTTCGTTAGAAATATGGATGGAAAATGATAAAATCAGCCAAATTGTTTTATGATGTTTCAATTTTATTATTTTATAACGATTCTAGATTCAGTGCAAATGATAAAATGTTGCGCACTATTTTCAATGTAAAGTTATTACAGTCTAAAATTGGAATATCATAAAATAATTTGGCATATTTTATCACTTTTCATCTATATTTCTAAAGGAAAAGGTCACACCTTTCAATGTAAAGTCATTACAAAGGGTAAAATTGAATAAAAAGGGCAGCCCGGTGCACAAAGCATCTCCGCGCAGGGAGGGTCCGGGGAAGGGTCCCACCACAAGGGTGAAATGTAGGCAAACTTTACCTTGCATTTTTGCAAGAGGCTGCTTCCAGGTCACGTGCAAAATTGAATAAAAAGTAGGCAAACCTTACCTTGCATTTTTGCAAGAGGCTGCTTCCAGGACTCGAACCCGTGACTTCAAGGTCACACGACGACACCTTAACCTGTGCGCCAAGGCTCCAATGGGTAAAATTTAATATCATAAAATAGTTTAGCTGATTTTATCATTTTCCATTCATATTTCTAAAGGAAGGGGTATTTTGTAAGTTGAAGAAACTTAGAGTGCAGGTAAATGTAATTTCGAAAGGTAGAGGGGTGCAACCTGTAATTATGCAAACTCCCAGGGGAGGTCCCGGTAATTAACCCTATATATATGTATATATTCTTTCTTATATAGAATTATAGAGACATTAACTTGATTGAGTTGAATCTGTGTAGTTTCCAGCGAAATCTATCTTGATTTGAAGTTTATAGGAATTGAAGCAGTTATTGTTGAAATTCTGAAGTGAGAGGGGGAGAGGCGAGTGGAGAGTGAGGTGGGCGAGTGGGATACATACCCTGTGCGAGTGGGAGAGGCGAGTGGAGTGGAGTGCACATTTGCCTAGGCGAGTGGAGGAGGTGCAGTGCATGTGCGAGTGGAGCATGGAGGTGTGTTGCCTAGTGAAGTGTGCTGGCTGCTTGGAGGTGATGTGCCGAGTGGATTCCTTCTTTGGGCTGCCGAGTGGAATGAGAAGGGGGGTGGCGAGTGGAGTGAATGTGAGAGTGTGCAGGCGAGTGGGCTGTGTGCTAAAGTTGGCAAGAGTGTTGGCCTAGTGTGGGCTGCCATTTGGAAGGGGTGAGTGGGACTTGAGTTGGGCTTCCAAGTGGAGCTCTTGTGAAGGAAGAAGTGTGATGAGGGGGGCTGCTGTATGGTGTTGCCGAGTGGGTTGCCTAGAGGTGTTGGCGAGTGGGCCTTGGCCTTGACGAGTTGAGGAAGTGAGAGGAAGGGGGGCTGTGTGGTTGCTGCCGAGTGAAGCTTGTGAAGTGTTGTGAGTGCATGTGAGGTGATGTGATGCATGCATGCAAGGTGGTGGTGTCCCCCCCCCCCCCCGCTCTCTCCTATTATTTGTTTGCCTATAAATACCTCCCCCCCCCTTTCGTGTAAATGCGAAAGCGAAGAGAGAGAGAGAGAGAGAGCTTGAAGAGAGAGAAACTTCAAGTGAGTGAGAGTGGGAGTGTGCCTACACCCCAAGAGGTCCAACCCCAACCCGCACCTCAGCGAGAGGTGGAGAGTGCACTGTGAGGTGAAGAGTGCAGGGTTGAGTGAGTTGAAGTGGAGAGTGCGTTGACAAGCTCAACGGCACCTAGTGGAGAAGCGGACCTTGTCCGTGACAAGTTGTTGTTTTTTATATATCATCAGCTGACGTGATTCAAGGTGTATGCACCTTGTAGCCAGCTTCTCTGTGTTGTAATCAATTGCCTTATTAAAGAGTTTACTTCGTGTTTTGTTCATCGTTGGTTACTTGTACTTGGTAGCACACAAAAATTTAACATGGTATCAGAGGGAGGTTGCTGAAGCGGCGCGTGCTATCGAGGCTCAAGGTTGACATCCAAGATGGACGGCGGAGGAGGATTTGCGAGAGGACTAGGCATTGAGCTGCTCACCCAGACCAACTACAAGAAGTGGAAGTCATGCATGGAGAGCTACCTGCTTGGAGAGGACCTATGGGAGGTCGTTGAAGGAGAAGAGCAGGCAGAAGTGCTTCCTATCGATGACAATAGTCTAGCTGTTAGAGCGTGGAGGAAGACCAACGCCAAGGCGGAGTTCACCTTAAAGAGAGCTATCTCTCCTGACTTGTTCGACCACATCATGGGGTGCAAGTCAGCGTCAGAGATCTGGAGTGCCCTTGATGGGCTATTCAACAAGAAGAACGTAGCGCGGCTACAGTTCCTGGAGAATGAGTTGGCGCGGTCCACTCAAGGAGAGTTGTCGATATCCACCTTCTTCCTGAAGGTGAAGAACCTGTGTGCTGAGATCTCGGCCTTGGATCTTGACGAGCCGATCTCAGAGGCGAAGCTGAAGAGGCACATACTCCGAGGTCTGCGGAAGGAGTATGTTCCGTTTATCACATCTGTGCAAGGATGGACAAATCAGCCCACCTTACTGGAGCTAGAGAACCTGCTGTCGTCACAGGAGAGCTTGGCGAAGCAGATGGCAGGAGTGTCTATCTCAGGGGGAGATAGCGAGGCGTTGTTCTCAGGCAAGAGGAAGCCTTGGGACAAGAAGAAGAACTCCGGAGATGGACCTTCAACGTCCTCTCAGGGAGTTAGGGAGAACTTCCTCCCCCCATATGACCAGAGGGGGAGACCCCTCTGCTTTGCCTGCAAGAAGTACGGGCACATGGCAAAGGAGTGCCGGTCTAATCTCAAGGCCGGGCATGTTGCTGAGAGAGAGGAAGACCACCGGAGAGGTGGTGACCATCAGAGAGGTGGAAGAAGAGGAGGAGGAAGAGGTCGAGGTCACCAGGGTGGTGAAGGCGGTGACAACTGCTTCTTGGCTGAGATGACGGCAACGTCAGTCGATGCCTTAGCCTCGGTCAGCTTCGAGAACGACTGGATAGTGGACTCCGGTTGCGGGCACCATCTCACTGGAGATGTGTCGAAGTTTGCCTCCTTGAAGGCGTATGGTGGAACTGATGCTATCATCACGGCGGATGATACAGTGCATCCAGTTGAGAAGGAAGGGATGGTATCCCTGGGAAGTGAAGAGAAGCCCGTGACACTGAAGAGTGTGTATCACGTGCCGGGCATGAAGAAGAACCTCTTCTCGGTTGCGAATGCAGTGGATGCAGGATACCACGTGCTGTTCGGACCGAAGGAGGTGAAGTTCCTGAAGAACCTGTCTTCAGTTGATGCTGATGTCACGCTCACCGGGAGAAGGGTGAAGGACTTGTACGTTCTCTCTGCAAGTGCCTATGTGGACAAGCTGAAGACCAACGAAGCGCATCGATCTGGCATGAGAGGCTAGGTCACGTGGGGATGGACAAGCTGAAGATGATAGCGGCGAAGGGCCTGGTGTCTGGCCTACCCAATCTCTCTTCATGCGGCGACGGTCATGTGTGTGAGGGCTGTCAGTTTGGCAAGTCACATCGACTTCCATTTGACAAGTCGGAGACCAGGTGTATGGCACCCCTTGAGTGCGTACACGCTGATGTGATGGGACCGTGCGCCACCCTGACCTATGGAGGAAACAAGTATGCGCTTGTCTTGGTGGATGATTACACTCGCTACACGTGGGTGTACTTCATGAGGGAGAAGGCGGAGGTGTTTGAGAAGTTCCAGGAGTGGAAGGAACTAGTGGAGGGGAGGCTGAACCTGAGGGTGAAGAAGTTGAGAAGTGATAACGGGGGAGAGTTTACCTCTAACGCTTTTAACTCTTTCTGCAGGAAGTTTGGCATCCGGCGAGAGCTCTCTTGCGCCCACACCCCTCAGCAGAATGGGGTGGCAGAGAGGAAGATCCGCCATCTGGTGGAAACTACCAGGAGTTGGCTACATGCCAAGGGGATTCCCAAAGCCCTATGGGCGGAGGGAATGGCATGCGCCACCCATGTGATCAACCGGCTACCTCTGAGTCCTAACAGGATGGTGTCTCCGCACCAGCTCATGTTCGGGGAGAAGCCAGATGTGAGTCACATGAGGGTGTTTGGCTCTACCTGTTTTGTGCACGTTCCAGAGGCGGAGAGAACCAAGTTGGAGCCGAAGGCGAGGAAGTGTGTCTTCATCGGCTACGACGAGAGGAAGAAGGGATGGAAGTGCATGAACCCGCAGACCCACAAGTTCGTCGTCTCGCGCGACGTTGTGTTTGACGAACTGATCTCGTATCAGGGAGTCTCTTCTGTGGTGCTGCCGGAGAGTGGAGAATCAAGCATGGGAGAAGAGAGAGTCACTGAGGACTCTATGGTGGAGTTGGAGGTATCTCCAAGTGCCCCATCGCCATCTGGCTCAAGGGGAGCATCTGGCTCAGGGGGAGCTTCTGGCTCAGGTGGAGCTTCAAACTTTAGAAGCAAGGGGAGCGCTGCTTCAAGAGAAGTTGAAGGAGGAGCTGGAGAGGAGGAGTCTACCGGAGTGGTAGAAAGTGGCCAAGCCTTGAGGAGGTCGAAGCGGACCATCGTCCCGCCTGCTCGCTATAAGGAGGGGAACTTCGTTAGTTTGGTCTCTTGCTTCTTCGCAGGACCACTCGACGAGAGGGAACCTGCCCGCTTTGAAGATGCTGTTGGCACCAAGGAGTGGGACGTGGCCATGGATGAGGAGATGGAGGCCCTGAAGAAGAATGAGACATGGGACCTTGTTCCCATGATGGAGGGCATCAAGCCTGTCACCTGCAAGTGGGTGTACAAGGTGAAGAAGAGGGCTGATGGAGAAGTGGAGCGGTACAAGGCTAGGCTTGTCGCTCGAGGTTTCTCACAAACCTATGGAGAGGACTATGAGGAGACGTTCAGTCCTGTGGCGAAGATGACGTCGGTGAGGACGGTCATTGCCCTAGCAGCGTGCAGAGGGTGGAAGCTGTGGCAGCTGGACGTGAAGAACGCATTCCTATACGGAGAGATAGACAAGGACATATTCATGGTGCAACCACCTGGATATGTGTCCAAGTCTCAGCCTCGTCATGTCTGCAAGCTGAAGAAGGCCCTCTATGGGTTGAAACAGGCGCTGAGAGCCTGGTATGGGAAGATTGCAGAGTATCTGCAGTTCTGTGGTTACGATGCCTCAGACTCAGACTCTAGCATGTTTGTGAAGAAGAGTGGAGATCTTCACGTGCTGGTGCTGCTGTACGTCGACGACATGATCGTGACAGGGAACAACGGTGAAGAGGTCGCGGCGCTGAGACAGCAGCTAGCAATCTGATTTGAGATGAAGGATCTTGGTGAACTTCACCATTTCCTTGGACTTCAAGTGGAGAAGAGAAGTGGCGGGCTGCTCGTGACCCAGAAGGCGTATGCCGAGAAGATCGTCGAGAGATTCGGCATGAAGGAGGGGAAGAGCAGCTCCGTTCCACTGGAGGTTGGGCTGAAGCTTCGGAAGGAAGAAGGGAGGATTCTTCCTGATCCGAAGATCTTCCGGGCACTGGTGGGGAGCCTTATCTATCTGACCATCACAAGGCCGGACATCGCCTTTGCTGTCGGCCGAGTGAGTCGGTACATGCAGGAGCCGCGGAAGCCTCATCTGGAGGCAGCCAAGGGGATACTGAAGTATGTGAAGGGCACCCTGGAGATGGGGTTGTTCTATGGAGGGAGGACCGACTTCAAGCTGCATGGCTACACAGATGCAGACTACGCAGGAGACGCTGATGACCGCAAGTCGACATCAGGTTACGTGTTCATGTGTGGAGCCACTGCCATCTCGTGGTGCAGCAAGAAGCAGGACTCCATTTCCCTTTCCACCACTGAGGCCGAGTACAAGACGTCGTCCTTAGCAGCTCAGGAGTGTGTCTGGCTGAGGAGGCTGGTGGAAGATGTGGATGAGAAGGTCAGCGGACCTACTGTGCTGCGTGGCGACAACGAGAGTGCTCTGAAGCTGGCAACCAACCCAGTTTGTCACGCAAGGACGAAGCACATAGAGATCGAGCACCACTTCATCCGAGAGAAGGTGTTGGGGGGCTCGCTTGCGGTGGAGCACGTGCGGAGTGAAGAAAACCTCGCGGACATCTTTACAAAGCCCCTATCTGCGGGGCCGTTCAAGAAGCTTCGCGCCTGCCTCGGAGTTGTCCCTGACGCTCACTTCAAGGGGGAGTGTTGAAATTCTGAAGTGAGAGGGGGAGAGGCGAGTGGAGAGTGAGGTGGGCGAGTGGGATACATACCCTGTGCGAGTGGGAGAGGCGAGTGGAGTGGAGTGCACATTTGCCTAGGCGAGTGGAGGAGGTGCAGTGCATGTGCGAGTGGAGCATGGAGGTGTGTTGCCTAGTGAAGTGTGCTGGCTGCTTGGAGGTGATGTGCCGAGTGGATTCCTTCTTTGGGCTGCCGAGTGGAATGAGAAGGGGGGTGGCGAGTGGAGTGAATGTGAGAGTGTGCAGGCGAGTGGGCTGTGTGCTAAAGTTGGCAAGAGTGTTGGCCTAGTGTGGGCTGCCATTTGGAAGGGGTGAGTGGGACTTGAGTTGGGCTTCCAAGTGGAGCTCTTGTGAAGGAAGAAGTGTGATGAGGGGGGCTGCTGTATGGTGTTGCCGAGTGGGTTGCCTAGAGGTGTTGGCGAGTGGGCCTTGGCCTTGACGAGTTGAGGAAGTGAGAGGAAGGGGGGCTGTGTGGTTGCTGCCGAGTGAAGCTTGTGAAGTGTTGTGAGTGCATGTGAGGTGATGTGATGCATGCATGCAAGGTGGTGGTGTCCCCCCCCCCCCCCCCCCCCCCCCCCCCCCGCTCTCTCCTATTATTTGTTTGCCTATAAATACCTCCCCCCCCCCTTTCGTGTAAATGCGAAAGCGAAGAGAGAGAGAGAGAGAGAGCTTGAAGAGAGAGAAACTTCAAGTGAGTGAGAGTGGGAGTGTGCCTACACCCCAAGAGGTCCAACCCCAACCCGCACCTCAGCGAGAGGTGGAGAGTGCACTGTGAGGTGAAGAGTGCAGGGTTGAGTGAGTTGAAGTGGAGAGTGCGTTGACAAGCTCAACGGCACCTAGTGGAGAAGCGGACCTTGTCCGTGACAAGTTGTTGTTTTTTATATATCATCAGCTGACGTGATTCAAGGTGTATGCACCTTGTAGCCAGCTTCTCTGTGTTGTAATCAATTGCCTTATTAAAGAGTTTACTTCGTGTTTTGTTCATCGTTGGTTACTTGTACTTGGTAGCACACAAAAATTTAACAGTTATAGAGCGAGTTTTAAGTTTCGAGCATAATTATCAGCCATACTTTCATTCATTTCAATGAGATTTTATTTCGCAGTTGGCGGTGATGTCAGCATTTCTTGGTCCAGATCAACCGGCAACAGAGAGTCTACTTGCGTCCGATCCAGAAGTTCGCCCCTGGGTTGAAAAGTACCAGCGGAGCCGAGAGACTGTTTCTCAAACTGATTATGAGGTTTGAATCAATAATCATAGATCATTATAATCTTCTTCATCATTGTCATTATCAACCTCACCGTTAATCTTTACCTCAATTGATTCCATACACACAGATGAAATTCCATAGACTTTTTTTAATGAATCGCTTATCTGACAGTAAAATAATTTTTTGTAATTATTAGAGCTGCACGACCTCGACAGTACCTCCGCCTGTGCTCCGGGGCTTCGCACGACGACACTCCCGCCACTCGGGGTCCCCCGTACTGTAATGCAAATATTTATTCAGGGTGGCCGCGAGCAGTGGGAGTGCTGTCGTGCGAAACTCGTACGCCTGAGAGCACGCGTGCGCGGGCGGAGGTACTTTCCCGTGCCGCCCTCATTTGTTCTCTATTTCTGAGATTATCCATGAATTATATTTGTAATCTCATGACTGCTTCCTCCAACAGGTAGATCTGATTACAACTCTTACCAAATTAAGCTCCTTGGGCCAGCAAATAAACTATGAAGCTTACACATATCCGGCTCGGAGGATTGAATTGAATAAACTCAAATTGTGAGAAGTTCATTGTGGGCCCAACCATGCTTTTCCTCTCTTTTTTTTTTCTTCTGGACCCATAATTTTTAATTATTAATTATGTTTTTGAATATTGTAGTAAGAGCTTTAATTTAGGCTCCGTTTGGCAGAGCGATGGCGGTCATGAACGCGGTGGTTATGAACCGTCTTTCGTGAACGCCCGACCTCACTTAAGGAACTTCATCTACTTTTATGTTCAAAACATACATTCTATGACGGTGGTGTTTTTGTCCAAACTCACCAGAGCAAAAACGCCGCTCCGAACGGGTCTTAGGCTTCGTTTGGCACGGTGGCGGCGGTCGTGAATGCGGTGGTCATGAAACTTCGTTCGTGAATGCCGACCTCACCTAAAAAAATTCATGCTTTTTAAGCGCAAAACTAGTTTATTTTCTTGGTAGCGATCATAACCTTTGTCATGCCAAACGTAAATTCTATGATAATTGCGTTTTTGTTCAAACTCATCGGAGCAAATAAGTCGTGCCAAACGAAGCCTTAGGGGCCTTAGTCTCATTTAGGCTTCGTTTGGTGTGGTGGTGGCGGTCGTGAACGCCGTTGTCATGAACCGACGTTCGTGAACGCCCGACCTCCCTAAAAAAATTCATGCATTTTATGCTTAAAACTAGTTTATTTTTTTTATAGCGGTCATAACCTTTGTCTTGCCAAACATACTTCTATGATAATGGCTTTTTGGACCAAACTCATCTGAGCAAATAAGCTGCGCCAAACGAAGCCTTAATCTTGTTTTATTGCGGCTCTAAGGTTGTTTTTTTTAATATTTTCTTAGAATTAGGTGGAATTTGAGGATTTGTTTGGAGACCCGACTCCACCAATGGCGCATCAACGCGGAATGCTGTTGTGCCGGAAGGGAGAATTTTATATACGTTCCGATATCGCGCGCTATTAGGAGCATGGTGTAATTTTTGTATTTTTCTTCCTAAAAATGCAGTTTCAAACTTAAATTTTTTGTTCAAAGTAACAAATAGAATATAAATTATTGTATTTTTACGATTATTTTAAGTACTCGTATGTGTATATTTGAACTAAAAATACAACTATAACAATGCAGCAGTAAAAAAATTTAGAACCGTAATTTACGAATCTTTATTTAGATCGTAATTCCTCGATCGGTCAAGCACATCACAAGGCAAGCACTACTATTAAGCCTTAATTCTCAATCACCACGAGTTATTATCGCAACCTCAGTGGTGATTACTCCTAGTCGACATTCAGCGCAACCCCAGTTGGTGATCGACGACAGCCAAAGCCCAGGCACGATCCCTGAAAAAACGCATGGTCGTGCGTTAAGAGGGCGAATGGGCGGGAAGCAGACCCTTGAAATATAGCCTGGAACATTACCAAAAATGCACGAAAATGCGATCTCTTCATGCACAATGCCTACTCATAAAGAGATTTATAAGAGCTCTAGAGGATGAAAACAAGGCATTATGTACATCACAAATGTTTCCCTAGGGCGAGCAAGCTTAATAAAACATGTCTTTCGTACGACTATATTTGCTCCTGCACGATGATCTATTATGATATTTCTCATTTTCCATTGCGGCTCTAGAATTATCCATTTTGTAAATACTTTAAAATAAGAGCAATGTTATACGCATGCTTGTTTTGGCATGCTTGCTTTGGCTGTATGCAGGCCGTATTTAAAAAAAAAAAACTCATTTTTTTTTCAACATGCAGGCCATGGATGACGACCATCTCCGCCGCCGCCCGCGTCCATCTTTGTCGCTGCAATTCCGTTGCCACCCGCGACCATCTCCCACCTTCGCCGACGACCATCTCCCGCCTTCGCCGGCGATTCCACCCGCGGCTAACATCTAAAGAGTTTCCTCTGTATTAAGACATCAAACTTCAGATTTAATTGCAAAATAAAATTATTCCAGCTGCTGCAAGAGATAACGCCCTACATCAATTTTGGGCATGAAATAATTGACATACATATATTAAATTTGACCTTCATAAAATAATTGACGGCCTGCATATATCCACGGCCTGTATACAACCAAAACAGTTACACGCTCTAATGGCCCTTAAGAAAAGTTGGCTCTCATTCTAGCCGTGCGCTGTTCGCTACTTACCAGACACTATCATTTCTCCTAGGTTTTCGGCTGCTGATCTTCTCTCTGAATGCTTCGGTCCTCTGTGTTCTTCTTCTTCTTCTTCTCTCTCGCCCTCTTCCTCGATTCAGCGAAGTTGTAAAGATCGATTAAATTAAGTCGGCACTGTAACTCAAAGAGGAATTAGATGGAGCTGGAGCTGGAGCTGGATCCGAGAGTGAAACCTCTGTCCTACAAGGTCAAGGCAATGTCGCGGGAGTCCCCTGCCGCGAAGGGCGCCAACGTTGTCGATCTTGATTTACGCACGTATTGGTCCACCGGAACCAACACTAAGGAGTGGATCCTCCTCGAGCTTGACGTACGCTGTTTCTCCCCCATTCTCCATTTTTTACCCTCTCTCTTGAATGCTTTATTGGCATCCTTCCCTTCTTCTTTCGATGATCTCGTTGTATATTTGAAAATCTGCGGCGTAATGGAACTTTTGTTGAAGGATAGAATTGCTACTCGGTTTCTTCGCACACTAAAACCAGAACCCTAGAGCTGTAATTTCTGTAGCGATCCCAATGACAGTGAATAACTTTTTCGTGAATGCTAATGAGAAGATCAGTTAGTTTGGTAGCTCAGTTATTTGAATTGCTACTATCGATCAGTGACGGAAAAGCTGAATGAGAAGAGGTATTAGGGTTTTGAAAGTTGACGTGTCTGCTTTGTTGCAGGTAGAATTCAGTAAGTCCGGATATGATGAATCGTATTTTAGTAATATTTAGTAAATCTCTAGTAGTTTAACACGAAAATGCATTTGGTTGCAGATTATTAAATCATGTACGAGTTCATCACAAGCTCTTCACACAGAATCACGAAATCGAAATATCCTACTCAAACAACTACATAATAATCTACTTAAATACCAACATCGTATCAAGACATCCGCTGCTGACCGCACGCGTCGAGATCTCCATCTCTCTATTGGTGACCTCGTTCTTCTAAAAGTTCACCCTTATAAACAACTGTCTCTGCATACAAAACATAATGCCCGTTTTAGTTTTAAGTATCATGGCCTATTCCCAATAACTGAGAAAATCAACAACGTTACCTATAAACTACAACTTCTCGAACACTCCAAAATTCATCCCGTCTTTCATATTACTTTGCTTAAACCTTATTTCCATCCAATACATAAATAATTCATCATTTACCACCCTTAGATAATCACAACCAACCTGCACACAACATATTATCTATACTGGATGAACGACTTATTTGGCTTAACAAGCAACATGGCTTGGCTCCAGAAGACGGTTTGTGAGATGATGTTACGACACTTCCCCCATAGGTAAGACAACATTTAACACTAGACCCTATTTCTAATACCAATTTTTTGCAAGTATCTTAGCTAGATCAAGTCGCCGTTATAGAACCAAATGACACTCAACTTGCTACCACTACCTCCAGACCACACAACAACACACAAAAACTAAGCATCACAGAGGAATAAAGGAGCCAAAATACTTAGCTTGGAGGTCGCCGCCGGTCGAAGACACAGAAGATCCACCAGCTCTTTGGCCCGACCCTTTGACTTGTCCGTCCGCCAGTGCACCATCCCGCCATCCACGACGATCTCTACGACTTCAGCACCATCCGTCCTGGATATTTTCGTCAACGATGTCAATTCCCTGCCAGAGGCGCTCTCCTCTTTCTCTTCCGCCGATGTCTTCCAGCAGCCGTGCCAAAACAACACCCTCATTTTTAAATAATGCAACACAGACGTTGCTTTTCGGGGAAGGGACAGATGTAACGGGAGAAAACACATATGTTAAAGCATCGATCGTGATCACGCCAACTCAGCAATCCAAAGCGTTAAAAGGAATTCCATCAAGTAGCGCCAACTACCCATGCTTTTAATTAGAGCAACTGTAACGGTCAATTTCATAAATAATGTATAAATATGTGTAACAGATATGGTAGAGAACATTGAAAATGAAATAATATTCTAGTTTTTCTTATATCTTAGCTTAGTTTCCACTTAGGCCTCGTTTGGGGGCGTGGATTTCTCACAAATGAAATCTGCGTGGATGCCACCGCGACCGCGGTGACCTCCCTGCGACGGAAATTTGTGGGAAATCCGCGGATTTCCCTGGGTGGGGAGTATCCCGCGGCCCGGCCGTGGACCCGCCAAACAAGCGGCGTCTGTGACCGCGACCTCATGGGGCGGTCCGTGCGGGATCCACCCCGCTAAACGCGGCCTTAGTCTCTTCATAATGAGAAGCCATTGGCAATCCCGCCGATAATCTCGCTGGTGAGGTTACATTATGCCATACTAGCTGAACGTTGCTCAAAGAGGTTATGTTATAACTGCAATGAGCAGTATACCCGCGACCATCGCTGCAAATGACTTTTTTATCTGAAGTGGATGACTTAAACAAAGAAGAAATTATGTGAAAATTGCACGAGAATCCGGTCTCCCTTTGAGCTTGATGACAAGCTCATTTTGAAAGACGAGAGTGATGTTATGAACTTTGTGCTGAGTTATGTTATTTGCACGGGTCAATCGAGTCTTGTTGTATGTAGTGTCTTTTCCTTATTAATATTATTATATCTTGTATACGTTATTATTTTCGTGTAAGTTTAAAGTTGTTTTGAGTATCTTGTATTCTTTTATTTAAATGCCCCTTGGGCTAGTAAAATGACATGCAATAATTAATCTATTCCATTTGTCCTATGTATGAGCTTTTGGACTCTCTCTCTTGCGCACACTCCGCTTAGTCAGCCAGGTTCTGGCTCTATAACATCCTTCGACGACTCTATTGACGCTCTACAAATTTACCGTAATAATTTGTCCTGATATCGCCCCTCACGATAAGCCAGTCGAATCGAGCATATAATCGGTAACAGGTAGAGTCCATTGTTGCAAGGTGTGTAATTGATCGAGGAGCTGACATCTATAGGATGTATAGAATTATTTCTTCTTTTACTGTCGCTTCATGTCTGCCAATCGGGATACGAGCGAAGGCCATCACGCTCTATCCTAGCTCTAAGTTTGCCCATTAATTCTTAGCTCGATCCCGAAGCTTCATCTTAACAAATCTAATGCGACAAGCTTCAGATATCCCTCAATAATCAAAATAATACTTAACATCTAAGATTCACTCCATAAACCCCTTTGGGTCAAGCTGACCGTCAAAGGATGGCACATCTATTAAGAATATATGCTTTATGATTGTCCTCGAGGCGATGATCATCATAGTAATAATCCCTATTGTAATCAAATTTTGTTGATCGTTCAACATGATCCATAAGTGGAGGAATAACGTGCTCATAATCTACATGATAGTGCGGGGCCCTCTTCTGGTGATCTACATGATAGTGCGGGGCCCTCTTCTGGTGGGCTTTATGGGGTCGATCATAAACAATTTTTGGATCCTCAAATAGAGGAGAGATGTAATGACTACGACCTAGCTCACTCGTACCATGATAAAATCGTGTCGAACTTTCACTATGATTAACCAGGGATGACTAACTCTATAGACTTTACTACTATGTATTACAAACTAAACCCGGACCTGGCTCTGATGCCAATTAACACAAGACGAATATATAAGAGACCGATGCTATTAGCTAACTCTATATGAATGCAATCAAACATACGCCAAATGCAAATGGAACTGCAGAATGACTATGGTGAAGGTGTGAATGAATGCATGCATAAAATCTGATGAACATGATGCTCACGTCATGATTCAACTATTATTTCCCACGGGAAATTACTTAAACAACCAAATTTAAACTTAAATAATTAAAATTATTGCAAATAAATTTAATATGATCAAATCACAATTGCAAGCAAATGCAAGTGCTAGAAATTAAGTACATGCTAAATAAGGAATACATGTCTATTGAATGGTAATTTATAAATATGCTCAGCAAAATATTACTAGAAATATGATGTCTCATCCATACAATATAAGGAAATGAAAACTAAAAGTAAAACTCACTAAAAAATCGCCACTGTCATTGGAAGATGTGGTAGGCCTCTTGGGGTAGTCGCAGGTCCAATGTAAAGGAATGAATGCATGGTGCGCGGAGAACTATGAAGTGGGGGATTTCGATGGTTTGGGAGATTTGCAGGGTTTGTTGGAATTTGATATTTTGGAGGCTTCGTGGAAAGGAGGTACTGCTAGAGAGTGCTGTAGTGAAGGGAGGAGGTGTTGGGAGGGGAAATGAAGAGTCCAAAAGAGGGAGTGTGTATGGGAGTTGGGAAGGGGAAGGGAGTGCTGATGGGGAGGGGGAGGAAGTTCTGGCTGGGGATTGGATATCTGGCTGAGGGTTGGGCGTTGTCGGCAAGAGCGACTGGAGGTGATGAAGAGGCCGGGGAAGGGAATGGAGGTTATTGACGGGGTCCAAGAATGCAGGGAGGTGGTTGGCGATGGGTAAACAAGCATGTGGTGGCTGGTGGGCAACTAGGGAGTCGGGCGTGGTTGGAGAAGGTGGTGGATAGGGCGCCGGAGACCGCAAAGGCGATGGGAGGCAACAACGGGAGCTACTGGAATCGGTACTAGGGCGCCAAAGTTAGGTCACAGGACGTCGACACCCACGCTAGAAAGACCGAAGATAGGATATATAGGGGGGGGCACGTGCGGATCTACGTAGAGACACGCCACTTGCCCGGGCGTGATTTTGTAAAAATTTCGCTTGTAACGTCGCATCCTCTACAGTCTACTCTGGTCACCTAGCGTTCGCCTGGAACCTAAATGCACGGTAAGGCACAATCTCTTCCCCTCTCTCGCCCTCGGTCTTCTTCTTTTTTCCAGAGGGTTCCATTGGACAGGAAGTCGTAGAAGAGCCTTATTCTCCCATTTGCAGCCCGCCTGAGCAAGTCGTAGAAGAAGAGCCTTGGTATAAGTTTTCTCCTTCACACGAAAACCAGAGAAAGTTCCGATCTATACCTTCCCTGCTCCAGTTCTTCGATCTATAGCTTATATGTTCCAGTTTTCACAAGAAGAGAAGCTGACCCTAGATCCACAAAGACTTTTTGATTTCCACTCTTCATTCTTGTCCAGGAAGGAGCTTCCAGTCTTCTCTCAGTTTTCACACACGGATGAAACGCCCACTGTTGACCTCCATTTACAGCACAGAACATTGTCTCTCCATCCGGTTTTGGACAAAACAAGTTCTGTTCATCTTCAATATTGGAGTCTTGGAGAGAAATTGTTTGATGTGTGTTCAAAAGCTTTGAGAGGAATTTGGTGATTGTTTCATTCAATTATTGGAGAAGTTAATTGACAGGCTATTCAAAGCCTTGAGACGGTAATTTCAGTTTTTGTTTCTTCATTTGTTTCTGGAGAGACAAATGCAGATTGCCTCACTTAGGCTTCGTTTGGTATGGCGTTTTTGCTTCGTTGAGTTTGGACAAAAACGCCACGGTTATTTAATGTGTTTGGCATAATAATTTAGATCTTGCATAATGACTTAGAGATTAAGCACATTGTTGTGTAGACCCAAATCTACTCTGATTTGATTAATTTACTCCGATTTGATTAATTTGACTTCTAGATTGCATTTCTAGTAGAGAATTCTTATTAATTATTTGTTGTCTATTGTGTTCTTGTTGAATAAGTTATTATTATTATTGTTAGAAGAGGGGAAATGAGAAAATAGAAGGCATACTTCATTCATCCACATAGGGGCTTAAATAGAAAATACATAGACACAATAACACACAATACACAATGTGGGACTAAACCCAAATATACCTAAAAACCTAATAGACCGATATTGCGACATTTCCAACACTCCCCCTCAAGCTGAAGGGGGGACCCTTCAGCTTGGACACCACAAATAACGACAATGGAGGTAGATGATGCGGGACAAAACATCAGACGAGCCACCGGGGGAAATTCGAAACCGGGGAATCAAGTCGGGGACATAGCCACACACGACATTGACCCACACACGACGCAGGACCCACACACGACGCGGACTCACTGGAAACCGGTCAACCAACATCACCTACACACACAACATGCGAAGAGAACAAAAGATGTGGAGCAAATCATCAGACAGGTGATCGGGGATAATCCGTCGGGGATAATCTGTCGGGGATAATCCGCAAGAAGGGCGGTCCCACACGACACAGTCCCACTCGACACGGTCCCACACGACACAACCCGCTGAGATTATAACAACCAACACAATCGTGTCCCAACACACGACCAATTCGAAAGACAAACTGGGGAGACACAAACACACATACAACAAGCCTAGAGGCCGTGTGGAACCGAAGCGAAAAGTCGGGAAAGATCATCCGAGTCGCCTTCATCCCAACACTCCCCCTCACGTGGATAACACGTGCATGAAGGCATGAAGACAAGACACGCCAACAACAACAACAACGACGATAGACACAACAATACAAATAAGACGATATAAAAAACTACTAAAAAAAACACAACCACAACATTCCTCAAGAGAGGCCAGCAACGGGATCAACAAAAAAGGAGGCGTGGAAGCCCTGGATCAGCAACATCGGAGGGTTGTCGACAGGAGATGCATTGCCGATAAAGGTAGCAACCGGACTGGACGGAAACAATGACATAAGAAGCAACAGAGGCGAGGAGAAGCATCGCCGAAGATGACGAGAGCAGCAGCCAGTGAGGAAGATCCCCTTCCTCGTCGATGAGAAGAGACATGTTCGACGGGATGACAAGTCGAAGAGCAGGCGCTGCAGAGAAGCACGACGGATCGTCGATCAGGAGCCGTCGTCTTCGTCGAGGGCGCAGAGCGGAGACGACGCCGACGCAGATGTCATCGAAGGCGCAGAGCTAAGAAAGAAACACCTCCGTCGATGTTGTCGTCGCTGGCTTAGCAGAGGGGCTCGACGAGCTTCGATAAAGGCTACAGAGCCGCTCCCGTCGACGAGAAAGAGGCCCGCTCCCGTCCTTGGAATCAAGGAACGATCCCAACGACGGGAGCGAGGGAAAGGAGGAGCCGCGGGAGGCCTAGCAGCGCACGCGGAAGCGGAAAAAAAAATGGTCGGGGTGAGTTAGGTCGCGGATGAGCCGAGCGGAAATTTTTTTAGGTTTTGAGATCTTAATCCTCTGATACCATGTTAGAAGAGGGGAAATGAGAAAATAAAAGGCATACTTCATTCATCCACATAGGGGCTTTAAATAGAAATACATAGACACAATAACACACAATACACAATGTGGGACTAAACCCAAATATACCTAAAAACCTAATAGACCGACATTGCGACATTTCCAACATTATTACAATCTATTTTGGATGGGGTTAATTAGCGGGATGGGGTTGATTACAATTCTTATATGTTGGATAAGTTTTGTTCTCTATTGTGTTCTTGTCGTAATTGTTTATTAAACTTATATTTCATATTTCGTATAACCTTCTTTAGAACTATGAGTTCGTTTATCATAGAACTTTATCCCTTTTGTTTAGCAATTGAAATTTCATGCATTGTGTAGTTTTAATTATTGTGCCTGGGCTGAGTGAAAATCCTAGTTCCAGTGGGGGGGGGGACTATGTTAAGTGTATCTGACTGCTTATATCTTTTGATCAGACAAATTAACCTAATTTTCAAATTGGAGGTCTGAAAATAAAAAAAATATGGATCCGACAATTGGAGCTCGACCGCACATTAACCTAAATTTTTTATAATTCAATTGTATTTTCCAAAAAATATGGAAAATACATTATGTTCATATGTCGATCCTAAAATGTCACTCCCAAAAATCGATGACATAATGCGCGATCGAGCTCCAACGCATTCCATTAGCCACAAGGCAATGTGATTATCCTGGATTTTTGCAGAAAGACCTCATGTATACACTAGAAACAACTTTAACACTGTTTTGAAGCCCACTGTCTTAAGATTATGTTGTTAGTTGGTTCAGATTATGATGTTAGTTAGTTCATTCCAGTATTTCTCTCCGATGTGGTTGAATTGATTGAGACTGGAGATCCAATAATTGTCACATTATACCGGTCGTTGTACTAGCCTATAGAATCAGTTTAGTGATTCCCAGATAATTGTGATTTTGAAATTCCGATTAACCTAGCTAGCTGTGTCTCCCCTACATTAATCCTATCAATTTGAAATGATTCTACTGCCTTATTTGACACAATTGTCAATTATTAAATTGTTCTATTGCTCCTTTGATTGCAGCAACCTTGTCTCCTGTCAAACATAAGGATCTACAATAAATCTGTTCTTGAATGGGAAATAGCAGTTGGGTTGCGTTACAAGGTCAGTGAAGCGGTGTAGTATTTATGGCCTCCACTATCTTTTCTTCTGGATTTATATGTAATCCCTTCTGCTATACTGAAAATTTTCATGAATAACCAGGATTCTAGCATACTATCTAAATTTTCTATGAAAACGTCATGCTTGCTCAACCCTTTGTTTAATGCAAATGAAATGAGTATTTGGCATGGAACGAACACATTGTATGTGGTCTTAATGTGTTTCAGAGTTATATTCATGGTTAGAATTTCAAATTGGCACAATGAAATAAATTTTTATGCTCTTATATTCCCATATTTAGTTCTAGCTTCAAACAGTAATTCAGAGTTAATACTGATTTGTTTTACTAGGAGAAGCTGAAGTTTCATCAAACTAAACGATTATTTGTTGCTATCAGTTAAATGTTGAATAATAGCTTAATTTTGGGTATAAAAAATAAATTAGATAAAACTAATAACATAATATATATATCTATAGAAATATGGGATTTTGGAAAACCTTGTTGATGCTCTAACAAAGAAACGGTCCATAAAGAAGGAAACTAGAAGGCTAGTGGAGGCAAGAAAAATGAGTGCTACCTAAGTTGAATTGAATTAGCTTAATATATATTTTTATGTTTTTTTAAAACTTTAATCCGTGTATTTTCTATGTATTTTTTCTATTATTATACCTACATATAGGCAGACCTATGACTCTAATACTCCTTTGAGAGACAATAGTATACGTTAGTCTACTTAGTGTCAGAGCACGAGGATACGACTCTCCCGATTGTGCTACCTGCTCGTATATCTGCAGATCGTCTCTAGTGCTCGCTCCTACTCCCGATATGCCCTCTTCCGTTGCTGCCAGACTCATCCGAATCTCCTCTCCCACAACGACACAACCTTGCTACCGTTTTCACCTCCTAGGCTGTCGGCTCTGCCCTTGGCCACCGACCTTTCTCTAGGTTGCAACAACCAAACCTTCTAGGCCACAATAACCAAACCTTCTAGGCCACAACAACCAAACCTTCTAGGCAACAACAACCAAACCTTCTAGGCCACAACAACAAAACCTTCTAGCCTCTAGGCCATCAATGCCCTTCGTAGGCCCATCTTTAGGCCGCCTTCCACAACGTATGAGAATTTCACTCGTATTCAACATAGAAGATTTGACTCCATTCTTCGAGCCACACGAATACATGCCTTCGCCTCTCGCCACTTCAGCTCTACGACCCTAGTTTTCTCCTACTACTTCACTACTGCCCCAGTCGTTGCCTACTACCTCACTACAACCCCAACTTTCACCTATTACCTCAGTACAACCTTAGACTTTGCCTTCTGCACACAACTCCAGTCTTCGACACCGATTGATCATTCGGCTTCTTCCACAACAGTACCACATTCTCCGACACATGCATCATCATCCATAGACATCGGTACCATTGTTAGCGCCATCTTTAGCACTGTAATTTCCAGCATCAACATCATCACCATTCTCGACGTCGACGACAACAACAATACCATCATCAGTACCGTCTTGAACACTACTTCAACTCATACATCTTCAACACCATCTCCTATCACAACAACACCATCTTCAGCACAGTCGCCAGCTTCAGCAGTACCATCCTCGGTTCCATCATCAACATCGGCTTCATCAGTACTATCTCCAGCCTCCATAACAGTAATACCATTGAGTACGGATCATGAGTTCTGGACACCATCAAAGCTAGAGGGATTCACCTCGCCTTCAGACGAGAGCACACTCATCTTCATTCACGAAGATAATGCTTTCAAGGCGGGGGGAATTGATGAGGATCATGACACACATAAACCTACACGACAATCAGAGCCGTCCATTTTATGCGAATCGGAGATCCATGAATTTTAGTTATTTTTTGTATATTTTTTTTTATTTTCATGTATTTGAGGGTCATTGTGTTACGTCCTCGCATCCGTCGCATCCACTGCAATTCACAGGTCGGACGTACTCTAAACGACCTAAGGAGCGGGAGCTAAACAACGGGGCTGAACCATCCGGTTCAGCCCCCAACCAATGAAGTGAACCAAGGGGGGACTGAACCACTTGGTTCAGTCCCCATATGGGGGCCGGCCGGCCCCCTCATGAACCCCGGGTATTAATAGGCCCGGGGTTCCCTCATGATGGGCATGCAATCTATTACCAAGGTATTACTCTCTTCTCTCACCCTAACCCTAATTCTTCTCTTATTCTCCCTTCCTTCTCTAGTTCTCCCTTTCCCTTAGCAAAAAACCCTAACATTTGGTATCAGAGCAGCCGCTCCTCGGCCATGGTTACTCGCTCCGAAGCGGAACTCGCACGCATCGCCACAATGGAAGAAAATTACGTAGGGTTGGCGGACACCGTCAACTCCATGGAAGAACGCTTGAAGAAAACAACGGATCAACTTGAAGAACGCATGGATCTGCGATTGGAAGAAATCAAGAACCTCCTCTTACAAAATCTGAAGGGAAAAACTCAAATTTCTGAAGGATCCGAAGCCGGAGCGGCATCCTTTCCCCCGGCAGCGACAAACGGCGATGGATTCTACATCGGAGCAGGAGGATGGCCGCCGGGAAGCGGGTCGACGTCCACAGGGGGACCCCTGACGGGATCCGGCGCGGCAGAAGCCGATCCCGCCAGGATCGGCCCTGCGCCCAGCCGCACGGGCGGAAACCCAGCGGAGGGGTTTGGGGGCCCCGCGGCTGCCGCTGGTGGTACGGGGGAGTGCGGCCAGGCTCGGCAGGAGGCCTGGCGGCCGCCGGGGATGCCGGCGACCTGGAGCCAAGCCGCCGGTCCCTGGGCGGCCGGAATCAGCCCCCAAAGGCAGCCGGCTGCTGGTTGGAGGGGCCCAGGTCAGGGAACAGCGCCCTTTCGTCCTACGGGGGCGAATGCGGTCCCAATCGGAGGCGTGGAGGGTATCTTACCGCTACCGCGACCTCTCGGAGGGCCACCAGGCCATGGGAATGGCAACACGGGGGCCGGAGGGCAACAAGGAGGGTACGGAATGGACCAGTTTCAGCCAGGGAACCTCATCGCTCAACAACCACCGTACCAACCAGCACCAGGGGAGCACCGGCCGTATATGCAGCCCAAATTGACGAGGATGAACTTCCCTAAATTCCGGGGAGGAGATACACTTGAGTGGATTCAAAAGGCGGAACTCTTCTTTCGATACCAGGAGATACCGGCGGGACAATGGGTGCAGTTGGCGTCTTTCCATCTGGAAGATGACGCCTATCAGTGGACTCAGTGGTTCCTCAGGGGACGCAACTACGCGCCTTGGGACGAGTTTGTGGAGTCCTTCTCCGCCCGTTTTGGCCCTCTTGAATATGAAGATGTTGAAGCCATGTTGCAAAAACTTCGCCAGAAGGGGACAGTTACCGAGTACCGGACAGAGTTTGAGCGTTTGGCAAACCGGGTTAACTGGGAAGAGAAGACGATGTTGAGTTGTTTCGTCTCCGGTTTGAAGGACCATTTGAGGGACGAGGTCCATGCATACATGCCCCGCAGCTTGAGCCACGCCATCAGCCTAGCGAGGATTCAAGAGGAAAGGTTCAACCGGCAGCGTACCAGAGCGGTCATCCGGACCAATCCGACAACTGAAGCACCCCGCCGTGAACAACCAGCGGGGAATCGACCCACGGTGACGAGATTGACATGGCAAGAGCTGCAGGCCAGGAAGGACAAGGGTCTTTGTTTCAAATGTGATGAGAAGTTCGCCCCGGGGCATAGATGTCAGAAGGTCCAAGTCTTCATGTTACGTGAGGAGGATGAGGAAGAGGACACTACTATTCTGGAGGATGACCTTGATCTAACGGAGTTTGGTATATCCCTACAGGCGATGGCCGGATGCACGACACCACTGACTTTGAGGATCGCCGGTATGGTGGGCCCGGAGAAGGTGACGATACTTGTCGACAGTGGGAGCACCCACAACTTCATCAACCCCGATGTGGCCCTAAAGGCCGGGCTCCAAGTCGATCGCGAGGCCGCTTTCCAGGTCATGGTGGCGGATGGGAGCAAGTTGAGATGTGAAGGGGTACTCAAGGGGGCTGAGTTGCGGATGCAGGGGTACTACTGCCACACCGACATCTACCTTCTCCCTATACGGGGCTCAGATATGGTTTTGGGAGTGCAGTGGCTTCGGCAGTTACGCCGGGTGACCACGGATTGGGACCGAATGACACTGGAGTTTTCCCAACAAGGGAAGGAGCACTGTTTGCAGGGCATCAGGACATCGCCTCTTAAAGAGGTGTCACTCAGGAGCCTACAGAGGCTGGAGGAGCAAGGTGGGGAGGTGACTATGATTGTCGACATGTCCGCTATGGGGTTGGAGACGAGTGTAGAGCCAGAGCAGATCAGGGCACTCCTGGATCAGTACGGAGATGTTTTTCAGGAGCCAAGCACACTGCCCCCGCCCCGTTTCCGCGATCACCAGATTCAGCTTAAGGAGGGCACGGATCCCACCAATATCAGACCATACCGCTACCCGCACATTCAGAAGGCTGAGATAGAGCGCAGCGTGCGCGAGATGCTATCCTCTGGTATTATACGCCCCAGCACGAGCGCTTTTTCCTCACCGATCATATTGGTGAAGAAAAAGGACGGGTCTTGGAGGTTTTGCGTCGATTACAGGGGGCTTAACAGCTCCACCATCAAGGACAAATTCCCCATCCCGATGATCGAGGAACTTCTGGATGAGCTTCATGGCGCGCGCTTGTTTACCAAGCTGGACCTGCGATCCGGCTACCATCAGATCCGCATGAAGGAGGAAGACATTCATAAAACGGCCTTCCGCACACATGATGGCCACTATGAGTTTTTGGTGATGCCATTTGGGTTGGCTAATGCACCTTCCACCTTCCAGGCGGTGATGAATGAGATCTTCCGCCCCCTCCTCCGAAGGTACGTGCTCGTGTTCTTTGATGATATACTTATTTATAGCAGGAGCTGGGAGGAGCATTTGGAGCATGTTCGAGTCGTCCTGACGCTTCTACGGGAGCATCTGTTGTACGCCAAGCGATCCAAATGCTCTTTTGGGCAGGAGGAGGTTGAGTACTTGGGACATTTGGTGTCAGGCCACGGAGTTCAGGCCGACCCAAAGAAGATCGCGAGCATGGTGGAGTGGCCGGCCCCCTCGACGATCCGAGCACTACGGGGGTTCCTCGGCCTGACAGGTTATTACCGGCGGTTCGTGAAAGACTACGGGAAGATAGCCCGTCCTCTGACCCAGCTGCTACAAAAGGACGCCTTCCAGTGGAGTGTCGAGGCGGAGGACGCCTTCCAGGCCCTTAAGAGGGCCATGACTTCTACCCCGGTGCTCGCATTACCAGATTTCTCCAAGAAGTTCGTCATCGAGACGGATGCCTCCGGGGTCGGAATCGGAGCGGTCTTAATGCAGGAGGGCAGGCCGTTAGCCTACTTCAGCAAGGCGTTGGCACCAAAGACTCTGGGTCTCTCTACATATAAAAAGGAGATGTTGGCGATCCTGCACGCGGTCGCCATGTGGCGACCTTACTTGTTGGGGCATCACTTCCAGATTCGCACGGATCATCAGAGTCTGAAGCACTTCCTTGACCAGCGGTTGGCCTCTCCGTTGCAGCAGAAGTGGCTTACCAAACTGTTGGGATACGACTATGACATCGTGTATAAGCAGGGGAAGGAGAACGTGGTAGCGGATGCACTCTCCCGCATACCAGAATGGTCTGCGTGCCACATTTCGGGACCGGTGATTGAAGCTTTGGGGGAAATACATGCAGAGGTTCAGTTGGATTCGGCGTTGCGGCCCATCATGGAGACACTGCGACGGGGGGAACCGGCCGAGGCCGGCTATCATTTGCACGGCGACCAGCTTCACTATCATGGCCGAGTAGTCATTCCGGCCAACTCGACGTGGCGGACAGTTATGATGCGGGAGTTCCATGCTTCACCCACGGGGGGTCACGCCGGGGTTCTTCGCACCCTCCAGCGGGTCCGGGCAAATGTTTTTTGGAAGGGCATGCGCAAGGACGTTCAGCAGTTTGTTCGCGAATGTGATGTTTGCCAGAGGCAAAAGTACGAGACCACCTCCCCAGCAGGGCTGCTGACCCCGCTTGAGATTCCTCGACAGATCTGGGAAACTGTATCCATGGACTTTATTGACGGCTTGCCCAAATCTCAAGGTAAGTCGGTCATTTTGGTGGTGGTGGACAAATTGTCCAAATATGGGCACTTCTTGGCTTTAAGCCATCCGTACACGGGCGAGACGGTGGCTGACTTGTTTGCGAAAGAGATTGTTCGACTCCATGGACTCCCCAGGGCCATCATTTCAGATAGGGACCCTGTTTTCATCAGTCAGTTTTGGCAGGAGTTGTTTCGCTTACAGGGGACTTCCCTGCGCATGAGCACCGCCCACCACCCTCAGACCGATGGGCAGACGGAGGTCCTCAACCGGGGGGTTGAAACTTACTTGCGATGTTTTGTCATGGATGAGCCCCGCACGTGGACGTGGTGGCTCCACTGGGCGGAGTATTGCTATAACACTTCCTTCCACACCGCCAGCAAGCTTACCCCTTTCGAGGTAGTCTACGGGCGTCCTCCTCCTACTTTGAGCTCGTATGAACCAGCCAGCGCCGCCCTGCCCGCGGTCGCCCGGACACTTTCAGATCGAGATCGGACGCTGTCGCTGCTACGGGATAATTTACGGATCGCCCAAGACCGCATGAAACTCCAGGCCGATAAACACCGGACGGAACGGGAGTTTGCGGTGGGAGATGAGGTGTTCTTGAAGCTACAGCCATATCGGCAGCTTTCGGTCTCTCGGCGGGCAAATCAGAAGCTCGCACCTCGATACTATGGCCCCTTCCGCATTCTCCGTCGGGTGGGACCCGTGGCTTACACCCTGGCCCTCCCGGAAGGGTCACGCATTCATCCCACATTTCATGTGTCCTTGTTGAAGAAAAAGCTCGGCAGTTCGAAGGCGATTCTTCCCACCCTACCTGCAACTACGGCCAATGGTGAACTACGGCCCTCTCCAGAGTCCATTCTGTTGACCAAATGGAAGCGTCGGGGAAGCGAGTACCGATTGGAAGTGCTCGTTAAGTGGAAGCAGATGTCAGCAGTACACAACTCTTGGGTTGATTACTTGGAGTTCAAAGAAAGGTTTCCAGAATTCCAGCTTGAGGACAAGTCTGTGCTTGAAGAGCTGGGGAATGTTACGTCCTCGCATCCGTCGCATCCACTGCAATTCACAGGTCGGACGTACTCTAAACGACCTAAGGAGCGGGAGCTAAACAACGGGGCTGAACCATCCGGTTCAGCCCCCAACCAATGAAGTGAACCAAGGGGGGACTGAACCACTTGGTTCAGTCCCCATATGGGGGCCGGCCGGCCCCCTCATGAACCCCGGGTATTAATAGGCCCGGGGTTCCCTCATGATGGGCATGCAATCTATTACCAAGGTATTACTCTCTTCTCTCACCCTAACCCTAATTCTTCTCTTATTCTCCCTTCCTTCTCTAGTTCTCCCTTTCCCTTAGCAAAAAACCCTAACACATTGATGTATACTAAAATTGAGGAATTGATTTTAAAAGATAAATTTTACGATCGATTTAAAATTATGTGGTGTTGGTGGAATTTTTACGAGCAATATCGGCCGATAATCGACCTCAGTTTCACAAATACACATATGAGCCTAGCATTCGAGCGTAAATAATATTATGAAATAATTCTTCCACGAGCATAAACAACAACAACACTCGAGCCTTTATCCCATTAATTCTTCTAAGAGCATATATGAAAAAAATAAGAACACAGGAATTTAGAAATTAACGACAAAAAGGCAAGATGATAATTTAAGGGCAAGCTCTGACTTTGGAAGTTCATTTAAATTAAGCATAAAAGTATTTTAACGAATTTCGAGCAAATGAGAGTGAGTAAGATATACCTTGATCCATCATAACAACGACAGATCCTCGAGTATGGGCTGCGTAGCCCCGACTGTAGAATGATGAAGAAAATAATGGGCTTGATCTGGTAAAGTTAACCACGGGTAGAGGACTGGACGGGTCTCATTAGGAGTAGAAAGACATCCGGCCCCTGCTGAAACTGAAGGTGGCTGCATAGGTGGCTTAATGGAAGCTGAGTTACTGGACATGACTAGGGAGGAGTCGATTCAGTTGGAGGTGGTAAGTAGAGAAGTCGCAGGAGGCCAGAGTCACCGTAGAAGTCGGCGACGAGTCTGGTCTGGTCGAGATGAGGCGACTGGAGCGTCAAAATACAGTGGAGTCGCCGATCACCTTGGAAATGGCCAGAGGAGTGGTCGTCAGACCTTGGAATGGCCTCCACGGGAGGCGCCTTAGCTGGGAGGGTGGTGTCGAATGGCTGGAAGGGAGAAACAGGGTCGGGTTGTCATGCTGGAGAAACGACAGAAAAAAGGAGTCTTCTCTGTCTTTTCTTTTTCCCAGTTGCCTTTGATGGGGGCCCGACTGCTTTTATAAAGGGAAATAGGGTTTTTTAATAAGGTCTTAATGAGTTTTTTTTAAAGGATGCCTGTTGTTTTTGATGGGAAGGAGTGACTGTTTGTTTAGAAGGGATTTAGGTCTTTGATTTAAAAGACGCCATATATTAAAAGTGGATGTTTCAATGTTTAGAAAGAAACCTCTAGTGAGTAGTTAACGAAAAAAAGAATTGATTCTAAGAGAACTCATTTAGTATTCCCCAAAAATTATAATTCTCAAAATTATAATTTCTGAAATTAATATATTTAATGTTAATTTCAGAAATTAAAATACGTTAAATACTTAATAAAAATATATTTTCAAAACTTGCCACCTACCATAATTTGACGAATCTTTTTATTCAGGGCCTTATTGGCCGGTCACCCCAATAAGCCGAAAGATGTGCGCGAGTGACATGCGTGAAACAAAACACAAACATGCGCGAAGATGTGCGCTACACAAATGTAGAAAATGCCGTAAATAAAAATAAAATGAAGATGCAACTCAGGTTGCAGCAATCCCCCGGGGGCTGAAAGAATTCAACCCCGTCAAGAATATGATAGAACCTTCCATTGAAGGATCTAAATGTCGACCTGCTGAAGTTGATAGTGGGACAAAGGAAAGACTCATCCCTGCAACACATGATCTGTATGTACACCATTTTTCCTGAAAAGTGCAGGAAACCAATCTCAACTGAAAAATATGACTCCCGCTGATAAAATCAATCATGGAGTTATAATTTTCCAAAGATGCTCGCAAACGTTAGTTATAATTTCATGCATAATGTGTAAATGAACAATCAAAATCAGGGCATCAAATAGCTGAGCATAACAAACTGGGGGAGAGGGTGGATCAAAAAACAGAGTGAGAAGCAAGGCAGGAAGTAAGCAAGATCAACATGTGAAATTATTAAATCATGTTAGCATTATTAGGGTGTGCTATTAGCATTATTAGGGTGTGCTATTTGCATTTGTATTCCTCCTCTATATATAGAGGAGCCTCTCTTATTGAATAGTTGAGTTTTGCTCGTAACATGGTATCAGAGCCGAGGAAACCCGTGCCCTAAGTTCTTTCTCGCCTTGCGCTTCCGCCTCGACAGCCTCGACAGCCGGCGCTCCTCGCTCGCCCGACTGCTAGCGCTTCTCGCTCGCAAGCGCTCGCCCGACAACCCTCGTTCCCAGCCCCTCCGCGCTCCTCGACAGCTAGCGCTCCTCGCCCGACAGCGCTCCTCGCCCGACAGTCCTCGCCCGACCAGCGCACCTCGCCTCGCCCGTCCCGCTCTCCTCTTCTGCTTCGCCCTCTCCTCATGGCGCCGGCATAAGTCCTCCTTCCCGGCGCCACCCTTCTTGTGATGCTTGAATGGCTGAAACCTTTCACCCCTTGATGCCCTAATTTTTCTTGGGGCTTTCCTCCTCTCCGGATTTCTATTCCGGTTTTATCTTTCTCCCCGGATTTCTATTCCGGTTTGCCATGGGATCTAGTGGAATGGATTCTCCTACTATCTCTACAGGTGTTACCCCGACTCCTCTCTCTACCGGTGTTGCCCCGGCTCTCCTTGATGAAGTGTCGATCCACCTCAATGTGTTTCGTCCGGTCATGTTAAACCGGGTTGTGAGCGATACTAATGGCAGACTTATTGTCACAATATAGACGGATGGGTCCTTCTTCAACAAGACCAAGGTCGCTCAATAAGGCCCGAAGCCATAATCCTTCACAGACCCCATGGGCCATAGCTCTAAACTCAGCCTCGGCACTAGACCGTGCCACAACCTGTTGCTTCTTGCTCCTCCAAGTGACAAGGTTACCTCCAACAAAAGAACAGTATCCAGAAGTGGATCGCCTATCATCCACTGACCCGGCCCAGTCAGCATCAGTATAAACTTCAATCTTGAGATCAGTACTCGGGGAAAACAGAATTCCCCTTCCTGGTGAGGACTTGAGGTACCGAAGAATTCTGTGTGCTGCATCCATGTGTCGTGTCTTTGGGGCATGCATGTACTGACTCACAACACTCACAGCATAGGAAATATCCGGACGAGTATGAGAAAGATATATCAGCCTCCCCACTAACCTTTGGAACCCTGAAATGTCCTCAATCGCCACTCCATCATCACGCCCCAATCGGTGATTTGCCTCAATCGGAGTATCAGCCGGTCTGCATCCGCTCATCCCCATCTTCTCAAGAAGATCTAACGTATATTTCTGCTGAGAGAGAAAGATCCCCTGCTTTGATCTAGCAACTTCAATTCCCAAGAAGTACTTGAGCTTTCCTAGATCCTTGACCTCAAACTCTTTGGCAAGCTTCAGCTTTAGGTTCTGAATTTCTTCATGATCATCACCAGTTATGACAATGTCATCAACATACACAATAAGAACAGTGATGTTCCCAAGCCTACGTTTGATGAACAACGTATGGTCAGCATTGCTCTGAGAATATCCAAACGACACCATCGCCTTGTGGAACCGGCCAAACCATGCTCTTGGGGACTGCTTTAGTCCGTATAGAGCCTTCAACAATCTACAAACTTTCCCGGAAGCACCAGCCGGAGTGAGACCTGGAGGAATAGACATATAGACCTCCTCTTCCAAGTCACCATGGAGAAAGGCATTCTTTACATCAAGCTGCAGAAGATCCCAATTTTTGCAAACAGCAACGGAAATCAATACCCTGATGGTATTCATTTTAGCAACCGGGGCAAATGTCTCCTGATAATCAATGCCCTGGGTTTGGGTATAACCCCTTGCAACCAACCGTGCCTTGCATCTCTCAACAATCCCTTGTGGATTCTGTTTCACAGAGAACACCCACTTGCACCCAACAGGTTTCTTTCCATAGGGAAGAGAGACTAGATCCCATGTATGGTTCTTCTCCAGAGCCTTCATTTCCTCAACCATCGCCTCACGCCACACAGGAACCTCAAGAGCCTGTTGCCATGACACAGGTATAGAAGAAGTAGCAAGAGAGGAGACAAAGGCCTTATAGGAGGTAGATAGAGAATCATAAGATACATAATTAGAGAGAGGATGGCGGGTACAAGACCGAATACCTTTTCGAAGGGCAATCGGTAAATCAGAAGGCCCTGAGTCAGGATCCACTGACTGTTCTGGTAACATAGCAGGCTCTTGTGTGCTTGTTCCCTTTGCACGCCGAGTATAGACCTGCAGAGTCGGAGGTGGAGGCATAGCGGAGGAAGAGTCCAGAGAAACAGGAGGAGACATAGGAAAAGAGCCCACCTCCACTGGAATAGCAGAACTCACTTCCATTGGTAAAGTCTCCCCCTGAAGTGAGGGATACGGTGGAGGTATGGGCAAAGAGACTGAGGGAACACCCGATGGTGTGGAAGAGGAGAAAGGGTAATACGATTCGGATTCACGGAAAGTGACATCCATGCTAACAAACACCTTTCTCGTAGGTGGATGAAAACACTTGTAACCCTTTTGCGTAGGAGAGTACCCAATAAATACACACTTGAGGGCACGCGGATCAAGCTTGGACGGACGAGGGTGATGGATGTGAACAAAGCAAACACAGCCAAACACTTTAGGAGGAAGGTGGGTGGGAGTCACCCCCAGCGTGTTCAAAGGGGTAGAGTTCCCGAGGACACGTGTGGGCATACGGTTGATGAGGTAAGCGGCAGTGAGAACCGCATCTCCCCAATAGAATTTTGGGAGATGCATGGCGGACAAGAGGCAGCGAGCAACCTCCAACAAGTGGCGATTTTTCCGCTCAACAACACCATTTTGAGCCGGGGAATACGCACAGGTAGTCTGGTGTAAGATACCGTGGTCAGCCAGGTAGCGCTCAAACTGAGAATCCATGTATTCCCGGCCATTGTCACTGCGAAGAATTTGAATTTTGGACTGAAATTGGGTGGCGATCATGGCATGGAATTGTCGAAAAACGGAGAACGCATCACTTTTGCGACGTATCAAATATAACCATGTGGTGCGCGAGAAGCAATCAATGAAAGTAATAAACCACGTACACCCAGAAATAGAAGGGAGCAAACATGGGCCCCAGATATCAGTATGAATAACAGCAAATGGAATGGAACTTGGCAAAGATACATGTTTAAATGAAGTACGATGATGTTTGTTGATACTACAGACATCACACACAAAAGATTCCAAAATAGTAGCAGGAAAAGCAGGAAATAACAGTTTCATAACAGAAAGAGATGGATGTCCCAGGCGACAATGCCAGGAGTACAGAGGGTGAACAATGCTGGAATGAAGAGCTAGAGGGGAAGAATCAGCGCCGCCAGAGTCAAGCACATAGAGACCATTCACCATGCTACCAGAGCCAATCACCTTCCCCGTCGTCAGGTCCTAAAACACACAAGAAGACGGAAGAAAGGTCACAGAGCAATTCAGAGTTGGTCAAATGACTAATGGAAAGTAGATTACGAGTAAAGGTAGGCACATGGAGGACAGAGGACAAGGTGAGGGAGGAGCAGGGTATGGTTCCCTTTCCAGCAATGGAGGAAAGGGAACCATCTGCAATACTCACCTTATCACGCCCAGAAAGAGGAGTATAGGAAACAAAACCTGTAGAGGACCCGGTCATATGATCCGTGGCCCCAGAGTCAATGACCCATTGGGTGGAGGAGGAAGAAACAGCAGAATGAGCACCTGGCAGACCTGTATGAGCGTAGGAGGAGGAGGCAGAAGGCTCCGTAGAAAGACCCTGCATCATGCGTCTCAGAGCTAGCATCTCATCTGCCGTGAAGCCACCAGGTGTAGCACAGACATCAGTACCAGAGTATCCATGAGATGCATCAGCAGTAGCATCAGTAAGATGGGCCGCACGGGGAGTAGCATGACGACCCGAGGAGCGTCCAGCACCACGACCACCACGAAGCGAAGCACCCCCTCTTGGGGTAGGGAACCCGTGAAGCTTGAAGCATGTATCCCGTGTATGGCGATTTTTGCCACAATAATCACATACAAGATGATCCTTATCTGAGCTCCTCAACTTGAGATCACGGAATGGACGAGTGCCAAGAAGAGAGGGGGTAGAAGCAGCCAGAGCAGAGCTCTCTGGCAGAGTGTCAGGTAGAAGAGTCTAACGACGATCAAACTCCTGCTGCACTATGCTGTAGACCTCAGAAAGGGAAGGAATCAACGGTCGCCCGAGAATCTGAACACTGATCTGATCGAAGTCGCGGTGCAATCCATGAAGAAACTCAAATATGCGATTGCGATCATCTCTGGCCCGAACCATCGCCTCGTCAATAGGACTAACAAACACAAGGGGATCAAAGTGATCATACTCCTGTGAAAGTTGCGTGAACTCCAAGTAATACGCTGAAGGAGGGCGGTCACCCTGTCGGAGTAAGCTAATCCGGCGGCGTAGCTGAAAGATCTGAGCCGCATTGCCACGACGGGAGTAGGTGGACTCCGCACGACGCCAAATATCAGCAGCACTATCAAGAAAGAGGTAGTTGCGGGCAATGGACTCTTGCATGGAGTTGGTGAGCCAGGACATAACCAAGGAATTCTCGGACTCCCACTGCTGCCATTCAGGAGAAGTCCTGTCAGGTTCCTTCAGGTGGCCGGAGACATAGCCAAAGAGACGCCGACTTTTCAGCGCCAGGGTAATGGAACGGGACCATGAGAGGTAATTGGATTCATCGAGTCGGAGAGTAGTGATCTGAGAGGTATTGTGATCGGTGGTTCCACGGTAAAAAAGCGATGAAGAAGGACCACTCCGTCTATATTGTGACAATAAGTCTGCCATTAGTATCGCTCACAACCCGGTTCAACATGACCGGACGAAACACATTGAGGTGGATCGACACTTCATCAAGGAGAATATTGAAAGGGGAATCATTTGTACTCCGTTTGTTCCCTCCAACGGGCAACTTGCTGACATTCTCACCAAAGGGTTGTGTGTAAATTCCTTTGACCAGATTGTGAACAAGTTGGGCATGTTCAATATCACTCGCCCAACTTGAGGGGGAGTGTTAGCATTATTAGGGTGTGCTATTAGCATTATTAGGGTGTGCTATTTGCATTTGTATTCCTCCTCTATATATAGAGGAGCCTCTCTTATTGAATAGTTGAGTTTTGCTCGTAACAAATCATATTGTATCATACACACTCCTACTAGACACATACGAGCATTGACTGAACCAAGATCAACTATCTTCATGATTTCACCTGCTGAAGTCCCACTAGTGTTACAAAATTTTAAAATGATCTTAAATCTACCATTAAAACTCTTCCATAGAAATCCCTTAAAACATGTGTCCCTATGAGGAGTGAAAATTCTAGGGATCGTCTCGATTCTCCTAACACAATTAAGCCTAAAAAGTTCGAAAATCAGACGAACAGGCTCAACGTGCTCGCATACAATCGTAGGATAGTGAGGCAAACTAAAAGTGTGATCGCCGAATATAAAATCTATATTAGGTGACACTTCTAGAGCATCTAAGATGAGTGACTCATCAAAGTCAAATGCTTCTTTCTGGAGTGGGGGTCCAGGCAGAAGTGTGGCACTGAAAAGAAGTGGTATAATGGAATCCAAGGGAGGAGAGGCATATGATCGCGAGGTCCTCCCACGTGTCATAGGCACAAGACCATTCTTCTGGGGAAGAAGAACAATCTTGCGCACATGGTGATCGAATGAATGAGAGTTCTTTACACCATCATGCATGACACATCTGTCATACTGCCATGATCATCATAATAGGATGTGGCAGACATCGATGGGGGCTACATCACATAAAACATAATTCTAATACGTGTTCCCTATAGTGAACTCTACAAGACAACGAAGAGTAACAGGCATAGTCAAGTAACTATTAACCCCGGATAAGTTGTAGGGCTACTCTAAGGGACGAGTCTCGAGTCCTATCTTCTCTACCATACGTTGAGAAACGAAGTTCTCCATACTACCGCTATCAATGATAATGGAACAGAATTGCCCCTGAATGCACGCAGTAGTACGAAAAATATCATTTCTCCGAAAATCAATCTCAGTGGTCTCACTAAGGGAAGCCAAGCTATAGCGAAAAACACAAACTAAATGATCAGTTTGTTCTCCTTCGACCTTGTTGAGAAAAACCTCTTGATTTGACATATCAGATTAAATAAGTGATTTAGGAAATGCCTTATAAAGTTGTATAGAAAATCTTTTGTTATATTGTATAAAATAGGGAAAGCTGACAATATTGAAGGCTAAGGAAAGCTAAGGAAAAACGTCGACTGAAGGCTTTATACGTCGAGAAGTATTCAATGTACGTCGAAGAACTAAGTTTTGTAGAAGAAATCAAAGCTCAGTTTAAATGAAGTCAGCTTACGTCGATTTTTTCCTACATAGAAATCGACGTACGTTGAGAAGCAATTGACGGTTTGCTAGACAGCCTAGACTTACGTTGATTTCTCCAATAAATAACAGATGAAGAAATGAGCAGATTAATGCAATGATTGTCTTTCAAATTTAGCCGTTGGTGCTCCTCTTAGAAGGAAAATATTGATTCAGTTGGTCTCTTATAGATAGAGAAGATTCAAATCGAAAAGTCAGAGCCAACAGAATCGACTGAATTAAAAATGATCGTCTTCTTCTCTTCTCTATCACGATCTTAAGAAGGACTCATCTTCTCTCTGAGTCTTATTCTAATTCTTCTATAAACTAAAAAGAGTTATGTTCTGCAAGCCCTCACGAAAGAAAAAAAAGTTGTTGATCCTCGTTCTGTCTCATTCTTCTCAACAGGAATAGTCGATCAGATTCATCTCTTCCACAATTTCCTCACCTATTCAGATCAAAAGAGTTTTAAGAATCCCTCTGCAAATGATTCAGTGATAGAGTTTTAAGAATCCCTCTTTAAAAGATTCAGTGATAGAGTTTTAAGACTCCCCTTTTAAAGGATTCAGTGAGAGAGTCTTAAGAATCTCTCTTTAAAAAATTCAGTGGTTCTAAGAATCTCCTTATCAAAAGATTCAGTGGTTATAAGAGTCTCCTTATCAAAAGACTTAGCACTGTTTAGTGGATTTCTACTAAGGGGTAGAAGAGAGGACGTACCTGAATTTGGAGAACCTCTATAAAACTCTTGTACAGTCTGAATTATTCTACTTTATAACTTAGTTCATTATATTACATAACTTAGTTAATCTACTTTATAGCTTAGTTCACTATAAACTAAAAAGAGCTACAGTATGCTCTGCAAGCCCTCACGAAAGAAAAGAAAGTTGTTGATCCTCGTTCTGTCTCATGCTTCTTAACAAGAATAGTCGATCAGATTCATCTCTTCCATAACTTCCTCACCTATTCAGATCAAAATAGTGTTAAGAATCCCTCTGCAAATGATTCAGTGATAGAGTTTTAAGAATCCATCTTTAAAAGATTCAGTGATAGAGTTTTAAGAATCCCCTTTTAAAAGATTCAGTGATAGAGTCTTAAGAATGTCTCTTTAAAAGAATTTAGCGGTTCTAAGAATCTTCTTATCAAAAGATTCAGTAGTTCTAAGAGTCTCCTTATCAAAAGATTTAACATTGTTTAATGGATTTCTATTAAGGGGTAGAAGAGAGGACGTACCTGAATTTGGAGAACCTCTATAAAACTCTTGTGTAGTCTGAATTAATCTACTTTATAGCTTAGTTCATTATATTACATAATCTCTTATTACTGTTTTCTTAATCTATGGCATGTACTCTGATTGATTGTTGATTTATTTAAAAAAATATATATTTACCCCCTCTAGAGTAATTCTCAAGTATTTTCCCCACTTTTAGACCTCGATCACGCTATCAGTCTCGGGCTCAGACTTAGACTTGGAGTCACTAAACTGTACTCCATATTTAGGCTCATGTCCATCAATGGAATCAGTAATGACGACGAAATGACGTCGCAGGCGCTCAGATGATTTGTCCCCAAGCTTCATACACTTGAAGCATCCGAATGCTCCCGTGTTAGGCTTGGACCCAATGGGCTCCTTACCCAGAGAAGGGTCAGTGGGAGGAGTCAGGGTCCAGGTGGTGACATGAGGACGAGGGGGCTTTGAGATCGTATAGGTGGGTGTAGTGGTGGTGGTGCTCGGAGTAGGTCTATCAGTAAACCCAGGCACGAGTGTCCTCTTCAGTAGTATGACCTCTACTTTACGGGCTCTACTAGACACTTCACCCAAATCTCTAAAGTCGTGCCACTCAAGCTATTCACTAATAGCATAACAGAGCCCGTTCAGATAACGGGACATCGTTATGTCGTCTTCCTCATGAAGATCTAACCTTGACTTCAACACTAAGAACTCGTGGGTGTACTCGTCTACGGAAAGCCTATCCTGATTAAGGTTGTGGAACCTTCGATATAAATTTTGCAGATAGTCAGGGGGGACATAATGCTTATGTAATTGCGTTTTAAATTCTACCCAAGTGGTTATTGGGGCCAGGCCTAATGTGAAACGTGCGCGCTCTAGCTGAACCCACCAAACTAGTGTTGGTCCCTTAAGCCTAAGGGTGACATATTCTACCTAACGATTCACAGACATTTGTTTCCATGCCATGAATCATTCCATATGTTCACACTAATCCAAACATCCTTCGGGATTTACACGTTTTTCGAAATCTCCCACATCTAACTTAACTCCATCATCCCAACGTGATTGATTACGGGGTTCATGATGTTGTGGCATGGGTTCCTCTTCCCTAGGGTTAGGTGGAGGTGCTCGATTTCCGCCCAAATGATTAGTGGCTTCTATATTATTGACGGAGGTCCTTAACCCGTTCATGACCTGTCGTACATCACCCATGTTGGTGGTGAGAGTCTCTACCGCCTTCATCAAATCAGCCATACGTTTGGTCAAGTCTGCCACACTAGTCTCTAAACGATTTACTCGATTTTCCATTTAAAAAAATAGAAAATTGTTAAAATATGTTTTTTAATAGAAAAAGACTTAAAAAAAGAGAGATATTGATGGAATTGGAATTAAACAAAAAGAAAAATTTAAAGCATTTTTTTAAACAATAAAGATTTTATTAAAAATGAACAATTTTTTTAAACACATTTTTTTAAAAATCAGACAGTGATTCACGATAGGAGTGAAACAACCTATCTCTGATACGAAACTGATGTATACTAAAATCGAGGAATTGATTTAAAAAATAAATTTTGTAATCGATTTAAAATTATATGACGCTAGCAGAATTTTTTCACGAGCTATATCGGCCGATAATAGACCTCAGTTTCGCAAATACACATATGAGTTTAGCATTCGAGCGTAATTAATATTATTAAATAATTCTTCTACGAGCATATATGAAAAGAATAAGAACACAAAAATTTAGAAATTAACGACAAAAAAGGTATGATGATAATTTCGGGGCAAGCTCAGACTTTGAAAATTCATTTAAATTAAGCATAAAAGTATTTTAACGAATTTTGAGCAAATGAGAGTGAGCGAGATATACCTTGATCCATCGTAACAACGGCAGATCCTTGAGTATGGGCTACTTAGCCCCGACTGTAGAACGGTGAAAAAAACAGTGAGCTTGTTCTGGTAAAGTTATCCACGGGTGGAGGACTGAACGGGTCTCATTAGGAGGATTAAGACATCCAACCCCTTCTAAAACCGAGCCCTCTCCTCAATCTCCAAGTAACTGGCCACCCCTTGCAGACTTTCTACTCCCTCCCACTGCCCGGTTATTACCCAGTGATGTCAAAACCGTCGGCAAAGCCTTCCTGCCGCCCATCACCCTTTCCTCTCAGCCCCATCCACTTGGCTACCCTCCTGGCATCCCCAGGAAACGATTTCTTTTGTCCAGGAGCCTCTCAAACACCTTCCCAGCTGCTGAAGAAACATTCCAGACCACTCCCCCACACTTCTAAACCTCTAGATCAATCGACCAGCTATGGAAATCAAAACCTTGGAGTACATACAACATTCCTTTGCTGATTTACAGTTGTCCAGCTTCTTAGAGCAGCCCTTTGTGTTGGAGCTGTCCAACGTTTTTTGAGCAAGGTTAATTATGTAATTTTACCATTTCGGTAACCCTAGTAAAAGTCTTACTTTTGCATCTCGCTCTGTAATTGAAAAACTATAGTGAGAAACCCTAGTGCGGCCGTGGACGTAGCCATTTGCCCAACCACGTAAATCTGTGTGTTTTCTGCTTTGTTCTTGGCGTTTTTTCCTTTAGTTGCTTTCGATTTTTCGTTCCTAGGACTTTGAACCCGTCCCGCTGCTGTCCACAGTCTACCATCCCTGTTGCTGTCTGGCTATGACACTCTAACTTCCCCTGGGGCTCTCATTCAACCCTTTGCCGCCTATCCAGCCCCTTGACGATTGCCGAAAACCCACCAAGCTCTTTGTTTCATAGTTATGTAAGTTTTTAAGTTGGAAGTCATTTAATTTGCGTTGAATCTCATTTTAGTTCTCTACTTGATGAATATTTAATTGTAATCATTGCTTCCGAGTTTTGAAAGTTCATACGTTTTCATTTATTTGAGGTTATTTGATTACGAGCTCCCTTACATTTATGCATGTTCACTTGTTTCCTTTTTGTAAGCTTTAACACTGTGGCCTATCATATATTTTGATTTATAAAATAATTTATTGGTGTAAGTTAAAGTCGTTTGATTCATATGGAGGGTTGCATTTAGTGTCCATCAATGATCCTCGTCTTAGGATCATCCTGCGTCATTTTCGCCTCACCTTCTAGGATAGATGTTACAAGATCCACCTTTCGTTCTGATACGATCCCGGAGAGGAATCTGGCAAGGGAGGTGCTGATGGCTAGGAGAGAGAGAAGTGGGGAAAGGGAAACTGAGAAGAACTTAGGGAGCAACCCTAAAACACATTCATCCAAAGATAAAAACCCTAATGAGACATACAACACCCTTTATAACAGCTTGGTGCGAATAGCTAGAGTTCTAGTGTGCGCATAATAAAAACAGAAATAACATTCAAACCGAAATATTTAAATTGGAAGAGGAAATAATGTCGATCCGTCACGATCCACAATTCTCTATAATAAACAGTGAGATTTAATGTCATAAAGATCTAGCAAGCAATATATTTTTTCATTGATATTTATATTTCGGCCACAAATTTAAGTAATCTCACATGCAACTTATACTTTCCGAAATTTCTAGTATCCTCAATTCTTCTTATATTCGCTTAAATTGGAAGAGGAAATAATATCAAGCATGCAAAAATCTTTAGCCTTACCCTAAGTACCTCAAGATGTTCAACATTGTCTTCGACAATATAAATACATATAAATCATCTAGAAAGAGAAGCCCTATTGTATAAAATCTCAGTCTAACATGTACATCGCCCCCAAAAAATCATTTGTTATCTCTGGAAATTTTGGGGCTTCTCAAATCAACCATTACTTATCATGCTTATGAACCCAAAGGAGAAATTTGAAATTTAAGATTTCAAAATTTTTCTTGACCCACAAGGCACCATTTCTCATACTTGGGGTAAAACGAAAACTTCCTAAAGCATTTAGAAAGCTAGGGCAAGATAGTTTCTCAATACGATGAAATCTTTAGAACCAATATACTCCATTTAGAAGTATTATTTAGCCACTCCATTTCATTCTCTAAAGAATATGAAATATGATACCACTTGGGTATCAGGCGGCCGGCGAGGTAACGCCGGTGGCGGTGGGCGGCGGAGATACGTCGAGAGCGAGAGATAGAGATAGATAGATAGAGAGAGAGAGAGAGAGAGAGAGAGAGAGAGAGAGCTAGGGCGAGAGATAGAGAGGAAGAGGAAGAAGGGGAGCAGCCCCAAATTACTTAAGTGATCCAAAGATGCAGAATAGGTTTTTAGAAAGATCTCTTATACTACGAGGCCTTCCCCATTACATGACCAAAATACCCATAACCAGGAAACTAAATTACTATGCCTGCTTATCGCCCAAACCATCGCCATTCCCGCTGTCGCCGATGCTACCGCCTGGCGGTACTCCCGTGCTGACGCCGCTGCTATCGCCCGGCGGTACGCTGATGCCTTCTACCGCCTCGCTCTCGCCCCCCATGGTGTCACCGGTGGTACCGCCTGCTCCTCGGGGTCGCCGCGCATACACCCGCTACGGTGGTTCGTCCTCCTGTAAGTCGGTAACAATGCCGCCGTCTGGGAAATTGGCCTTGTCCTCAAGGCAGTAGTCTGGAAATTGACGGCGGAAGTCGTTGCGAAGTAGCCACGTGCTTTCGGTCTGGGGCCGGTTGCGCCACGCTACCCGGACCTCTTCAGGGAAGTGCGTCCCGACGTGAGACGAGCGGTGATCGATGATTGCGGCCGGATATAGGGGTGCGGTGCTGGAGTAGTCCACGTCGGCCGGAATGTGATCCACGGCCGGGTGGTCACCGATGACTCGCCGAAGTTGCGAGACGTGGAACACAACATGGATCCGGTTGTCCTCCGGGAGGTGAAGGCGGTAGGCCACCGCCCCAATGCGGCCGATCACCTCAAAGGGACCGAAAAAACGTGGGGCCAACTTTGGGCACGTCCGGCGAGCAACGGACAATTGCCGGTACGGTTGCAGCTTGATGAATACTTTCTCCCCGATTGCGAGTTGGAGGTCCCGACGTTTGCGGTTCGCGAAGGATGTCATTTTGGCTTGAGCGCGCCGAAGGTGATGCTTTAGGCTGTCCAAAATAGTGTCACGATCCTGTAAATGCACCGCGAGGCCGTCCACACTGCACTCGCCGGGCAGGTACCGGACGATCGAAGGGGGTGGGCGGCCGTAAACCACTGCGAAAGGAGAAGTGTCGGCAGCATAGTGATAAGCCGTGTTGTACGAATATTCCGCCCAAGGGAGCCACTTAGCCCAAGTCCCCGGCCTTTCACCAATGAAGCACCGTAAGTAAGTTTCAAGGCACTGATTGAGAACTTCCGATTGCCCGTCCGACTGCGGGTGGTAGGCGGTGCTCATGCGAAGCTGAGTGCCTTGGAGCCGGAATAACGCTGTCCAAAAACTGCTCAGGAACAGGGGGTCGCGGTCGCGGTCGCTCACAATGGAGCGCGGAAACCCGTGAAGGCGCACAATGCCGGAGATAAAACTGTCCGCGACCGTCTTTGCTGTGTACGGATGGTGAAGGGGAAGGAAGTGGCCATACTTTGAGAGGCGGTCGACCACCACCAAGATGCAATCGAACCCGTCCGACCGGGGTAGTCGGGTGATGAAGTCCATGGCGATGTCCTCCCAAATACGCTCCGGTATTGGAAGGGGTTGGAGGAGGCCGCCTGGAAACAATGCTTCATACTTGGCCTTCTGACATGTAAGGCATGCGACGACGTAGGCCTTAATCTGGCGGAACATTTGGGGCCAAAACAAGGAGGCCGACAAGCGGCGATATGTCCGGAAGGCGCCGGCGTGGCCGCCGGTCGGGGACGCGTGGAACTCGGCGAGCAACCGAGGAATGCAGGCGGCGGAGGCGGAAAGGACCAAGCGGCCGCGGTAGAACAATCGTCCACCAACGAGGGAGTAGGGAGGGTGCGCCGCCGGGTCGGCGATGAGAGCCGTCCTGATTGTTGACAAATACGGGTCCTGCTCGACCCCCTCCTGGATGTCCGCACTGTCATCCCAGAACGGCCGAGAAATTGCTGTCAACTCGGGCGCGTGCGGTTGGCGAGATAGCGCATCCGCCGCCCGTTTGGTCTTCCCGGAACGGAACTCGATTGAGAAGTCGTAGCCCAATAATTTCGCGATCCAAACTTGTTGAGCCGGCGTGGCGATTTTCTGTTGGAGGAGATAACGGAGGCTGTGGTGATCCGTCCGAACCACGAACGACCGACCGAGCAAGTATGGGCGCCAGTGCTGTACCGCCAGAACCAAGGCCATCAGTTCATTTTCATAGGCCAAACGACTGCGAACCGTGGGAGAGAAAGCACGGCTGTAGAAGGCGATTGGTCGTCCGGACTGCATAAGGACCGCTCCGACACCGGTGCCCGACGCGTCGCACTCGACCACGAAGGGCTGGTGGAAGTCCGGCATCGCCAATACCGGCCCATGCACGAGGGCCGATTGCAATGCCGCAAATGCTGCCATGGCCGCCGCCGACCATATGAAGGGACCCTCCTCCGAGAGCTTGAGCAGTTGGGTGAGGCGGCGGGCTAAAGGCCCATAGCCCTGGATGAACCGGCGGTAGTAGCCGGTCAAGCCCAGAAATCCGCGCACCTCGCGAACCGATGTGGGCGTCGGCCAGTGAAGAACCGCCGCCACCTTGTCGGCCTCCATGGCCACACCGTTGGCCGAGATCGTGTGGCCCAAGTAGCTCACCGAAAGGGCGCCGAAGGTACATTTCTTCCTGTTGAGGACGAGGTTGTGTCTGCGAAGGGTGCGGAGGGTGGCCCGGACGTGCTGAAGGTGTTCCTGCCAAGTGGAACTATACACCAATATATCATCAAAAAAGACAAGCACATGTTTGCGGAGTACCGGCCGGAAAATGTTATTCATCGTAGCTTGGAAGGTGGCCGGGGCGTTGGTCAAGCCGAACGACATGACCAAAAACTCGAAATGGCCGTCGTGAGTCCGAAACGCCGTCTTGGGGATGTCCGCCGGCCGTACGCGAATCTGATGATAGCCGGAGCGGAGATCCAGCTTAGTAAAGAAGGTGGCGCCATGGAGCTCGTCCAAGAGCTCCTGGATGACCGGGATCAGATATTTGTCGGCGACGGTGGCCCGGTTGAGTTCCCGATAGTCCACGCAGAAGCGCCAACTACCATCTTTCTTTCGCACAAGGAGGACCGGACTAGAGAAGGGGCTCGCGCTCGGCCGGATGATACCCCCCAAAAGCATTTCCCGCATGAGGCGTTCGATTTCGTCCTTCTGAATGTGGCCATAACGGTACGGGCGCACTGACACGGCTGATGTCCCCGGATGAAGGACGATGGCATGGTCTGTGGGGCGGGCCGGGGGTAAGCCGGTCGGGGCCACGAAGATATCGGCAAACTCGTCCAAGATGCCGCGGATGTCGTCCGGTAGCGGCTGCGGATCCTCCGGGTCGCTTGCCAAGAGCCATAGGCAAAGCCGAAAAGTGGACGGCCGACGTGCGTTGAAGGGCCCAGAATGAAACTGGCGTGTGGAGGAGGGTGGAGTCGCCCGTAAGGCAGCACGGCGCCGCCCCTTGTTGAAAGTGCATCGTCATTTTGGCCCAATTTACACGAACGTCGCCCAGCGTTTGCAACCAAGCAACCCCCAAGATGGCGTCAATGCCCCCTAATTCGAAGATGTAGAAGTCCGCCGTGATGGAACACGAGCCCGCGGTCAGTGCGATTGCTTGGCACAGGCCCTGCGTCGGCCGTCGGCGGCCGTCCCCCAAGCAAACCATGAATTCCGTGGATGGCAGGTGGGGAAGAGCGAGCTCGCGAGCCAGGTGCGCCAAAATAAAGTTATGGCTCGCGCCACTGTCAATCATGAGAATAACGTCCCGATCCCGAATGCGGCCTTGGAGTTTCATCGTGCGAGGACCCGTGATACCGCCGACCGAGAAACACGGCAGCTCCAGGCAATGGAATGGCTCGACCGGGTCAGGGAGGGGTTCGGCGTCCTCGGGGAAGGGAGGGGCAAGCTCCTCGTCCAGCGTGTCCGTAGCTGTGTCGTCTCCAAACAGGGCATGAAACTCTTTGACCGAGCATACATGGTTGGGCGAGTACGGTTGACGGCACCGGAAACATAATCCTTTGCGGCGGAGGTCGTTGTATTCGCTATCAGAGAAGCGGTGGGGAGTGGGGCGGCTGGGCCGCTGGCCACCTTGTTGACCCTGCCGGGGCACCGTGTCACGCGGAGGGGCCGGCCGAGGCGGCGGGTGGAAAGCCGGTGCCGGTTGGCGAATGCCCAGATCCGTCTCGACGGCGCGAGCCAGGTCGATTGCTGCGGAAACAGTGCAGGGATTGTGGGTACGGAGGCGAGAGCGAATGGCGGGCCTCAACCCTTGCAGGAAAAAACCCAAGTAGTGGTCGGGAGGCAGCCCCGGGACGTGGGAGACCAAGGCTACGAACTCATCAATGTACGTGTCAAGGTCGGACGACTGGCGTATGCTGCAGAGGCGCTCAATGGAGGAGCCGGAGTAACGCGCATCGTAACGCTGAATCATTTCGTGCTTGAGCTCGTCCCAGGAAATCTGGGGTTGCACCTGGCGAAGCCACCGTGCCCAGTGCAACGCAGAGCCCGAGAGACCGACGACCGCCGTGCCGACCTTGTCGGCGTCATGGGTAAGATGTAGGTCGAAAAATTGCTCGGCGCGGGCTATCCAGCCCATGGGGTCCACCCCGGTGAAGGACGGCAGTTCCAATGCCAGTGGGGGCCGGCCGACCGCCGGAGGAGGGGCCGCCGGACGCGGATCTGGCCCTAAGGGCGGCTGGTGAGCGGGGGGCGGAGGTTGCCCGAGGATGGAGCCACCCTCTCAGATCGAAGCGGCGGATGCGGCGACAGGCGAGGCGACAGCGAACTGGTCCATACGGGCGAGGATAGAGGCGGTGTTGTTCTGGTTGGTGAGGGCGAGGGTTTGGAGCGTGGCCACGGCGGCCCGGAGGTCGGAGATGTCGGAGTCGAGGGCGTCGGCGCGAGCCCGGAGGTCGTCCCCTTCGTCGGCGGAGCCGGAGTTGAGGCGGGTCGTGACTGGCATGGCGTTGAGATTCCGGCGGCTTGGAGGCTGGCGGAGCGGCAGGTCGGACCAATGATACCACTTGGGTATCGGGCGGCCGACGAGGTAACGCCGGTGGCGGTGGGCGGCGGAGATACGTCGAGAGCGAGAGATAGAGAGATAGAGAGAGAGAGAGAGAGAGAGCTAGGGCGAGAGATAGAGAGGAAGAGGAAGAAGGGGAGCAACCCCAAATTACTTAAGTGATCCAAAGATGCAGAATAGGTTTTTAGAAAGATCTCTTATACTACGAGGCCTTCCCCATTACATGACCAAAATACCCATAACCAGGAAACTAAATTACTATGCCTGCTTATCGCCCAAACCATCGCCATTCCCGCTGTCGCCGATGCTACCGCCTGGCGGTACTCCCGTGCTGACGCCGCTGCTATCGCCCGGCGGTACGCTGATGCCTTCTACCGCCTCGCTCTCGCCCCCCATGGTGTCACCGGTGGTACCGCCTGCTCCTCGGGGTCGCCGCGCATACACCCGCCACGGTGGTTCGTCCTCCTGTAAGTCGGTAACAAAATATCTAAAGCATTTGGAAGGTTAGAGCTAGAGGAAAACTCACTTGGTAGTTGATTGGAGCTTTCCTTTTCCTACCATAACTGTTGGGAGCCATGGAATGGACCTTGATGGCAAGAGGAAGCAACAAAACTTTGGAATGGAGGCTTGGGTTTTAGAATCTCTCGCAGTTTGTGAAAGAAACACATGGAGAAGATGAATGGAAGCTTTAAATTAGGAGGGTGACACCTAGAAGGTCGGCCACCACCCTTGGTGGCTACGAGCAATGATCTTCACGAGAGAGGAGCACCACGAGGCAGACATGCGACGGGAGTGAGGATGGCGCATCCCCACGCGTGAATCGAAGGAGGAGGGGCTCAACTTTTGTGCTTCACGTGCACCGGATGCTTCTAAAAGGAAGTTGGAGTTTTTGAACTTTTTTTCATCTCATCCATAGGATTGGAGGAGCGGTTGATGGCTAGGATTTCTTATTATTAAAAGATGGAGCCCACCTTTAATAAAGAAATGAAAGGAAAGCGTATGAAATAAAATATTGGCCTACAAGGCTAAATAAATATCCGAAGAAATAGGGAAAATACAAATAAATATAGAAAAATATTATATGCCTTGAAAAATTTCATTAACTTTCTAATATTAAAATTAATTCTTTTATCGTATTTTCATCCCATAATATGACAATTTAAAAATTAAATATCAAGAAAATTCTAAAAAAATGTAAAACAATTGTAGGATGCTCGCTGCCTGAACCCTAAACTTAATGCAAATGCATATGATTCAACCACTTGAATGATTTATGTGCACAATTAATTAAATAACATAAATTAAAAATTGCGGAAACAATCGCAATTAGGCCACAAGTAACATACTAATATAACAAACTCACACAATTGAAAGCGCTAAAATGTTGAATATTAGGTGAATAAGTACAAGACTATTGAATGAAGCTTAACAATAAATAGAGCAGAATATGATTAAAAATAAAATACAAACTTACACAAAATGGAAAATGAATGTAAAAGCTTTCCGAGCAATTGACTCCAATGCAGTGTGGGTGTGGTAAGTGGCGGGAAGATGGTCGTATGCGCAATGCGTTGGTTTCGATGTGCAGTTAACAGAGAAATGTGAAATATAATTTTAGGGCTTGCGTATTTAGGGATTTTAGGTACTGTGAATGAATGACGAGGAGGTAGTGAAATAGGGAAAGTGCTCGAGTGTGTTGGAAATGGGGGTGACAACTCGGCAGGGTTGTCAGAAGTAGAGGTGGAGTTGGAGGGCTTGAGGTGGTCGGAAAGAGGAGAAGAGACTTAGATTGAAGTGGAGAGGAATCAAGGTGGGCCGAAGGGAGAAAGGGAGGCTTGGTTGAGGTCTATCATGGGTATTCAAGGCTCTCCAAGTGGATGGAAAGCACTCGAGAGTGGTGCCAAGGGGTCCCACAGGAGAAGGGGGTGATGCTGATGGCGTCTGCAAGGAGAGGCGGTGGTTCTCAAAGCGAATGTGGGTTGGGAAAGCACACATGGTGGCGGAGGTGATTGAGGTACAGTCGTCGGTGGTAGTAGGTGCTGGAGAAGGGTTCTCAACTGGCATGGAGGAGGTCGGTAGCAAAGGAAGTTGGAGGGGCTTTCACAGCCCGTGGATCTTGGATCGGGCTTTACCACCCGGCAGGACCGAGCAGTTCCTGCTTGAACCGTCACTCTCGATGCACAAAATATCCATAAATAGGGTGAATGGCTTAGTGTAAATGAATCCGGCGGTTCAGATTGATAAGAACATTTACCATAAATCTAAAATAATCCTCGGAAATATAGAAGAATAATACATAAAAATATGAAAAATTGTACTGAACGCGTTACTGTCCCGGATCATCCATTTGATGCTCCAAAAATTGTCGACCACACCAATCAATCAAATGAGGCGTGACTGATCACCATCACTTACCATGTCCTTTTCTCGATTATTTTCAGCAAGCTCTATTTAAAATTTATTAATTGCATCTCTAATTGCAATTCCTTTACTTTTGTACGTTTGCTATTTTTATATTATAATGTTTACCTTTATTGTTTTGTTTTTTTAACTTGGAATCATGCATGTTTTTTCTTAAAATAGCCTGAAGCATTTGTAAAGATTCGTCCTCGATGTGAAGCTCTGAAACGTGATATGAGTTATCCTACAAATTATACACCGTGCCGTTATGTCCGCTTATCTTGTTTGCGTGGAAACCCCATAGCGGTATTTTTTATTCAGGTGAGTTTTGAATTTGGTTGATCTAATGGCCTATGCCTCAGTTATTGCAGAGCAGCATTTATTGTACTAGATTTCCATTTTTCTGTTGGAGTCCTATGGTCATGCATCTTTCTAGAGGTCTGGTTTCTGAATTTGGTATTTGTTTCTTTTCATAGTACGTATATTGAACTTGGTTATTGTGTATGATAAATGAGCTCTCAATTGTAGATATAGTTCAGTGGTTTTCATCTATAAATTTAGATGAGCATCACATTTTGCTTCCTGATTGCTGGTTCTCAACGAAGCATGTTCAAAATTTTTTCTGTATGAATTGTGTAGATACATCATTCTTATTTTTCAACTTAACTATTTGTAGAGTGTTATTGCAGATACTTATATATTTTTTGTCCTTTTTTGTAAAGAATTTTTTATATGAGACCTCCCTTGTATAAATATGGTCATTTGACCCACTTAATTAATTGAGAGCATTTTTTCCACGTTTACATTGGTATCAAAGTAACCATTCTCACCTAGTACTCACAACTACGTTGGTACTGTAGCTTGCTCCCGCCTTCCCCCCTCCAATCACAACAATTGTTTTCTATTCCCCCGTCACCCGTCGAAGTGTCTCTTGTCCGGTCAAAAGCAAGCTTCTCAACCATACCACATCTTCCTCCCTCAGTCATCGAGGCTGATCATTCCATTTGATGTTGGGGTTGATGTTTTTTTTGCAGCAGCACTGCTTCTCTCACAGAATTATCTCATGAGGCATCCTCGTGAGATCCGTAGTCTTCCCCTTCTGTCCCTGTTGAATCGACCATATTGGACTCTCTGTTTCTTACCCCGATATACTCTAGTTTGATCGAGTTCTATCAGTTTCTTGCTGCGATACACTTTGTCCGAAGTAGGACTTCGATAAGATGGACAAGAGACCCCGATAAGCAGCCAAATTTTTCCTACAAAATGTTTTTTCATGCTCTCTCTATCTTGTGGTTATGCGCACTTCCCTAGAATCCCTTCAAGTGTCGCCCCAATTTTATCCTGTCTCCACATGAGCCTCTTTAAGAGCTCCATATTGTTACCCTTACATTCATTGGATGAGAAACTATCCCCATGGGATAACTCCTTTCGTCATGCTCTTCAAATGCGCCGACAAATTTATCAAGTGACACAAGTTTCCTTCCATTATTTTTGAATATCAGTTATGTGATGATGGACGCATTCCAATATGGTGATCAATTCCATGATGAAAGTTTCATATGATCTAGTCACCAAACATGAGTCTGCTAAAACTATGCGGGGCAAGTTTCAGTAATTGTATTCATAGTTTGTCGCACCTTTATAATTTCCTCAACAAGCTTTCCTCTTTCATTCCCTGCTCTGCAAAGTGCATTAGAATAATCTCTCGTGCAAAAGTTGACAGCGGGCACGTGGCAGCGATTTTGAGCTTGGGCTTGCATGGGTAAATGGCGACGATGGCGGGCGTGCTGCATGAGCTGGTTTGCTCGACCAATGTGACGGTTTCGATAAATATTTCATTGGCAAACGTCGGAAGTACGATCAAAGCAATAAACCATGTGAGGGTGGCGTGCTGCATAAGCTTGTTGGCTACGATGGCGTGGCGCATGAGAACAAACTGGACAGGCTTGCGTGCAACAAAGATGGGCGCGACCGCGACAATTTTCCTACAAAATAGAAATAAAAATAAATAAGTGATCAAAATATAAAATAAACAATTTATAAAGGAAAATACTAAATATATTACTAATTTATAATAAATATTATACTAAATTATAAATTAAAAATAGGCATAATTTCTACTTATCAACTTCTCCCCTTGATAATTTTGAATCACCCTTCCCTAATTTATCTTATGAAGTATTTTCCCTTAAATTCTAGGAAAAACCTAACAGTGGAAAAGAGGACTTTTAGAGAGTAAATTGGAGGAGGCTTGCATAGTTTTCGATTCAACCTTGTGAATCATGCCACCACACCGCGTTTACAAACGTCGCAACACCGAGGTAAGAAATTTGATTTTTCATGGTTAGACATATCACGTAATCAATTTATGTAATTTCCCGTATATATTATATATAGTTATGAAGGGAGATGATTAGAATGCAAAATTTAATTTAACATGCTTTATGTATAGATAATTTTAGAAGATTATAACTTAATCGTCTTATCACGATAATACGAACAATTTATGCAAATATATAAGAAATCCCGTTATTATTTTAGTATATCACCTTGCTTCAATGATATATCTTCCCTATGCACAAATGGAAAGAATTATGAAAACTATGAATATATGAAATTAAGTATCACGTAATTAGAAACTAATAAAAGTGGAAAGGTATATTATAATTATTTCTTCGTGTTAATAACAATAACACTAAATAAGACTTAAGGTGCAAAGGTGATGAAATGTTTAATTTATAATAGTGGTATTACGTTGGTGTTCCTTTAAGATTAATCATGCCAACCACTAATATGAAGATAAAAGATAATAAAACACTTAATTTAGGAATAGTGGCCTTATGCGGATGCTCCTTTATGTTGACCATGCCGACCACAGTATGAGGAATAATAAAAGGTACGGTCGAGTGTTTACTCTCGTGATTGATAGACACACACTATAATACTCGTAGGGCGTAGTAGACCATATGAGCCTTAAATTGTGATGTAATCTCGTTTCAGAATTACTAAATAACGGTGCAAATAATTTTGGCGCGTAATAAAATTAAGGCGTTCAATTACGTTAATGCGGTAACAACCCTCACGGTCTCCGAAAATCAGCGGGTTTAGGACACTTCGCTCCGAGGTGGTGGATAATACCCGTCCGCAATGTTATTTTAAATTTCTTCCACGAAGAGTTAGGACACAACGGTAAGGACAGAAAAATAAGGCTCGTATTTGGAAAAGAAAACGACGGCGAGACGGTAAGAGGCGAAATCGATGCTATCCCTTTAATTTTACGTTTTAACTTGGACTGCATAAACCAATCAAAACAGTGCTGTAGATGGAGATTGAGGGTAGGGTTTCACCTAGGGTCCAAGGACCAACAGTGGCTGGAAAGGGAGGACGGAGGCGGGGCAGCTTGCCGCTTCTGGTTCAGCAGGAAGTAACGGCAGTCGGGCTCCAGACGGAAGGAAAGCCGCGGTCGATGTCTGGGGCAGAACGGGGGAGAGTGGCGTAGCAGGTTGGGAAAACAAACGGGAAGAAAAGTCGGGCCGGACGGAAAGAATGTCGCAGTCGACGTCCGGCGTGGGAGCGGTGAGACAGTGGAAGGACGGGCTCGAAGGAGGCTCGGCTGCTATCGACGCCGGCGGAAGAGAGTTCCGAAGTCGACGCCGGATCGAGAGGGGGAACAGCGGCCGGTGATCGAGCGGTGGAGGGGATCGGGCGCACGGCAGCAGACTCGCGAGAAGTGGCGGCCGAGAGAATAGAAAGTTCTTTCTCTCAGCCAACGTGAAGGACCAGCCCCCCTTTCCAACCCTTTTATAGCCAATCCTAAACCCTAGGATTCAATTTGAGAGATAATTAGTTATACGCAACCCAATTGGATATTTGCAGCCCAACGTTAAAAAAAATAGGGGATAGAATCGTTCTCGCCACACACTCGTTACACCGGACCATTCATTTAGGGTCATGTGAGTTGGTCGGGTTCACATGCCGAACTACGGTACCAAAATAAAAGTTACATAGCATGATGCGAAATAAAATAGAAGATACAAATAACACGACAACAACAATAAGGAAACATGCGGGCCGCTAGATCGGCTAAATGCGGGTTACACCAATTCCCCCGGGGTTGAAGAGCTCGACTCCGGCGAGATGGCGTTCATGATGGCAATGGAGAGATCCGGGCGACGTCGCTGTAGCTCTTTGGTGCTGATCCAAGAACTGTCCAAGATGTCCCGTCCTCGCCACGTGACTAAATACTTCTGATATGTTCCATGGCGAGTCTTGAATTCACGAACGTCAAGGACTTGCTCGATCTCTTCATCCGTGGGCGTGAAGGTGGGTTGGAACCCCGTCTCGGTGCTCGACCCCAACGGTGGTGGTGGTATTGGAAGCTCGGGCGGGGACCCATAAAACGGCGCTAGATCGGAAATGTTGAAGATGGGGGACGTGCCGAACTCCAATGGCAAATCCAGAAGGTAGGCATTCTCCCCCAACCGCTTCCTCACCTGAAAAGGTCCGAAACGCCGCTGTTGGAGCTTATGATATGACCCTGTGGGAAACCTCTCCTTGCGGAAGTGAGCCAACACCCAATCTCCCTCGGAAAAGTGAAGTTCACGGCGGTGCATGTCCGCCGCGACCTTATACTTTTCGGACGCTACCTGCAACTGTTTATGAATTGATTTATGCAGTAATTTAATTCGGTCAATTAAAGTAGTAGCATCGAACGAGAGGCGCTCATGGCAAGGGAGGGAGTGACGATCCAAGAAGTGAGGAATGGGAAAACCATACACAATCTCAAATGGGGATTTTTGTGTGGAGCGGTTAACAAAATTGTTGTACGCAAATTCAGCTTGTGGAAGACATAAATCCCATTGCTTAGGGTGTTCACCCGCCAAACATCGCAGTAAGTCTCCTAAACTCCGGTTGACCACTTCGGTTTGCCCGTCCGTTTGGGGATGATACGCACTACTAAATTTTAGCTTCGTGCCAAGTTTACTCCATAAAGTTTTCCAAAAAAAACCCATGAAACGAGTGTCCCTGTCCGAGAGAAAAGTGCGTGGGACTCCGTGCAATCTAACGACCTCTCGAAAGAAAAGTTGTGCTACGTGTGCAGCGTCGGAAGTTTTCCGGCAAGGTATAAAATGGGCCATCTTGGAGAACCTATCGACTACCACAAATATAGCATCTACCCGGCGGGAAGTAGGGGGTAAGCCAGTGATGAAGTCCATGGACACTTCATCCCAGGGTCGCTCTGGAATGGATAACGGTAAGTACAGCCCGGTGTTTTGAGACTGTCCCTTGAATAATTGGCATGTGTGACACGACTGGACTAATCGAACGACATCTTTCCTCACATGTGGCCAGTAGTAGCGAGATGTGGCGAGGTCCAACATCTTCGACTGCCCAAAGTGTCCCCCTAATCCCGAGGAGTGCAACTCAGTGAGGAGTAATTCACGCAAAGGGCCTCGGCAGATGCAAAGGCGAGTGCCCCGAAATAGATACCCCTCACTCAAAATATAGTGGCCGGAATTGTCCGCACCCCTCGCACGGCATTCCTCCCAAATGGTGCCAAAGTCAGGGTCAGTAGCATAGGAGTCTCGCTGGGAATCTAAATCGGTGATCCTCGGCTGAAGGGATACGAGTAGGTGGGCTCGACGGCTAAGGGCATCGGCCACTCGGTTGGTCACCCCGGGTTTGTGTCGGATGTGAAACGTGTACTCCTGCAAAAACGCAGCCCACTTCGCGTGGCGTCTGACCTCCTTTTGGGAGTTCAAGTGTCGCAGCGCGTCATGGTCCGTGTTCAGCACGAATTCACGTTGGATAAGATAATGGCGCCAATGACGGAGGGCCTGAACGATGGCGAAAAACTCAATGTCGTAGGCCGAGTATCGAGTCTTTGCATCGTCAAGCTTCTCACTATGGAAAGCTACAGGACGGCCCTCCTGGCTCAAGACAGCTCCTATGCCAATGTGTGAGGCATCGCAGTCTACTTCGAATACTTTCTCAAAGTCGGGGAGAGCTAGCACGGGAGCGCTAGACATCTTCTCCTTCATGAGGAGAAATGCTGTCTCAGCCTCGGCGGTCCATGTGAATTGGCCCTTCTTGAGGCAATCTGTGATGGGGGCAATGTGGGTGCTGAAATTATGGATAAAACGCCGATAGAACGACGCTAGTCCGTGGAATCCACGGGCCTCCGTAAAGCTCCTGGGAGTGGGCCAGGAGATAATCGCCCTCACCTTTTCCTGATCGACCCGGATTCCCTCAGAGGACACTATGTAGCCTAAGAATGTGAGACTATCAGTAAGGAACGTGCACTTCTTCAGGTTGATAATCAGCCTATGCTCTCGTAAAATCTGAAGTACCTGGCGCAGGTGAGTGATGTGCTGATCCGCCTCGGTACTATAGATCAAGATATCATCAAAATAGACGACAACACATGTCCCGATCAGGGGGCGTAGAACCTGCGTCATCAATCTCATGAAAGTACTTGGTGCGTTGGATAGTCCGAAGGGCATGACCATCCACTCGTATAACCCCTCCTTGGTCTTAAAGGCGGTTTTCCACTCATCTCCGGGGCGTACCCGAATCTGATGGTAGCCACTCCTAAGGTCAATCTTGGAGAAAATCTTTGCGCCGCTCAACATATCCAGCATGTCGTCCAATCGGGGAATCGGAAAACGATACTTGACGGTGATCTTATTAATAGCACGGCTATCAACACACATTCGCCACGTTCCGTCCTTCTTGGGGACAAGAAGGGCAGGGACGGCGCAGGGACTAAGACTCTCGCGTATGAGCCCCTTTTGGAGGAGCTCAGATACCTGTCTCCTAAGCTCCTCGTGCTCTCGTGGACTCATGCGGTAGTGTGGTAAGTGTGGCAAACTAGCTCCCGGGACAAGGTCAATACAATGCTGTATATCCCGTAGGGGGGGAAGCTGGTCGGGTAGCTCGTCCGGAGTGAGATCATGAAACTCTGCGACTAGTGGCTGTACTCGTGGATGTATCTCAGTGGTAGGGGTGGGTGACTCTCTACCCAGCAACATGTAAACTATACCCTCGTCCTCCACTTCTCGACAGAATTGTCGAGCGGTCATAATCATCGTGATGGACGGGTAGACAGTAGCGGGAGGGGCGGTGGAGGTGGTGGTGGGTGTATGGTGAGTGAAAGCGTCGGTGTGTGTAGCAGGAAGGGGCGGGAGTCGCCGTGGAACCAGGCTATCCTTCTGGGGAAGAAGAACAATTCGGCGGCCCTGGTGTTCGAAGGTGTAGGTGTTCCTGCGTCCGTCATGAATAGCGTGCCGATCGTATTGCCACGGACGACCCAACAGGATGTGGCACACGTCCAGAGGGGCGACGTGACACCACACAGAATCCGAGTAAGTGCTCCCAATGGAGAACGATACGAGGCAACGGTGCGTAATAACTATCGTGGTGCCGCTAGTGACCCAAGACAACTCGTATGCCCGTTCTAAAATCTGAGTCGTAAGCTTTAGTTTTTCCACCATCAGTTGGGAAACAAAGTTTTCCATGCTCCCGCCATCCGAAATGACGGAACAGAAGTGCTCCTGAATACGAGCAGTGGTGCGAAAAATGTTGTGGCGCAGCCATGCGTCGTCTGTGGTGACGCGCGGACTCAAGAGGCTATGGTGCATGACAGAGACTAGATGAGTAGGCTGCTCGCCTTCTACTTCGTACTCGATCCCTGGTGTGACTGTCACGTCAGTAGTGACGTCCTCATCCCAAATCCCATACTCGGGCTCTCGTCCATCATCGGTCTCGACTATGGCGGTGAATCGACGGCGGGGGCACTCAGATGACTTGTGTCCCGGCTCCATACATTTGAAACAACGAAAGACCGGGCGGGAGCCCTCTGCCTCTTTCCCCTTGGCGACGACAGGTGCTGTGCCAGGAGGAGTGGGGGCTGGTAGTAGGGGTCTAGTAGGGTTTGGGGGTCTCGGAATGGTTGTCGGACTAGGCCGCTCAGTGGAACTCAGGGGTGATGTGTGCAAGGATCGGTCAACTGACCTCTGTCCTCCGGTCCTCTTCTGGAGGGCCTCCACACGTCGAGCGCGGCTGGAAGCCTCTCCCAAGTCTTGAAAGTCGTGCAACTCTAACTGATCACGAATGGCGTACCGCAACCCGTTGAGGTAACGGGCCACCACCATGTGATCCTCCTCACGTAAGTCTAACCGAGCCTGAAGCGTAAGGAACTCGTCCGTGTACTCGTCCACTGTCATCCTCTCCTGTCGCAGGTTGTGGTACCTACGATACAGGGTCTGCAGAAAGTCCGTAGGGACATACCTCTTTTTGAGTTGAGTCTTGAACTCAACCCAAGTGGTGATAGGAGGTAATCCCATAGTGTAACGCATTCGCTCCGTTTGTCCCCACCAAGTGATGGCGGGTCCCTTCAGTTTTAAAGATGCATACTCCACCTGTTGGTGGGCAGGAGTGCGCTTCCAGGTCATGAATCTCTCTAAACGCTCGCACCAGTCGAGACACTTCTCAGGCTCGAGGGTGCCTTCAAAGTCTCCGACATCAAGTTTGACTCCCGCATCCCACCTAGGTGCATGTCTAGGATCTTGGGGGCCTATGTCACCCGGGTTGGGTTCTTGGGGCATATGGTTCTGTGGTGCTCGAGGTGGCACCGCAGGCTGTGCAGGAAGACCCCCCACGTGGATAAGGCCCTCTATGTTGTTAACGGAGGTGCGCAGCCCTAGCATGACTTGGTTGGTGTCGCGCACGGACGTGGAGAGTGTCGTGACAGAGGTGGAGAGTGTCGCGACGGCGGTCATAAGGTCTCCCATACGAGTGGTGAGTTCCGCTAACCCTCCCTCGACATTCGCCATTCTCGACTCCATGGATTAAATTTGGACCACAACCAAAATTTAGAAATTCTGAACACCGATACGCTCGGCTATCCCACGATGAAAGTGAGATATCCCAGCAGCCACACCAAATTGATGTAATCTCGTTTCAGAATTACTAAATAACGGTGCAAATAATTTTGGCGCGTAATAAAATTAAGGCGTTCAATTACGTTAATGCGGTAACAACCCTCACGGTCTCCGAAAATCAGCGGGTTTAGGACACTTCGCTCCGAGGTGGTGGATAATACCCGTCCGCAATGTTATTTTAAATTTCTTCCACGAAGAGTTAGGACACAACGGTAAGGACAGAAAAATAAGGCTCGTATTTGGAAAAGAAAACGACGGCGAGACGGTAAGAGGCGAAATCGATGCTATCCCTTTAATTTTACGTTTTAACTTGGACTGCATAAACCAATCAAAACAGTGCTGTAGATGGAGATTGAGGGTAGGGTTTCACCTAGGGTCCAAGGACCAACAGTGGCTGGAAAGGGAGGACGGAGGCGGGGCAGCTTGCCGCTTCTGGTTCAGCAGGAAGTAACGGCAGTCGGGCTCCAGACGGAAGGAAAGCCGCGGTCGATGTCTGGGGCAGAACGGGGGAGAGTGGCGTAGCAGGTTGGGAAAACAAACGGGAAGAAAAGTCGGGCCGGACGGAAAGAATGTCGCAGTCGACGTCCGGCGTGGGAGCGGTGAGACAGTGGAAGGACGGGCTCGAAGGAGGCTCGGCTGCTATCGACGCCGGCGGAAGAGAGTTCCGAAGTCGACGCCGGATCGAGAGGGGGAACAGCGGCCGGTGATCGAGCGGTGGAGGGGATCGGGCGCACGACAGCAGACTCGCGAGAAGTGGCGGCCGAGAGAATAGAAAGTTCTTTCTCTCAGCCAACGTGAAGGACCAGCCCCCCTTTCCAACCCTTTTATAGCCAATCCTAAACCCTAGGATTCAATTTGAGAGATAATTAGTTATACGCAACCCAATTGGATATTTGCAGCCCAACGTTAAAAAAAATAGGGGATAGAATCGTTCTCGCCACACACTCGTTACACCGGACCATTCATTTAGGGTCATGTGAGTTGGTCGGGTTCACATGCCGAACTACGGTACCAAAATAAAAGTTACATAGCATGATGCGAAATAAAATAGAAGATACAAATAACACGACAACAACAATAAGGAAACATGCGGGCCGCTAGATCGGCTAAATGCGGGTTACACCAAATTGGGAAGTTGACACCTTATGTGAGATTATTAGATACGAGTCCGTGTGCATGACGAAGACACATTAAAGTACTTATGCTCACCAATAGGGACTCAAATTTATAGAATATGCATAAGAATTTGCACCGCTAGGAATAAGAAAAAAAGAATATAAGTCGTCTGAACTTTAAATACAAAGTTGGAACCTAGAATCCATGCACTTTAATGATTCTGAATTTAGATAAAATTTATTATAAGATCAAATCATAGAAAAGACAATTACGCTTGAAAAGTACTTTTATAAAAAAACATGTATAAAATCACAGTGTACTTTTCTTTAGTATAAAAATATTTTCTTTAAGTTATTTTAGTGTTCACACATTTCTTGTCTTCACACATTTCTTGCTCATTTCTTTACAAGGGCCACGGGCCGGGAGATTTACTTAGAGTAAACTTCTAAGGATTTTTACGTTTTAGTTTGTGTTTCATTTTAGTTTGATGTATTAGTAATGTATGAACTCAAATGTATCAAACTCATTTAAATTTCCAGTTTATCAGACTTCTTGTACTTTACAATTCTAGTTAACTATGTGAATTAGCATTTGAGGTATTTCTTTTACCTTAACTTCAGTCATTTGTTTCCGCTGTATACTTTAATTATTTTCCTGCTATGTACCGATTTTACTATTGTTGTTTAGTTTACATCATATTACAAGTGTCGGCCGAGCCTTTGAATTGTTGTTAAACTAGATAAGGTTGTTACAAAAGCAAGGGATGTGTAAGACCGAACTTGTCAAGGCTAAGCCATCATATAAAGTCCACTTATATAAATCCATTTCTCCAATAAAGGCCCATATTAATAAGACTAATTCATGTAGTAGTGGCCCACTTTATAGCATTGGCCCTTATCAAGGCCCAACCATATTAAGATCAAAACATACCATTCAATCCCAACCAAGAATGAAACATACTGGTGAGGCCTTCAACTCAAAATTGAAACTATCATACATATTAGTCCCAAATCCATAAACTAGTATAAGGAATCAAGGCTAGTATAATAAATCAATTAAGACCTGAATTTAAAACCATTTTAAAATTAACCTTCGCATAAGGCTTCCAAAACCACAAAAATCAATCACATGAAAATTCGGAAAACTCAAAACGAAAGAAATCAACTTTTCACATATTTGGTACTTCACCCTTGGATTGCATTCATCATTAGGGATAACTTAATTTATATATATTTTTTAATTTCTTTTTTATTTTTGTAGGTATTATTTTATTATAGATATTTCAATTTACGAAGATCAGGGTCTCACATGTATAGTGAAGCACAAGCTGGATTGTTAGAGTGCCCGCCAATCCACATCTTTTTACTCAACAAAACAATTAATTGTGCGGATGCCTTCTCCCCAATTGTAAAATGAACACCGTTTTGATCTTGATCTCCCTTGCCATTCATCGTCGTTGGAAGTTGCTTCTACTTGATATCAGGAATGCCTTCCTCAACAATGATCTGTATGAGACGTTCCACATGCAATGACCACCTTGGTATGAGGCTACAAGGGAGTCTCTTGTCTGTCATCTCTGACGGTCACTCTATAACGTTCAATAGTTTCTTTGAGTTTGGTTTAAGAAGTTTAGTCAAGTTGCTAAGGACATTGACTGTTGATGCAATTGTTCAGACCTTTCTCTGTTTACTCATCTCGCCAATGGGGGCACAATGATTCTTCTGGTTTACGTTGACAATATTACTATCATCGATGACGTTGCTGCGAGTAATCACCGACGATGGTATTGCAGGTTTTCACCGACGACGATACTGTAGGTTCTCATCAACAATGTTACCATAGAGATTTCTCAGGTCAAGTTTCACTTGACCAAGAATTTTCAGACAAAAGATCTTAGTCCTCTTTGCTACTTCTTGGGTATTGAGGTACCTCTCAAGGCAATTCCGTTACTCTTTCTTAGAGGAAGTATTGCGCAGATCTTTGCTGCCTCTAGTTAAAATCCTCTATTGCTTTTTTCCTGAGTACTAAAAGAGGCATGTTGTGAGGTTAATCTACTTGACAGTCTCATATCTCCTTTGCGGTTAGCACAATTAGTCAGTTCATGCATACTTTGAAAATTACACAAATACAAGCACTTGAGCACATTCTTCAATATCTAAACTACTATTTTGGCCCGGGTCTCAACTATCAATTGCCATTTTCTCTCTTGTGGTACATTCATGCCAATTATACCGGATCTACGGATGAGCGCCGATCGTCTAGTGGCTTCTATACATATTTTGGTGGTAATCACATCACATGAATGAGTAAGAAACAACCAGCTGTTGCTCATTATATGGCTAAGGCTGAATACTGCTCGATGGCTTGAGCTATTTTTGAGCTCACTTGGCTTAAGAGCTTATTAGTCGAACATGGTGTATCACTATCTTCTCATGTGACACTTTATTATGATTAACCAAGCAGCTACTCTTATGGTTGAGAATCTCACCTTTCATGAGCATATAAGGAATATTGAAGTTGATAGCTACTTCAAATGAAGTCAACTTTCAATAAATTCAACTCCAACATGTATCACCTCTGGATCCCCGACATTCTCACCATACCTTTAGCTACTTCAAATGAAGTCAACTTTCAATAAATTCAACTCCAACATGTATCACCTTTGGATCCCCGACATTCTCACCATACCTTTACCGCATCTATTATATCTTTGGTTTATTTCCAATCTAGACTGATTCAACAAGTATGCTCTCACTCTTTTTTGGGGGTGGGGATGGTGTAGATTATTATTGCATATATTTATTCTATATTTTGGGCCTTTTGGATGTCATTTGTATGAGTCCTCCTTTGTATAAGTAGGATCATTCGACCCAATTTGATAACTTGAGAGCATTTTCCCTAAATCTACACTTTTGAATGGACATATGTACATTCTCCGCTTTGTTTATAGTAAAACTAGTTTACTTTTCTCAGGACATTGCAACATAAGAGAACACCGATTACTTCTGTTTTCTTGCTCAATATCTAAAATATTATTTCTTAGATATTACTATAATGGCAGATCATGATGGAAGGTTTTGATGTTCATATTGTATTCTTCATAGTGCACTAAAGAGTAGAAATTGTACCTTTCTCCTCATTACATTAACTCACTTTATATCAACTTAGAGTTCTTTGTTCAATTGTTAATTTTTCGAGTTAACATGCAAACTTTTGCGATTAATCATCATATGAGTTATTGGTGCTTATATGAACTCCTTTCACTTCTTTACTTTTTCATTTATTACCTTTCGATAAATATGATTGTGTTCTTATAGCGAATATCTGTAATTGTTCCGTTAATGCATGACATACTGTTACCTTACCATCTTGCTATTTGGCTAATGCTAATTCTTGAATATCTTCTGCCAGCTGATTGGTGTATCTGTGAAAGGATTGGAACCAGAGTTTCAACCTGTTATTAATTATTTACTACCACATATTATATTACACAAACAAGAGGCTCATGATATACATCTCCAGGTAGTAATCATATCTTTAAACTCTTATGCACGGATCTACATCAATCACTCCACGTTTTATGGCCTCACTACCTCTTCCACTTGTGCTTTTGTGTACTTCTCCGCCCTTTATTTGCATGATACACTGCTATTTCTAATGCTGTGTGTTTCATAGTTGCTTCAAGATATGGCTGATCGTCTCCTAGTTTTTCTTCCACAAATTGAGGTGCACTCAGGGTCTTACTTCCCTTAATTTTTGCATGATGGTTTATATATTTTTTACTTTGAGTTATGATTAAGCATTCATGCTTTTAATGCAGGCAGAGCTTAGTACTTTAACAGAGTCTTCTGATTCTAACATTCGATTTTTGGCCATGCTTGCTGGGCCATTTTATCCTATTTTGCAAATTATTAATGAGAGGTATGAAGTTTCTTGAGTGGGATATGATGTTATTGTTGGGAGAAATTGACTTTTCGCATCCCACCGTAAGTTCTTGTGTTTTGTTTATCAGGGATGCTGTGAAGGGATCCATTATTTCTCCAGATCCAGAAATTTTTAGAAACAATCAACAATATGCTATAACAGTGTCCTCAAATTTTGAGGTATTTTCTTGCTTTCTAGATTATCTTCAAATTTATTTTGAGCCTGTAGTGCAAAAGCATTATTAAGCTTCTTGTTTGAGGAAACTATGAGATGCGATTTTCATTATTTATTTTGTAGACCTGTATGGCAGTGAGTGTTAATAGGTATAATTTTCTTTGAAGTATGTGGATGCGAAGAAGGTAAATTAGTGTTGAAGTTACCAACAATAATTCTATCTTAGATAAACCTAATAAAGCTGTAACTATTAGTAGAAAAAATTCACTATAACAAAAAGTCGTAGACATAGTGACGCAGATGAATCTATTGGCTTATAACACTTATCTAACTCTATATTCAAGTGCAAGTAGACACCTTTAATGAACATGATTATCACTACCTAAGATCTAATATGATGCGCCTATATGATTAAACCATGCAAATATTTCTGACGCACAACTAACTAAATAGCTGGAAATTAAAATCGTGCTAACAATCACAATTGACTATCATTAATTCTAATGAGGATAATAGATAATTACACGTAGTTGAAAGTGCCAGGAAATTAAATGACAAGTGAATAAAGATTTCATGTTATTGAAAGTAAACCAGCCAAGATTATCCGAGTAAAATATCACTTGTAATAAATAGTACATTTGTTGAATTAAAATTATCAAGTTGGTCAACATAAGCCACGCCTCCAGCTCAGCAGGACATGATCCACGACCATGACATGCAAATTGCACGTACACGCCCGTGACACTCAAGTCACGCCCGTGTCATATAAGTTGTAACAAGTGAAAGTGTATGTGTTTTTGTTTGACGCACATGATTCATGATTCAGACAGATTCAAGACTTATCAGAGATTCAGAATTTTTTGCCCATGATCTCTTCGGGGAGGTTCTTGCGAACCTTCGCCCTTGAGCCAGGGAGTTCTCGCTTGATGTTACCGGTCCTTTGTTCCTGCTAGGGATTCAAGATGGAACTCAAGTTAAGGAGTTGCGTCAATTAAAACCTTACCTTTCAATTATTAACTTGTGTTATTAATGAAAGAATTCATGATTGAGTGAAAAGACAAATTATCATTTTTGATGATTCAAGTATCCAAAAATACAATTTATGAAATTAAGAGATTGTGAAGCAAGCTAAGATCAATGATTTGTAAGCGAGAGGTTCCTCTACTTGCCTTAAGAAACACTGAATCTGACGGTGACGGCTAATTGGCGCAAGCAAAATTTCAAGAACCTTATTTTAAACCCGATCAAGCGCAATTATGAATGACATTGCTAAACAAAAATCTCTACCCTAGCACATGCAATTATTATGACAAAAACTTAAACAAAGAGGGTTTAGCCAATTACCTCCCTCAAAAGTGAGGGGAGAGGATACTACCACGCGGGAACGGGGATTTGGAGGCGCTTTGGTTAGGAAAACCCTAAATCGGAAGGAGCCTTGTGTGCTCCCGCCAATTAGAGCGACGAATGACGTCGAGGAGCACGAAACCTTAGAGATTGGACGATTATAAGATGTGCAAAAATTTGAAATGCAATTTATACCCCACTTGGAGCACAAATTTGCAAAATAAATCAAGCAAAAATCTGAATGGAGGAGGGAAGAGCGAGATCTTTACCCAAGGAAGTCAAATCCGACCATTCCCCTCGCAATCACCGGCCAAAACGACGGGGAAGAGGGGAGGAGGTGGCTGCCGACCCTTGACGAGAGGGGATATGGATGTCGGCCCTTGGAGGAGAAGGGGAATGCGGCAGATGGCCTCCTTGGAGGAAGGAGAGGTTGTTGCCGACTGTTGGAGGCTTATCCCGGCTCCTGGAGGTCGGCCATAGTAAGGGGAGATGGAGGAGAGGCTGCCGAAGGAAGGCGGAGCTGTCGGCCCTTGGAGGAGAAGGTGGCTGTCGGCCCTTGGTGGAGAAGGAGGTTGTCGGCCAAGAGAAGGATTGCTGCTGCCCTTGAGGAAGAGAAGGAGGGTTGCAGGAGGTGGCGCTTGCAGGAGGAGCAGGAGGCGATGACTTGCGTGCGGGATCGGGAGCCGCGGAAGACGGAAACATCGGGAGACGGGCGCTTGCGTGCGGGATCGAAAACCTTGGACCGTAAATTTAATCGGGGGGGGGGGGGGGGGTTGGGCTGCAGCTAGCGATTAGGAAAGAGATATTTGTTTTAATATCTCTCCTTTATTGAGTTGTTACAGTTTTTATCCGCCAGTGTGGGCGGTTAGCTGCTTTCTAGCCGCAGTTCTTATCCACCAGTGTGGGTGGTTAGCTGTTTTTAGTCGCAGTTCTTATCCTCCAGTGCGGGCGTTTAGCTACTTTCTGTCCGCAGTTCTTATCCGCCAGTGTGGCGGTTAGCTGCTTTCTGACCACAACTTTTGCCTCGTCCCCTCCCCCCGCCCCTCACATATGCTTTTATAGCTTTTTCCTTCCTTTTCTCTAGGCCCCACCTGATTGACGCTTCAGCGGTCTCCTGTTTCTTGCCGCCTGCTAGCTAAGTCTGCGACGGTCTCCTGTTTCTTGCCGCATGCTAGCTAAGTCTGCCCGCTGTCTCTCTCTTCTCTTGTCGTCTGCTTTGGCGGTCTCTCGCCTCTTGCTGCCTAACCGCCATTGCTGCCTGATCGCCCGGTCTCTCTCTTTTGGCGGTCTCCTCTCTTGTGGCCTGATTGCCAAGCTCCTGTCCGTCATTGTTTCCCGCTCACCTCGTTCAGCTCTGCTCCTGACTGCCGTTCGCCTGCTTCGGTTCGCCGATTATGCTCCCTGTCCTCCTTACCGCGGATAGGTTGATTGCCAAGGGTGTCTGCCCGCAAGTTCTCCTGCCCGGCGGGCCTCTTACTCACATCTTGACTGTCTGTCTTGCCTCCCTTGCCTAATCGCTTACCGCAAGTGTTCTTTTGTCACTGGTTTCTGACCATAGTTGGGTTACTGTCGAAGTTTGACCGTCGTCTTCTGCTTTGCCGCAATGGACTTGAATGGTGCATTGTCCCTTCCAGCTCGTACAACAACCCCTCTTCCTGAAGTTCGTGATGAGCTTCAGATTACCACTATTTCTCTTAGTGGGAAGAAGAATTTTTTTGAATGGGTGCACTCTGTTCGTCGCGTTCTTCAGACGATTGGTCTTTTGCATCATCTAACTAAGGCCACCCCTTCTGCACCTACTGAGGACTGACTCTGTGATGATGTCGTGTACAATCTTGGATCCCCAACTCCATGGATTGTTAACTTTACCGTATGACCATGTATCATGAAATGACAAAGACCATGTGGGATGAACTGCATTCCCTTTATTCAGGAAAGAACAACCTCCAACACCTCTTTGACATTGTCACAGATCTTCAATCTCCGACTCATGGGGTGATGGCGACTTAACCTCCTTTGTGGCAAGGTCCAAAACTTTAGTCGAGGCCTGGATTTAGCATCATCCTCCAACTGCAGATTTCACTGCCCAACGTGCTCAAAAAGATGCTGTTGGTATTGCCATGATGATGGCTCGTGTTCCGCCTCATCTCCACAGTGTCCGGGCTCAGATCCTCTCTTCTTTCAACACCCCTTCTCTCTCAGATGTTTGCTCCATGCTGTTGAAGGTGACATCATCCCCAGATGCTCCCGGACCTCCATCTCCGGCTCTCCTACAACACTTATCTCTACCTCACCCCAAGTCCTCCATCAGCTCGTGGAGGTCCCACCGGCTACCTAGGTTGAGGTCGCAGTGGCGGGCCTCGTCTCAAGTGTACTAACTGTTTAAGAGATGGACATCTTGAGGCCACCTGCTATCATAAGTATGGTATGCCTCCTCCCCACATGCCTCTGTTGTTGCTGATACGTCTTCTACCACTCGTGCCGACATTGATGCTATGCGCATCTAGCTCCAGCATCTCTAGGGGTTAATCAACATTCCGTCTGGCTCTGTTGCTTCTATCTCCAATGAAGGTATCTCTTGTCTCTTCTCTAGTCCACACTGGATTGTGGACTTCGGTGCCACACACCATATCACTCAGCAGAAACCACCTCAGTACTTGGTCTCTCCGCATCCCAAGTTTATCACAGTGGCTAATGGTGATACCGCTCATGTCTCCGGTTCCGCTAATATGCCTCCCAGTTCTTCTATTTCTCTTCGCTCGGTCCTTCATGTCTCGGTCTCTCCTTTCAATCTTTCGTCTGTTAGCCGTCTTACTCAAGATCTTGATTGTTTTGTTACCTTCACGTCTTTTTCCTTTGTTGTGCAGGATCGACAGACGCATAATATCATTGGTAAATGACGACTGTCTAACGGGCTCTACATTCTGAACGTTTCTCCCGCAGTTCTCTCATCTGTCACCTCTGTTGATTGACACAAGCGTCTTGGGCATGCTCCTCGTCCAGTTCTCAAGAAAGTTCTTCCTGATCCACATCTTCCCGACTTTACCTACGAGTCATGTATCTTCGGCAAACAACATCATTCTTTTTTTCCATCTCATTTTACTCAGAGCGATGATTCTTTTGATTTAGTGAACTCTGATATTTGGGGCCAGTATAAAATTGCTAGTGTTTCTGGTTATCGTTATTTCATTACTTTTATTGATGATTATTCTCGCATGACGCGATTATACTTACTGCATGATCGGTCAGATCTTACTCGTGTGTTTCGTGCTTTTATTATTGAGACTCACACACAATTTTTCACATCAATTAAAACTATTCGAACTGACTATGCACGTGAATATACCAGTCATGCTTTTAACAATCTCTGTACTGAGTTTGGGATCATCCACCACACCTCATGTGCTTATACTCAACAAAATGGTGTGGCTAAGCATAAAAATCGTCACCTTCTTGATGTCGCTCGCTCTGTTATACATAACAAATGCAGGTTCCCAAGTCTTATTGGCCCTTTGCGTGTCTACAACATGCTACCTCATCAATCGTCTGCCCTCCTCCGTTCTTAACTATGCAACCCCGTTTAGTCTTCTCTTTCCCTCCAAACCTCCCTTTTTCTCTCACTCCTCGGGTCTTTGGCTGTACCTGTTATGGTCATTATCTCGGTCCTTCCACTGACAAGCTTCCTCCTTGTGCTACCAAATATATGTTCGTAGGCTACTCCCGCACTCAAAAAGGGTATGTGTGCTACTCTCCCGACGATCACAAGGTTGTCGTTTCTGCGGATGTGACTTTCATTGAAGACCAACCTTTTTACTCTCTCCCTCCAGCTCCTCTTGCACCTCCAGTTGCAACTATACTCTTACCCTTGACCTTTGTTCTTTATGTTCGCGCCTTTCCCTGAAATCTTCTTTCTATTAACAGCCTTACTCATAGCTTGTCTTGTGTTATTTTTCCACCTTACTCATGTTTTTAGGGTCCGAGTGCAAAGCAGGTCCTTGGCTCTGGTAGGATGCGAGATGACCTCTATGTCCTGGATTGTGCTCCCACCAGTTCTACGGATCTCATGTGTTGGCAGTGTCAAATGAAACATCCCTCTATAAACTCTATGCAACTTCTTTTTCTTATTTTTTCTGTAATGTTTCAACATTTCACTATGATGTTTGTGAAATTGCTAAACAAAAGCGTTTCTCTTTTAGTCATATATCTTTGCCTCATATTGAATCTTTTGCCTTAATTCATTAAATGTTTGGGGGGCTTGTCCCATCCCATCTTTTTCTGGTCATCGCTGGTTTGCTACCTTCATATTCTTACTCCCATAGCTAATAAAAATGTAGGTTTATTTGACTAATAAGAATGTTGTGTTCAAATTATTTCATGCTATGATTGTTACCCAGTTTAATGATACATTTAAGATTCTTCGATATAATAATGGTACTTAGTGTATTTAGTTGTTGTTCAGTTCTTAGTCTCTCATAATATTATTCAGCAAACTAATTGTGTGGTTAGTTCCGCTTAGAATGAGGTTACTGAGGGGAAGAATAAACATCTTCTTGCGGTTGCATGATCTCTTCGTTTTACTTTCCATTTTCCGGGTCTTTATTGGGGTGAAGTAGTTCTCACTACGACTCATCTCATTATTCGCCTTCCCTCTAGCATTCTTGATTCGCTTCCCTTGCCTCTACACTTTGGGTTTCTCCTGTTTGGTTGCATCACGCTTGTCCACATTCACAAACCTAATCGTGGAAATCTTAATCCTTGCACACTGCGATGTGTCTTTGTTGGCTATAACCCCACTTAGAATGGGTATAAATGCTACCATCATCTTGCCCGCATGACATGTGTCTATGAATGTTACATTTTATTAATTTGAACCCTATAATTATAAAATAATGACTCTCAATTTATTCTGAAATTTAATTCAATTTTGAGTTACAAGATTAAGTGGGTGAATGAATTTTTGTAAGTTTCAAAGAATCTCATAAATGGAGTTAAAACACCCATAAAAACCTCTATTTTATTTAATGAGTTTAAACCCTTTCCTTGGAAATAGTATTCGACACCCTGGACAACCTTTCAGAATCGAGAACCTCTCTGTTTCTGAAGGGAAGTGCCAACCCGTGACAATACCTCGCAAATCTCCCTGCTAGATCCCCGATCAACGCCAACAAACCCTCCTGAAGACTGATCGATGTCCGACGAACCTTTCACCACTCATTGTTAGCGAGTTCGAGCATATTAAGCGCCGTTCGAGTACTCTCATGTTCATCTTCTTCATGTGCCGCCGAAGTTCCATGCCCTGACGCTTAGTATCCTGCTCCATTCGGTAACCCGTTGTACCCTCTTTCCCACTCAACCAACTCCATCTCCCCCGCTCATCCACAAAAAAAGCCTACCTCCCCCAACACCTTCCCTGTTTCCATTCCCGATACCGTCAAACCCCTCATATCCCCTGTTTCACCTATTGACTAGCCCAAACCCAAACTACCCCCACAAAGCCCTTCTTGAGTACACTACATTCCTTTCTCAGTCAAACATCCGTTGATTATACCTGATTAGGGCTTGATTCGTGTTGCGGGTGTAAGGGAAATCTCAACCAAGGTAGTCTCTCACTCATTTTATGTTATCATAATTTTATGCAAAACTTTTAAGTGATCAAATTTAAAGCTTGCTCACAAATTTTTCCATTCCCATTGACGTTGTTTTGCTGCCTTTTATTCTCCTTATTTTGCTTGCATATTGTATATGCAAATTCGCTGGAGGAAGGAAAACTTATTACTTTTAGTTTTCTTGCTAATAAACTAGTTAAATTATCAAACTATACGAATTTTTGACCAAGGTTTGAGCATGCGCCCGAAAAATAATCATTGTTAGAACCGAGTTTTATCTCCTTTAATTTGTTTCAAAAATTAGGTTACATCAAATTCCTAACAAATTCGCAGCAGTTCATGCATGCACCCAAAGTCAGACATAAGGAAGCTGCTCACATGGTTCTTAGATACTTGGAAACTTATCTAGAGAAAGAAATCATTTTCTTCTCCAAGGTGTCTAATGACCACACTAAGCTAAGTTTGGAAGTGTACACTGATGCAGATTGAGTAGGATCCATCATATTGAAGATCCACCACAGAATGCTGCTCCTTCATTGGTGGCAAAAAATAGAATGTCGTGGCCCGGTCGAGTGCAAAAACATAATTTAGATCAATGACTCAAGCTATTTGTGAGTGCATATGGCTAAAAAAAAATTAATCTGATGAGAGATCTTAAACTTCCGGTAGAAATACCAATTTAAATATACTGTTAATACAACAGTCATTAACATTGCTCACAATCTGGTCCCACATAACAGTACAAAAATATTGAAACCGACAAGAATTTCATCAAAGAGAAGATATGAAACGGGAACCTTATGTATTCCTTTCGTTCAGTCAAAAGATCAATTGACAGAAGTCTTCGCCAAATGCCTTAACAAGGCTTCTTTTCAACTTAACATTGATAAGTTGAACATGTTTGACTGCTATGATCAACTCTAGAGTGGGTGTAAAGAGAATGTGTCCAAGGTTTGGTTGAACTGGTTTGTTTTTAATTTAGTTCCACGATAAATTATTAAGGGAAGCGTTACACTTTAGAATGGAAGAAATGCCTATCTTTTAAGAACTACATACTACAACGTTCCAACGATTGTTTTTCATGTCATTGCAATAATTATATTTATAGACAAGTGGATTGTCAAGATATCTTTTGTGATAAATCCATTGGAAATCTCAATCTATTTGAAGTACTAGTGTGTAGATAGACCCATGGGAAATATCAATCTATTTAAAGTATTAGCGTCTCTGTGTAAATTTTGTTATTTGTTTGTATGCATGTGTTTGTTTTTCCCCTCTCCTAGTAGTCTGTTATGGTCTCGAATCGTTGCCGATCTAGACCGTGTGAGAGGACCCGAGGAGGAAGATGAACCCCACGGTTCGGAGGAGCCCGTGGTGAAGGCCGTCGTGACTGTAGGAGTAACGCGGGAGGAGAAGCCGAGAGAAGAGAGGAGAGCGAGGCGAGGAGGCCGGCGATACCCGAGCGGATCGCGGAAGCAGCGGCGCTAGCTAGCGGCGCTAGCTAGCGGCGTCGCGGTAGTGGGCGACTCGGCGAGCAGCCGACGCGCTAGAGGCGGCGCTAGTTAGGGCACACGCGGTTTGGACGAGAGAGGGGAAGAGAGAGGGGGATTTGAGGATAATTTCTTGCTTGCCTTCCCCCTCACGCCCAACCGGACCCTATAGGTCCAAGACCAACCAAACTGGACCGGCTCGGTCCAAACATCAAAACAAGGAAATAAGGTTCGCGCCCCTCACCTGGGCTTACTACAAGTGAGCACAACAGCTGAAATTAAAGTGCAATATGAAAAGGGCATCAGGCGGCTTCAGTTGGTTGGCGACGTCGGTAAGTGCGCCCCCAATATGGATCCGTCGCGTCGAGTGCCGTAACATAATCACTGAAGCAATTCGACAGGTCATTGACATCTGTATGATTCAGCTCCAGAAAGTTGGTAAGTTTAATGCTTGTAACTATCTAACATCAAAATGCTTCTCTTCTTCATCCCGTATTTGTTACCTCTTCATTGGACTTTTAAGCTGGAGAAGCTAAATATTTTTAATGGTTGTGCTTACTTTTTCCATTAGTGCAATACACCTTCGTCTTCAGTTTTTTGCATGCCTTTATTCTGGAGCTTACTCTAAATTCCATAAGCCAATTGTTTATTTTTCTCCTATTCCCCCTCTTTTGTACTTTTAACCTGTAGAAGATGAGGTATTTAATTCTTATTTGTATTATTTCATGAGCAAAATATTACTGCTTCTTCTTTATTGTCTTAATTCATGTAAATCAAACAAAGAATTGTTTCTATGGTCAAAAATTTTGACTTCAAATTTCTCTTTTGGTATCTTGCAACAAAATCTTTTCTTTAGTTGTTTGTATTGCTTCAAGAGGACTTAACAAAAAAAATTTGTTTCTTTTCTGTTTGTTATTCGTGCAAAAACCATATTTTGCTTTCTTTTCTAGTTACTGCTTGTGCATAAGCCACTGATTAGTTGAGCGCTTTTTAATAGTTAGTATTGATTATTAGTGAATTTCTTCTGAAACTTTAACATTGTAAATTTGTTCTTTCTTGTCAGGCTCAGCCAAGAAGATCACGCAATCAGTCGATGTTTATTCAGCCTGGCTCATGTTCAATTGCATTTCGGTCTGATGCTGCTATATTGCTGTTAAGAAAAGCATTCAAAGATATGCCTCTTGGAATTGTTTGCCGTACAGTATGTCTATCTTCCACGATTGTAATGCTCTGGTTCCTCGAGTTAATTACATTTTCTATTAATTTTTTTTTTCTTCAATTTCTTCTAGGCTGCAAGAGCTTTACAAAAAATTATGGGCCCGATCATACCTCTAGAACAGCCTACACCCATTGGCTCAGCATTATCTTCCATCTCGGATGAAATAGATTCAGCTGAAATGCCAATTCGTGCACATATTGCTGATTATTCAACCTTGTTTGGAGAAGAATTTAAACTACCCAATGAGAATTGGGATGTTGATCTTGTGAATGTGCTGGATATTGCTTCACTTGAAGAAGGCATTCTCCATGTGCTATATGCTTGCACATTACATGTAAGTGCTGATATAAAGTTACTCGAATCTTTCCAAAATGAAAAGGTTTTATACAGTACTCCCATTATATGATGAGTTTATATATTTTTAGCTCCATTTTAGTACCTAAAAATATCTTTTATAACCATCTTTACTCAACTAAAACTCAAATTTGATTGTAGGTCTGTGATGTTTGCTTATATTTGAACCTATTACCTTTTTTTTAAACTTCTAATTCCGTCATTTGACATGGTTCTCTAATAATTGCACAGCCTGCACTCTGCTGCAAGCTGGCTGACAGTAATTTAGAGTTTTGGTCGGTATTGCCACTCATACAGGCATTGCTCCCAGGTTTTTAATCTCTTTAAGTTCTGCATTAATATGAGCTCTTTTTAAAAGCAACATAATTCTAACTTCATTTTATCTTTGCAGCCTTACGTCCACCGGTTAATAGTCTAGATCGAGTGGATGAGTCCTTTGGACAGTGGAAGCATCCTTCTATTGAGCAAGCTCTTTCACAGGCTTGACCCTTAATCTTGTATTTTGCTCATATTGCCCAAATGTAAGCTGCAAATATGTAAAACTCATCTAATTATTATGTCAGATAGTGACAATGGCTTCTTCATCAACTTTCCGCCCTCTCCTTCATGCTTGTGCGGGATATTTGTCGTCCTACCGCTCATCACATGTTTGATACTTTCTCATTATGTTATTTTCTGCTCTTCTCACAACAATGATTTGTAATATTTTTAGGTGTCAGGTGTTAGGAACAATTATTTAGGTTGAACAAAGAAATAGGCTTGCCACTGCTAAAATTTGTATATTTTAAATTTACTTTTTCTAAAATTTCAATGATTCCATCAGGCAAAGGCAGCTTGTGTACTTATTGATCTATGTAATGGGTTGTTTTCACCATGGATATCAACCATTACAGCAAAGGTATCCTATTCCCACTCCTCTATTGTGGTTGCCATCTTCAACCTCTCATACGTAGTAAACCATTTTGGTTGTCATTAATTGTTGATTTTTTTTATTAGGTGGATTTGGCAATTGAACTTATCGAGGACCTCTTGGGTATAATACAGGTGTTTTTCATTTTACTTGATTTTTTTCTTGCCTATATAATTTAATTTGTATTCTTCAATATCTTTTGTTTCTCCTTTTTATACATGGACTCTCTGTAAACCCACCATAATATATATATATATATATATATATATATATATATATAATCAGGTGAGTTAGGTACTAACTGGAATTACCGTCTGCTAATAATCACCCTAGCTATACCAGGTGATTGAGCTGACCTTATGTATCATTCTTGACCTCTGTCCTTATTAAATTTCTGAGAGTATTGTTGGCAACTTCTGTGCTTGATACTGTTTAGAAAGGTAGGACGTTCCGGTTTCTGTCCATCACATGACCATATTTTGTTTTATGTGAAGTAGATCTAGTGGAGTGAGGTGGGCCCGAGATTATTCCACCATTCTTAAAATTATCGCTAGGATTTGTGCTGGCCCTTGTGCTCATTAGTTTGGCCCTTTAAAAGTTTTGAGGGGCCGACATAAATGTAGAATGCGCTAGAAGAGTTGCTGATGAGGATTACAGTTCGAGAGCTCGTCATCGCCCACTAGGCCCCGCCTGAGTTAATGTTCGCAGGAGGTGTTGATCGAGTCGTTTTTGGATGATCTGAGTCCGTAGTCGCGTCCGTAGCGGCCTCAACATATTTATGCATATATTTATGTATTTTTTAGTTTTAGAGATTTGACAACCGTAATGATTATGCGATCTAGGCCGTTGATAATGATTGCTCTAGAGTTGTTATCTATTTAACAATATTTGGGCTGGTTGTATGCTTCATGGCATATTTTGTAGGTTTTCCCGAGATCCACCGGTCTAGGTGCAGACTCCTAGATATTATCGTCCTCCACTCCCCCTCTATTTCTTTGTGTTGATGCCTTGCACCCAACCCTCATTCTCAGCTGCCAACCCCTTGGAAGTCTCTTCTAGCACCTGCCGACCAGCACCGAACTTCCACTCTGCTTAATTGGTGATGAGGACCAATTTAGAGCTCCCTTATCTAGGAGATCTACGGTTCAAGCCTCATCCTCAACAACCCTTCATTGGAATTAACGGTTGCGGCCAATCAGGTTTGTGGAGATGGGTTGGGGTCACTGGTCTCCAGACCTATAACGCACCCACAGACCAGGGCGTTACATAAAATGTGCACTTTTCAATTGGTGATGAGGACCAGTTTAGAACTCCCTTATCTAGGAGGTCTGGGGTTCATTCCCCAGCCTCAACAACCCGCCCTTGGAATTTGCGGATGCTGCTAATCAGATCCGTGGAGGGGTTGGGGTCACTGGTCTGCAGACCTGTAGGGCACCCACAGTAAACTGGGGCGTTACAACCCATAGGGTCATTGTAGGTATGAAAAGATTAATCTAAAGTTCTCCTTCTCTCCCAAGCTTCTCTCTCTCTCTCACGCTTCTTCTCTCTCCAGCTCCTCTTCTCATCTTAGTCCTCATTCTATGGTTTACCCCTTGTATCCCCGCCTCCATCCCTACCTCCGATGAAGCCTCGAAGGAGGCCCGTAACAACTTGGTATCAGAGCCTCGCCCTCCGTCGCCCCTACGCTGCGCAAACCCCCTGTCGCCAACGCCCTCACGCAACCACCTAGCTCTCCATCCACAAGCTGCGACCAATCCCGTGCACGCTCTAATTCCTGACAACGTCTTCTGTCTGCATCCAATACGACTGATACCTGCGTCGAAGGAGAGGTCGACAGTGCCTTACGGGAAGCCTCCACCTACGTCGCAAGCTTCCATCGACTACTCTCATCTGCTTCCAGCGATGACAAGATGGCTAGGGTTGCAAAGCCCTCCAGAAGAAGCAATTGAGGCCTCGTCGTCTACCGAAAGAAAGTCCGACTGTGCCTTCTTCTTCTTTCCGTGCACGGGCGCCAGTAGCAGCAACTCCATTGTCCCCAGCAGCAGCGCCATCGTCCCTATCGTTCGCAGTCGGAAGGTGACGTCCAGAAACCCACATCGACACTGTCGACTGCCGCCTGCGATCGAACCGCTCTTGTCATTCTCGCAGCCACTCGCAAGCGCCACGTCCTCTCCCATCCAGCCGACAGATTTCTCTCGAGCAACCCGTCTTCAATCGTGCTGAGCAACCCGACAAGCTACTATTGTGCAGTCTGTCATATCATCGAAACCCCACGTCGCTTTTCTCTCCTCGAGCCCACCACAAAAACAGATTGAGCGCTCTTCTCCAAAGTTTAAATTATTTGATTTCTTTAATTATTTCTTAATTGAGTTAATTTCGTAATCAATTATGGACGTGAAGCTAAGAGCTATTGAGGCCTGTATCTTTCGCTCGCTGATGGATTCATATCATACCTCCATGTCGCAACTCATCGCTGACATCTGCAATGGGTCGAGGATGTCGACTACTCCGTCGTGGCCGACGTTTTCACAGTTGCCACCCATGCCACTGTCGGACTCTGCAGAACGGCCTCCAGCGCAGCTTCCGCCTCCCCCACCGTTGATTCCACTACATCATTTTGCAGCTCTCACCGCCAGCCGACGACGGCCTCCTCTTCCGCCGATTCTCTGGCCGTCATATCTGATGCGACCAACCTCGTTCGTCCGCCAACACACACCACCTTTGTCTTCCCTGCCAACGACTCGCCTCATGCAGTTGCCGCCACCGACATGCATTGATGTACCACCTCTCTCCACGGTGGTCATCACCCCGCCGCCTCCGCCGCTTGTTTTGTCGGCCCCTGCTCCATCGTGTCCGCCGTTTGCGCCACGGCCGCTCGTACCACTGCTGGACCATGTCAACCGCCTTTCGACGCAACCTCCACCTCCATCGAACCCGCCTCCACCGCCACCATTCCCTGCTTTGCAATCACCTGCTCTGCGAGGCCCTGCTCCACTGACCCCTCCGATCATCTCTCCGCCTGTTTTGTCGGCCCGCTCTCTGCCGGCTTCTACTCTGCCTCCTCCGACCGCTTCGGTCCCTCTTCTGCCGGCCCTGGCTCCGCCGGTCCCCGCTCTGCCGGTCCCTTCGTTCGCCTTGTCGTTGCTGCCTCGCGCCGTCCTCCCGGCCCGGCTAGACCCGTTCCTCCTGCTGGCCGATGTCTCCTCGGCCAAGTCGCCACTTCTGTTTTCCACTGCTCCGCCGGACCAGCCGACCACATTCCTTCCGCCGCTCGTCGTTCTGACGGCGCTGCCACCACTCAATACCACCAACGCCGCATCGACGTGCTACCAGGCACTGTTTTGACGCGAAATCAAGGAGCTAGAGGTGTCGATCATCCTACTAGGGTTCGAGATTGGGGACAAGCTTGATTTCAAGGACAGATGAAGATGATAGAGGCCCACGATGTCAGTTATTGATAGGGGCCTAATAGTGGTCCACAACGTCAGTTATCTAGTAGTTATATTATTAGGCTTATTTATGTTATTGAGTCGAGTCTTTATGTATTGAGACAAGTCGTTATTATCAAGTCGAATCGTAGTCTTAGCGTCGTAGGATTTTTATATTTACGCATCTGTTGTTGTATTTACGATTATGCCATTAGGGGTTCTATTTAAGGGAACTCATTGGGTCATTGCAGGTATGAAAAAATTAATCTAAAGTTCTCCGTCTCTCCCATGCTTCTCTCTCTCTCTCAAGCTTCTTCTCTCTCTAGCTCCTCTTCTTCCTCATTCTAGGGTTTACCCCCTGTATCCCTGTCTGCATCCCTACCTCTGACGAAGCCCTGAAGGATGCCTGTAACAAATGTTTTCAACAATAAAGGATTTTGGAAAAGGTCTTCAGAAATTTGTATATTGTTATGTATTTTCGACAATATAAGATCTCAAATGTTGAATAAGATCCTTTAAGCTCTTGAGTGTTGTATGGATTCTATTCTTCCTTGCTTCAATCTAAAGAAGAACTAATAGATGATGTTTTGAGAGCTATCAATTCTTTCTCAACTCTACACTATTTTTTCAGTGTTTCATTGAATTTCATTCTTTTATATTTCTGTGGATATGGATGGTGACTTAAACAATTTGCCTTTATTTCTTTTATCTTTTCTCCCCTAGTCTCCAATAGGATGAATGCATGCACTGTAGCAGAGATCGAATTTGCTGCTAACGACCCTATTCAAATGAATTTATATCAAATGTTCTGAATTAAATAGGTTCATTGACCTCTGCTCGACGGTCGAGGATTTGCACTATTCACCCTCTCGACTATCAAGTGACTCTCTGCTAGATGCGCAACACTCAAAGATTGGCTCTATATTCTCATCCTTCTTTTTAACGGCCTTTTTGGAAAGTACTCGGTTCAAATGAGAATACTTTGGAAGTCGTTGGTCTATCCTCAAGAAAATTTCCACATGTGGTGCCTTCTATGTCGAGTTTTTCTTGCAAATACTACTTTCAGTTGTAACTAGTAGACTTAGCATCTTTTTTTGGATAGTTGTCCTCAATGCTACTCAAGGTAGTCCTTGCCCGACTGTATTCACAAGGTTCTGGTAGGTGGCTTTCTTGGTAGAGTTCACATCACTGAGGAGTACTCTTTGTAATCGTCGCATTTGTTTAACGCTGGTGTTGTCTCTTGTTGTGTGTTATCCTCAGAGCAAGGGCCCCCTTTTACGAATAGAGCACTCATGTGGTTCGCCACTCCGTTTGGGGTTTTATCTTGGAGGCAACAGTCTTCATGCACTAGTTCTATTTGAGAAGATGTAGTAGGCTTCCTTTCCTTCTGCTTCTTTCACCAATTTTTGGAGGACTTGTGTTTTTGTTGTTGCATAAGCTGTTCTTTCGATTCCCCTTTTGGATTAAGCGAATGACCTAGTGCTTTTGTTGGATTTTTCTAGAGGTTGTTGACTATTGGCATACTCGGTTGGATTAGATAGTGTTAATGACTTTTTTATTAGGGCTTCTCTTTCTTTTTCTTATGGAACAAAATTAGATGATTCTTTTAAGCGGTTATGATGTTCTTGGCTTCGTCTAGATGGAGGTTGAGGCTTTGGCGATTAATATTTTACATTTGTGCATCCTTCTCCAGTTGTATATGTTGGTTACTCCATGGGCAAAAACCATTCCTGTCTCATGAGTATGGGTTTTTCAGATGACTTGGTAGATATCTAGTGGTACAACTTCAACACACACACACACACACACACACACACACCTCCTTGACGTCGTTTCAAGTGATTATGGATTTTAGTTGGCATTGACGACTATTTATTTCTCAGTATTTATTTGTATCCATCCCAAGGAACACACAGGTGGGCGGTTCTCTAGGCGTAAACGACCAAGTTGTTTGTATCCGATTAGGTTATTCTCGCTCCCCGTGTCCATAATCACTGACACAAGTTCTATCATCACTTGGATCCTCAGCGTGAACACGTCCTCCTTTGTGGATCCCGTTGATCCTTTGGCTTTCTCCTTCGGTCTAACCATTAGGGGAAAACTCGAATCCGCTAGAATATATTGTTCTAGATCCTGAAATGGGTCGACTACATAAGCATTGACTTTCTGTGATCACCAACCTTCTAAATTTTTTCCAGGAAGAGTACATGATGCAATTTCCAACACTTCTCTCTATCGTGTCCTTTGATTTTACAATGGTCACAATAGTGATGAGTACGCTTCCAAATCACTAATTGCTCCCATTTTTGAGGTTGGTCCTTTTGGTGGGGGAACCTCTTCTTTTCGGATTGCTTCCGCCGCTCTCTACCGTCCCTTGCTGTTTAACTGGCTTAGTTCTTCCTCCCGACTGTAACACCCCAACTTAGTTTATCAAACAAATCAGCAGTCCGGCCGGGCCCCGTGATAAGAAGAAAACTAAGTAACAGTATTTAAATTGATTCATAGCAGGCATACGAAAAAGAAATGCTACAAGAGTACTTACAACGGAAATAACGAATGAAACTAAGGGTAAAGTGTTACTTAAAATCTGAATCCACAGAGCCACTAAAATTGAAAGAGTCAACATACTTAAAAAACTGAAATCTTATACATAGTCTGTTACAAGAAACATCAGAGAATCTGGATACATATCCTAAATCACAAAACAGTACTGGAGGAATGAACTACTGAAAGAAAACAAACTATAAGGGGAACATTGGCAATCACGCTCATCATAAGCGCAACACCCCACCTGTGACCCCTGTAATAATAAGCCCAAAAATGGGTCAGCCCAACTGGAGAGTAAGAAAGACCATTCTTCTTAGTGACACTAAAAAAAATATTTGGAAGAAACATGCGTGCATGCTTTTAAAATAATAATTTCATGCTATGAAAAGAAAAATATTTCCTGTTATACTATGCATGTCTTTCTAAAAATGCTTAACATAAATATCTGTTCTAGTTTTTAAATATCTTAAGCATAATTATTCAAACTCCGGAAGGAATAATTAACCATATTACCATTTCTAATTTTTGCCGTATGCTGAGAAACTGTTTATGCGCATTCTAACGATCTGAGTCCCAACTAACGAACGCAGAGGTTCTAGTGTCCCACGGACACAGACTCGCATCTTCTGAATTTCTAAATGGAGCAAAATGTCTCCCTGTAGTTTGAGGCTCATAAGGTCTACTATGCCCCATGAGTAAGATAGTGCGCTTCTATCTATCACGAAGGAGAAAGTCTCAATCATGCCTCCTAATAGCATTTTCCGTTACCTATTGGATTCTAAATTGGTTCAACAGACTAAATATATGTCGTACTTCGTTAACATGTTGAATGTTGATGTCTAGATAAATGCAGTTGTATAACATTATAAAATTTTCCTCCTAATATACGAGGATACTATCTGTGCATATAACTATTTGGTATGTCTAACTTAAAAGAATATAATTTCTTACCGTTGCGTTGCGGCGCTCGTACACAAGACGCGGCGGCATATTTGTCCACGTTACTCTGGAGACAAAATAGGGATCGCTTCTGATTTACCTCGAAGTCCTCTTTCCCCAAATCACCTTGCGGACCCTAACTGGGAAAAATATCAGCACTTACATACTCCCCCTAAACTTCACGCATGAAATAATATTAAAGAAGGGAAGAACAAGTCACGAATAATTTACCACGTCTCTATTGGTGAAAGTTTGAAATTCCTGAAATGAGATTAATGGCACCTAACTTGCACGAAGACCGTCTATTCACCCTTAATAGACACACAATTTTTTTTTACGGATGGAGATAAGGTTCAATTGGAACTTCTGAATAACTATTGTTTGAGAGCGGCGTTGAAAATTTAGGAAGGAATCGACGATACCTGTTAAGGGTTCACTAGAGGAAGTCGATAGATCACAACCGGAACAGTCTGTCACGCAAGGCTGTTGAGGAAGGGACTACCATATCTGATCAGAAAATCTGGATGGCTGAAGTAGAACAGAAATCTATCGGTCTCCTTGGAAATCGAGGCGGCAACGACCAGGTTCCCTGACAGAAGACGACTATCCTTGATCCCGCAGACGGGCCGCAAAAGAGAACTCCCGTGCTGTCGAGTGGAAGCGACAAGGAAGAACTTCCCGAGAAAAGAGCGTGATCGGCACTGGGTCTTGAGGTCGACGAAAACGAGAGAAAACGCCTGCGTCGATGACGTAGAGGGCTCGCCGGCTCTTGCTAATGCACTGGACTGCTGGTAATTTCGTCTACAACGACGATTAGGGCCAGGAGGAAGATCGACGGGGATTTGCCTGGGGCGTCGGCACGAGGAGGAGGAAGATACAGGCAGTTGCGTCGATCGACTGTGTAAGGAGATGCGGTTACGTAAGTGAGCGGAAAATGATATAGCGCACGTTGAGAGGAAAACTGAAGGGACGCGTGGGTTTAGGCTGCCGGTTACGGGAAATAAATCGTGGCTTGCGGTTTTAGGATGATTTGATCCGTGAAGATAATGAGAGAGAAAAGGAACATTGGCTGAGTTTCTTTTTAGGAAACTTTAAACTTATAAGATAAATTGTAAACCAAATCTATCATTCCTTAAGAGCTGTTATGCCTACACGCCACGCTCCATAAAAATGTTAAAATGCGTCAAATAAAACTCCAAATACTTTTGTTAATACATTTTCAATGCGCACCCATTGATCGTATTACAATTGTACCTCGATCCAACGTTGGCTTGGTCAATCTCGCTCGAGGTCAGGCCCTGTGACCAAATTTTGTTTTGCGCTTTAAATTATGGGTGTTACAAATCTCCCCTCCTAATAAAATTTTCGACCTCGAAAATTATAACCCTACCTGAGTCAAAGAGGAAAGCACAGTCTTCATTTTTCCGGAGTTCATCTTCTCTTTCCCAAGAATACTCTGGTCGGCCACAGTTCATCCAAAGGACCTTTACAAAACAGATCTCTCTATTTCTGAGCTTCTGAATCCTTGAGTCCACTATCCTGACTGGCTTGATATTAATACTAAGATTTGATTCGATTGGTGCTTCTTCAGTACTGATTATCTGACTGGGATCTCTGACCGCTCTCCTCAGATAGGAGACGTGGAATACGTCGTGTAGACCACTCATTTCCTCGGGCAAGGCCAATCTATAAGCAACCTCACCTATGCGCTCCAGCACCTCGAAAGGACCAACGAACCTTGGACTCAACTTCTTCATCCGCTTGATTCGAGAGACGCCCTTGACTGGTTTGACCTTCAGATAAACATAGTCTCCTACGCTGAACTCCACTGATCTATATGCCTCTGATCATAGTATTTGGCCTGACGATCCTGTGCCATCTTCATACGCTCCTGAATGAGTTTGATTCGAGCTGTGGTCTTGTCCACCCACGATTCTTTGTTGGAAGACCTCTCCTCAACTTCAGCCCAGCACAACGGTGTCCGACACCGCCTACCATAAAGAGCCTCAAAGGTGTCATCCCAATGCTAGCTTGAAAACTATTATTGTAGGAGAACTCTGCAAGGGTGACATACATCTCCCATTTACCTCCAAAATCTAGAATGCACATACGAAGCATATCTTCCATGGTTCTATTCGTGCGCTCTGTTTGCCCATCTGTCTGGGGGTGGAAGGCCGTACTGAAGAGTAGCTTAGTCCCCAGACGTTCCTGAACATATTTCCATTCCTTGGAGGTAAATCTGCCATCCCTATCTGAAATAATAGTCTTGGGCACACCATGGAGTCAGACTATCTCATCTACATACAACTGAGCCAATTTCGGGCCTTGATCCGTTTTCTTATTGGGAATGAAATGGGCAACCTTGGACAGACGATCGACTATAACCCATAACGAGTCATTCCCACTCCGCGATCGGGGAAGGCCGTGAACAAAATTCATCGATATATCCTCAAAGCTCCACTACGGAATTGGTAGGGGCTTCAACTTGCCCCCTGGTCTCTGGCACTCGGCTTTAACCAACTTGCATGTTTCACACCTTCCAACATATTCTGCTACATCACTCTTCAAACCTGACCACCAAACTGACTTCTTGAGATCTGTATACATCTTCGTGCCACCCGGATGTATCGAATATCTGGAATTATGAGCTTCAAACAGGAACTCCTCTCGAAGGCGACCAACGTCTGGAATGCAAACTCTATTATCAAAAGAAGTAAGCCCTCCTGAATGCTGAACCTCTCCTTCTGACCAGCCTGGTTCAAGTCCCAAACCTCTACCATCTTCGGATCTAGGGGTAAAGCCGTTCTGATCCTATCTTTAATATCGCAAGTGATTTCCATCCAATTTAACCTTGCAGAACCAAGCGTGGTATGATACTGATCTTCAATCTCTCCAGAGCTCGCACAAGCTCTTCCTGCTGAGTCTTGAGGGCATAATTCGAACCTCTCCTATTAAGCGCGTCAGCTACCACGTTTGCTTTCCCCGGGTGGTATTGGATACCAATATCATAATCTGAGAGGAATTCCACCCACCTACGCTGCCTCATATTAAGCTCTTGCTGATCATATATATACCTGAGACTCTTATGATCCGTAAAGACCTCACAACGAACTCCGTAGAGGTAGTGTCTCCAAATCTTCAAGGCGTGGATGACCGCTGCAAGTTCCAAATCGTGCACAGGATAATTTCTCTCGTGAACCTGTAACTGCCTGGAGGCGTAAGCTATGATCTTACCATGCTGCATAAGTACACAACCTAACCCTTGACCTGAGGCATGGCTATATATCTGAAATCCTTCTGAGCCTAAAGGTAAGCTCAAAATCGGGGCGGTCATCAATCTAGATTTCAACTCCTCAAACGCAAACTCACACTCAACTGTCCACGTGAAGGCTTTCCCCTTCCTGGCAAGTGTTGTCAAAGGTAGCGCTATTCTTGAGAAGTCCTTAATGAACCTCCTGTAATATCCTGCTAGACCGAGAAAACTGCGAACTTCAGTCACTGCCTTCGGCCTTGGCCAATCCTTTATTGCTTCTATCTTTTTCGGATCCACCGCGAGACCCTTCTGACTGATGACGTGTCCCAAGAATGCAACCTCTGAAAGCCAAAACTCGCACTTTGAAAACTTGGCATACAACTGATTCTTCCTGAGAGTGCTCAACACTGTCCGGAGGTGCTCGGCGTGATCTTCTTGACTCTTTGAATAAACCAAAATGTCGTCTATGAAGACGATAATGAATCGGTCTAGTAGTTCTCGAAACACCCTATTCATCAGATCCATAAAGGCGGACGGGCGTTAGTTAGCCCGGAAGGCATGACCACAAACTCATAGTGTCCATACCTAGTGCTGAACGCCGTCTTCTGGATGTCCACATCTCGAATTTTCAATTGGTGGTAACCCGACCTCAGATCTAACTTGGAGAACGTGCTAGATCCCTTAAGCTGATCAAACAAGTCGTCTATCCTGGGAATATGGTACTTATTTTTAACTGATAGTTTGTTCAGCTCACGGTAGTCTATGCATAATCTCAGGCTACCATCTTTCTTCTTAACCAACAGCACGGGGGTACTCTAAGGTGAAGTGCTGGGGCGAATGAAACCCAAGTCGGTCAATTCTTGCAACTGGATCTTCAACTCGGCAAGTTCTCTGGGAGCCATTCGGTAAGGACTCTTGGCCACTGGTGCAGCTCCAGGTACAAGATCTATCTGGAAGTCAATCTCTCTGGTAGGAGGGGCACCAGGTAATTCCTCTGGAAAGACATCAGGGAACTCCTTAACAACAGGCACTTCAAGCAGATCAACCTTGGCTTCTGCATTCATCAGTACCAAGAAGGTTGCACAACCCTTATTGATGCATCTTATAGCCTTGATTGAGGAAATTATCAAATTGGATACTCCCTTCATGCATTGGAAGGTAAAGGCAACTTGGTTGGGTCCTTCGAACTGTATCACCTTATTCCTGCAGTCAATCTTTGCATTCACAACCGATAACCAATCCATACCCACTATCAGGTCGAATCCTGCAATGGGGAGGAGTAAAGCTTCTACAGTGATTTCAGTTTCTCCAAACCACACTGGAACTCTACACTTATTCCTGGTCTGCAAAAAGGATCCATTAGGCATCATAACCTCTAACGATGCTGACTCTGGAAGGACTCCTAAACCCAGTTTACGCACCAGAGATTTTGCTATGAACGAGTGTGAGGCACCCGTGTCAAAGAGAATCTTGGAGGGAATGTTTCGTATCATAAGTATTCCTACATGCATGAATGCAACAAAGGTATTATTTTAGTGTCACTAAGGATAGAAGTGTTAAATCGTCTAGGACGTACACATACCTGTCACCACGTCCTCCTGATCTTTAGCTTCCTGCTGGCCTAGCCCATAAGCTCTGGGTTGCACCGGACCTCGTCCTGCAGTATTTTTCTCCTCGGATCCGACATGAGCCTTTCCTTTGTCGGTTCTGCTAGGACCACCGACCTCAAACTTCGACTACAAAAGAATCATAATTATAGGCCTACTGAGGGAAGGGTATAACTTAAGAAGATTACTCATGAAATTTCGTACCTGAACCACGGGAGTTCCCTGGCAGTAACGGGCTATATGTCCCGGTTGTTGGCATTTGTAGCAAACTCCTGCAGCAACTAAACACTCACCCAGATGGTGGCGGTAGCATTTAGGACAGAGGGGGTAATCTTTGACCTTGGACTCGGTTTAACCCCCTTTTTATCATCAGATCTCTGCTTCTTGTTCTAGTTCTTTCCTTGGCTATTCCTATTCTGCTGCTGCTGTGGTGCATCCTGAGGCCGCTTCGAACGGAAATTGTTATGCTTTTGCACCTTCTGATCAGCTTCCAGCTTCCTCGCTGTGTCCACCAAGCTCCTGTAATCGGCATTTACCATCGTCATCAATGGCTGCCTCAGAGAGTCTCGCAGTCCGTCCACGAACCGGTTGCATTTCTCGTTCTCATCCCCTTGCATATTGCCCGCATAACGAGACAAGTGAGTTAACTCCCGCTCGTAGGCTACTACAGTTCTGTCCCCCTGAATGAGTCTGAGGTACTTCTCCTGAAGACTGCGACGCTCGGACGGGGGCACAAACCAGCTAGCTAGTGCCGTCGAGAAATTGTTCCACGTGAACATATCTGTTGTACGACCTAACATAAATGAAGTCCAATTTACCATTAAGTTAAACGGACAAAGTATTCTGGGAGAAAGAGGTAATCTGAACAACATTACTTACCAGCGGGATCGTCCGCAAGATGCGTAGTCCACCACAAATTTGCCTCACCTTTCAGGAGAAAGGCAGCTAGAGGGACCTTCTTGTTCTCTGGGCACTGCATCACTTCTAGCAGGTCGCGGGTCTTTATCAGCCAATCATCGGTCTCCATTGAAATTGGAGGGCTGAAGATCCCGGAAATTTCTCAGATAACGGTCCATTCCTAAGTCTCCGGCAGGTACGGGAACTGCTGCTGGATCTACTGCAGGCAATCCATTTCTGAATTCCAGCAGAGCTATGGCCACTGCCCTAGCAATAACGGCTGCTAAGTCGGTAGGTTCTGGTACTGCCGGTGCTGTCGGTGCTGCTGGTGCACCACCGTCATCCATGACTATCTCGGGAGTGGTATTCTGACGTGAAGGCTCGTCCGCCTCGATCGTACGCGGTGCCTATACAATGGAGGGAAAAAAGTTATTGACGTACGAGACACAAAGAAAGATCTACTAGAAAGATATTTCCATACAACGCATAACTGAGCTAGATGAAATTTTGATGACTCTAACGTCAAAGAAAGATTCAGTTGAAATCCTAAGGCTCTGTGAATTTTTTGGGTCGTGGGATCCTAAACCTGGCTCTGATACCAATTGTAACACCCCAACTTAGTTTATCAAACAAATCAGCAGTCCGGCCAGTCCCCGTGATAAGAAGAAAACTAAGTAACAGTATTTAAATTGATTCATAGCAGGCATACGAAAAAGAAATGCTACAAGAGTACTTACAGCGGAAATAACGCATGAAACTAAGGGTAAAGTGTACCTTAAAATCTGAATTCTTATACACTGTCTGTTACAAGAAACATCAGAGAATCTGGATACATATCCAAAATCACAAAACAGTACTGGAGGAATAAACTACTGAAAGAAAACAAACTATAAGGGGAACATTGGCAAACGCGCTCATCCTAAGCGCAACACCCCACCTGTGACCCCTGTAATAATAAGCCCAAAAATGGGTCAGCCCAACTGGAGAGTAAGAAAGACCATTCTTCTTAGTGACACTAAAAAAAAATATTTGGAAGAAACATGCGTGCATGCTTTTAAAATAATAATTTCATGCTATGAAAAGAAAAATATTTCCTGTTATACTATGCATGTCTTTCTAAAAATGCTTAACATAAATATCTGTTCTAGTTTTTAAATATCTTAAGCATAATTATTCAAACTCCGGAAGGAATAATTAACCATATTACCATTTCTAATTTTTGCCGTATGCTGAGAAACTGTTTATGCGCATTCTAACGATCTGAGTCCCAACTAACGAACGCAGAGGTTCTAGTGTCCCACAGACACAGAGTCGCATCTTCTGAATTTCTAAATGGAGCAAAACGTCTCCCTGTAGTTTGAGGCTCATAAGGTCTACTATGCCCCATGAGTAAGATATTGCGCCTCTATCTATCACGAAGGAGAAAGCCTCAATCATGCCTCCTAATAAGATTTTCCGTTACCTATTGGATTCTAAATTGGTTCAACAGACTAATTATATGTCGTACTTCGTTAACATGTTGAATGTTGATGTCTAGATAAATGCAGTTGTATAACATTATAAAATTTTTCTCCTAATATACGAGGATACTATCTGTGCATATAACTATTTGGTATGTCTAACTTAAAAGAATAGAATTTCTTACCGTTGCGTTGCGGCGCTCGTACACAAGACGCGGCGGCATATTTTTCCACGTTACTCTGGAGACAAAATAGGGATCGCTTCTGATTTACCTCGAAGTCCTCTTTCCCCAAATCACCTTGCGGACCCTAACGGGAAAAAATATCAGCACTTACATACTCCCCCTAAACTTCACGCATGAAATAATATTAAAGAAGGGAAGAACAAGTCACGTATAATTTACCACGTCTATATTGGTGAAAGTTTGAAATTCCTGAAATGAGATTAATGGCACCTAACTTGCACGAAGACCGTCTATTCACCCTTAATAGACACACACAGAAATTTTTTACGGATGGAGATAAGGTTCAATTGGAACTTCTGAATAACTATTGTTTGAGAGCGGCGTTGAAAATTTAGGAAGGAATCGACGATACCTGTTAAGGGTTCACTAGAGGAAGTCGATAGATCACAACCGGGACAGTCTGCCACACAAGGCTGTTGAGGAAGGGACTACCATATCTGATCAGAAAATCTGGATGGCTGAAGTAGAACAGAAATCTACCGGTCTCCTTGGAAATCGAGGCGGCAACGACCAGGTTCCCTGACAAGAGACGACTATCCTTGATCCCGCAGACGGGCCGCAAAAGAGAACTGCCGTGCTGTCGAGTGGAAGTGACAAGGAAGAACTTCCTGAGAAAAGAGCGTGATCGGCACTGGGTCTTGAGGTCGGCGAAAACGAGAGAAAATGCCTGCGTCGATGACGTAGAGGGCTCGCCGGCTCTTGCTAATGCACTGGACTGCTGGTAATTTCGTCTACAACGACGATTAGGGCCAGGAGGAAGATCGACGGGGAGTTGTCTGGGGCGTCGACACGAGGAGGAGGAAGATACGGGCAGTTGTGTCGATCGACTGTGTGAGGAGATGCGGTTACGCAAGTGAGCGGAAAATGATATAGCGCACGTTGAGAGGAAAACTGAAGGGACGCGTGGGTTTAGGCTGCCGGTTACGGGAAATAAATCGTGGCTTGCGGTTTTAGGATGATTTGATCCGTGAAGATAATGAGAGAGAAAAGGAACATTGACTGAGTTTCTTTTTAGGAAACTTTAAATTTATAAGATAAATTGTAAACCAAATCTATCTTTCCTTAAGAGCTGTTATGCCTACGCGCCACGCTCCGTAAAAATGTTAGAATGCGTCAAATAAAACTCCAAATACTTTTGTTAATACATTTTCAATGCGCACCCATTGATCGTATTACAATTGTACCTTGATCCAACGTTGGCTTGGTCAATCTCGCTCGAGGTCAGGTCCTGCGACCAAATTTAGTTTTGCGCTTTAAATTATCGGTGTTACACCGACTGTCCTGACATAGTACTTTCTTGGCTTAGATTGTGATGCAGCACAGTCGTCCCACCTGCCTGCCACCCTTCGGCCTGACGTCGCACCAGCCCAGGGGTCCCACCGGGAGTCCACCCGATAGGCCTTATCAGGTCCACGGACCGTACACCCCAACCCATCCCTGGCTCCACCACAGAGCCGATAGGTTGTTGAGGTCGGGGCTCGATCCCCTGACCTCCTTGATAAAGAGTCTTCAAGTAGACTCTCATCACCAACTGAGCCGTGCTTTTATGATGCAGGACAGCCGTCCCACCTGCCTGCCACTCTGCGGCCTGGTGTCGCACCAGCCCAGGGGTCCCACCGAGAGTCCACCTGATAGGCCTTATCAGGTCCGCGGACCGTACACCCCAACCCATCCCCGACTCCACCACAGGGCCGATAGGTTGTTGAGGTCGGGGCTCGATTCCCTGACATCCTTGATAAAGAGTCTTCAGGCAGACTCTCATCACTAACTGAGCCGCGGATCAGTTGGTGATGAGAGTCTGCCTGAAGACTCTTTATCAAGGATGTCAGGGGATCGAGCCCCGACCTCAACAACCTATTGGCCCTGTGGTGGCGCCGGGATGGGTTGGGGTGTACGGTCCGCGGATCTGATAAGGCCTATCGAGTGGACTCTCGGTGGGACCCCTGGACTGGTGCGACGCCAGGCCGTAGGGTGGCAGGCAGGTGGGACGCCTGTCCTGCATCAGATTGCTGACATGAAAATATGATATAAACGTGGTAGATTTTATTGGGTGTCAGGTTTTACTTTTTTATATTTATATTATTCCTATAATTCCATCACTATTCTCGCCTGCCCACCTCCACTCTTCATTTGTGCATTGTCATAAAAGGTAATCAGCTACATAACCTTCAAAATAATGGGGTACAGTTTTCAGCTTATTTAAAGGAAATCAGGTATTAGATGATAGTTTTATATACTAATTTTAATACTGAGGTATATATAAGCTAAGTGCAGTTATGCAATTGAGGTCTTGGGGGTCGCTTGTTTGCATAAATGCATACCTTTTCCTATATTTAGCTTGGCTTTATTGGCAATAGAGGTGATTAAAGTTTGCATTTTGTTGAAGGTTCTGATTGCTCCAGGCATGGTTTAACTTCCATATTAAAGTTGTTTTCAGGCAGCTCCTGTACTAACAATGCCGATTCTTTCAATAAATGGTTTCGTAATCGATCTTTTTGTTGGATAATTTGACTCTTTGATTCTATTTCTTTCCCAACTTAACGTACTACTTTTGATGTTTCCTGTAGGTGCCTCACGAATCCATTCCTCTTGCTCGCGTTGCTTTGAAATACATCTTGTTGGGTTTATCTGGGCATATGGATGATGAATTAATGAAGTATAAGGTCTCTAAGCTCTTGCACTAGATTCCAAGTTGGATAAATATTTTAGTTAACATTTTATGATCTCTTGAAGCATACCTTTTCACTATGAATCATATTGGTTTATCCGCATTCACAAAATTATTTCGCTTTGTTCATTTTCAGGAACACAAGCACAAACTTCTCTTTCTCATAGAAATGTTGGAACCTTTTCTTGAGCCTGCCATATTGTCTTCCAATAATTCCGTACCTTTTGGAAACAAGTCTGTTATCTTCTCGGAAAAGCAAGAGAAGAATTGCTCTTCTTCACTCAATATTATCCGTGCAGCTCTGAGAAGGCCTACTGTTCTTCCATCCTTGGAATCTCAATGGAGACGTGGATCTGTTGCTTCAAGGTGTCTAAAACACAGCTGACTTCGATTATTTTTGGACTGTTTGTTGGAATGATTTCCAATTAACAGTTAATTTGACAATGCTTTAGAATCATTTTGAATACCTGATTCTTCTTTTTTATTTGTTAAGTTTCTTAGACCTCTTCTCATCAGTTGCAAATTAAGGAAATTATATTTGCACTCTATGTTTTTCTTTAATTTTCATTTCTAAGACGACATATATATAGCATTCCGCTCGATTGAATTATTCAGTTGTTACTTTATTATTATCATGCAGTGTTCTTCTTTCCATCCTAGGACCAAACATATCATTGCCTTCTAATATTGATCTCTTCAAAGGTTCAACTGCTAAAATTGTTGAGCCAGGAATATATAAAGGCTCATCAGACTCTTCAGTTACACCAAATATTTCTCTCTCGAAATTCAGCAATTCCCGTGATGTAGATGGAAAGATTGACAGATCAGATAGTGCCCTTGAAGAGTCTAGTTTTCTATTTGCTCCTCAAGAATTGAAAAATACAATGTTGATGAACTTTACGAGCTATTGTATAGGAGATAATCTTGAAACGAGTTGTGAACCAACTCATGTTGAAAATGATTGCAAAAATATGAAAAGTTGGATATCGATGGACCACTTTCGGTTGGACAGTGGTTTCTTTGGTGATTACTTAAATTTGAAAGCAGATTATCTAAAACTGGCAAATTTCGATGGCTGTGAGCTCCAAGCTACTGAGTTTCAGCAGCTAGCACTAGATTTATGTTCTCAGGGTGATATTTCTGCTGAGGGCTATGATGTAGCTATAGATGCTTTTATATTTGCTGCTGAGTGCTATATAAATCCTTTCTTTATGAGTTCTTTCACACCCGGTTCTAAGCTCGCTAAACAACTGAACCTTATGAAATCTGTGACGAGTCAAAGAAGTAGCATTGTGGAACTAAAAAGGGACTTCCAGAAAACTGCAGCTGATTTGAAGGTTATTTCTGGTCTTGAAAGAAAGAGAGACAAAGCTGTTCTCGAGATTCTACTTCAGGCTGCCAAGGTGAAAAAGGAATATATGTTAAGACAATCAAAACTATGTCCAGATGATGTTGAGCAAAAAGGGCAGTATATAAGCATACTCTCCCTTGATGCTAAGGCTGTTGATGCAGTGACATTGCTTCGGCAGAATCAGGCTTTGTTATTTGAGTTTGTAATTCAGCAGTTGCAAAGTGATCAACATTTGTCTCATGAAGTTCTCCTGCAGGCTTTGCTGTTTCTTTTGCAATCTGCTACTGAACTTCTGTGTCATCCTGATACTGTGGTTGATATAATTCTATTGTCAGCCGAAAAACTTAGTTTACCTCTCACGTCTCTGTATAATAACCTTAGAGAAGGGACCATGCAGTTTGACTTAGAAAAGTTACATGGGCTGCAGAGGCGCTGGTCTCTTCTTGAAAGATTGGTTATGGCATCATCAGGAAATGATAACGGTGTAATCTCTAGAAAAATTACCTTTGGATGTCAATATAGAAGCCTGATTCCACTTTCAACATGGATAAACAAGATACCAAAGTTTTCTGATGCTAGTCCTCTTTCCCGCTTCCTTGGGTGGATGGCTGTGTCCCGCTACGCGTCGCAATATCTGAAGGAACAATTGTTCTTTGCCTCAGATCTTTCACAACTTCAATTGCTACTTTCTATTTTTGCCGATGAACTTTCATTTGTAGATAGTACCAGACAGGTGAAAGTAGACGAATCCACAAGTCTTAAACAATCTGATGTCTTAGAACATCTGCACGCTGAAAGGGATTCTTTCCATATTCTTTATCCTTCCCTGCAACATTTTTTTCCAAATATGAAAAGGCAATTTGGAACTTTTGGAGAGAGAATTTTAGAGGCTGTTGGTTTACAATTGAAATATTTTCCCTCCAGTGCCATTCCAGATTTACTTCGTTGGTTTTCGGATTTATGCATTTGCCCATATGCCGAGACCATAAAAACTCAAAGTCTTACCTCTACTACTTCATTTGATTGTTTGAAAGGTTATACTGCTAGAAATGCTAGAGTAATAGTTCTATACATATTGGAGTCTATCGTTACCAAGCATATGGAATCAATGCTTCCTGAGATGCCGAGGATAGCACAGATATTAATATCACTATGCAAAACCTCATATTGTGATGTGGCATTTCTTGATTCTATACTGAGTCTTCTGAAACCTCTTATATCATTCTTTTTAGAGAAAGCGACTCTGGATGAAAACCTGTTGGCTGATTCCTCACCCTATCTGGAGTTTGAATTGACAAGTTTTAAAGAACTATTTGATAGTATCAGGCTCAAGGGACAATTGGAGATTGGTTCTGAGCTGAATAAATTTCAAGGATCTTTGATGATCTTTATTTTGGGTACTCTCTTTCCTGATTTGTCCTTAAAAAGGAAGATTGATATTTTGCAATCATTGGTGCTATGGGCTAGCTTTACTTCTTCAGAGCCAACCTCTTCTTTCTATAATTATCTTTGTGCTTTCAAGAAGGTCTTTGACAGCTGTGAAATGTTATTGCAGCATAATTTGGAGCAGTTTGGGCTTGTTATACCCCGTGAGAGGCTACAACTTGTGGGATCATGTGAAATGATAAGCCTTCATGGAAAAGAGGGCTTATCTTCTTCTTCAGGTTATGACGATCAGTGGGTCACAACCAAGCCCACAGAACATTTTATCAGTACTGAGACTATTGCTGACCATCCAGATCAAGAAATTCATCACTCATTCAATGAGGAAATGAGAGACTTCTCAGAGGGGTTGGAAGTCTTAGTTCTTAAGCTTATTCCAGAAACTGAGCAGTGTTGGAAATTGCATTATAATTTGGCAAGCCAGCTCACAGTGAAGATAGCACGATGCTTCTTGCTATCAAGCTGCTTGAAATTTGTTGATCATGTAGATTCTACTGTAATTAATAATAACGGTGGAACCACTCCCTATTCTAGTTCCTGTGACTTCCAAGATTTTTGGACGAATGGTCTGCAAGGCTTTACAAGGACCATATTAGCAATTCAGGAAAATGGATGCTGGCAAACAGCATCTGCAATACTGGACTATCTTTTCAGCTTGCCACAGACTGTCTCGCTTGACTGTGGTATGTGTAATATATGCTCAGCTATAAAGGTTTTTTGTCTTCGTGCACCAACGATAACTTGGAGATTGCAGACAGATAAGTGGCTGACTTATTTATTTGTAAGGGGTGTGGGAAATTTTGATGTTTATAAGGATGTATTGGTTGATTTGTTCAGTACAATGCTGAGTCACACTGAACCTGAACAACGAGCTGTTGCCCTTCACCACCTTGGAGTAATGGTTGGTTTAGATACCTATGATGGAGCAGCCCTGATATCAAGTACATTTCACCCAAATTCTGTTGGAGTTGAGCTAGCTACATCTCTTCCCGGGTCGGCCATTTCTAATTTAGTTTCAAATACATGGGATAGCGTGGCAAGCTTGATTTTGTCTGACCCTTCTACGATGTTAAGATCGCATGCGATGGCCCTCTTGTCTGGATACGTTCCCTTCATAACACGTCCGCAGCGGCAGTCATTTCTTATTTCGGCTAGTGACATCTTACAGGGTATGAAAAAGCTTTCCCCCTTAATGGTGGAAGGTCAGTTAACACGTCTTTCATTGGGTCTTCTTGCAAGTGCATGTCTATACTCTCCTGTTGAGGATATAGCATTAATACCTGAAAGCATTTGGAGAAATTTGGAGCAGATGGAAACTTCTGAAAGTGGTAATTTTGTGTGCTTCAAAGCACTTACGACAGTATTTGATTTATTAGTTGGATGAACTTTTTGAAGGCTTTTTTGTAGATGTTGAATATCTTGACTAGGTTTGTTTGGTGCTAGTCAACACTAATTTCTTCTACAGGATGGCTTGATGATGTCGAGAAGAGTGTATGCTCAGCATTGTATAGACTTCGAACTGACCTAGTTGGTGGTAAAGAGGTTTGTTCCTTGTTATTTGATCTAATCTAGTGACTATCTTTAATATTAATTATTATGGTTTAAAAAACTCCAGCTCATTTCATTAATATCCAATTCTTCTCCTTATTTTCATATTTGCTGCTATTTGTTTTATTTTGTTATCCAAAATTTAATTTTGCTGTCCTTTTTGAGATTCTTCTTTGCAATTTTTGGATTTGAATGATTTTAAACAAACAGATTGGTGCATTTTAGCATTCTCTTACCTGGCTATTTTGGGATTCTTTTTTCTCTTCATGAAAGGCTCTTAAAGAAGTATTGGCACGCCCTTCAACTGCAAAGTTTGGTGATCCTAATTTTAAAAGAACCCGTGAATCAATTCTCCAGGTGAGTAGCTTTGTCACGGTACCTTGTGACACTCTAATTCTTGAAGAATACATGTATAACGTAGTCTTTTTGTCTATCCTATCGGTATATAGTGTATATGTTTCATGTTTATCCTATTGAGGTAGATCAACCGATCACCGCCGTTTTATGCTCTTATTAAAGCCCAATATAGCAAAGCCCATATTTCCTCCTTACTTATTTTCCCTATATCTCCTATGGGGTATTTGAGGGTACTTCCCTCTTGTATAAATATATATATATGCATACTCTAACTTTTTCATTTGAAGTGAAATAGAAAAAAATTCACTCATTATTTTTTACATGGTATCATAACAAGTTTTTTTACGTGCTCTCTTCCGCACGCAGTGTAACGGCCCGAAGTCCGCCACAATTTAAATCTTCCTTTTTCTTCTGAGCAGGTTTTACACAATTAAATAATGCAGCTAAGCGAATCGCAGGAGAGGTACCAGTAAAAGACATAAAAGTACTTTTATTCATTATCATAATTTACATCATGTCCATGCTTACAGGAAAAGCCAAAATATAACATTACATAGCACACTGAAATGTACAATACTGAAATACATTCTAACCCGAGGTCTTGACATCTCTCCCCTTTGTTTCCTTTCTGCCTCCGCGGGTCTCCTCCTAGTGGGGCCTAGCACGCTGACGGTCTGATCCTAAACAGAAAATTAACATCCCATTAGTTTTAGAAAACTAAGTGAGTTCCTGTTAAGAGCGAACTAGAGAACGAGAAGAAATCTAGAAGAAGACTAAGAGAGAAGACGGCTAGGATTTGAAAGACAAGAGGGAGAGGAAAAATACCTTGGAATAATCTTGCATAACCATAATGGAGAGGGGTCCGGGTTATATATAACCCCGGACCCAAGGCCGGCCAACCAAGGGGGCCGACCGGCCTCTATGGGGCTGAACCAAATGTGGTTCAGCCCCCCTGGGCCGAGCTTTTAAGAAGAGCGGGCTGAACCAATTGGTTCAGCACCGTTGTCGCCTTTACTACGCCTTGGCCGTCGCTTGTAATGTTGCCCAAATAGCCTCGCCTCGTCCGGGGGCGTAACAGTTCCTCACCTCTTCGTCCGCCCTACAGGCAAAAACGAAGAGTCAGCTATAACAAGCAGTTATATATATCTGAAAACTATGTGAACATGAAAGTAGACAAGTAAAGTAAACTGGGACACAGAAATAAACAATTTCTGTTATTTCAGTTTTTATATCTTATTATAGTTCATTTTCATGCTCAATTATCTTTCTTTTCTTTCTCTCGAAATACTGAGGGTCATTCTCAATCAAATATCTGGGCCCATCAAATCCATGTCCATTCTAGGGCGCTCAACCACGCAACAGGCTCTCATGCCTCCTAAATTGGGCATTTCAGTATCAATTTCCGTCGGAGATCTACCCCTCCACTGGGTGTAAGAGTCTGAAGCTTACCAACAACAAAAGCCTGCCAATACAAGCAGTAGCATCAGTAAATGACAGCAAATAACAGCCCACATAGCAGCTCAAATGACAACAAACAACCACTAAAAACAGGTTCCTGAGCCCATACCATAGTCGGCTTGCCCCATCAAAAACAGCCAGCAAAAGGGGCAGCCAACCACAACCAATATACGCTATCAACATCAGCCCTATGGCAGCCAACAATAACTATCCACAGCAGCCTTATGACAGCCCACAAGAACTACCAAATGAAACACAATAGCCGGCCCATCATATATGAGTAATTAAATCAGGAATTCAAGACAAAACTGCCCAAACAGCAGCCCCAAAATCATGGCACTGCATGAATAAAATCCCATAGCAACAAGACAACAGTCGGCCAACAAGGGACAAGAAGAAAGCCCCCAATCATACTCAAGAGCTACATAAATAATATAGCAGGCCAACCCTAATTCAAGCCACAAAAACAGTGACCAAATCAAAGAACTCATCAATTTTCCCCTATCAAAAACCCTAATCGGCCAACACAGCATTTCAGAACATAAAAAGGAGAAGAGGGGGAAGAGGAAGGAGAGCTCACAGTGAGGAGAGCAGCAAGAACAAGAGTTCAAACTGCCGGCCAAATCACTTCCAGCCAACAACAAACACCAAGGCTGCAGGAGAGCAGCAGTAGCAGCAAGAATAGCACATGATGGCAGCAAGAATTCTCCCAGAACAACCACTAGAAGGAGCAGGAGGGAGAGGGACAACATAACCCTATGCGTTCTCAGCTCGGCAAGGCTCCAGGAGGCGGTAAATGAAAGTATCGGGATAAGGCCCTCAATAGGATAAAATATAAGAGCTGAAAATCCACCGCCTATGCTTTAACCCAAGGCATTTAAGGATAATATAATAATAATAATAACCAACACATCCTAAGCTAAGGAAAAGGCTCAGCCAGCCCAAATCAGCCAACTCAAATCAGCCACTCCAATTCAAGTCAATTCAGCCATGCACCGACCAGGCCAAATCCCAAGTCAGCCATTCACCAAGCCAACCCAATCCACCTCCAATTACATCAATTGCAGAATTTTATTTCAACATCGGAATATACAATAAATACGAAACGAACGCCGCAAAACATCAAAAATCTCGAACTTCAAAAATAAATTGTGCGACGTCGACTAGGCACTGAATCTTGTTCTCTTTTTCATCATCGGGGAAAATTATTTTCTCTTATTGCAACATTTATACATATTTTCAAGTTCAGTTCTTACACGCAGTTGCCTGACTACCTGTCTTTTCCATGCAGTTACTTAAACCGTGCTCTCCGCTTGACGTGGCCAGTAACAACCTGCATGCCAACCTTCGCTGGTTCTCGAGCTACCATTCACGAACCCTTTTCTACCCAGTGAATTCTTCCCCGTGAACGAGCTCGTTTTGTTTCTGCCAAACTCATTGTGTCTACCGATTTCGCTGTGTCTCGGCTTCTTCCGAACGAATTCTCATGTCGTGATCACTGTGCCTTTCCTGAGCGACTTCTTTCTCCTCTCGAACTTAATCGCCCGAGCGACCTGAAGTCGATTCGAAGTCTAGCGATTTTTCAAACTCTCGTGAAAATAAAGTGTCTCAGCCCAAGCATTTCTGTAATTTTACTGCCATAAGATGCGAGTTCCTCGCATTTGCTCTCACATAATCTAGTTATTGCCCTATTACTTGATGTCTGGATCTTCATATTTTATAGAACGAGTGGGCTCACGATTGCAAGTCACTTCCTCTAGATTAGATCAAACCAACTATCTTCCCTGGTCACGATCATTTCGGATTTAGGTCACCTCCTAGGGACGCCTCCATCATCCCCGAGAGCTACCTCTGAATCCACCAGTTGGTGATGCAGCCAAACATCAACAAAAAGAAGACTGGGTTATAGAAAATGACGCCGTTATTGGCTGGATTCTCAATAGTTACGACCCTTCTATTAGCAACACCCTTGTCTGCCTAGAAACTGCGAAGGTGATTTGGGATCATTTTGCGGATCTTTACTTCTTGAGAAAAAAAAATTTCTTATATATTTGATCTATATCAACGACTGGGAACCTTGCATCTCGAAGATCTAACGTCATTGGAAAATGGCTTCTGTTTACAGAGGGTTTTGTGACTAATTCGGTGTTTATCAGCTCCTCAGCACAAATCTGACAATTCTACAACATCAGGATGAACCGGCTCTTGTTCATTTTTTGGTTACGTTGCTACGACAAACATCAGATTCCCACATCTGATCTCCTTCCTAGTTTGAATAAAATGTATGCTAAGCGTTCCCTCATTCCTACCACATCAACTACCTTGGAGATGCTTCTGATATTGCTATTACTTTTGTAGGACAATGTCGTTGACGAGGAGAGGGCTGTGGACGAGGATGAGGTCGTGTATGAGGATGAGGATGAGGCTGTGGACGAGGACCAATGTTTTAAATATCGGATGTCGGCGACTTATCGGATTGAGTTTTTAAATGTCGGATGTCGGAAGTCGGAGACATGTGTTACGACACTCGACGCTACGGATCCATATTGGGGGCGCACCTACCGACGTCGCCGACCAACCGAGGCCGCATGATTTCATTTATGTTATTTTTATCGTTGCATATTGTATTTCAGCTTTTGTGCTTACTTGTAGTAAGCCCAGGTGAGGGGCGCCAACTTTAAGTGTGTATTTTGATGTTTGGACCGAGCCGGTCCGGTTTGGTTATGTTGGACCTATATGGTCCGGTTGGGTGGGCTGGAAGAAGCAAGCAAGAATTATATCTCTTTTTCCTCTATCTTTCTAAACCTCTCTCTCTCTCTCTAACCTTCCGACTAGTAGCCGCTGCCCGCCAACCCTAGCCCCGACGCGGTCCGCAGCCGACGCAGTGTCGCCGATCGAGCCCCCTTCCGCTCTTTCCTCCCCCCTCCTTCTTCTTCTACTTCCGCTCCCCTCTTCTCTTCCCTGCTTCCCCCGCCTCTCCACCATAGCATCGACAGGTTCCACCTCGGGTTCCTCCGAACCTTGGAGATCATCTTCCACCTCCTGTCCCATCACACGATCAAGATCGGGAGCCCATATCAATATGTCGGGGATATTTTAAAATATCGGATTTCCATGTCTTATAAATAATTTTTTATTTTTTTGTATACTAACTATAATTATATGTTATAAAAATAGAAAAATAATATAACAAATAGATAAAAAATGAGCCATTTATATTACGAAATTAAATCGAATAGTATCTAAGATAAAATATTATTAACAAATACAAAATGATACATTGTAAAATATATTTAATAGTATAAAATAAATTTATTTTAATAACAATAAGTTTATTGCAAATAAAGAAGATTTAAATATTTTTCATATTTTTGTAATAAATGTATTAAATATTATCATATTTTTTGTAATATGAAATTAAAAATTTGTGAAACAATTATACAAAATTGGTTGTAAGAATAAAACGTTAAAAAATCGAAATAATAAGTCTAATCGATTTAAACATACATAATATAATATTCATAGGCGATTTAAATATATGCTGCTAGTGTGCTAATATAACATAAAATAAAATAGTGGGCTATATATTTAAAAGTCGTATCGACCGATATATCAGAAAAAATCGGACATGTCAGACCATATTTTACAAAAGGACAATCTATTTTTTTAGAAAAACATATCGTTTTGCCCTAAAAAATAGCATGTCGGGAGACATGTCGGATAAAACAATGACGAGGACGATGGAGAGCTACTCGTGGTCGAGGTTTCTTATGACCTTCCTCCCATGAATTTGTCTATTTGATGTAAACCAAGATTCAAATGGTTTTTAAGTTAAATAAATTTGTGATCTTGATCAATTTATGCGCTTCTCGTGTCGACTCGTTAAACAATAGAAAATGATAATTAATCTAGGGTTCAAAGACTCATACAAAAACCTAGCAATCCAACACACTCAATACCGTGTCATAATTCATCCATAAACAAATAAGTAAAAAACAATAGGTTTTTTCAAATTTACGACAAACATGTAAGAATGAAAAGTAGGCAAGCGCGCTATGAAATGTAGGATGGTCACATTAATACTATAAAATAGGAGCAAGAGAGAAAGAGGAAGTATACTTCATATGTGCAATGATGACTCTGATCTAGGTCGGGGACTGATGAAGGTGGCATTGACTGGATTGCTGTCCTGGCTTGAGTTCATTCTGAGGAAATTCAGCCAAACTGCTAATGGAAGGGGATAGATTTGTGAAGGAGGTCGATGAGGGTAGGACGAATCTGATTGAAGGGCCTGGAGGTGGCAAAGGGCAGACTCCTTGGAGGCGGGGAAGGACCTGAAGGTGGCAACAATGAACTTGCAGGTGGCAACAGTGAACTTGGAGGTGGCAAAGGCAGAGAGGAACAAAAGGTATCAGGTTAGTGATTTGACGGACGATCGAAGATCCATGGAGGATAGGTCGCCAGGGTCCGACGAGACTCTGTCAGGGGCGATTTAGTGAGGAAAGAGTGCGTCAGGCTCCTGGAGGTGAGTGGTCGAGGCTGGAGATGTAAGTCAAGCAGGGGAACTGGAGCGGACCAAGATGCCGACTGTATTTCGAAAAAAAAGGAAGTTCTTTGTTTTTTCTAAGCTAATGAAAATAAGTGGGGGCCGGTTCTTTTAATATGAATAATAGGAATATGAAAGGTATTTTAGTTAATAGAGGCTTTAATAGGTATTAAAATGTAAGAATTTCAAGAGCTTACAAATCAATGCAAAATTATACATACTCTCAATAATGTGATTCTAAAAATATGACATTTCTATTTTTAGAATTATTTATTTTATACTTTATTTCAATTAACATATTTAAAATTTGCTTATCTTAATTAACATGTTACCTAATTTGACGGATCTTTTTATTCAGGGACTTACTGGATGATCACCCAAATAAGTCGTAACAGCAAGCGCGATAGATATGCGTGATACTGTTTTGTGCTCGTCGGAGTGGTGGCCAGAGGCCGAGGGGATACTACGAAGTCGGAACCACGACTTCCTAGGCGGGGCTTACTCGACACGAGAGAGCTACCAAAATCTCATTTACAAGACAAAAAGGAAGAGAATAACGTTTTTCATATCAATACCAGACCCAAGGGGTCCCTTAAATAGGTATACAAGTGACAAACTAGTAAATAGTCATAACACTTGGATTTATTTTAAACTAAGCGATATAAGACCGAACAATAACACCAGATGATAAAATAAAACCCTACGATAATAATCGGGCACGAAGCCCATAACATCTCTCCCGCCATGCAAAAAGAACCCGACTTCAAGCTCAAGGGAGATCGACGATTGTGCCCACTTCACTCGGCCCCTTCGTCATCAGAGCCCTCATAGTCCTTCACGTGGAGATAGAAAAGTGTTTTGCACCTATGCCGCGAGTAAACTGCTCGTCGTAGTTAAAACATAGCACCCTTGCACGTCGGTCAAACATTTTCGTATGAGATAGACGACAGATCTGCGGGGTCTGGGTGCCCTCAGCACGTCCCTCCGGAGTCCCAGTGTTTATGGGGATGTAGGCCTCCTTCGCGAACTGAAGTCGACGGTCGCACAATCTTGCTAAGCTCATAGCAGTCACCATGTTCCGGGGGCCTCAAATTTAACATCAAAACGTAGTCTATCACGTAGTACGACGGTAAAGATGCCGACCTACATCTCAGGGGGAATCGTCACGTGCGCCAGAAGAATCTGGAATTGTTCTAGATAGCCATCAATCGACCTTGTCGGACGTAACATCGTGAGCGCCCCCATGGGGTTACTGTGAATCGGAGGGAGGGGGGGCAAAGCGCATGTTGCAGGCCCACTTGAAGTCGCTTCAGACCAGTCAAGGATTGTTCGCCTGCAAACGGGTGAGCCATAACTGCGCCGTATTGAGCATGTGGAAGGAGGCCAAAGTGATCCATTCTGTCACTGGTGTTTGCTGATTACAAAAAAATGTTCTCATCTGGCGAGTCATCCTAAGGGATCATCCTTGCCATCATAAGTTGGATAAATTTACTTGGTGTAGTGGGTCATGATGTTGCCCTCATACGGTATCCTGGCCGGGGGATCAAGTCAAGGAAGTAGCGACAGAGGCGCCTGGCTACTGCAAGCGTGATCAGTAAGCGGAGTTGTAATGATCAGAATGGCGGCGGTCAACTCATTAAGCTTGTTGGTGAGTATGGTCATGTCTGCCCGATGACGCGCTTCGACTTCGAGAAAACATCCCTATGTGGATGTCATGCATGTTTGCATGAAGTCCCTTATAGAATCTGGTAGCGTGTCTGTGCCCCCATAATGCTGAGGACGGTCGGCGATAAAGCGGAAGTAGCGCGGGCTAAGTAGTGGTGGCCAGACGGTTGGATTCCTCAGAGACGGTTGGATTCCTCAGAGACGACTGAATTTTGGTTACCGCGAGAGACACGACACTTCCCAATGATGCCAACCACAGGAGGCAAGCGACTCGAGATACAAGTGGCAGATGGCTCGAGATGGTACAAAGGTAGGCAGCTCGAGATGGTACGTTGTTGGAGCATCGTAATCGACGCCTGGGATCGGCGATGGCTTCAGGGATCGTCGTGGAGGCTCGTCGATGTAGAAGGGCGAGGAATCGACAGCTGGGATCGTCAATAGTTGCTGGCGTAGATGAGACCTACAACCGAGAATGTTGCTGGAGTCGACGAGAGAACGCTTCACGTCGCTAGAGGCTGCGCTTCACATCGAGCTGGATTGTCGATGGAGGCTACGACCTCTGGAAAAACACATCTATTTTTGTTTGCTGCGTTGAGCTGCCCGCGGACGGACACAGACCTACAGCCGATCAGGATGACTCGTCCGCGTCTCTGGAGGCTAGGGCTGTCGAAAGGGGGGTCGCCAGTCCCAGAGAAGGACACCAGCGGCGGTGGAGTGCGTTGGAGAGGACAGGAGAGCGACTGGGAAGCAGAATCGTCGGGTTGGCGGCGAAACGAGAGGGGCAGGTCTGCCTTTGGAAAGAAAAAAATCTGAGAAAAGGGTCTCGATTGTCTGGCCGGAGAAAAACCCAGATGCACGTAGCTCTGATACCAAGTTGTTGTGTGCTTGCCGAAGTGGTGGTCGGATGCGGAGGGGATACTACGGAGCCAGAACCGTGACTGCCTTGGCGGGGCTTGCTCGGGAGGAGAGAGCTACCAAAATCTCATGCAAAAGACAAAGAGGAAGAAAATAACTTCTTTCATATCAATACTAGACCCAAGGGGTCTCTTAAATAGGCATATAAGTTGCAAAATAGCAAATTTTCCTAACACTTGGACTTACTTAAAACTAACCGATAATAAGAACGAACAGTAACACCAGATTTTAAAATAAAACCCTAAGATAATCATTGGGCACGAAGCCCGTAACATATACAAACACATAAAATAAACTTACGTGAAAACTTGCGCAGACTGTGTTAATTCTCCTGGGGTTGAAAGATCTCGACCCCATCGAGAATGTAATTGTTAGATGATATATATATGTATGTAGCCCGGTTTAATGATATGAATTCACTTTTCTCTCCGTAACATGGTATCAGAGCGCGATACGCTCCGCTAGGGTTCTCTCGACGCTCTCGCATCCGCCGCCGCTTCGCTCGCCCGTCTCGCATCAGCCGCCGCTCTCCGTCTCGCATCAGCCGCCGCATCCCCGTCTCGCATCAGCGCGGGCTAAGTAGTGGAGAATCCATAGGACGGCATCCGACGTACTCACCACCTTACTAGACTACCTACTCATGCCGTGGGCAGTGCCGAATACGACGATTGGTACAGTGATGATTGTCGTATCTTTGCGCTCCTTCTGAGTTCCATGGATCCATCAGTTCAGCAAATGTGCAAGAATTGTGATAGCACTAAGGAGCTGTGGGACACCCTGCATATGATGTTTTCTCAAGCTAACAACCTCTCTCGTCTTGGTGAACTCTTTCCCAAGATGGCTGAGCTACGCCAAGGAGCCCGTCCTGTCCCTGAGTACTTCGCTGAATGGAAGGTTCTTGCCGATGAAATCCTGGATCTTTGGGAGATCCCCTCTACCCGTGAAGGACATCAGGCTCAACGTGAGCATCTGGTCCTCATCTGGCTTCTGAACGGACTTGATCCAAATTTTTCAACAACACGAACGGAAATGCTTGCGAGTCCTTCTACTTTGCAGACGGCTAGTGTGTTCCATCGTCTGACTAAAGCGGGCTCTGACGCTTCTCCTGCTGCTCTACATGTTTCCTCCAGCGAGTCCATTGCGCTGGCCTCTCGAGGGGGAAGGGGCACTAGCAGCAGAGGTGGTCGGTCTGGTTCTGGACGTGGTCGGGAGACTGATACGCGATATTGTACTCATTGTGGACGTCGTGGTCACACAAGGGATACGTGCTGGCTCGTGCATGGGAAGCCAGACTGGGCGGCCAAAACCTCGTCAGCTTCACCTCGATCTGCTCACGTTGCCGACTCGACCCCGGCTCCTCCGGGTCACCTCACGGTCCAACTCTCTGAGGAAGATTATCGTCGCCTGCAGGCTCTTCCAGTTTCCTCTCCACCTCATAGTGCTGCTGTAGCCCAGACTATTCAGCCTGCCTGCACTTCCCAGACCACCCAGCGCCCAGTTCAGTGGCTGGCCGATTCTGGAGCTTCTGACCACCTGACTAGCTCTTCAGGTATCTTGCATTCGTATCATACCCATTGTGGGTCTTCCATTACTGTTGCAGATGGATCCACTGTTCCCATTGTTGGCTTTGGCAGCTGCAATGTGACACCGGATATGCCTCTATCCTCGGTTGCTCATGTTCCTCAATCTGCTTACAACCTATTGTCCATTAGTAAGCTTACTCGTGATTTAAACTGTACTGCTATCTTCACATCTTCTGGTTGCATTTTTCAGGAACAGTCGACGAGCCGTATTATTGGTAGAGGAAAGCTGCGTGGTGGTGTTTATGTTTTGGATGAAGTTTCCCACATTGCCTGTTCTGCTGCTTCGGCCAAACTCTTGGACCTCCACTACCGTCATGGTCATCCCTCTATGCAGGTCATGCGTCGTTTGTATCCTGAGTTTGGGAAAGTTTCCCATCTCAGCTGTGAGTCGTGTTTGTTTGCTAAACTCCATAGAGTTAGCTATGTTCCTCGTGTCGATGTTCGTGCTTCTGCACCTTTTGATTTACTTCATTCTGATGTCTGGGGACCGTGTCCTGTCCCTACTTTGTTAGGACACAGATATTATGTTACCTTTATTGATGATTTTTCTCGCATGACTTGGGTTTACTTAATGAAAAATCGCTCTGACTTACTATCTATTTTTCAACATTTGTGGAATGAAATTTTTACTCAATTTTCTGTTCGTCTGAAATGTCTTTGTACCGATAATGGGAGGGAATACATGTCCCAGGCCATGTCTAGCTTTCTTTCTGACAAGGGTATCATACACCAAACCAGTTGCCCTGATACCCCCCAACAAAACGGAGTTGCCGAAAGGAAAAATCGCCACCTTCTTGAGGTAACCCGGGCAATCCTTCATCATACGCATGTTCCCAAACACTTTTGGGGAGATGCTGTTCTTACCGCTGCCCATCTCATTAATCATCTTCCTACTCATATACTTCAGGGGGAGACACCTTATCACATCCTTTATCCGGACCACTCGGGGCCTCCTCTACCCTTCAAGGTCTTTGGGCGTGTTTGCTATGTCCGGGATGCTCGTCCCTCCGTTTCCAAACTTGACCCTCGCTCTTTGAAGTGTATCTTCCTTGGATACTCTCGGACTACCAAGGGATATCGTTGTTATTCTCCAGAACTCCACAAATACATCATTTCTTCAGATGTTGTCTTCCTCGAATCTGTCTCGTATCGTACCACTGGCTCTCCCCTTCCCACTTCATCTTCTGATCTCTCTCTTGATGAGATGCTAGTTCCTCGTCCTGATTCTGCCCTCGTCTCTCCGACTGACATATTGCGCCCCCTTTGGGGACAGGTCTACTCTCGTCGCACTTCTGACAGAACTGAAATACCACCATCTCAGCCGACCTCAACCATTATGGCTCAACTACTGTTCCTCAGATTGCTCCTGCTAGTGAGGACCAGAACCAAACTGAAGTGCCTGCCGCTCCACCTCTGGCTAGTACCGAGCTTCCTATTGCTCTCCGCAAGGGCAGTCGGACTTGTCAGAATAGACCTCTCTTTGTGAGCTCTTATCAGGGGTTGTCTGCTTCTCATACCGCTCTTCACTTGATGTTGGATCAATACACCATTCCCTCAACGGTTGGGGAGGCCAAAACTCATCCTGGCTGGATGGCTGCTATGCAAGAGGAATTGACGGCACTTCAACTGAATAATACTTGGGAACTTGTGTCTTTGCCGCCTGGGAAGCGTGCTATTGGTTGCAAATGGATCTACTCTGTTAATGCCAATGCTGATGGCTCTCTTGCTCGCTTGAAAGCCCGCCTCGTTGCCAAAGGTTATGCCCAAACTTATGGCGTGGATTATGAGGAAACATTTGCACCTGTTGCCAAGATGTCCTCTATTCGGATCGTGATCTCTCTTGCAGCCACTCACCGGTGGCCTCTCCATCAGTTAGATATCAAGAATGCGTTCCTTCATGGGTCCTTGGAGGAAGAGGTGTATATGGAACAACCACCTGGGTTCGTTGCTGAGGGGGAGCGTAACAAGGTGTGTCGTCTCCTTGCCTCCTTATATGGGTTGAAACAATCCCCGCGCCAGTGGTTTGCTCGCTTTCGGTCTGTGGTCACCAAATTTGGACTTACCAAAAGTGTCAAAGACTCATCTCTCTTTTATCGGAACTCCTCTGCTGGTACTGTGCTCCTAATTGTGTATGTTGATGATATCGTCATCACTGGTAGTGATCCTAAAGGGATAACCGATCTCAAAGCGTTCTTACACTCCAACTTCCAAACCAAAGATCTAGGGTTGTTGCGATACTTCCTTGGGATTGAAGTTACTGATCATGACGACTCTATCTTTGTCTCTCAACGTAAATATGCCCTTGATCTGTTATCTGATCTTGGAATGTCTGACTGCCGTCCTATGGATTCTCCCCTTGAACCAGGAGAAAAGGGTCTTCATGCCGAGAGCAAATCTTTTGATTCGCCAGAGAAGTATCGGAGAATAGTTGGAAGACTTAACTACCTTACTATGACTCGCCCAGATATTGCCTGTGCTGTGAGTAAGGTCAGTCAGTTCATGGCCACCCCAACTATCTCTCAGTGGGACTCTGTTCTCCGCATTGTTAGGTACATAAAGAAGGATCCTGGTCTAGGAATATCATACAAGAATCGTGGTCATTCCAATATAGAGGCTTACTGTGACTCCGACTGGGCAGGTTGTTTAGCCACTCGGAAGTCCACCACAGGATTTACTATATTTATGAGAGGAAACCTTGTCTCCTGGAAGAGCAAGAAACAGACCACTGTCGCCAGATCCAGTGCCGAGGCAGAGTATCGGGCTATGTCGCACACTGTTGCTGAGATCATGTGGATCAGACAGACTCTTTGCGAAATCGGATACCCTGTTCATGACCCAACTCCGTTATGGTGTGATAATCAAGCTGCAATACAGATAGCAACCAATCCTGTGTTTCATGAACGCACAAAGCACATCGAGGTTGACTGTCATTTCGTACGAGAGAAGTATGAAGAAGGTCTTATTTCCTTGAGCCATGTGAAGACTGGGGACCAAGTTGCTGATATTCTCACGAAAGGAGTTACCGGGGTCAGAATGAATTTCATATGTAACAAGTTAGGTCTGGAAAGTTCCCACGACCCAACTTGAGGGGGAGTGTTAGATGATATATATATGTATGTAGCCTGGTTTAATGATATGAATTCACTTTTCTCTCCGTAACAGTAATATTGCCTGCTACTAGGAAGTTTATACATCGATCTCAATCTACTCCGCCATTGCTTTGCTACTAAATAACCAAGACCTGAGTAAAGACATCCAAAGTGCGGTGGTGATAAGCTGAGTGAGTGAAACTCTTGGCTGTGGTGGGTGAGGGGGAAGGACGGATACTTCCCTGCAACTCATGGCAAGTAACCTCTCGTTCCTGAAAAATACATGGAACTAATCTCCTTCGGAAAAATATAATCTCCAGTGATAGAATCAACTATGGAATTATAGTTTTTCGGAGATGCTCGCAAACAGTGCTCACGAGCTCCAGTCTTGTACTCTTAGGAGGATTTCATTTGAATGTAACTTGCTGTAACCCATCTTTTAATCAATGCAATCATGCACAACTAATGATTCGTGTTGTGCAAAGCTTGGCTTCGTCGTTCTCGTCTCTCTTCTTGCCTCTCTACTTGTGATCCCAAGTATTCTTTCACCACCAGTACCCCATATCCTATTCTATCGTTTGTGAGTGTGGTCTGGGAACTTTTTACCCCAACAGTATATGTGGATGGTATTGTGCTTTCGAGAAGTGTCTTGACAAGAATATAGCAAAGGGGCATCTTACAAAACACTTCATAACCAAAGATCTAGGCAATCTCCGCTTCTTTCTGGGAATTGAGGTACCACACAATAAATCTGATATTTCTTTGAGTCAACGAAAACATGTCTTTGACCTTCTTGAGGAAACATGACTTCAAATGCCAAAACCTGAGACCTCTCCTATGGGTCACACCAACTCCTTATGGGAAACTAATTCGAAAGAACTCATCAATGTCAAACAATATAAGAGATTGATAGGGAAGTTAATATACTTAATCGTCACTAGGCATGTCCTTGTTCGTAGCCTAACTGTACCATGGTTCTATGAAACTATCCAAATCAAGCTCTGGGGATTGCTTCAGCCCGTATATGGATCTTTAGAGATGACTAATCTTCCTAGTAGACCTTTTTTGGGAAAAATAAGGGGGAAGCTTTACGTAGACCTCTTCTCACTCACCATTGTAGATGACATTTTTAACATCTAACTATTGTAGGTTCCACCCAAGACTTGCAACACATGAAAGGAGCACCCGAATAGAGTTCTTTTTTTCAATAGGGGCAAAAGTTTCATGATAGTCATTTCCTTGGGTTTGGGTACACTATTGAGCAGGAGAGAGATGCTGATAGGATGCTTGGTACAACTTATGTTACCTTTGTGATGTGATGAGAATATGAAGATCATCATCAGAATCTGGAGCTGAAACAGATATTTGGAAAGGTCGAACATCTGTGGGCTGTGCTTTTTTATCGAGGAGTATGTGTTATGGGCCTACTCGGAGGAGGCCGGAGGGGGTGACCAGAGGAGCGAAGGAAGGATACTGTGGAGCCCAACTGCGGCTGCCTAAGCGGGGTTGCTCGTTAGAGGAGAGAGCCACCAATTATCTCACACAAGGAATGGAAAAACAGAACTTCTTGCTTGCTTACTATCACATTAGCCCAAGGGCTTTAGATAAAGATACAAATGGGTATACACGTAAATCCCCCCCGACGCGACATAATAAAATAACAAGACTAAAATAGATAGTGAGACATAATAATTGATACGATAATTAATTGGGCACGCTACCCTTAACGGCTGCCCATAACATCACTCCCGCCTTTCAGAACAAGCTTGACCTCAAGCTCAAGGGGTATCACCGGTGGTGCGAACTTCATCCAATGCCTTCTTCGTTGGAGTCCTCAACATGTAGGTAGAAAAGCTTTTTGCACCTGTGTCCGAGAGTGTACTGCTCGTCGCAGTTAAAATATAGTCCATGGGCGCGTCGTTCCAACATCTCGGCTCGAGATAAGCAACGGACCGGCGGGGAGGGCTGACCCTCGGTAAGGCCCGTCGAAGTGCCAATGTCAGTGGGCAAGTAGGGATCCTTTCCTAGATGATGGAGGCGGTTACATAGCCTAGCCAGACTCATGTTAGTCACTAAGTCTGAGGGAGCCTCAAATTTGACATCTATGCGCAGACGGTCACGAAGTCTGGAGGTGAAGATGCAGACCTGCATCTCTTGGGGAGGTGTGACGTGCGCCATAAGAAGTTGAAACTGCTATAGATAATCGTTCACAGAGCCCGACTGACCTAAAGTTTTGAGGGCGCCGAGGGGGTTACTGCGGATGGGAGGACTAAAGCGCATTTTGCAGAGTCGCTTGAAGTTGTCCCATGACAGCCCTTGTTGATTAGTGAGGAGACGAGTGACCCAAAGCAAGGCCGAGTCGAGCAGATGGAAGAAGGCCAGAGGAAGTGGTTCAACTGCCGGAGTTTGTTGGTGGTCAAATAATTACTCGCATCTGGTGAGCCAACCCAAGAGATCAGTTTTTCCTTCATATGATGGAAATTCCAACCTGGTGTAGCGTGGCAGAATAACATCGTCGGGGCGAGCGAGGACTGGTGGCGGAGCGAGGACTGGCAGCAGTAGCTCGTGGACGGTCAGTAGCGGCGGCGCGTGGCGGATAAGCGGTGGTGCTTGACTTCTGCCCACTTGATCGTGTGCGGGGGCGGTAGAGACATCATCGATGCGTTTGGAGAGCACAGTGATGGCCTCTTGATGACGCTCCACGATAGTATTTTGTTGCGCCATGAAGGTTTCTACCATGGTCATAAGTTGGTTGAGCTGATCTGACGACTCGCGCATGCTGTGCTGATCTGGCGACTCGCCCATGTTGTGCTGGGCGGATAATAAGGAGCGGGTTACGGGTCGGTCTGATTGCGACGAGGAGGCTGATTGGGAATGACCACGAGAGCCGCGACATCTTCCAATGGTGGCGACCAAATTGTATTACTTAATTAATTCAATGAAGTATTAATAAGTAAGAAAAAAAGGAATTATTAATAATTGATTAATCAAGAATTGATTAATCAATTAAAATATAATTTCATTAATTGAGAATATGATGGGCGGATATGTTGCTACTTGCTGCACAGGGCTCAATAAAAAATAGACAGGAGCCGGTCCCGATGCAAAAGCCTGCAGGCACTGGGTTGGAGAATTGTTGAAATTTGTGGCGCGCTGGGATCGAGGAATCGGTTCACACGTGCGCGGCACGAGTGAAGGTTGTCTAGTGTCTGCTCGATGGGAGAGGGCAGCTGCGGGATGGACGACGGAAGAAGCATCAGATGGTCGTCTGCGGCCTAGACGAATGAAGAAGTAGTGGACGTTAGTCGATCCAGGCGTTGAGGCTGCGTCGATTTTGGACGCGGATGTCGGCTCGTGTCTAAGAGCAGAGATACTAGATGAGTTCTCGTTGGTGCTTGCGTGAAGGAGGCGACTGGATGGTCGATGACGACGCACATGAGAAGGCTGGGTACTGTGGTTTGCGGGGTTTCGTCGACGATGAGAAGACGAGGACGTAGAGACAAGATCAAGGAGGATAATGATCCGTCGATGATGGAGCTGGGGCGATCGAAAATAGTGACTGAACACTGTAGGGAGTGGTGCGACTTGCTTGTGGTCGAGCGACGGAGGAAACATATGCGACGTGTGCAGCGGAAGAGGAAGGGAAGACGACAGCGGAGTGTTTAGCCGAGGAAGGCTAGCTTTGATACTAAAGTTGTTATGGGCCTACTCGGAGGAGGCCGGAGGAGGTGACCGGAGGAGCGAAGGAGGGATACCGTGGAGCCCTAACCGCGGCTACTCAAGCGGGGTTGCTCATTAGAGGAGAGAGACACCAATTATCTCACATAAGAAATGGGAAAAAGAACTTCTTGCTTGCTTACTATCACATTAGCCCAATGACTTTAAATAGAGATACAAAGGGGTATACACGTAAATCCGTTCTGACGCGACATAATAAAATTACAAGACTAAAATATAGATAATGAGACATAATAATTGATATGATAATTAATTGGGTACGTTGCCCATAACAGTATGCAACAAGGCAGAGAACGGCCGCAAAGGACGAGTTGGAGGGATATGTAGAGGAATGTCAAAATTCCCTTCATCAACAATGCTCGTCTCCCCATGACGAGAACCGAAGTAAGACCCCCCTCACTCACCATGCAAGAAGACCTTTTTAACATCTAACTGTTGTAGGTTTCACCCAAGACTTGCATCACTTGAAAGAAGCACCTGAATTGAGATCCGATCATATGACCAGTAGCCCCATAGTCTACGGTCCACTCAGTTCGAGATGTAGACGCAACATAGGCACTCAAGATACCTGATGTGGCGCAGTGGTAGAATTAGTGAACGCAGAATCTGAGTGAGAACGCAACATACAACAAAATGCCTCTAGCTCCTCGTAGAGTGATCCTCTGAGGGAAGAATGCCCTCATAAACTTCACTGGCATGGGCAAAGTACTCTCAACGAGCACTAGACTGTTGTCCACTGCCACGATTATTGTTCCGACCACGACCGACCAGGGGGAGCAAGATGTGGATGCAAACAATAACAAGTCTTCTTAGTATGACTTTTCCTCCTGCACTGGCCACACATATGAGGAGTGATTGGGTGGACCACGACCAATCCCATCAGCGGAGTAATTTGTCTACACGACGGGATAAAGAGAGCGGAGATTCTCATCAATTAGGATCATGTTGAATGCTTCTCGAAGAGAGGAAAGTGGCTCACGATGGGGAACATGTAAGCGAACAGTGTCAAGTTCCATGTTATTCTTCCCCTAATGGCGCTCCGCTGTAATAATTACATATGTAAGTTACTTATATAAGTTACATATATATGTTGCCTTCCTTCTAATGGGACTCCGCTCCCTTATAGTGATATTCATTTTCGATCGAGAAGATAGATTTTGTTCATTGCGAAATGGAAGAAAGGTCGTTTCTTAAGAAAAAGAGCACTTCTCCACCCTTAACCAATTGTTCATTCATAACTTGAAATTGCATAAAAGAATAGATCCAGGTCTCGATAGAGTTGTTCAAATTCAGAATAGTAGGCGGGGACAAACAAAGGTCCTTGTTTCAGATCCAAAGCACGACGAGTGGGCTCATACATTTGCGTTCAGCTACCAATCTGCGAGTAAATCTCGTGGGCTCGAGTCCAGATTTCACGGGCAGAATCCATGAGAATATAACGGCGGTATACCAGAGGGGGCATGAAGTGGAGTAACCATGAGACAACTAAAGAATTATCCTCATCCCATTTTCTCCATGAGGGATCTGCTTCTGGTAGTTTAACAATGGTTCCATCAATATGCCCTTACAATTGGTGTCTGCGGATAGCATGCTGAGATGCCTTGGATCATTCAAGGTAATTTGGCCATCCAACGACACTATAGTAATCTTCAACGATCTTGATTTCTCGTGGCTCTGAGGGGGGCACATGTAGGTACAATACGAGGAGTGGATGAGATATCTGGAGTCACCCATAAGCGAGGAAAGGACACCCCTGTTACCGCTGCGGTAACGGGCCGCCGATAGGAGCGGCGGTAGCGGCAAGGGTAGCGGACGGGGCTGACGCCGGGCGATAGCGGCGGCGGCTGGTAGGAGTTGGGCGGGAGAAATCGAGAGGGAGAGGAATAGAGAAAGAGAGAGAGACAAGGGGAGCAGCCCCTCCTAAGTTGATTGATCCAAAGATGAGAACATAACCCTAGGTGCTCCCTTATATAGGGGGAAACCACCACATCATTAAGAGTTCAAAATAAAATAACATAATCAAAATGCTGAAAGATAACTAGGACCGGTCGGCCCTTTAGATGGTCTTCTCCAAATTGCCCAGTTCGGCGCGGGGCCTAGTGCTGTCGCTTGGTCCTGCGCGCGCCCTCCTCGAATAGACCTGCCATTCCAGCTCGTCAGACTGGAGGTCGGTAACAATACCGCCATCTGGGAAATTGGCCTTGTCCTCAAGGCAGTAGTCTGGGAACTGTCGGCGAAAATCATCTCGCAAGAGCCAAGTAGCGGACGAACGGGGACGGTTGCGCCAAGCCACCCGTACCTCCTCCGGATGGGTAGCTCCGGCCGTGGGCTTGCGCTGATCAAGAATGGCTTCCGGATAGAGTGGTTCGGAACTGGCCGTGTCCAAGTCGGCCGGGATATGGTCGGAGACGGGATGATCGCCTATCACGCGCCGAAGTTGTGAGACATGAAATACGGGATGAATGCGAGCGGTGTCCGGAAGGCGGAGGCGATGTGCCACTGCTCCGATGCGGCTGAGGATCTCAAATGGTCCAAAGAAGCGCGGGGCGAGCTTGGGGCAAGTGCGGCGGGCCACCGTGAGCTGGCGGTAGGGGTGGAGTTTAATGAACACCCGCTCTCCTACTTGGAATTGGAGGTCCCTTCGTTTCCGGTTGGCAAAAGATGCCATCTTCGCCTGAGCCCGTCGAAGATGTTGTTTTAAACTATCCAAGATAACATCCCTATCGTGGATATGATCCGCCAAGCTAACCACCGGGCATTCCCCGGGTAGGTGGCGGAGCACGGTCGGCGGTGGCCGGCCATATACGGTCTCGAATGGCGAGGTGTTGGCGGCGTGGTGGTATGCGGTATTGTAGGAGTATTCTGCCCAACCAAGCCATTTGGCCCACGATCCGGGCCTCTCCCCGATGAAGCAACGCAAGTATGTCTCCAAGCACCTGTTGAGTACCTCGGATTGGCCATCCGATTGCGGATGATATGCTATACTCATCCGGAGTTGGGTCCCCTGCAGGCGGAATAACTCAGTCCAGAAGCTACTGAGAAAAAGTGGGTCACGATCACTGACGATCGAACGGGGGAACCCATGAAGACGGACTATCTCCGCGATGAAGCTGTCGGCGACCGTCGCCGCAGTGTAGGGATGGCGGAGCGGGACGAAGTGCGCGCACTTCGTTAGGCGGTCCACGACCACCAAGATGCAATCGAAGCCGTTGGAGCGGGGCAATCGGGTGATGAAGTCCATAGCGATGTCCTCCCAGACACGCTCAGGGATCGGTAGGGGCTGCAAGAGGCCGCTGGGAAACATCGTCTCATATTTGGCCTTCTGACATGGTAGGCAGGCCGCCACGTATGCTTTCACCTGTCGAAGCATGTGGGGCCAGAAAAGCGAGGCCGCCAACCGACGGTATGTCCGATACGCCCCGGCGTGGCCACCTGCCGGGGTGGAGTGGAACTCCGCAAGCAAAGCCGGAATCATTGCCGACGATGCAGATAAAACGAGTCTGTCCCGATGAAAGAGGCGGCCCCCGATCAGTGTATATGGCGGCCGTGACGAGGGGTCGGCCAACAGGTCGGCCCGGATATCCTAAAGCTGGGGGTCCCGGTCCACCTCGTGCTGAATGGCCGCGGCGTCGTCCCGCACCGGCCGAGAAATGGCTGTCAATTCTGGCGCGTGCGGGCGTCGGGAGAGCGCATCGGCCGCCCGATTCGTCCTGCCCGGACGAAACTCCACCGTGAAGTCGTAGTCGAGCAGCTTGGCCACCCAAACCTGCTGCGTTGGTGTGGCTATCTTTTGTTGGAGCAGATAGCGAAGGTTGTGGTGATCGGTGCGGATGACGAAGGGCCGCCCCAGGAGATAAGGCCGCCAATGTTGGACCGCCAAGACCAGCGCCATAAGCTCGTTCTCGTATGCTGAGCGGCTGTGCACCGCGGTAGAAAATGCCCGACTATAAAAAGCAATTGGCCGGCCGGCCTGCATCAAGACGGCGCCGACGCCGGTGCCTGAGGCATCGCACTCGACGACAAACGGCTGGTGGAAGTCCGACATGGCTAAAACCGGGCCGTGGACCAAGGCAGACTGGAGCGCCGTGAAGGCCTCCATGGCCGCCGGTGGCCATGTGAAGGGCCCCTCCTCGGATTTCTTCAGCAGCTGAGTGAGAGGGCGGGCCAAGCCGCCGTAATTTCTGATGAAGCGCCGGTAGTATCCCGTCAAGCCGAGAAAAGCCCGGACGTCGTGCAAGGAGGCGGGAGTCGGCCAACGCAGCACCGCCTGAATTTTGTCTTCATCCATGGCCACGCCGTGGGCCGAAATAGTATGGCCCAAGTAGCTGACCGTCGCCGTGCTGAAGGTGCACTTCTTGTGGTTGACCGTTAGCTGATGTAGGCGGCGAGTGGCGAACGTCTCCCGAACATGACGGAGGTGATCCTGCCAAGTGGGACTTAAGACAAGGATATCATCAAAAAAACAAGGACATGTTTACGTAGAATGGGCCGAAATATCTCATTCATGGTAGCTTGGAATGTCGCGGGGGCGTTGGTGAGGCCAAACGACATGACCAAGAACTCGAAATGTCCGTCGTGTGTCCTGAACGCCGTCTTTGGCACGTCCTCCGGCCGTACCCGAATCTGATGATAGCCGACCCGTAGGTCCAGCTTGGTAAAGAAAGTCGCGCCGTGTAGCTCGTCCAGGAGCTCCTGAATAACCGGGATAGGATATTTGTCCGGGACCGTGGCCTTGTTGAGCTCCCGATAGTCCACACAGAACCTCCAACTGCCGTCTTTCTTGCGCACTAATAACACCGGGCTGGAAAAGGGGCTCGCACTGGGCCGTATGATACCGCCCAACAACATCTCTCCGACGAGTCTTTCTATCTCGTCCTTTTGGGCGTGCCCGTAACGATAGGGCCGCACGGACACCGCCGACGACCCCGGATGGAGAACAATGGCGTGATCGGTCGGTCGGGAGGGTGGAAGGCCCGAGGGTGCGGTGAAGATGTCCTCGAAATCCGCGAGGACGGCGCCTATGTCGGCCTTGAGGGGTGCGGCCGCCGCGGAAGGGCTCGCCTGAAGGGGCCATAACCAGGCCGAGAAATCGACGTCGGCGACGCGTGTCATCGCCCGATACGACAGCGGTGAGCGGAGGAGGGTAGGATCACCCACCAAACGACACTGTCGGCCCTACTGCTGAAAATCCATCGTCATCGAAGCCCAGTTCACTCGGACGTCGCCCAGGGTCTCGAGCCAAGCAACGCCGAGAATAGCGTCGAGGCCTCCAAGCTCGAACATGTAGAAGTCAGCCGTGACCCGGCACGGCCCCACGGTCATGGTAACATCCCGGCATTGGCCCAAGGTCGGACGGCGACGGCCATCGCCCAAGCACACCGAAAAGTCTGGTGAAGGATCCACCGGTATGGCGAGCTCTTGCGCCAGATGGGAGGACATGAAGTTGTGACTCGCACCGCTATCCACCATCACGATGACGGTGCGGTTGTGTAGTTCGCCGGCCAACTTCATGGTGCGGGGCCCCGTTAATCCCCCCACGGAGTAGAATGGAAGTTCCAGCACGTTGAGGGGGGCGTCCTCGAGGTCGGCCGTAGGTGGGTCGGGTGGTGGCTCCAAGGGTGGCAAGTCCTCGACGAGGGCGTAACCCTCACTGTCGTTAAAGATAGCGTGGAATTCTTTGACCGGTCAAACATGCTTAGGCGAGTATGGTTGGCGGCAGCGGAAACATAAACTGCGGCGCCGAAGGTCATTGTAGTCGATGGTGGAGATGCGGTTGGGGCCGTCCGGGCGTGCCGCCCGACTGTGGGCCACGGGGGTCGGTCGAGGACCGGTGTCCCGCACGGGATGAGGACGGAAGGGGGGTGGGCCGGAGTGACGAGGGCCGATGTCCGCTTCGACCGCACGAGCAAGTTCCAGGGCTTCCGAGACCGTGCGTGGGTGATGAGTGCGAATGCGAGAGCGGATATTGGGAAGGAGACCTTGCAGAAAAAATCCCAGGTAATGGTCGGGCGGAAGGCCGAGAACTTGTGTGACGAGAGCAACGAACTCATCGATGTATGCGTCCACCGTTGTTGATTGGCGGGCGGAGCAAAGCCGCTCGATAGCAGAGCCCGTGTAGCGAGAATCATAATGGATGATTATCTCGTGTTTGAACTCCTGCCACGGAATGAGGGGTTGCACTTGGCGAAGCCAACGTGCCCAATGGAGGGCCGAGCCGTCCATACCGACCATGGCGGTGCCGACGCGGTCCGCCGGGGGGGGGGGGGGGGTACCATTAAGGTCGAAATATTGCTCCGTACGGGCGATCCAGCCCATAGGATCCGTCCCGGAGAAGGGCGGAACATCCATCGCAATAGTGGGGCGAATAGCGGCAACCGGCGGGACGACGGGAAGCGGCTGGGGCGCCGCCGGCGCACGGAAGCCGGCCGCGAGCGGGGACGGGGGAAGACCGAGGACCGAAGTGGTGTCGGCCGGGGGGGACTGTTGCGGCGGTGTGCTTGGCGACGGCAGCAACGCCTACAGGCGCGCGAGGAGGGCCTGCTGGGTTGAGCGAATGTCTTCCACAGCGGCGTGAAGGCTGGCGATCTGAGAACCATGGAGTGCGAGGCTTTCCGCGACCTGGATGTCGGCGTCGGCGGCAGTGGAGGGATCAGCGGGGTGGAGGCGCGTATTCAGAGCCATGAATGATTCCGGCGGCTGAGCGAGAGCGGGCGGAGATGGCAGGTCGGACCAATGTTACCGCTGCGGTAACGGGCCGCCGATAGGAGCGGCGGTAGCGACAAGGGTAACGGACGGGGCTGACGCCGGGCGATAGCGGCGACGGCTGGTAGGAGTTGGGCGGGAGAAATCGAGAGGGAGAGGAATAGAGAAAGAGAGAGAGACAAGGGGAGCAGCCCCTCCTAAGTTGATTGATCCAAAGATGAGAACATACTCCTAGGTGCTCCCTTATATAGGGGGAAACCACCACATCATTAAGAGTTCAAAATAAAATAACATAATCAAAATGCTGAAAGATAACTAGGACCGGTCGGCCCTTTAGATGGTCTTCTCCAAATTGCCCGGTTCGGCGCGGGGCCTAGTGCTGTCGCTTGGTCCTGCGCGCGCCCTCCTCGAATAGACCTTCCATTCCGGCTCGTCAGACTGGAGGTCGGTAACAACCCCACTAGAGATAATCAATCAAAAAAAGCATTATGAAGAAGCATTGCATCCTACGAACCTCCTTTAGATTGATCCACCAGAGAGGGCACCATAGGATGTGACCATGGCGTCTTCGGCGGCTGTCATGAAGGACAAAATGGTCGAAGACCAACAACCGTCCGCTGGATGGGCGAAGTGAAGCTGGAGGAGCCAAGGGCTAGTGAGAAACTGCATACTCAGAAGGAGTTGCGGATAGCTGTCGGGAAGGGGAAGCTGCGGCTAGCGGATTGGAAGGAGCTACTGGTAGGGGTGTTCGCGAACCGAACCGAATCGAATAACTCTTCAATTTAATCCAAATTTGTTATGAGATGTAGAGATTCAGATTCGTTCGAATAATTGAATTCAGATTTGTATTCGTCCCGAAATCCTGGATGCGAAATCCTGGATGCGAAATTGGATTCGAATTCAGATTCGGGTTTGGATTCGAATTCAAATTTGCTTCAAATGGATTCGAATTCAGATTCGGGTTTGGATTCGAATTCAAATTCACTTCAAATGATGGACCAAATAGACTTTGATCGGACGACTAGGATCATCTTTATATATAATATAGATATTCCTATTATTCGTGAACTATTCATGAATCTTGTCGATAGAGATAATATTATTTGGATTCAGATTCGAATACCACTCGAATCTGAATTTTTCGGATTCGAATTAGAGTATATGAATCTTAATCGAATCTTCATGAATCGATTCCCAAATTATTCACGAACTATTTGGTTTTCGAACAACCCTAGCTGCAAGTAGAGGCCTGGAAAGGGAAGTTGTTAGCGTCCTGGAAGAGGTTATGACCTGAAGGAGCTGCGCTTTAGAAGAAGCTGTGGTTGCGGCCCGGAACACTGGAAGACACTGCGGTTCACAGATGTGAGGAGCTGGAAGGAGCTGCGGGCGAAGACGAGGGTTGGCGAAGGCCTGGGAAGGGCTGGCTAGTAGACACGAGGGGCTGTTGGATCGCTGGAGGGAGCGTTGAGTCTAGATCGGGGAGGCTAGACGTGATTAGAAGCACTGGAGCGAGCGGCGAGATGGATCGGGATGGGATTGGGGGTGCGTGCTCTGATACCAAGTTGAGAGGAGTCGAAATAATTGAATTTATAATTAGGTTAGCATACAAGTGACCTAAGTCCTTGTATACTCAGACGAACAACCTAACATAAGACTCGTGACATACCACGTGATGTTACGAGTAAAAGAAAAATAAATTAGTACAAATATTCAGTTGTAATAGTGTATACAAGTCAGACCCTTTTCAGTCTTTTCCGTATTTTCCTCGTTCCTATATATGTATGTGTTATCAAGTAATGAATCAATTCAATTCCTATTCTATTCAACTTGGTATCAGAGGAAATTTTCCCTAGCCGCTCTCCTCTCGCCCGTCCGCGTCTCCTCTCCTCTCGCCCGTCTCGCCCGTCTGCGATCGCTCCTTCCCTTCTCTCTCGCGCCTTCTGCCGAAGGTTTGAGAGTCCCCCGCTACTTCCCCGCCTCCGCTCATGCGGATCCTAGGCGCCGCTACTAAAGCTGGACGCTAGGACCGCCGTTCTCCCAATGCCGCCGATCTGCCGTTGCCGATCTCCCGATACTGTTGTGTCCCTGCTACTGTGTCGCTGACCCTGTGCCGCTGTTGTGTCGATCTCCTCGCTACTCTGCCGATGTTGTGCCGCTGACCCTGTGTCGCTACTCTGTCGCTGCTGTGCCGATCTCCTCGCTACTTTGTCGTTGTTGTGCTGCTATTGTTGTCGCTGATCTCCTGATGTCGTGATCTGTCGATCTCCTATGCTAGTGAGCTGCTGTCGTGTCCTCCTGCAACTGCTGTGCCGATTGTTCCACGGTCGTGATTTCTTCTGTTGCTGATCCTGCAGCCCCGTGCGATGCCGTGCTAGTGGTGCTATCTTCTCTCATTATCCATACGTGATTTCTTTTTTTCTACTAGGGAGTATCATGGGGGATTCTACGGGTTCTTCGCCGAGTGAAGTTATGCCACAGATGAGTGACCCTCAACGGACTAATGGCCACTCCGGTTCGTTGAAGATTACCACCGTGCCCTTGGATGGAACAAATTACCTAGAATGGTCGGGTGCTGCTCAACATGGGTTACGTAGCCATCAGTTGTTCGTTTACATAGTTGGGACTGTTAAAGCTCCATCCAAGGATGATCCCACTTGGAAACGTTGGGACTCCGAGAACTCCCTTGTCGTGTCATGACTTCTTCACTCTATGTCTCCCAAGGTGTATCACAGTTATATGTTGCTGGACTCAGCTCACGATATCTGGACCCGGGCTCGGGACACCTACTCCCAGATTGGTAGTTCCACTAAGATATATGAGCTCACTCATCGCATCTTGGAGCTCCGACAGGGATCTATGACGGTTTCCACCTACTTCTCTGAGTTCGAACGTCTTTATTAAGAGTTGGATTTCTTTGAGCAATTCACAGCCTCCTGTACGGCGGACGCCGTGAAGCTGCAGCAGAAAGAGAGCCGCTACTTCCTGCATGTCTTCTTGATAGGGTTGAACATGGAGTCAGATACTGCCCGGACTTATATTTTACATCGCTCGCCTCTCCCTTCCCTTAGGGAAGCCTTCAACATGGTCCTTGGCGATGATGATCGTCGGAAGTCCCTCGGGATGGCTGCTCCTCCGGATCGCTCTGCCTTGACTAGTGTTGGTCGGGGTAATACCACCACTAGTGTTTCCACTTGTGTTTACTGTGGTCGACGGGGTCACACTAGGGATACATGTTTTAAGCTCCATCCTCATCTGGCTCCTGCTGGCCGTGGTCGTGGCCGTGGTCGGGCTCCTGGCCGTGGAGGAGGCCGGACAAGCAGCCCTCGATTCTCAGATGCTGCTTATGCTTCATAGATATATGAGGAACATCCATCCCTAACTCCTTCTCAGCCCAGGAATTGGACGCTTTGTGCCGTTTACTTCACTCCCAGTCTTACACGCTCCGGGTACCTCCTCCTCCTTTGCTACTGTGACTCAGGCCCATGCTCATGCTGCTACTGCCTCCCCATCTGACTGGATCATTGACTCGGGAGCTACTGATCATATGACAGTCTCTCCCTCAGGTTTTGTTTCCTACACACCTTTGTCCGGTCGGGATAAGGTCATCTCTGCTAATGACACTTTATCCCCAATTGCGGGCAAAGGACACATTTCCTGCTCCCCTACTTTCTCTCTCACCTCTGTTCTTCATGTTCCATCCTTTCCCCGCAATTTACTTTCTATTAGTCATATTACTCGCTCGCTCAACTGCTCCGTAACCTTCTTCCCTGACTCTTGTGTTTTTCAGGAACTGGGTACGAGGCGGAGAATTGGCAGTGGTAGGAATCATGGTGGTATGTACTACCTGGACAACCAAAATCCTCCTCAAGCTCTCGCATCTGCTACCGTCACCGCTGAGAATGTTCGTCGATGGCATCGTCGCCTCGGACATCCCTCAACTGTTTATCTTCAAAAATTGTTTCCTGCTTTTATTCCTTTTATGAAATCCTTTGTGTGTGATGTTTGTGCTACGTCAAAATATGTTCGTCATACTTCTGTGCATTTATCTTCTCCTAGCATTATTCCTTTTCCTGTGATTCATTCTGATGTATGAGGTCCTTCTCCATTGTTATCTTTATCTGGTTTTAAGTGATTTGTTACGTTTATTGATTGTTTTTCGCGGACCACTTGAGTTTACTTGTTTCCAAGTCTTTCACGAAATGGTTCAGACACAGTTTAATGGTAAAATTTGTTCTCCGTAGCGATAATGGGGCGGGGGGGGGGGGGGGGGGGGGGGGGGGGGGATATGATGATCGGGGTGTTTTTGGTTCCTATCTTACGAGTCATGGTATCTTACACCAAACCACTTGTGTTCACACCTCTACTCAAAACGGGGTGGCCGAACGGAAAAAGTGGCATCTTCTTGAAGTGGCTCGTTGTCTTCTCCATACTATGCACCTTCCTAAATCTTATTGGGGTGATGCGGTTCTCACCTTATCAATTGCCTCCCGTCGAGAGTCCTGGCGTATGCTACCCCCATTGGCTGTCTCTCGTTCATGTTTGTTGTTCATACCTCTCACTTGCCCCCCCCCCCCCCCCCCCCCCCCCCCCCCGATGTCTGTGCTTTGTGCATGTTCACTTACCCCATCGGGATAAACTTGACCCTCAGGCTCTCCGTTGTGTCTTTATTGGCTACTCCTCTACCACAAAAGGTTATCGTTGTTACCTTCTTCCTTCTCGTCGTATTTACTGTACTACTATGGATGTTACCTTTCAAGAGAAGGACTCCTATTATCTGACCACGACTCACTCTCTTCGTCAGGGGGAGATTAGTGAGGAGGGTGAGGATGTGTTAGATACCCCTATCCCTTACCCTTTGATTCAGGTTCCTCCTGTTCCTGCCCAGGCTTCTGCTCCGCCTATTCAGGTGCATTCTATTCAGGTGTCTCCTTTTCCAGACCTGCCTTTATCTCTGGTGTCTCCCTTACCTCACATATACCACCGCCGTAAGACAAGGAAACAAACCGCTACTGCTCCTCCGCTACCAATGCACGCTTCGAATTCAGGTTCTGGAGAGGAGTTACATGCTCCTCTTCCTTTGCCGGAAGGTACAGTTCCTTGTACCCAGCACCCCATCTCTAATCATGTCTCTTATCATCATCTTACACCAGCGCATCAGTCCTTTGTGGCTTCATTATCCATGGTTACTATTCCTAAGACATGACATGAATCATTGAGCATACCTGTATGGTCTCGGGCAATGGAGGAGGAGATGTCTGCATTGGACACAAATCATACTTGGGAGGTTGCATCTCTTCCCACTGGAAAGAAAGCTATTGGGTCAAGATGGGTTTTTTTCGTCAAGCAGAATCAGGAGGGTAAGATTGAACGATGCAAGGCGAGACTGGTTGCTCAAGGCTACACTCAGACTCAGAGAGTTGACTACCAGGAATCTTTTGCCCCTGTGGTGAAGATGGACTCCATGCGGACTCTTCTATCTTGTGCTGCTTGCCTAGGTTGGGGTCTTCACCAACTAGACGTGAAGAATGTGTTCCTTCACAATGAGCTCGATGAAGAGGTATACATGATGTTTCCTCCTGGTTTTGTTCGAAGAGGGGACAAATGACTTGTTTGTCGGTTGCGAAAGTCGCTATATGGATTAAAGCTGTCTCCAAGGGCCTGGTTTGGCCTGTTCCTTAAAGCCATGTTGAAGTTTGGATATGTTCAGGCACAATCGGATCATACCATGTTTATCCATAGACATGAACAAAAGATTGTGGTCCTTATTGTCTATGTGGACGACATTGTGATAACGGGTGATGATATAGAGGAGATTTGTAACCTCAAAACTCTCTTGTCAGCCGAATTTGAAGTTAAGGACTTGGGAAAGTTGCGATATTTCCTGGGTATTGAAGTTGCTCGGTCAATCCAAGGTATCTTTATATCTCAGCGCAAGTATGTGTTGGATCTCCTGAAAGAAACCGGAATGCTTGGGTGTGTCCCTGCTAATACTCCCATGGAGCAAAACCACATGATCAATGAAGATGGTGACGACGATCGTGCTGACACTTCGAGCTACCAGAGGTTGGTTGGAAGACTCATATACCTATCCCACACCCGACCGGATATTACCTATGCTGTAGGTATCTTGAGTAGGTACATGCATGCTCCGAGGATTAAACATCAAGAAGCCGCATACCGGGTATTGCGATACCTGAAGAAGGCCCACGACCGGGGGCTCTTATTCTCTCGGCATAGCCAGCTGAAGATTGAAGTCTTCACTGATGCAGATTGAGTTGGATGTCATGATGACAGAAAGTCCACCACCGGATACTGTACGTTTGTTGGAGGAAATTTGGTAGCATGGAGGAGTAAGAAGCAAAATGTTGTAGCAAGATCTAGTGCGGAGGCTGAGTATTGTGCGATGTCTCTGGGTCTCTGTGAAGGCCTTTGGGTATATACCATGCTTCATGATCTGGGGCTCCAGGATAATGGTCCCATCTCGCTGTACTATGACAATAAAGCTGCGATTAGTATAGCTCATAATCCTGTCCAGCATGACAGGACTAAGCATGTGGAAGTGGATCGACACTTCATCAAAGATCACCTGGATAAAGGAAATGTGGTTACTCCCTTCGTGCAATCCAAGGATCAACTCGCTGATGTGCTCACCAAGAGCCTTAGTTGTGATATGTTCGTTGATAATATTCAAAAGCTTGGGATGATCGACATTTACCGTCCGACTTGAGGGGGAGAGTTGTAATAGTGTATACAAGTCGGACCCTTTTCAGTCTTTTCCGTATTTTTCTCGTTCCTATATATGTATGTGTTATCAAGTAATGAATCAATTCAATTCCTATTCTATTCAACTCTAAGACTGGTGACATACCACGTGATGTTGCGAGTAAAAGAAAAATAAATTAGTACACATATTCAACTCTAGTTTCTTGACAATATGGAGAGATGAATATAAATTCAATCTGGTGATAGGACTAAGTTCTTATTTGTATCTTCATCTGGGAGTATATATTGGATAATTGTTTGGTTTGGGGCTTCTGTTGATTTGATATCTTATCTGATTATATAGCATATGCTGCTGTCAACTAATATCTTATTTGTTGGGGTTGGAGCTTTGGAGTGAATGGGCTGTAGAGGGCGGGTTCAAAACTTTTTTGTCTAGTTTATGTGCCATCTCACAGATTTGGTTCATAATTTAAAATTTTAAACTATATGTTTGTTTTTAACCCATGGAATTGCCATTTTCATTAGTAGCACATCCATTATTAGAGTTATTTCAAATATTTGTGAACTCTTCATGTCCACTCCTCGCCCCCTCCTCTCTCCTTTTCCCAAAATTAAATGCTATCTACCTTGTCCTGGGATTCCTTTATCATCATTCTTTACCTACCAGGCATAATAAACTTGGAATTTAATATATATGTTTCACAAGTTGCTAATTAAATCTATAATCTTGCATGCGTTACTTGATGCCATAATTTGGTTTTTTGTCTTACATATCCTTCACAATGTTTAGCAGGTTCTTCCATCTCTAACATCTACTAAAGCATATTTTGATTTCTTTTCCCAGAAAGCTGATCAAGAATGTCAGGTAAAATGAAAATTCTTGTTTTTTAAGGATATGGTTAATATTAATTTGCTTTCTGATATTTTATTCTTTCAAAAATATTTAGGAACTAGAAGAAGCTGAAATTGAAATAGATCTTCTCCAAAAAGAGAAGGCGACACAAGAAGTATTTGGCAATTTGAAGGAGGACTATATAACTTGTAAAATTACTATAACATATGGGAATAGTCAGCAGTAAATAAGTATAACATTAATGTGGTAGTATATCTGCAGTTTGCCTTGATTATTTATTTATTTATTTCTGCAGATGATAAAGATGATAACCACCTTCAACGAATAAAGGATAATATCCGGTCCTTGTAAGTTCTGAATCTTAGTGAAAAATGAGCTAGCACAATCTTTTATATGTGAGATTCTTTTAGAATCATTGTAGTCTGTTACTTTCTATGAATCCTCATATTCTGCTACATCATATACAGAGAGAGAGAGAGAGTTGTCACTTTACTACATAACTTGGATTCCGCTCCTTATTTCTTCATCCTCAAAATTCTCTTTTTGTCTTCATATTTTTTTTAACTATTTCTAGAGAGCGCTCTAAGCTTAAAGAAGAAGTAGCAGTCCGTATACAGAAGAAACTTGCCTTGAGACGAGCTCGTCAAATTTATTTGGAAGAGTTAGCTTCGCGAGAAGTGGAACTTCTTCGGGAGCTAGATAGGTTTGGAAAATATGTTCCTTAAGACATTGAAAACTATTGTAAAAATTTTCTATTCTTTTATTCCCTATACCATGTTTATTAGGGAAAGGAAAAATGAATTGGAACAAGAGATCGAGAGACAACGACAATTGGAATTTGAGCGTGCCAGAACTCAGGAACTTCAATTCAACCTTGATATAGAAAGAGAAAGACAGATCCAGGTAGTGCATTATTTCAACTCAACTAGTTATTCAGCTGCTTCGGCTTGTTGAGCATTAGGATATTTATTTTATTTTATTCTATTTATAGGATAGTTTCTGTTTTAGTTAGAACCAAATTCATTGCATCTGTTATACAATTTATTTTATTCAATTAAATACGTGTGTATGTGACCATTTACATAATTTTACCTGTCCTCTCTGTATATGAGCCTCCAAACTTGTAATCTCTCGCTCGCTATCCTCTCTCTCTCTCTCTCTTTGTGGTTGTCGGCTCCTTGTTGCGCCTGTCATTCCCATGTCTCTCTACAAGGTTGTTGAATAGTCCTTACCCTCTAATAGGCGTCAAATTTGAAGAAGCAATAGAGGGTTGAGGACGAAAAGCTCGTTGATATTATCAATGGTTAGGCTACGAGAACCTCGTATAGCTCCAGGAATAAGGCCAACATGAAACTTGATCTACCTAGTTGGCGGGCATTTGGTAAATTGTGCGGGAAAATCTTAAGAACTTCCCTAACTCCCCTCTAGGGTTTCCTCTCTTCCTCTTTCACCCAAGTTCTTCTAATTCCCTCTTTTCTACCTCCATTCTAGGGCTTGCCCTCGTATCCCCGCCTCCATCGGATTCACAGCCAAAAGAAGCCCATAACAACTTGGTATCATAGCCATAGATCCTCTTTCGCCGACGGACGCAAACATCTCCCCGTTCTGTCGACGTCTCCAGCAAGCTCGCCAACTCTATCCCCACCACACGCTGAGCAACAACTTTCCCCCAAAGAAGCCAACACCTCTGCTACCGCTGCTTTCCTCTCGCCGACGACATTCTCTCTGCCGCTCCCATCAATCCAGGTACCATTTTCCGCTACCGTCGACGTCTTCGTCCATCGACGCCTCTGCCTCTGTCAACGTCGCCAACGCACATCTAGGATCGAGACCCTCGTCGACCTCGCCAGCCAGCAACATCATTGTTTGCTTCGTTTCTGTCGAGCGACGCCTTCAATGTCCGACGCTCGATCCTGCGTGCGTCTGGGGCCGTACACGCCTCCTTCCGCCAGCAGGATACCTGCATCGTGCCGCTCCAGTCGTAAAGGCTGGCATGCCTCCTACTCGTCCAGAACCTGCTTTATTCCTTTTCCAAGCTCTCGAGCCGACCTTCTTTTCAGAGCATCGAGCTCAGCGCTACTCCATCGAGCGCCTTCTGCGATTTTCGCAGTTTTGAGCTCCTCGCTCTCGAGCCCTATGCAACCCGTGTGAGAGGAAGCCGGTTCAGACCGATCTGAATTCCTGGAGCCACACGCATGCACGCCTTACATTTATTGTCGCACGCCTCTGACTAGTTTCTTGGTTAAATCATTCTAATTTGAATTAAATGGGTGATCAGTTAATTAAGATGGACGCCAAGCTTAGTGCCGCGGATGAGGCCGCCCTCTGTTTGATGATGTTGAAGATGTTGCCGTCATTTCAGGACGTCGTATCTAACCTTCAACGCAAAATCGACCATTCAAGGTTGTTTGGATCGAGATCCTAGGTGAGATCGTTTCGAGGTTGGATCGGATCGGATTGTAAGATCGCAAGATCTTGCGATCCTACAACATTCATAAATTTAAACTAAAAATATAAAATTGAATTTTGTATCATCCGATTACATTCTCAATTAACAAAAAATCAATAAATTGTGAGCAATATATGAATAATTATATTAAATTTTTTTGAATAACTAAATCAAAACGATATTATCATATTAAGTTGACTTTCAGTTTCTGGTAGGACACTCAATGTCTACTAACAATAAAAACAAATCTGGACTGATGGATTGGTGGAAGCCTAGAAGCAAGAAGACGAACCCAGACTGCTGGATTGCTCATACGCTGGAAGCAGGAAACTTGAATTGCTCGTATACTGGATTTGTAACTGCTAGATTGCTCGTACGCTAGCAAGGAAGAGAAGGCGTCGGCCTGAAAGTAGGAAGCAGGAAGCCATTAGATTACCAACCATTGGATTGCTCATACGCAAAAATATAAGATAAGACACTGACACCACTTGAAATGGAACCTGGTAAGGAAGGAAAAGGAAGACATTGTCTGGACTGGAAGCGACCGAAGACGTCGCTCTTGGCCCCCGTTTGCAGTCGGCAATCAACACTTGGGATACGGTAAAATAGCATGATATGATTCTGTGATGGGGTATGTGGGCGGGATTGGGATAAGGTTAAGCAATGGGTTATGAGCGTTGGACCGATTGAATGGGGTCAGGATAGGTTGGACATGTTTCTAGTTCCCTTTGGCCGAACCGGTAGAATTGGGTCTGGTTCGCGATCCTAAAGATCCAGATCGCGATCGCAGTCGTAGATGTGCCGATTTTGATCCTAGGTAAGATCCGGATCGTTTTACAAAATCTGGATCCTACGATCCGGATCGCGATCCTGATAACCATGCGACTAGTTGGTGACATCGGGACACATCGGGGTTCCATCTCCACCATCGGCAACGCTCTCCCAGCCATCACATGTCGCTGCCCCCTCCATCGTAACTTGGTCGGGTCCACCACCTCCTCCGGTTTCTCCATTGGGTCGGCCGATTGCGCCTCGGCCGCCTTTACCACCGCTGGATCCTGCCAGCCGCCTCCTGAGGCAGCTTCCACCTCCAGCAAGCCTGCCACCTCTTCTGCCATTCCTTCCACTGCTGTCCCTCGCTTCGCCGTCCATTCCGCCGCCTGCTATGCCAGTCCCAGTTCTACCGATCTTGTCGGCCATCTCTCCGCCCCTTTTTCTGGCCCTCGCTCCGCTGAACGTTGCTCTGTCGGCCCCTTCGGCCACCTTGGCGCATCATCTGCCGGCCCCGCCAGCCGCCTCGCCATCTCATCTCCGACCACCCACTATGTGGGCCCCTACAGACCCATTCCTTCCGCCGGCCATTGTCCCCTCGGCCGCCCTGCCACTTTTGCTTCCCGTCGCTCCGCCGAATCAGTCGGTCCTATTCCTCCCTCCGCTTGTCTATCCGATTGCCCTGCCGCCACTCATCGCCTCCACCGCCGCTGCGACGCGCTACCAGGCGCTGTTTTGGCGCGAAATCAAGGAGCCAGAAGAGTTGATCATCCTACTGGAGTTCGAGCTTGAGGATAAGCTCGGTTTCGAGGGGTGGAGTGTTATGCATCTCATGTCGTTGGTTATCTAGTATTAGAGTCCTTTTTATATTGAGCCGTATTGTATCGAGTCATGTTACGTGCGTCGAGTCAAGCCTGTGTGTCGAGTCAAGTTATGGGTGTCATAGTATTTTATGTGTTTTAATATTTTGCTTATTGTCTTGTATCGGGTATTTACGCCCGTGCCATTGGGGCCTTATATAAGGAGGCCTTGTCATGTAAGAAGGCAATCAATGAATGAATGAAAAGTTTCCCTTTCTATCTCTAAGTCCTCTCTCTATACCCGCCGGCCTCCCCTCTTGGGTTTCCTCTCTTCCTCTTTCCCCCAAGTTCTTCTAATTCCCTCTCCTCTATCTCAATTCTAGGGCTTTCCCTTATATCCCCTCCATCAGATCCATGGCCAAAAGAAGCCCATAACAGAATGCTTCACTTCTCTTCCTAATAGCCCAGACAGCTTCCACTGATGATATTAATGCTTTGGCCGCCCCAGATAAACCATGTACAATCTGTTGGTGTGGTCCCATCCCTTCAACAACATATCCTTCGACAATCTTTTCTTGCTTCGTGGTCCGCCAACTAATCTATACTTAGGATTACACCGAACTCATCAATGGATAGTATTGTTGTATTTAGATGGAGTTCAATCTCTCAAATCTCCAATGCTAGTTGACACCTATGATACCTTCACAATAAAGCTCCATTTAGCATTCTAATGTGTAGAGCTCGGTCAATACTGCGAGTTTCTAATCCTTTTTTGAACATAGCTGATTCCGATACAAATGAATGTGAAGCACCCGTATTGTAATAATACTTTTGATGATAATGTATGTACAAGCATGCCTAAGTGTTTTCACGATAAGTTAAAGATGGAGACAATGCTAGGTATGGAGCATACAAGCAAACATTTGCATCTTAAATAAATTACACATTTTACCAAATTTTCCTTTCCTTGGCTTCTTGATGTCTGTCAGTACATCGAAGTGAGCAAAATGAGAGAAAACTCTCAATTTTCATTAACTAAGTGAGAGTTCTAGTTACACTATTTATTAGTGAGAAAGGATACGCAAGTTTCTCAATAGGCAATGTGGGATTAAAGAGGATATTTACTAAGTAGAGAGTACATAGAGCTCTTGTCGAGAGCTAGTCTACCGAGACCTAACCTGGCGAGAACTAGCCTGTTGAGAGCTCCCCGCTACCCTCTATACTCCCTTGCAAGTTGGAGCATGCATATCATAAGCTCCAAGCATTGAAGCAAATTGGAGATACAACGGTCATGACAAAGTCCTTGGCAAGAATATCGGCGATTTGAGATGCAGTAGAAATATATTTGCGATCGATCTGACGAAGCTTGACCTTTTCCATAATGAAGGGACAATCAAATTCAATATGTTTGGTGCTTTCATAAAATATTTGATTATTGCAGGAAGAGTTCTAATTACTAGAGGGAGTCTGGACACTCGAATCCGAAGAGACTGTCATTTATATACTCACGTGATCATCGAATAATGAGGAAAGGAAAAAAGAAAGAGAGCTCAATGAAAGCGCTAAGTGAGATATGCGTGCTCGACGATGTTCTTGGAGGGGACCAAGGAGTCTTGGCGTCAGTCAGTCTCACTAGTAGAGCACGAAGTCGCCATTGCTTTCACACCAAGGTCCAGGGCACACTCGTAGACTTGTTGCTCGCAACATCCGGCAAGAACTCAGCGAGAGAAGGAACTCGCAGTATCCAATAAGAACTCATAGCAGCCAGAAGGAACCCAATGACAGAAGCATCGCTAGAGAAGGACTTGGCGGTCACACGAGAACCAAGCAATGTGAGATCTTTCTCTTCAGAGCGCAAGATTGGCGAGAAAACATGTGAGAACGGTTGGAATGGGAGGTCGCCGCAAATAGGCGAGAGCTCAACCTGATCGTGAGATTGACAGGAGCCAGGAGGGCAGTCATGAGCTCTAGGGGCTGCAAAATTGACTACGAAACAAGGATCTAGTTCTCAAGCCGAATTCACTCAAGACTTTGATGGGAACTCAGGGCGAGTTTTGTCGAGAGATCAATCCGCGTGTGAGATCGATGAGTGCATGCGATCAATTTGAGTTCATGAGCTTGTGCGAGGCGACTTCTATCGCGAGAGCAACGATCAACAGAGGCTCGACATGCACGAGACAAAGTCCATATGCAAGAGATGGAGAAACAGAAAAAAAATCTTCCTTGCTCTGATACCAAGTTGAGAATCTGAAATAACTTGTGCATTCAAAATCTAAAGGAAAATAGTACATTTCACCTTTGTATATACACAAAGAGGAGTGACACTAAAACACCACAAGTGGAGTGGGTTTAAGGAACAGGAGTTAAAAGTTAAATAGAAAACGACTATGGATCTTTCCAGTGGGTTTTTATATACAATTCAACTTTTCCTTCTACGACTCCATTTCTCCATCTCTACCCTTCTAGTTGTCTCAACCACATTGCCTCCATAGTGAGTTTAGGTTACCTGATGTAATCTTGTTGTCCTTTACTAAAGCATGACACTTATCCAAGTTATTTCTATTCAAAGGTCCGTCACCAAATCAAGTGAACTCAATCTTATATTGGGATACTAACGTTTCCCCTTGAATGAGTCAAAGAAATTTCTCCTTTAACATTCTATACTTAGATGTTCAAATAGACCGATCAGTAAATGTCTAAGCAAATTCTGTACAGGTTCAATGAGTGACAGCTCGATCTACAAAAATAATGGCTGCCACGGGCGCATTCGTTAGGCATGTTTATGACAGTGGATTGCATTCCGGGAAGGTGTAAATATTATTTAGATATACCATATTTATTTCGTTTTGTGTTTCTTACTTTTGCCTTGTAATTTTTTTATTTCTTTATTCTCGAGTTATCGCTTTAGTTCATTTCTTTATTTGAGCATTGTAATTTTGTATTTACACTTGAGTATCTTATGAACTGGGTATGCTAAATTTGAATATTATTTGGCATCGAATGACGTTAGGGCTTCCTCATAATCTCCTTCCACCGCTCCCTGCTTCTCACTCACGACCCCTCTACTCCCTCTAACACCTTTGTTCAGGACGCCTCGAGAATGATTCATTCTCTATGTAATCATAGGTCGATCTAGAGGATTGAGGGGGAAACAATAGACCGAAACTCTCAGCATCACCTTCCTCCATCACATCCCATTCGGTGATACGAACGGTGACACCCTTCTATGACAACTTAGTATTAGAACAAACCATGACGGGATCGACCGACTCCATGGAGGCGATATTTGAAAGGATGCATAAGTAAGATGGATAACCTTGCTGCATTTGAATGTTGAAAATAAGCCGCTTTTCCTAGAGAGCCTCGTCCCACTTCAGCGAAGTAGCGGCGACTGCAATTTTCATGGAGCTTTCCCTCCCACGAGAGCGAGGATAGATACCATGGAGGGCATTATGAGAACAACGCCTTGTAGCGATATGTTAAACTGGAGTTCCCGACATATGATGGCAAGAGTGACACATTGGGATGATTGACTCGTTGCGAGTAGTTTTTCTCCAACCAGAGGACATCGACCATGGAGTTGATATATTTCATTATCCTTTTATAACTTGGTATGGGTGGACCGGATGTGATTTCTGCGCTTTGACATGTAGAAGGAACACATGAACTGACCGACTTCAATCAATGTTGCTCCATGCGATTTGGGTAACCAATGCCCAGCAATACCTTCGGTAAGTTGAACTCCCTCAAGCATAGAGCTATAGATGACTACCTGGAGACGTTCCATACACTATTATCACATGTGCCGAACATCTGGTCTGATTTGCAGGTCGTCATCTTCACTGTGGGGCTTCCAGAGAGCCTACATATGTATGTTGAGTTTGAAGGTCTTCCAAATCTCATCACCGCCATGAGCTGCGCAAGGATCTATGGCTTCCTCCATTAGCTAGGTACGACCACTATTACTTCCTCCCAGACATTTACCCCCGGACCGACATGACCACCACCCCGATGTTGGAGATGGTGGAACTACTGCCCCCTCCCCTCTTCGTCTGATGTCTATCTCCGTAGTAGACGACAGAATGCTACTGTAATGGGCTCGACTACAATTGTAATGAGGCTTGCACACCCGAATATCGGTGCAAGAAGTTTTTTTTGCTGGAGATAATAGGATGATGGAGACACCAACCTGGCGGAGGAGGATGAGTCGGAGATCTTTATCCATGCTCTAACATGAGCCACTAGATGGGTTCTAGAAGGTGTACTACTGCTTGCTTGAGGACATCCTCTATCTAAAGGAGGGGACTGATGTCACTGGCGCATTTCTCAAGCCTATTTATGACAGAAGATCGCATTCTCGGAAGGCAGATATGCCACACTGATTTCGTTATTGCGTTTCTTACTTTGGGCTTGTTATATTTGTTTTTTGCTTTATTCTCGATATCTCACTTTATTTCTGATGCAGTGGTAGACCAATGGGGGATAGATATGCTAAATGCAAACCTAGGCGTGATGAATCGTGAAGATTGCAAGAGACGGTCCGCGTAAAAATGAGCAACAATAATTTATTATTATAAATAAAACAAGCAGAGGCACGAGCTATCACAAATTTAATTAAAGAGAGCGAGCACTGATTCACAAGCGAGCGAGTTGCAATTATTTAAGCGCGTGTGGAATAAACCCTGCAAATCACACTGGGTACAATACTAATAACAAAGCGAGATAAACATTCACTACAAGGTATAGTGCCAAGTTACAACAATAGAAAACTAAAACTCCAAAATAACGACTTACGCGTGTGGGCGGTGGAGGGACGATGGATGATCACGGACACCTAAGGGTATTGTAGCTGAATAGTGGCGTGGAGGGGCTCCGGAAGGCGAAAGGGGATTGCTGCGGGAAGTGGAAAAGGGAGGGAGGACTGCTGTAGGTAGCGGGGAGGGCTGAGAAGGGGGAAGTCAGCTTCAGGAAGGTGGAGGAGCGGCGGATCTGGGCTGGGTGAAGGGGAGGACGGTAGTCGGGGTTGGCTGGAAGGGGGGAGGGAGGAGGAGGCGTTTCGGGACTGGATGAAGTCTGCTGGGTGGCTGCACGAGGGAGAGGAGGAGAGGCAGTGAGGTTGGCGGTGGCTGCACGAGGAAGAGGAGGGGAGGCAGTGAGGTTGGCGGTGGCTGCACGAGGAAGTGGAAGGGAGGCGGTGAGGTTCAGGATGATGAAGGCTTACCGGAGAGGGAGAGGGAGGCGGTGAGGTTCAGGATGAGGAAGGCTTACCGGAGAGGGAGAGGGAGGCGGAGGAGGGGTTCCCGGAGTCGCACCAGGGAGGGGATCTTCTGACGTCGCACCGGAAGGAGACCGCGCGACTCAGCACTTTCAGCAAACCCACGATGCCATGAACAGCCAGAACCCCCGCTTATTTATACTAACTAGACTTAGGGCATCCCAAAATGGATGGCTCATATCGTCCGGTCCGATCGGGAGCCAAATAAAACTCAAAATACATAAAGTAATATAGTAAATCGACTCGCAACGACGATCCGGACGCAACTGCGGACTCGGATAGCCCGGACGGGTGATGGTTCACCGTCTCCTGCGGGAATAGACGTGCGTAGGGCGTTGCGCGCCATCAATTTCATTTCTTTATTTGAGCATTGTAATCTTGTATTTATACCCGGGTATTTTATGAACCTGTGTGCTGAATTTAAATCATATTATTTCGCTTCGAACGACGACAATAACTAGCCATAAATGAACCTAAAGACTCTATAAGGCCTACCACTACGTTTATAAATGTGGCACAAACCTCCCTCTGGTAGCAATTTGATGCAGTGGTAGACCAATGGGGGATAGACACGCTAAATGCAAACCTAGGCGTGATGAATCGTGAAGAATGCAAGAGATGGTCCGCTTAAAAATGAGCAACAATAAATTATTATAATAAATAAAACTAGCAGAGGCACGAGCTATCACAAATTTAATTAAAGAGAACGAGCACTGATTCACAAGCGAGCGAGTTGCAATTATTTAAGCGCCTGCGGAATAAGCCCTACAAATCACACGGGGCACAATACTAATAACAAAGCGAGATAACCATTCACTATAAGGCATAGTGCCAAGTTACAATAATAGAAAACTAAAACTCCAAAATAACGACTTACGTGTGTGGGCGGTGGAGGGACGATGGCTGATCACGCACACCTAAGGGTATTGTGGCTGAACGACGGCGTGGAGGGGCACCAGAAGGAGAAAGGGGACTGCTGCAGGTAGCGGAAAAGGGAGGGAGGACTGCTGTAGGTAGCGGGGAGGGCTGAGAAGGGGGAAGTCAGCTTCAGGAAGGTGGAGGGGCTGCGGATCTGGGCTGGGTGAAGGGGCGGCCGGTAGTCGGGGTTGGCTGGAAGGGGGTGGGAGAAGGCGTGTGGGGACTGGATGAAGGCTGCTGGGTGGCTGCACGAGGGAGAGGAGGAGGGGAGGCAGTGAGGTTGGCGGTGGCTGCACGAGGAAGAGGAGGGGAGGCAGTGATGTTGGCGGTGGCTGCACGAGGAAGAGGAGGGGAGGCAGTGATGTTGGCGGTGGCTGCACGAGGAAGTGGAGGGGAGGCGGTGAGGTTCAGGATGAGGAAGGCTTACCGGAGAGGGAGGCGGTGAGGTTCAGGATGAGGATGGCTTACCAGAGAGGGAGAGGGAGGCGGAGGAGGGGTTCCCGGAGTCGCACCAGGGAGGGGATTTTCTGACGTCGCACCGGAAGGAAACCGCACGACTCAGCACTTTCAGCAAACCCACGATGCAATGAACGGCCAGAACCCCCACTTATTTATACTAACTAGACTTAGGGCATCCCAAAATGGATGGCTCATATCGTCCGGTCCGATCGGGAGCCAAATACAACTCAAAATACATAATGTAATATAGTAAATCGACTCGCATCGACGATCCAGACGCAACTGCGGATTCGGATAGCCCGGACGGGCGATGGTTCACCGCCTCCTGCGGGAATAGACGTGCGTAGGGCGTTGCGCGCCATCAACTCTCCCCGGCTTGATAACACTCATCTCCGGTGAGTGAAGATGATTGTACTCTCGTCGTAGCTGCGAGACGAGTCTCTCGAGCTCCTCTAAAGAAATCCATGTTGCGTCGTATAGCGGGCGACCGCTCCAACGAACGAGATAACGTATAATAGCTCGTCCGTCCACAGTAAAGAAGTCAGGATCCATGATCTGACATATGCCGCCGGTAAGAGTGGGTGGCTCTTACTGTGATGTATCTCCGTCTGACTGCTAGATCGGTGGAATCACCGCTGGTGCCGAGTGAACCTCCTGGAGTGACTCCTCGGGTGGGGATGGGGTAGGACTGGCAGGGACTGAAGGTGGTAAAAGCTCAGGTGTGGGTGTGGGGAAAGTGATGGAGGATTGCCCGCGATGGCGGACCACGGCGAGACCGGGATCGCCTGGTTGGAGCGGAACGACCCGCTATGGGTCCGCTGACTGTCTAAGCCGCGCTCTCCTTATTAGTTTGTATTTGCGGACTACTTTATGTGGTGTGCTGTTAGTTTTGTTCCGCTCCTCTTAATATGTGAGGATGCATCTTTATTTGGTGTGCGGTTAGCTGTACCCTCCCCTAATAGTATAAGAGGGAGTTTTATTGTTTTTGGATGGAGTTTTTGATCTATGAATTTAGGGTAGTCCCCCTTGCTACCGCCGCCTCCCCTCTTTCCGCGAGAAGAGTCCCGAGTCGGAAGGCTCTCGCCCGCCGACCCCCCTCCTCCACGAGGTTGAGACTTAGGCCGGAAGGCCTCCGCTGTGTCTACGTCAGTTGGTAGCAAAGGAGTGCGCTCGACTCCTACGCTCGTCCGCCCTTCCTCCGTCTCCCCGCTCTCGTCCGCGTGTTTTAATGGCTGACAACCCCCCTGCGAACGCCGACCTCTGGGCCGCCATCAACGCCATCACCACTCAGTTGGCTACCATCACCGCAACCCTCGGCGAGCTACAGCCCACCCGCACTCAGCATCCGCCCGACGCCGCTGCTCCGGCGGACCGCTTTTTTGGTCAACAGTTCCACCGTCGGCGCCATGCGCCACCCCCGCCGCCGGCTGGCCCCGGTTACGGACCCATCTACTCAGATTCTAGCTCGGAGGAGGAGCCTCCCGATACCACTAACCCTCCCCGCGGAGGCGACCCGCAACCCTACAGAACCCAGGGCTATCGCCTACGGTGGATATTCCCCATTTCCATGGCAATTTGGGCATTGAAGACTTCCTGGATTGGCTCTCGGAAGTGGAGCGTTTCTTTGAAATGGCGGAAGTCGATGATCATCGGCAGGTGAAAATAGTCGCTTACCGACTCAAATCGAGCGCGGCCGTTTGGTGGGACCAATTACAACTCAACCGCAACCGCCAGGGAAAGGCTCGAGTGCGGACTTGGCCCAAAATGAAGAAGTTATTGCGGAATCGTTTCCTCCCACCCGATTACGACCAACACCTGTTCCAGTTCTACCAAAGTTGCTCCCAAGGCCAGTGGACTGTACCCGACTATTTAGCGGAGATCAGCCGCCTCGCGGACCGTAATGGGTTGACCAAGACGGACGGGCAACGTGTCGCCCGATTCCTACATGGGCTGCGTCCGTCCCTCTGCGAGAAAATTGGCCTGCATGTGTTGCGCACCGTTGAGGAAGCTTACAACATGGCCCTTAAGGCCGAGCAGTTGGAAAAGCTCCCGAGCCGTCTGAGTGGGCGCCGACCTTGGGTTGACACATCCACAATCAGTTCCCGTACGGAAGTTAACAAGGACTCCGCCCCCCCGGACTCCCGCCACTGCCCCGACCCCTCGCGGACGGCCACCCGATACGCATCCACCCTTCAACTGCTTCAAATGTCAACAGCCGGGTCACATCGCCGCCCGTTGCCCCCAGCTGCGCCAACCCGTCCATACCGTCGACCCGGACGCCGAGACAGATGACCCAGAGGGCGCCGATGAAGTCGTGGATGGCTATGATGAGGACGGGGACTTTGCCGCTTGCGTGGTTCACCGACTGCTACACGCACCACGACTGGAAGAGCAGGCCCAACGCTGCAACATTTTCAAGAGCTACTGCACCATTAAGGGGAAGATTTGTGATTTGTTGATCGACAACGGGAGTTGCGAGAACTTTGTCGCCTCACGTTTGGTCTCTTACCTGCAATTGCCTACAGAACCCAACCCACACCCTTACTCCATCGGTTGGATTCAGCGAGGGCCATCGGTTCGTGTTACCCAGCGCTCCCACGTCCCGGTCATCATTGGAAAACATTACATGACCGACGTTTGGTGCGATGTTGTGGAGATGGACGCGAGTCACCTCCTGTTTGGGCGACCGTGGCAATATGACACGAATGTGACGTACAAGGTCCGAGAGAACACCTATTCTTTCACTTGGGGCGCGAAGAAGATCCAAATCGTGGCCCGGATCGGCGGCAAACCCGAGACTAGCCCGGCCAACGGTAAGGGGCCTGGTCTTTTGGTAATTCACTCGGACCCAACCTCGTTCGACCGAGACGTGGCAGAGGCACATGAGGCAGTGGCCCTCGTGCCATACGGTCTCTATGCCGTCGCCGAACTAGCCGCGGGTGACCCTCCGGAAGACGTGCACAAGTTACTGCAAGAATTCAAGGCCATCACCACGGAGGACCTACCCGACCATCCCCCTCCATTACGGGACATTCAGCACGAAATCGATCTAATGCCGGGAGCGAGTCTCCCGAATCTCCCTCATTTTTGCATGACTCCAAGGGAGCACCAAATCCTGCGCGAGAAGGTTGATGAGCTTTTGCGGAAGGGATTCATTACCGAAAGCCTTAGCCCGTGTGGAGTGTCGGCGCTCCTGGTACCAAAGAAGGACGGCTCCTGGAGAATGTGCGTGGACAGCCGCGCGATCAACCAGATTCCTATCAAATATTATTTCCCCATACCGCGCCTCGACGATATGCTAGACATGCTACATGGTGCTCAACTTTTCTCCAAGATTGACCTCCGAAGCGGGTATCACCAAATCCGCATCAAGCCCGGTGACGAGTGGAAGACCGCTTTCAAAACGCCGGACGGCCTCTTCGAATGGAAGGTAATGTCTTTCAGCTTATCTAATGCTCCTAGTACGTTTATGCGCCTAATGACGCATGTATTACGACCATTCTTGGGAGACTTCGTTGTGGTCTACTTCGATGACATCCTAGTGTTCAGCAAAACTAGGAGGGAGCACCTGTCTCATCTGCGCGCCGTGCTGACAGTGTTGGAAGAGAATCAGCTGTTTGTGCACCTCAAAAAGTGCACGTTCCTCGCACCTCAGCTGAACTTCTTAGGTTTTCTTGTGGGTGCGGACGACATCCGTGTTGATGATGAGAAGATCCAGGCCATCCGGGATTGGCCGACCCCGAAGACTCTCACGGAGCTGCGCTCATTCCACGGTTTGGCCACGTTTTATCGGCGGTTCATCCGCGATTTCAGCACTATCACGGCTCCGATGACCGACTGCCTTAAGAAGGGCCGATTCTCCTGGGGCGAGGACGCTGATATATATTTTTACGGTTTTGAAATTTTAGTGAAGGGTTGAGATTTTCTCCAAAACTATATCCGATAAAGGCAAGTGTACCTTATCGTCTATAGTATAGGATATTAAGAAATACCAAGGTCGTATTCCACGGGGCGCGTCGATTACTTCTACTTTGAGGAAAGTCACTATTATCTTATCTAATGATATTTTGGGGGTTTTGGTTCTTAGCTAAAAAAGAGAAATTGCAAGCTAAATTAAGGGTTTAGATGATGATAAAAGAGGCTAGTACTCAATCAAAAGTCACCTTGGAGTGAGAAAAGACAAGTAAAAAGAAATTAAATCTAATTCCGTTTAAATTGAACTACTTGACCGTGGAGGTTCCCGAAGCTCGAACATGCCTCTCTCGAGGTTAATGCCCAACTAAGATTAGGAAAAATCAACCGGACTCTCGTCCTATAATCGATTACCTAAAACTTGCTTTACGAGGTGAACCCCACTATTGGATTTGACTCCAATCCGGGAGATTTACGTCATCCTCTCTCGAGGGGTGCGTGCAACTCTCTTTACCCTTGAGTGATCGATTCATACTTTGAGCCTCTCGGCTAACTAAATATGAAAACTTAAGCGAAAACCATATATCGAAAGTATGGCCTCACTAATTAAAAATCAAGGATAATTCAAGTGTTTATAAAAACGGAAAAAGAAAACTTTAGAAAATCATAACTTGTCTAACTCATCCTCGGATCATTTTGATCGAGTACTAATGAGGATTAGTTAATCATGGTGGAGGGGGAAGAGGAAAAATAAAAATAAAAATGCATATTAAGAAACTTTAGCTAAGGAGGAGACAAAATAAAGAGAACAAACTATTTTTTATTTAAATGAAAAACTATTCCAAGACTTAAGAAAGGAAATTGCAAGCTAGGAAAAACAAGATTACAAGCTTAAACTAGACTATTGCACTAAAGGAAAGCTAATACATTGCATTAGAAAAGGAAGAGAGCATGAAAATAAAGAGACATGAACATGAACATGAAAAAGGAAAACTACTCAAGATTGGCTCCAGCAGCACCTTCCCCACTCCAAAATTCTGAACCCTGGACTCAAGGAGAGCCTCTGAATTTATAGGCAAAATTTTCAAGTTACACGCCCTCGGTCACGGGCGTGTCCAAGGGCGTGTAATCACTGTAACATTGGATCCGGCAGCGGCATGGGCTTGGCGTGACGGCGGGAGAAAATCGGACATGTCACGGGCGTGACATATGGGTCACGGGCGTGACTTAGGACGGCTTCATTTAATGCGGCATGGGCTAGGCAGACCGCGCGGCGGCGTGCTTGGATCACGCGGGAAGGTCACGGGCGTGACTTTGGTTCACGGGCGTGACTTTGGGTCACGGGCGTGATTTTGGTTGACTTCTCAACGGCAACTTCTCGTCTCGACGGCAGCTCCACGCGGCAGATTCTAATATTACACGCCCATGGTCACGGGCGTGACTTTGGGTCACGGGCGTGACCTGGGGCGTGACTGGGTGTGGACTAGCTCAACAGCACGGCATCGACCTGGACTGGTCTACAAGTTACACGCCCTTGGTCACGGGCGTGACCGAGGGCGTGTAATGCAATATTTTCCCAATTTGTCCAAAAATCTGCAAATATTAAAATTAGGCTAAGTTAGAATCAAAATTACAAAAAGAACTACTTATAACCTAAATTTGACATAAAATAGAGAATTCATATTAAATATTTACAAGATTTTCTATTAAAAAGTTATAAAAATACTACTTATCAAATACCCCCATACTTGAGGTTTTGCTATTCCAGAGCAAAAGTGTGAGACATTATTTATAAGACATCCTTAAAAAATTTTAATTTAAAACTAAAATTTCATTTAACCAAAAGTTAAGTTAAGAGTAAATTCAAGGGGGAGTTAAGTCCTAAATTATGATGATGATTTGAAAAGAGGGAAAAATGTTTAGGCAATAACTTCTCAAGAAAATTAAGTAGTTTGACAAGATTGTAGAAATTATAAAACTAAATTAAATTAAAATTATAAGAACTCTATCTTAAAAGAATCTTAAGGAAAAGTAAATTACTAAATATTGCTCTCTCCATAATTTTCAACTAAAACTAGAACAATGATAATTGGCTAAGGGGGATTTCATAAAATTTGGCATAAGAAGAGAAATTTTTGAATGGAGGAAAAGGAATTTATCATGAAATTTCCCTTTTTTTTTTCTTTTCTTTTTTTTTTTCTTTTTTTTTTCTTTTTTTTTTCTCTTCTAATAAAAACCCAAAATGTATATGGTTTAGGAGTAATGAATTTTATCCTCTTACTCCATGCCATATAATCTTTTCAAATATTTTGGGTGCATATGTTTTAGGGAATAATGAATTTTATCCTCTTATTCCCATGACATATGATCTTTTAATACACATTTTTTTTTTATGCCATCAAAGGGGGTAGGGTAGGGGAAAAATAAATCTAGCTAGTTTTAAATCATATTGAGAGCAAATTCTAGTAAAATTAAAATTCCTAAGATCTAAGAAGTTAGAAGAAAGTATAATTGAAATCTAAAGAGGTTTAGGAAATTTACTACAAAATGAAGCCATTTAAAAATAAAAAGAGAAGTCATGCTAACAAAATTCTCTAATCAATTTAAAATCATAAGATGATTCTTAAATCAAGATTACCTCAAATTTAAAATTAACAAACTATGATAAGCAAAATTTTAGCCAATTAAAAACTTAAACATGCTTATAAACATTCTCAACTAGATTTCTAAGAAATCACAAAAACAACAAGGAGGGAAATAAGAATTTTTTGAATTTTTGATATTATCTTTTTTTTTTGAATTTTTCTCATTAAAAACTATTTACAAAGAAAGGAAACTAGATTTAAAACTTAACAAATTTTTTTGCAAGTCTTGGACTTCCCAAGGGCTACCCGGTGAAGGGTTCGCAAGGTACTAGGAGGTGTGATGGGATAAAATCCCAAGCGTCCCTTTCCAAGATTTAAATTTTTCTGTTTTCTATTTTTTTTTTGAGTTTTGGGTTTTACAAGTGCTAAAATAGAAGAAAAACATAAGAAAATATATATATATATATTTTTTTTTTTTTTTTGAAAATTTTCTAATTTAACAACTATTTACAAGAATTTACAAAGGGCTATTTACACCCCCATACTTAAAGTTAAACATTGTCCCCAATGTTTAAAAATAAGTATGAAGTAGGAAAAGATAAAAAAAAAATGCAAAAACGAAAGAAGAGAAGGAAAAAGGGCTTCCCTGATTTTTTGAAGCTTTTGTGGGGAAGCCGCGATTACCTGCAAAAGTTGTTAAAGCAGAAAAGAAGAGACAAGAGAAAATAACAAAAGATAACTTTGGGGTGCCTCCCAAAAGCGCTTTGTTTAAGGTCGCGTAGCTTGACCCACTTGCCGATTATGTTATATGATGAAGAAAAATCGCATCACTCTTGTCATTAGGTACGTCTCCCGGAAGATACAATTTAAGGCGGTGCCCGTTAACTTTGAAGGAGCCTTTTTCCGGGTGGGAAATTAGGATTGTCCCATAGGACCAAACCTCTTTAACAATAAAGGGTCCGGACCATCGGGATTTTAATTTTCCCGGAAAAAGGCGAAGGCGAGAATTATAAAGGAGGACGAGATCGCCCGGCGAAAAAGTTTTCGGAAATTTTATATGTTTATCGTGATAAAACTTTGTTCGCTCCTTATATAATTTATTGCTCTCATACGCATTCGCTCGCCATTCATCTAACTCGTTTATTTGAAACTTCCTTTGTTCACCCGCTAAAGTGGAATCGAGATTTAAAAATTTAAGCGCCCAAAATGCGCGGTGTTCTAATTCGACCGGAAGGTGGCAAGCCTTGCCATAGACCATTCGATATGGTGTACAACCGATAGCGGTCTTGTACGCCGTACGATAGGCCCAAAGCGCGTCATCGAGCTTTATTGCCCAATCCTTCCGATTAATAGAAACCGTTTTCTCTAAAATTCGCTTTAATTCTCGATTAACCACTTCGACTTGGCCGCTCGTTTGTGGGTGATATGCAGTGGATAGTTTGTGCGTGACACCATATTTTGCTAAAGTTTTTGTGAATTGAGTATTGCAAAAATGGGTGCCCCGATCACTCACAATAGCGCGCGGAGTGCCAAATCGAGAAAATAATTTTTTTAAAAAGTTAACGACGACTCGCGCATCGTTGGTGGGGAGAGCTTGCGCTTCCGCCCACCTTGACACGTAGTCGACCGCCACTAGAATATACTTATTTGAAAATGAAGGAGGGAGAGGACCAACGAAATCAATGCCCCAAAGATCGAAAATCTCGCATTCTAAGAAAATATTTTGGGGCATCTCATCCCGGCGAGAGATGTTGCCCGACCGCTGGCAGCTGTCGCAAGTACTCACAAGGGTGTGAGCATCTTTGAAGAGCGTGGGCCAATAAAAGCCTGCCTCCAGCGCCTTCCTCGCGGTTCGGTTCGAATGATAATGACCACCGGATGGTCCCTCGTGACAATGTCGTAAAATTTTAAGACCCTCCTTACTCGAGACGCATCGTCTCACCACTTGGTCTGCGCATACACGGAATAAAAAGGGATCCTCCCAAAAGTAATTCTTTAAATCAGAAAAGAATTTCTTCTTTTTCTGACTCGAGAATTCTTTTGGCAAGACCCGGGCTACTAAATAGTTAGCCAGATCTGCAAACCAGGGGGTAGACGACGTATTAATATCTTCGAGAGCGAGGAGGCGCTCTTCGGGAAATTTATCATCGATGTCAGATTCTATCAAAACTTCCGAGGCGGGGTTTTCTAAACGGGAGAGATGATCGGCCGCCAAGTTTTCGGCTCCTCTTTTGTCCCGGATCTCTAAGTCAAACTCCTGCAAGAGGAGGATCCATCGCAAAAGACGAGGCTTGGCGTCCGATTTGCTTAAAAGATACCTAAGTGCGGAGTGATCCGTGAAGACAATAACTTTTGAGAGGGTGATATATGACCTAAACTTATCGAAGGCAAAAACGATCGCTAGAAGCTCCTTTTCGGTTGTGGTGTAATTCGCTTGTGCCGACGTGAGTGTTTTGCTCGCATAATAAATAGGGTGGAAATACTTACTCACCCGTTGGCCTAAAACGGCACCAACCGCAATGTCACTCGCGTCGCACATGATTTCAAAAGGAAGCGACCAATCCGGCGCGACTAGAATCGGGGAGTTTATAAGTTTCTCTTTGATGAGTTTAAAAGCCAAATGACATTCATCGCTAAAAATAAACGAGGATTCTTTTTCAAGAAGGTGGGTTAACGGCTTTGTGATTTTTGAAAAATTCTGTATAAAGCGCCGATAAAACCCCGCGTGGCCTAGGAAACTACGAATAGCTTTTACGTTTGTTGGAGGGGGAAGTTTTTCAATCACTTCGATCTTGGCCTTATCGACCTCGATCCCCATGCCCGAAATTTTATGACCAAGGACTAGCCCTTCCTTGACCATAAAATGGCATTTCTCCCAATTAAGTGCTAAATTCGTTTCCTCGCATCGCTGCAACACGCGCTCAAGATTTTTTAAACAATTTTTAAATGAATTTCCGAACACGGAAAAATACTTAAGGTGAGGGGGAAGTTGCTTTAGTTCCAAAACGGGTGGCTCTTCATAAGATGTTTTGATTTTTAATTTTTCTAAAAATAGTGGTTCGGGTGGTGTGAAACGAGTGACTTCTTCTTCTTCCAGACAAAAGAGCTCGGCGAACTCGGACTCGTGACTCGAGGTGGAGACTAATTCGGGAGGGGAATCGAATTCCCAACACTCTTCCAGGTAAAAACATGAATCGTCGTTTTCTAATGTGTTCCGCATCGAGGAATTTATGCCGAAAGAAACTTCATCATCTCCAACCCGAAGGAGGAGCTTTCCGTTACTTACGTCAATAATGGCGCGGGAGGTGGCAAGGAAGGGGCGGCCGAGTATGAGGGGTACTTCGGCATCCTCTTCGATGTCAAGAATGACAAAGTCCACCGGGAAGATGAACTTGTCGACCTTGACGAGCACGTCCTCCACTATTCCTACCGGATATTTTAAAGAGCGATCCGCTAATTGAATACTCATTCGAGTGGGGCTTGGATTTCCTAGACCTAGTTTCTTAAATAATGAAAAAGGCATGAGATTGATACTTGCTCCCAGATCCGCTAAAGCGTGTTTTACTAACGAATTGCCAAATAAACACGGGATGGAAAACCGTCCCGGGTCATTCACTTTTGTAGGCAATTTGTTGAGTACAACCGCGGAGCATTCTGCGTTCAAAGAAATATGCGAAATATCTTCTAATTTTTTCTTATTGGAGAGCAACTCCTTAAGATATTTCGCATATTTAGGCATTTGAGAGATAGCCTCGCAGAAGGGTACATTAATGTGGATTTGCTTTAAAATATCTAAAAACTTTTTATAATTCTTTTCGGCGCTCTCGCTTTTAAACTTAGATGGATATGGAACATTAGAAGTAGAAGCGCGCGGAGCTAACGTAGTAGGTAAAATTGAAGATAAAATAGGAGGAAGAGGAGGAGAGGAAGTTACCATGGGTTCGTCCTGCTTAGAAGCCACCTCCTTCCCGCTTCGGAGTGTAATCGCGTTTGCGCTCTCCCTTGGGTTGGGCTCCGTGTTTCCCGGAAGGGCTCCTTGCGGTCGCTCGGAGATTATCTTTGCTAGCTGGCCCACTTGGTTCTCTAAATTTTTGATCGATCCGGTGAGGTTCCGGATGTTCGCTTCAGTTGTAGCAACATATTTTGCAAAAACCTCTTCAAGCGGAGAGGGTTTTTGCTGTTGCGGTGGAAAACCGGGTGGATTAAAATTTTGAGGGGGAGTTAAATTGAGAAGTTGATTTGGAGGTTGATTTAAATTTAAGGGACGCTGAGCATTTCCTTGATTGCTCCATGAGAAGTTCGGATGATTCCTATAACCCGCATTGTAGGTGTTATTATACGGAGCGGTGTTCGGGTTATAGGAAGGCCGAGGTGGATTTCCCATGTAATCAACTTGCTCTTCAAGTAAAATATTATTAGCCCAAGGAGGAGTGGCGGAGGAAGCAGACATCTCCGCCACTTGCTTTGTTAAGCGCTCAACTTGTAAAGCCAAATTTGCGTTAGCGTCTATTTCAAAAATTCCGGCCGGCTTATTAGGCCGCGCTCGGGGCATGTTCCATTGATACGCATTTGTGGCCATCTCTTCGAAAAGCTCTTGAGCGGCGATCGGGGTTTTGTTATTTAATGTCCCCCCGGCGGCCGCATCAATCATTTGCCTCGTTTGGAGATTTAAGCCATTATAAAATATTTGCACTTGTTGCCAAGTGGCAAGTGCGTGGTGAGGGCATCGACGCAAAAGCTCCTTGAAGCGCTCCCATGTATCATAGAGAGTCTCCGAGTCGATTTGCATGAACGATGCAATATCCGTGCGTAATTTAGCGGTCTTTGAAGGCGGGAAATATTTATTAAGAAATTTTTCTGCCATTTCGGCCCATGTAGTGATGGATCCCCTTGGTAGGGAGCCCAGCCACTGCTTGGCCTTAGACCGCAGAGAGAAAGGAAAAAGACGTAATCGAATGGCATCATCGGTGACGCCATTGATCTTAAAAGTGTCGCAAATTTCAAGAAAGTAAGAGATATGTGAATTTGGATCCTCGTCCGGTTGACCATCAAAGGTCACCGATTGTTGCACCATTTGTATGATGCTGGACTTGATCTCAAAATTATTGTTCGCCACCGCGGGGCGAACAATACTCGATTGTGTGCCTTCCAAATTCGGCCGCGCATAATAGGACATGGTCCGTTGCGCGTCCTCATTAGGGTTTGGCTCGTTAAGATTAGGAGGATTAAGATTATGATCCATATTTGCTGCGTTAGTGTCCCCGATTGACTCTTCAGATTCTACTTGATTTCCTTGATCACGAGAACGGCGGTGCCTCAAAAGGGTTCGCTCGATTTCCGGATCAAAAGGAAGAATCGAAGTGCTACCACGGGTCATACACTAAAAAGAGAAGGAAAGAAGAAGAAAAAGAGAGAATATTTTTTGTTCTTTTTAGGCGGATTAAGTTAGTCTTGGACTTCCCAAGATCTACCCGGTGAAGGGTTTGCAAGGTACTAGAGGCTGTGATGGGAATTCAAGCCCAAAGCGTCCTTTCCAAGAATTTTAATTTCACCCTTAAGATTTTCAAAAATAGAAAAACTAAAATAAAAACAACATGATAAGATTAATAGCTATCCTTGTTTCAAAATATCTACGCAAAAGTCCCCGGCAACGGCGCCAAAAACTTGATATATATTTTTACGGTTTTGAAATTTTAGTGAAGGGTTGAGATTTTCTCCAAAACTATATCCGATAAAGGCAAGTGTACCTTATCGTCTATAGTATAGGATATTAAGAAATACCAAGGTCGTATTCCACGGGGCGCGTCGATTACTTCTACTTTGAGGAAAGTCACTATTATCTTATCTAATGATATTTTGGGGGTTTTGGTTCTTAGCTAAAAAAGAGAAATTGCAAGCTAAATTAAGGGTTTAGATGATGATAAAAGAGGCTAGTACTCAATCAAAAGTCACCTTGGAGTGAGAAAAGACAAGTAAAAAGAAATTAAATCTAATTCCGTTTAAATTGAACTACTTGACCGTGGAGGTTCCCGAAGCTCGAACATGCCTCTCTCGAGGTTAATGCCCAACTAAGATTAGGAAAAATCAACCGGACTCTCGTCCTATAATCGATTACCTAAAACTTGCTTTACGAGGTGAACCCCACTATTGGATTTGACTCCAATCCGGGAGATTTACGTCATCCTCTCTCGAGGGGTGCGTGCAACTCTCTTTACCCTTGAGTGATCGATTCATACTTTGAGCCTCTCGGCTAACTAAATATGAAAACTTAAGCGAAAACCATATATCGAAAGTATGGCCTCACTAATTAAAAATCAAGGATAATTCAAGTGTTTATAAAAACGGAAAAAGAAAACTTTAGAAAATCATAACTTGTCTAACTCATCCTCGGATCATTTTGATCGAGTACTAATGAGGATTAGTTAATCATGGTGGAGGGGGAAGAGGAAAAATAAAAATAAAAATGCATATTAAGAAACTTTAGCTAAGGAGGAGACAAAATAAAGAGAACAAACTATTTTTTATTTAAATGAAAAACTATTCCAAGACTTAAGAAAGGAAATTGCAAGCTAGGAAAAACAAGATTACAAGCTTAAACTAGACTATTGCACTAAAGGAAAGCTAATACATTGCATTAGAAAAGGAAGAGAGCATGAAAATAAAGAGACATGAACATGAACATGAAAAAGGAAAACTACTCAAGATTGGCTCCAGCAGCACCTTCCCCACTCCAAAATTCTGAACCCTGGACTCAAGGAGAGCCTCTGAATTTATAGGCAAAATTTTCAAGTTACACGCCCTCGGTCACGGGCGTGTCCAAGGGCGTGTAATCACTGTAACATTGGATCCGGCAGCGGCATGGGCTTGGCGTGACGGCGGGAGAAAATCGGACATGTCACGGGCGTGACATATGGGTCACGGGCGTGACTTAGGACGGCTTCATTTAATGCGGCATGGGCTAGGCAGACCGCGCGGCGGCGTGCTTGGATCACGCGGGAAGGTCACGGGCGTGACTTTGGTTCACGGGCGTGACTTTGGGTCACGGGCGTGATTTTGGTTGACTTCTCAACGGCAACTTCTCGTCTCGACGGCAGCTCCACGCGGCAGATTCTAATATTACACGCCCATGGTCACGGGCGTGACTTTGGGTCACGGGCGTGACCTGGGGCGTGACTGGGTGTGGACTAGCTCAACAGCACGGCATCGACCTGGACTGGTCTACAAGTTACACGCCCTTGGTCACGGGCGTGACCGAGGGCGTGTAATGCAATATTTTCCCAATTTGTCCAAAAATCTGCAAATATTAAAATTAGGCTAAGTTAGAATCAAAATTACAAAAAGAACTACTTATAACCTAAATTTGACATAAAATAGAGAATTCATATTAAATATTTACAAGATTTTCTATTAAAAAGTTATAAAAATACTACTTATCAGACGCCTCTCATTCGTTCGAAACGATCAAGCTCCGACTAAGCTCAGCTCCCGTCCTCGCGTTACCCAGCTTTGACAATCTTTTCGTGGTACATTGTGACGCCAACGGTGTTGGGATTGGGGCCGTCCTCTCGCAAGAGAAACGACCAGTGGCGTTCTTCAACAAAAAATTGAGTGACGCTCGGCGGAAATGGTCCGCCTATGATCAAGAATTCTATGTGGTTGTTCGGGCGCTCCGGCATTGGGAACACTACCTCCTGCATAAGGAGTTCATCCTATACACCGATCATCAAGCCCTCAGGTTCCTCAACACCCAAAAGCGCATGGACGACATGCACCTCCGATGGGCCGCCTACCTCCAGCGGTTCCCTTATATCATCCAACATAAACCCGGAACCAGCAATGTGGTCGCGGACGCCCTCAGCCGCCGCAGCTGCTTACTGACCACGTTGAGCCATGAAATTATCGGGTTTGACACACTTGCCGATCTCTACGCCGACGATGTCGATTTCAAACACGTCTGGCACGCCTGCTTGTTGGGCGGTTCCTATGAAGGGTTTCTCATTCTTGAATGCTTCTTGCTTAAGGACAACCGGTTGTGTATTCCCCGCCTCTCGTTGAGGGAGAAGCTCATCCGCGATATGCATAGAGGCGGGTTGAGTTGCCATCTAGGCCGGGACAAGACCCTCGCGAGCCTCCAAGAGCGGTACTTTTGGCCACAGCTGACAAAGGATGTTAGCAACTTCGTCCGGAAATGTTTTGTGTGCCAACAATTCAAGGGAGGGGCACAAAACACGGGCCTCTACATGCCGCTCCCGGTCCCTTCGGGCATTTGGGAGGAGTTGTCTATGGATTTCGTCTTGGGGCTTCCGTGCACCCTACGAGGAGTGGATTCGGTGTTTGTCGTGGTGGACCGCTTCTCTAAAATGGCCCATTTCCTACCCTGCCGCAAGACGTCCGATGCTTCCCATATCGCCCGTCTTTTCTTCCTCGAAGTGGTGCGCTTACACGGCGTCCCTACCACCATCACCTCCGACCGCGACCCCAAGTTCCTCAGCCACTTCTGGCAAATGCTTTGGAAAATGTTTGACACGTCACTCAAATTCAGTAGCACCGCCCACCCCCAAACAGACGGTCAAACGGAGGTGGTGAACAAGACATTGGGCAACCTTATCCGCTGCATTTGCCAGGACCGTCCGAAGAAATGGGATCACGCTCTCGCTCAAGCCGAATTCGCCTACAATAACGCCGTGCACAGCTCCACCGGGCGCTCTCCGTTCGCTATCGTATATTCCAAGGCCCCCAGGCATGCGCTGGACTTGGCCCGCATCCCCGCCGCCCCTCCCGCTGCAGCTCAGCTCGCGGAAGATGTCCGTGACATCCAGGCGGAAACTCGTGAAAACATTATCCGATCCAATGCCAAGTACAAAGCCTCCGCCGACAAACATCGTCGTGACAAAGTGTTCGAAGTTGGGGATTTGGTAATGGTTTTTCTCCGCAAAGAACGGCTGCCCGCGGGAAACCATCACAAATTAATGCCGAAAAAGTTTGGGCCGTTCCCGGTGGTGAGTGAGATCAACAACAACGCTTATGTGGTCGACCTCCTGCCGGACCTCGCCATCTCCAAGACCTTCAATGTGAGCGACATGACCGCCCTCTACCCGGACGTGCCTCTTTATCCTGAGCTCTCGGGGTCGAGTGCTTTCCAAGGTGAGGCGACTGATGGAGGACTGCCCGCGATGGCGGACCACGGCGAGACCGGGATCGCCTGGTTGGAGCGGAACGACCCGCTATGGGTCCCGCGGACCGTCTAAGCCACACTCTCCTTATTAGTTTGTATTTGCGGACTATTTTATGTGGTGTGTTGTTAGTTTTGTTCCGCTCCTCTTAATATGTGAGGATGCATCTCTATTTGGTGTGCGGTTAGCTGTACCCTCCCCTCATAGTATAAGAGGGAGTTTTATTGTTTTTGGATGGAGTTTTTGATCTATGAAATTAGGGTAATCCCCCTTGCTACCGCTGCCTCCCCTCTTTCCGCGAGAAGAGTCCCGAGTCGGAAGGCTCTCCCCCCCCCCCCCCCCCCCCCCCCCTCCTCCGCGAGGTTGAGACTTAGGCCGGAAGGCCTCCGTTGTGTCTACGTCAGAAAGGGTCCACATACCCGCGCCCCTCATAGTATGGAGTCAAATCTTCTACGTTAAATACTCGGTTGATGCCCATACCGTGAGGAATTCAATCTCGTAGGCGTTTGTACCGATCCTCCGCATGACTGTGTAGGGGCCCATTCGGCGAGCGCTTAGTTTCTTTGCGGGCCCTTGCGGGAGCCTCTCAGGTCGGATGTGAATCAACACCTGCTCTCCCGCCTCGAAAATTTGTTCACGTCGGTGCCGGTCTGCTCGATCTTTATAATAATCATTACTATATGCAATTTTCTTACGGACCGACTCATGCAACACATGCAATGATAAACAAACGACTGAACAGACTTATGCAAATGAAGCACGACATACTCAACACACTTCCTAAGGAAAAGCCTGACAATGACTTGGATATCTCTAACATGGTGCGGCCGATCAGGAGGCTCTCTGGGTGGTCGATAAAAAGGTTCGGCGTGAACGACGCTATCACCCGTAGGAACGTCGTAGATGGTGACAAAGGAGCACGACACACGGGTGTGATGAGTTCCTCTCAAATGATAAAGCCCGTCAGGTGGCTCACCAGGATGTGTATACTAAAATTCATCGTGCATGTGATGCCACAAACCAACCATACTTAGAGTGAATGACTTTTGGGAGGGGAAGCTCGTCAAATGAACCTCCCGTGGACTTAATTTCGAGGCGGTCAACAATGTCAGGATGGCCCTCCAAGAGGAAAGCACCAATAACGGTAGTGTCCATGAGAACAAGTATGACACCCACGACAAAGTCAATGCTAGCCTCATGAACCTCCCAAGGGAGTAGTGGCTCATCAGGAGACTTATCCGGAGGTTCAGCAATGAAATCAATAATAGTGGGATGATCCTCCAGATGAGTATCACTGATAGAGGTTGTGTCATCGAAAGTTGGTGAGGTAGTCACTATGAAGTCAACACTATGCTCTCGGCTCTCAGTAGTGATGTGACTCGGGATAATGACAGAGGCAGAGTAGGAAGAGCCTCTACTCAAGTGTGGGTCAATCTGTATAGTGTCGAGAACCGGATCCCTAGCGAAAGGAGGCACTGGGTCTATGTGAGGTGCGGAGGATGGATATACCATCAAAGTGTCACTACGCCTCTCGTTCTCACTCTCGTGACCACGCTCACTAGTTGTACTAGTATCACTCTCCACATGTATCATAAGTTCATGATCAGACTCGCTCCAAAATCAAATGGGAACTGAGTCTTGTCCGGACAAGATGAATCAAACATCAACTGTGACTCCGCCACGATTCAAGTCATCCAGTTCTATCCTGTTTGATTCGATCGAGAATTGCTTGGTCTAAAATTCCTGAAAAATTAGTTGTAACTCCGCCAGTTGTAGGAGATGTAAGGATTGATACATAGAACCTTTGGGTCGCGTAGCGATGCTCCGCTTGCTTGACGAGCTGTCCAATTCAATTTCTGATAGAGGCGAGCGATAGCGAAGTCCTGAATATTGGGTATCCGTTGTGAAACCCGGTCGTGCGGTTCCGCATTTGGCACGCATGCCATGTTGTGTCATCTTCGCTGCTTCGCTAACCATCGTCACCCTCGCAATCGCCAGACGAGAAACGGGACAACACGGCTAGGCCCAAACTAAGCCAAAGAGGAATCCTTCCAGTAGTATCGGGTCACCCCCTTTGGGGCCTTTGGGCACGCCTGACTACGAGCAGATTCAAGAATGTTTTTTCGCGCGTTGGATCATCGATCCTCGAGGAAGCCCTTCAATGGCAGTTACTTGAGTTCATCGGGATTTGGTTGGTCTTTCGCGAACTTCGTGAGGAATTCCATTCTATCTCTGTCCAACTGTCCGTTGCTCGCTTCTGGAGTGCAAGAACTGAAGTAGTTGCCGAAGGGTGAAGTTCATTTCTTTTTTATTTTTATTTTTATTGTTCCTACTACTACGAAAATTTCTATACAGCGGTTTTATTTGATCAAAAGAAATTATTTTAAAGGAGTATCACATCACAAGAAGGGTCCTTTCCTCGTTTGAACCTCGCCATTCACGTAGTTGGCATCATTCCTATCAACCAACAGGAAGTCCATCCAGTTCTATCCTGGCTTGAGTCGGGTCAAATCCGAGCGTTTTTCTCAGAATGACGGGAATGAATCGTGGTTGAGAATTGCTCGGGAATTCTTTTCTAGTGACTTTTGCACACCCTTCGACAGTTGATGTTGACTCGCTAATTTTTCGGGAATTCTCGATCGAATCAAACATCAACTGTGACTTCAGGTGTCGGGCTTCTCATGTTATTGGGAGCACTACTAGACGCATCGATGACTTGACCTAAATCCCTAGATTTTCTCCTATTGATTCATCCTAAGGCAGATCTCATGTGATCAAAATGAGCTTCTAAGCGATCAAACTGGTTAAGAACTAACCGCTGAAATTCGGCCTTAGGTATCTCCATTTGCGGGACACTAGGAGGGTCTTGACATGTGATGTGATCCTGGCGATGGTGACCTCTATAGGGTGCTTGAGGGTCATCTAGACGATCGTTCCTAACATAATCAGACTGTCCTCGTGGGTGGACGTGATTCCTACGAACGTGCGGTGGTGGTCGCGTATATTCAGACTCAGGTTCCTCAAACAGAGGGGATGCATGACGACGATGACCCGAACGATATTCAACTCTACCATCATAAAGTCTTGAAAGGTGTAATGATGATAACGTGAGGAACTCTCATCGTGGTGATCATTTCTAGCATCATGGAATCACGTTGAGGGGTCGACACAATCTCTAGGAGTGGTGTGCGACGAGCGATAATGAACATCATAATAACATGATGGTTTCTTTAAAAGGGCTTTATGAGATCAGATATAGGTTGACTCGGGGTCCCCAAATAGAGGAGACGAACGGCGAGAATAACTAGCCATAAATGAACCTAAAGACTCTATAAGGCCTACCACTACGTTTATAAATGTGGCCCAAACCTCCCTCTGATACCAATTTGATGCAGTGGTAGACCAATGGGGGATAGACACGCTAAATGCAAACCTAGGCGTGATGAATCGTGAAGAATGCAAGAGATGGTCCGCTTAAAAATGAGCAACAATAAATTATTATTATAAATAAAACAAGCAAAGGCACGAGCTATCACAAATTTAATTAAAGAGAACGAGCACTGATTCACAAGCGAGCGAGTTGCAATTATTTAAGCGCCTGCAGAATAAGCCCTGCAAATCACACGGGGTACAATACTAATAACAAAGCGAGATAACCATTCACTATAAGGCATAGTGCCAAGTTACAACAATAGAAAACTAAAACTCCAAAATAACGACTTACGTGTGTGGGCGGTGGAGGGACGATTGCTGATCACGCACACCTAAGGGTATTGTGGCTGAACGGCGGCGTGGAGGGGCACCGGAAGGAGAAAGGGGACTGCTGCAGGTAGCGGAAAAGGGAGGAAGGACTGCTGTAGGTAGCGGGGAGGGCTGAGAAGGGGGAAGTCAGCTTCAGGAAGGTGGAGGGGCGGCGGATCTGGGCTGGGTGAAGGGGCGGCCGGTAGTCGGGGTTGGCTGGAAGGGGGTGGGAGGAGGCGTGTGGGGACTGGATGAAGGCTGCTGGGTGGCTGCATGAGGGAGAGGAGGGGAGGCAGTGAGGTTGGCGGTGGCTGCACGAGGAAGAGGAGGGGAGGCAGTGATGTTGGCGGTGGCTGCACGAGGAAGTGGAGGGGAGGCGGTGAGGTTCAGGATGAGGAAGGCTTACCGGAGAGGGAGAGGGAGGCGGTGAGGTTCAGGATGAGGAAGGCTTACCAGAGAGGGAGAGGGAGGCGGGGGAGGGGTTCCCGGAGTCGCACCAGGGAGGGGATTTTCTGAAGTCGCACCGGAAGGAGACCGCGTGACTCGGCACTTTCAGCAGACCCACGATGCAATGAACAGCCAGAACCCCGACTTATTTATACTAACTAGACTTAGGGCATCCCAAAATGGATGACTCATATCGTCCGGTCCGATCGGGAGCCAAATACAACTCAAAATACATATAGTAATATAGTAAATCGACTCGCAACGACGATCCAGACGCTACTGCGGACTCGGATAGCCCGGACGGGCGATGGTTCACCGCCTCCTGCGGGAATAGACGTGCGTAGGGAGTTGCGCGCCATCAACTCTCCCCGGCTTGAAAGCACTCATCTCTGGTGAGTGAAGATGATCGTACTCTCGTCGTAGCTGCGGGGCGAGTCTCTCGAGCTCCTCTAAAGAAATCCATGTTGCGTCGTATAGCGGGCGACCGCTCCAATGAACGAGATAGCGTATAATAGCTCGTCCGTCCACAGTAAAGAAGTCAGGATCCGTGTTCTGACATATGTCGCCGGTAAGAGTGGGTGGCTCTGACTGTGATGTATCTCCGTCTGACTGTTTGATCGGTGGAATCGCCGTCGGTGCCGAGTGAACCTCCTGGAGTGACTCCTCGGGTGGTGATGGGGTAGGACTGGCAGGGATTGAAGGTGGTAAAAGCTCAGGTGTGGGTGTGGGGAAAGTGATGGAGGACTGCCCGCGATGGCGGACCACGGCGAGACCGGGATCGCCTGGTTGGAGCGGAACGACCCGCTATGGGTCCCGCGGATCGTCTAAGCCGCGCTCTCCTTATTAGTTTGTATTTGCGGACTATTTTATGTGGTGTGCTGTTAGTTTTGTTCCGCTCCTCTTAATATGTGAGGATGCATCGTTATTTGGTGTGCGGTTAGCTTTACCCTCCCCTCGTAGTATAAGAGGGAGTTTTATTGTTTTTGGATGGAGTTTTTGATCTATGAAATTAGGGTAATCCCCCTTGCTACCGCCGCCTCCCCTCTTTCCGCGAGAAGAGTCCCGAGCCGGAAGGCTCTCGCCCGCCGACCCCCTCCTCCGCGAGGTTGAGATTTAAGCCGGAAGGCCTCCGTTGTGTCTACGTCAGTTGGTATCAGAGAAGTGTGCTCGACTCCTACGCTCGTCCGCCCTTCCTCCGTCTCCCCGCTCTCGTCCGCGCGTTTTAATGGCTGACAACCCCCCTGCGAACGCCGACCTCTGGGCCGCCATCACCACTCAGTTGGCTACCATCACCGCAACCCTCGGCGAGCTACAGCCCACCCGCACTCAGCATCCGCCCGACGCCGCTGCTCCGGCGGACCGCTTTTTTGGTCAACAGTTCCACCGTCGGCGCCACGCGCCACCCCCGCCGCCGGCTGGCCCCGGTTACGGACCCATCTACTCAGATTCTAGCTCGGAGGAGGAGCCTCCCGATACCACTAACCCTCCCCGCGGAGGCGACCCGTAACCCTACAGAACCCAGGGCTATCGCCTACGGGCGGATATTCCCTATTTCCATGGCAACTTGGGCATTGAAGACTTCCTGGATTGGCTCTCGGAAGTGGAGTGCTTCTTCGAAATGGCGGAAGTCGATGATCATCTGCAGGTGAAAATGGTCGCTTACCGACGCAAATCGGGCGCAGCCGTTTGGTGGGACCAATTACAACTCAACCACAACCGCTAGGGCAAGGCTCGAGTGCGGACTTGGCCCAAAATGAAGAAGTTATTGCGGAATTGTTTCCTCTCACCCGATTACGACCAACACCTGTTCCAGTTCTACCAAAGTTGCTCCCAAGGCCAGCGGACTGTACCCGACTATTTAGCGGAGATCAGCCGCCTCGCGGATCGCAATGGGTTGACCGAGACGGACGGGCACCGTGTCACCCGATTCCTACATGGGCTGCGCCCGCCCCTCCGCGAGAAAATTGGCCTGCATGTGTTGCGCACCGTTGAGGAAGCCTACAACATGGCCCTTAAGGCCGAGCAGTTGTAAAAGCTCCCGAGCCGTCTGAGTGGGCGCCGATCTTGGGTTGACACATCCACAGCCAGTTCCCGTATGGAAGTTAACAAGGACTCCGCCCCCCGGACTCCCGCCACATCCCCGACCCCTCGCGGACGGCCACCCGATATGCATCCACCCTTCAACTGCTTCAAATGTCAACAGCCGGGTCACCGCCTTCCGCGGGAATAGACGTGCGTAGGGCATTGCGCGCCATCAATTTCATTTCTTTATTTGAGCATTGTAATCTTGTATTTATACCCGGGTATTTTATGAACCTGTGCTGAATTTAAATCATATTATTTCGCTTCGAAAGAGGTTAGCGTCCCCTTGTAATCATCTTTCCTCACCCCTTTACTCCTCATGTATGGCCGCCAATCTCCTCCTTCTGCTCTGCCTCTCTACTCCCTTTGACTCCCTCGCTCGGGATGCAACGACCCCTTTAATTGGCTACCGCCACAATTTAACTTATTCATTAACATATATCATCAGAGGCGCTAGGTAAAAACATTCAGCGTACATATCATTATTCATTTCATGACATAGTACAAAAAGAAAAGTGCAGGGGAAAAATAAAACATTTTATTTCATTGATAATATGAAACAGTACAAAAGATTGCTCTATATTTTTAAATACAAAAGATGGGCTTACCAAAAGTACAAGATGTTGCCCTTCATAAGACATACCAGAGAAGGGCTTACCAAAACTCTGCCACATAAACAACACTGACTACTACATCGCGACACTATATACATAAATATGGGCATCATATATAAACTACAGTGGATAGACTCTACAGAAGAAAAATTGAAACTCCGCATGCGGACAGTCGAGATCTCTGCATCTCGCAACGTGAGTATCCAAGACCTCGAACATTGCTGCAGACACGTCTATCCATAACATGTACTCCTGTCGCGTAGGATTTGTTGATGGTTGGCTACTACTGGCGGGAGCGGCCTCATACTTGATCTGTTTTAGTTACAATTTTCAATTAGTCAAAAGAATAAGCGAATTCTTATTTTTTCTTGATTACCTATAATGGATTAATTATACATTATTTATAATCCCAAAATTCTTGTTGACTTTTCATTTTATATCTAGCCATTTATTTCATTTTTTGCATCTTCTTTTGTATACGCATTACTGTGCCTATTTAGCACTCTTTTACTTATTCTTTTGTATCGCATGTTTTTTTTATTATGGATAATTCGTCGCTTTTACTTTCTTTACAAGTATCACCATCAAATTACTTTCCAATCCTTAAACTTCTACATTAAAATAACTCAAAATTAGCCCTCTATACACCCAAGTTTTGCCTTAATCCCATTTATATGGGAATTGCCCTAACTATACTTTCCCGCAATAATTCATCAAAACCAGCCACCGTATATGTTGATAGGTTGCTACCCTAGCAATATATGAAAGCAATTTACCCTAAATTACTTTCCCTCATTCATATAATAAGCATTAACTTTATTTCGATAACCATTTCTTCAACATCAGCCCAGTAAAATGAGGAAGGGTTCGGTTCTTTGTTTCCTTCTTATCGACCCAGCAACTTGTTACGGTTATGGCACGCACGCATAACTCTCGTGTGAGTCACACTTATGGACCGATCAGTTCATACTTAACCTTAGCTGATTTCTTTTATTCCAGCCAACCCTCTCATTCAATTTAATTTAACCAATCTACCGAGAGGATCAAGTGTCGAAAATCGACCCAGACTCCCGGCACAGTCTTCCTCTACATCATGTCCCGTGACACGATCCGTGACCTGGGTCTATGAAAACGTACATTAAATGTGCATTGAAAAGGTAATTTGACGAATCCCATGAAAGATAGTTGTTATCAAGCTGCTTTTTAACACCTTTCAAGGGAACCTGACGAAAGATCTTGTATGTCATGCTGCTTCTTAGGGAATAGTTTGCACATACAAAGAACGGTACCTTCCTTTCCCAATTCCGCGACGCTCATGAATCCGAATATTAAAATTTGTCTATATTATTGACCAACATTTTTATAACCTATCAGATACATCTTGTAGGGAAATTTATTTACCAGCTAATTTATTACCACAACAGTTATTATGCGGTAAGTTGGCTAATCAATCGGTGCGTTCTCCTAGTGCTACTTATCAGGAAGTTGTTCTTTGTGTCCTTTGTTGTCTAAAGAAATCTCCAGAACTAGCTCTTTTGTTTAAGTCGGAAAATCCTTAAAACCTTTCCCGGGTACTCTAATGTTTGGAATGACCTTGTTGATTACCGTCTTTCCACTATTGGGTACCTTGTCTTCTTTATCGGCAGCCTTATTTCTTGGCAATAAATATATGCAGGCCGACTTCGGCTATGTGCAGGCCGCGCAATTTCATAACGGTTATGTGCAGGCCAAGAGCTATACGGGTCCTATGATTTTTTTAGTTTGACCTGTATTTATCCTTGGACTGCACATAGCCGAAAATGATCTGCATATAAAAACACCCTATTTCTTTGAGAAGAACCAAACCATAGTTGCTCGTTTTAATGTTGAATCTGAATATTTAGCAATTGATCGCCTTATTTCAGAGATTCTATAATTGCATCCCCTCGCAGTAGCATGAACTGGCGATTATAACATATATGGATAGAACTTATACCTAGGCGGTAAAAAGATGATTTTACCATTTCTGTCATTTGTAAATTTTTTCTTATGCGATAATTAAGTTACTGTGCACAATGCAGAAAATCTTGTAGTTCATGAACAAACAAATTACATTAAAGTTGAGTTCTCACTTTATTGAAGATGAGTGGAAGAAAGTTGATGTTTCAAATTGTTAAACTACTGGTTAAATAACGGAGGAAACTAAAACAATAATGATATTTATATACCACAGTATTTCTGTACATTTTTTGTTTTGTGAAGCATCACTTTAAAACCTGTGCAGAAAGAGCTTCAAAGAGAATTGGAACAGGTCGAATCCGGGGTTCGGTCATCTCGAAGGGAATTCTCTGCTAATTCGAGCAGGTGACGAACATTTCAATTTTATTATATTTAGGTTTTAAGATTGAAATATTTCTGTGTTTCAAGGGAATTAGGAAGTTTTATCAAGTTCCATTGTAGATATAATACTTTATTAAAATTATTTTATATTCATATATAGATTAAGAATGAAAACCTAGACCAAACTGCCAAAATTGCATGTGAAGTTGTGTTAATAGTAAGTTTTTTTACTCATTGAGGTCACAGGTTCGAGTCCTGGAAGCAGCCTCTTGCAAAAATGCACGGTAAGGTTTGCCTACATTTCACCCTTGTGGTGGGACCCTTCCCTGGACCCTCGCTGCACGGGGATGCCTTTGTGAACCTGTCTGCCCTTTTATTGAGTTGTTGGAAACTTTGACATGAATATGGTTTTTAAATATTTAGAGATTAAAACAGTGATAATTTTAGAAAGCTAATGTCAAAATTACTAATTGTATATAAACTCTTATTCAGCACTTCACAGATGTTAATAGTTTGTATGAACAGAATCTTCCATCCCCATCTTTCTTTTTTCATCTCATTCCCCGGCATCATTTCGCAGTCGAGCCAGAGAAAGGTTTCGGGAACGGGACAGCGGCAGACCGGGGCTCGATGGTGGGCTCATAAGACCGGTTAGCGCAGTACAAGCATCGGGTTCTTCGTTCAATGCTTCCTCGGGAATGGTGCTTTCAAGCTCCTCGAGGTCCTTCTCCGGCCAACCACCGACTATATTGCAGTCAAGGGACAGGTCGGCAGATCACGGAGTTAGTTATGACGACAATCTTGAGGGCGGTAGGGATTCGGGTGACGCAAATAGCATGGGCGATCCCGAGTTATCTACGGCCTTCGAACCGTTCGGTTCGGTGCCAAGACGTGGCAGCAAGTCGAGGCAAGTCGTGGAACGCAGAGAGCGGGAAGGGCGGCGTGAAGGGAAGTGGGAGCGGAAACATTCTTGAGATGCGGCGGGATCCGATCCCGATAAAGTTTACTTCTCGTGTTCTTTGGCCGATCTCATGAAGCGTGCGGGCCTTGAATTTGGTCTCGATCGCTCGGAAAACTCGAGTTTCTCGGGTTGGAGGCTTGCTATATGAAACGAGCTTGAATGAAGTTGGGCACATTTCGATGGATGTAGCTGAATTTGTTGGGATCATCGTTTTCGGTTCCTTTTTTTTATCAGACTGATCCTTCTGTTGTTAGAATATGATTAAAATTTCATTCAATCAAGGCTTTTTTTTTGTTTCAGTTTAAACTTTTAGTTAGAAATATTATATTACAGCAAGAGTCCGTTCCTTTCGACAGAATTGAAGCTCGGAATTGGAATTTGAGTATAATTCCAATGAAAATAAACCCTCAATTCTAATTCCAAGGCCTCACTCAATTCTATCCAAACAAAACAAGTGGACCCTCAATTCTAACAAGTGGACTCTAGATTTAAATACAAGCTTCCTTAATGACAATATTGTAAATATTTGTAGGATTTCAAGTTACCAAATGTGTGTGTATATATATATATATATTCATTTGGGCTTTTTAAGTATTTTTTTTTTCATTTTCACTTGATGATTGATATATTATTTTCAGTATCTTTATAAAAATGTATTCCTCGCTATACGTATGTGTGACATTTTGTTCTTCTTCTTGAATTTATGCTTGGAGCTCCTCTTATCCTGCTACTATTCAGACTTGAACATCATTTAGTATGTCTAGCGGCGGACTGCTATAAAAAAACTCCGCCTTTAACGAACCCACTAATTACTTGATCATCATAATAACGAACCCAATAATTACTCGATCATCGTAATAACGAACTCAATAAGTATACCTATGAATATTAAGTGAATTGGAACCCACGTCGGTTAAATGAGCTAAGTGAATTCCAAAGTGTTGCTATGATCCACTTGACCTATTGCAGACCAAATTGGGTGGAGCTCATCCAAATGGGTCACCCAATTCGAAAATGTTCAAATTTGGCCAAATTAGTGAGTTGTAATTGATAATAGAGGTGATAAACCTTTAGTAACATAGAATAAGTCCAAATGACCTAAGTGGCAACATGGACCCACATCACCCATTAACATGATTAATGGGTCAAATTGTCAACACTGGTAAGTTTGACCAAGGTGGTTAACTTGACCCAAATGGACCCAATTGATTTGAGATTTGATTAATTAGGCCCTAGTTGATATATATGGACTTGAATCGACTGCATTGACCTGTTTTTAGGGTCAAGGCAACTCCCATGGTCAATGTTTCGCCAAATAGTCAACCTCACCTTAGTTGATTTGAGATTGACTAATTGGACCTAGGGAGACCTACAATGACTTCGAATGACCCCATAAACCTACTTAGGACTCTCATGGTCAACTAGTCAACGTCAAATGGTCAAATTGGTAGCGATGATCAAATTGGGTAGGGAGATTCGATGAGTCTGCCCTTATTGGATCTAGCATGACCCAATAACACACTCCATATATATATAAAAAGTCAAAAGTGGGGCCATGTCCCAATCCAATGCCAAGTTGTGACCTCCGTTATCTCCTCCCCAACTTCTAGATTTTATAGCTTAGACACAGTTCTTCCTCTGAGAGCGTCTCTTGCATTCGTCGACACATGATAAAACTACTATCCATTTGAGGAGTTCCGACGAACTCATGAGAGATCTTGATAGCACAAGAAGAAACACGGCTGAATCTGGTGCCGACGGTGAGACCATAACTAAGGCTGAGCATATTATTCGAAACTCGTAAGTCGCTCGAAAATCGCTCGAATATTGAGCCGAATCGGAATCGGTTACAATTGATTCAACTCAATTTCAGTCGATTCAATTTGACTCGAATCTAATTTCGAGTCGATTTCGAGCCAGCCCTGAATCGCTCAAAATATGATTCGAATCAACTCGAATTAATTAAAAGCATTATGTATTTATTAATATATTATTATTTTAAAATTATAAACACTAAATTTTAAGCTCAAATACAAATTATCCCTAATCGATAATCCTTGCGACAATCCGGAGTTTGGAATTATCCCTAATCGATAAGGTCGTATTACCCCGACCGTTCCCGTCGAAAGCTTGATCGGTCGTGCGAGGGAATACTGCCCCCCATTTGATTTGACAGCCAGTGTAGGCTTATTGAATCATTTTTCTTTCCTTTTTGTTTGGATGGATGGATCAGAGATTAGTGATGATCAAAGGCTGGAATTGAATAGGCATTACATGGGAGAATTAAATGGGCTTGATGACTCATTTCCTACATATTTATTTTGTCTCATGGTTTTTGAGAGTGTGGAGGAGTGGAAAGATCTAATAGACATTTAAGGGCATGTTTGGGATGGTGGTGGCGGTGGAAAAGTGGCGGTGGGAAATCAATGGTGGCATTAGAGCTGTCCAAAAAATTGTTTTGAAAAAATTGTGGACTCTTTGAAAAATCTTCATTTAAGTACTTTAAAAAAAAATACATTTTCAGTTTGGAATAACAACTTTTTAATAATAGATTTTTGATTTTTTACAATGCGCTTCGTGGCGAAAAATCAACGCCGATGGAAAATGCACGCCCGAGGGAAAATGCACGACCGAGCAGAAACTGAGCGTCCGGGCAGAAAATGCGCGCCCAGAAGAAAAATGTGCACCCGGGTGAAAAATGCGCGCCCGGGAGAAAAATGCCCGCCCATGCGAAAAATGTGAGCCCGGACAGAAAAAAACGTACCCGGATGAAAAACACGTGATGGGGAGAAAAATGAGCGTCCGGGCGTTAAATGTGCGCCCGAGCGAAAAATGTTACTTGTGCGAAAAATGAGCGCACGTGCGGAAAAATGAGTGCGCGTGCGGAAAAATGATCGCTCGGGCGAAAAATGAGCGCAATGGCGGAAAAATACGGTCCTGGGCCAAAATTGCCCGCCTGGGCGGAAAATGTGCGCCCGGGCGGAAAATGCGCTCACTGGCGGAAAATGCGAGGGGTTAAGGTTTAATTCAAGGCGATTGTTAGCCGCAACCCGATTTTGGCATGTTGCACCCCATGTTAACCGCAACCCAAAAATTTTAAATAATTTTACCTGTTATTTTACTTGTTGTACCCTGTTGTTACCAGAGGAAGGAGAGAGGATACCCGAGGGGTTGGCCGTGACTGAAGAGATGGGATACGCGAGAGGTTAAGGTTTTAAGTTTTGCGTCGCGGTCAAACCTCTGGGTTGCGGATAGCCAAAGGCGGGTTGCGGTCATCAATCTCCTAATTCAAAAGGTACTAAATCGGATATCATATCAATAATTAAAGCGACAATAACAACTGACGAATTTAATTCGATGCTCTGTCCTGCTATTAAATACCAACCATCTTTTGCGCTCCGACAATAAATGCTAGAGCGGAAATCTTAATTTCTTTTCCCCACATCAGCCCGCACGAACAATAAATTGTGAAACAAGAACCACGGATATAGATGGCCGTCATAATTGTAGCGGGCGGATAAGCATTATATAACGGTGAATATCGCAGAGCTTCGAGCCAAACAACCTCCCGAATCCTCGCTCCCAATCTTGAAAGCATGGCATCCAAGATTGAAGTGGAACTCGAAGTAAAATCTCCGCCCGATCGATTCTGGGAGGCCGTCAGAGACTCGACTAACCTCTTCCCGAAGATCTTTTCCGAGCAATACAAGAGCATTGAAATCGTCGAGGGAGACGGGAAGAGCGCGGGCTCTGTTCGTCTCATCAGCTACGCCGAAGGTAGTCGTAATTAATTTCTGAATCTAAGCTTTAGGCTCCGTTTGGCGCGGTGGTGGCAGTCATGAACGTATTGGTTATGAACCCTCGTTCGTGAACGTCCAACCTCACTTAAGGAACTACATCCACTTTTATGTTCAAAAAATGTTTTCTTTTCATGTCAAACATGCATTCTACGACGGTGGCATTTTTGTCCAAACACAATGGAGCAAAAAAACTGCGCCAAACGGAACCTTAGGCTCTGTTAGGCGCGGCGGTGGCGGTTGTGAGAGTCAGGGATGGATTTAGAGTGGTGTTAAAGGGACACCGACATCATCTTTTATTTGCGATTTGTTATAAGCAGATCAAAATTTTGGTTATTTGCGAATCAAAGTTGGTTATTCGCATACCAAATTTGACTATTTGCACCCCCAATTTTAATTTGGAACATTTTATGCACTAATGTATTTAAAAAAAAATTGTGCACTCACATTTCTAATTTCCTGGATCCGCCACAGAACTGAACGCAGTGGTCATGAGCCGTAGTTCGTGAACGCCCGACCCCACCTAAAGAACTTCATTCATTCTTATGTTCAAAACCAGTTTTCTTTTCTTCGTGGCGCGGTCATATTGTCTATACGCTCATCGCATAATGAGCATGGTGCGTGGAAGTTTTTTTGGCTCAAAATTACAGTTCTAAATTACGATCCATAAATTACAGTTCAATTTTTTTCCAACAGACTTTTATCCGAAAATTATAGTTCAGAAATAATTACCCAAACCTCTCATGTAAGTTAGCATAATTACTGAGTGCACCCCTCTTAGTTTCGAAATTACAAAAAGCTCCTCTTAAGTTTTCACTGCATTACAAAAACCTCACCTTAAGTTTTCATTGCATTACATCCATGAACAAAAATATCCCCTGGACACTGTTCGCCGAGGGGGGTATTTTTGTGCATGGATGTTATGAAATGAAAACTTCAGGAGAGGTTTTTGTAATGAAATGAAAACTTAAGGGGAGGTTTTTGTAATTTCGAAACTAAGAGGGGTGCTCTCAGTAATTTAGCAAAGTTAGAGGGGAGGACTCGGTAAATGGCCCTGGTTCAAAATTATAATTGTAAATCAAACTGTATTTGTACCGACTTTAAGCAAATAAATGTAATTTTGAGCCAAAAAAAAAACGTTCAACGCACCATGCTCATGGTGCTTTGGACGTATATAAAATTTTCCCGCGAAACTAAACATAAAAAATCTGCTAATAACAAAATATTAGCTAGCATATCTTTGCCAATGAACCAAATGCCGTGTGTTTGCAGGGATTCCGTTCGTCAAATTTGCGAAGGAGAAGATTGAGGTTGTTGATCATGAAAAGAAGCTTGTAACTTACAGCGTGATTGATGGTGAAATACTAAGTTACTACAAAAGCTTCAGCCCTACGCTTGCGGTCTCCTCTAAAGGGGACGGGGGTACTGTCGTGACTTGGAGTGTGGAGTACGAGAAGTTGAACGACGATGTCCCCGAAGCTGAAATTATAAAAGAATTGGCAATTCAAACATTAAAAGAGTTGGACGCGTATCTCCTCAAGAACTAGAAAGGGGCTTGTCGGTCGGTCCCGCCCTCGATCTTATGACGTAATCTACGCGAATAAGTGTGGAAGTGTGAATCTTTCATCTGGTGTTCAGGTGGAGTTGTTTGTTTTTCGTTCACAGTCGACTTGAATTTTGTTTATCGTGTTTCATGCATTGCGTTTTAACAAATGTACTCATGCTTTCGTTCAAAAGAAATCAAAATAAAATTAGTTGATGTTCCAAGATCACTTGCTTTGCCTCTTTAAAAGACAATTGTTATTCGCAGATCAACTTTTTCCCATTTTATTTGAGTTTACGTATTGTTATCCGCAGACCAATTTTAAACTCGAGCAGTCGATGTCTGAGCACCTCCGAAAACGAAGGAACATCTCCGACGACCTTCCGAGCACTTCAATATGTGCACGGATCATGATTCATAAAATGAATGCACGGACAGAGACCGAGTTGAGGAAGAAAGACGATTTTTTCGCTGTTCATGCAATTTTGGTTTGTTTGGGAAGATTTAGATAGCTATGGTTACTCTCTCCCTGTGGTGAGGAAGGCGACGAGGACGACCAAAATTTTTTTATTTTATTTTCTTTACTAATCTGTGGATAACAAAAATATTTGCGAATAACATATTTGACTTCCTTCAGAGCTGCAAATAGACAAAATCTGTGAATAGACAAACACGATTTGTGAATAACAACCGCTGCATTTTCATATTATTTAGTTATATTTGATCTGTAATAGCGACAAAGGATCCATATAACCGACTCCGCTATGGTGGGATAAAAGCTTGAGTGTTGTTATACAAGAGTGTTATACAAAGCTCACTTTAGTGACACTAACAATAGTTAGCACAAGCAATGTCTATATCAATTTCAAGGCTTTTTGGGATATAAATAAGCAAACTTAATCCATGAACTTTCAGATTAATAAGGGTCCGTTTGGGACGGTGGCGGCGCTCGCAACATAGTGGTTGCTGGTTACGGAGCGTCTTTCGTGAACGTCTGATCTCACCTAAAGAACTCCAACCATTTGTATGTTCAACATTAGTTTTTTTTTTTTTTTTGCGTGGTCACGGTCATAACTGTTGTCATGTTAAACGCATATTTCATGACGGTGTCGTCTTTGTCCAAACTAATCAGAGCAAAATACAAACTATTAAAATACAAGTGCTAAAAATTGAAACTCTAATAAGGCTCCGTTTGACGTGGCTTTTTTGCTCCGATCAGTTTAGACAAAAACGCAACCATCATAGATTATATGTATGGCATGACAACAATTACGACCACCACCAACAAAAGAAAACTAGTTTTGAACATAAAAGTACGTAGATGGAGTTCCTTAGGTGAGGTCGGGCGTTCACGAACGACGGTTGGTAACCATAGCGTTCTTGACCGCTACCACCATGCTAAACGGAGCCTGAGCTGATGAAAGAAAATACCATCTAATTCGATCACGAAAAAGGATTCAACAAATCAAACTAATGGAACACTTAACCATTAACTGAGAAAGTAGAGTACAAATCTCAAACGAATTCAGATTATTCAAAAAAGAAATTAGTTTTGAACATAAAAGTGGACGAAGTTCCTTAGGTGAGGTCAAGCGTTTACGAATAATAGTTTAAAATCACCGCGTTCATGACCGTCACCGCCTTGCCAAACAGAGCATTAGTAATCACAATATAGAAAAATGCTTTCTTACAGTCACGGCAGAGCAAGTTTCAAGGATGATATTGTGAAGTTTTCCGGACCGATGGAGCAACAAGACAAGAACATCAAGGATGAACACAAACACTTCTTTCTATTCAATTGAAAGTTACAAAGTTACAAGACTGAATACAAGTTGCATACAACTCGATTTACAACAGCTGAAATAGAAGTACAGAAACTGGTCGCGGACGGTGTCCGCTTCTCCTCCACAGCACACCACACAGGTGTTACTCGCTACTCGCTAGCGCCGGCGCTAACTCCTAACGCACGGGCTAGCCTAATCGCAAGCTCTCTGCTCGCACTCGCAGCTCGTTGGCCGCTCTCGCACTCACTAGTCGCTAGCCGCACTCGCTAGTCAACACGCTACCGCAGGCGATACCTCCTAGCGCACGCGCTAGCTCGCGAGTACTCTACTATCTCGCTCAATTTAGTATCTCGCCCAAGTTGATCTCGCCAAAACTCTATGCACTCTCAGAGGAGGGTCTGCCTTCCTATTTTGATACTTAGAAACTGGGATTCAAGAAATAAGTATCAACTAGCAAAAAAAATTATTACTAAAACATGCATTCGTTTTCAATTTCTTAGCATGGCCACAAAAGAAATATTTTAAAGTTTACAGATATTAGAAGCAAAACAACGCTTAAATAGGCGATTGTTAACCGCAACCCGTCTTTGGCTAATCGTACTTCAGAATTTCAAAAAAAGCATCATTTTTTTCTACGGTTAACCGCAACCAGATGCTTCCATCCTCCTTTCTCCCGCTGAAGCCGCCCGCTTGCTTTCTCCTTCCCCCCACTGGAGCCGCCCGACTCCTTCCTCCTTCCTCCCGCTGAAAACATCGGCCAGAGAATGTGCAAAGAAGTTTCACTAGAACATATTGAGCATGATGTAATATTAAAAGCATGATACAATTTATGTATAAAGTCGGTGTGACCTCCCCTTCAGCTACATTCCATTAATGATTCAATGTGTAACGACCCAACCCTCACAATATCAGAAGTATTGTCTGCTTTGGTTCATCCCAGCCCATTCTGAACTGAACCGCACGATTTTGCCCTTTTCTATATGTGGCATACGAGCACTTCCCTGGAGGTCACACCCATCTCGGGAATAATCCCACCAGAGCACAAATCATTTATATTTAATTTTAATTAAGCTATATTTTCATGACAATGTATTTGATAATAATAAGATTATTTAATATCTATAAATAAAAGTAAAATAGAAGATGATAAATTTGTATATCTATCAACTTCTATTTCCAATAAATTATTTTAAACCCTAAACCTAAACCTGCACGTTGAAAAAAGAAAATGAGTTTTTCAGCCGCCGTCCGCATCCATCTTTGTCGCCGCGATTCTGTGGCTGCCCGCGACCATCTCCGCCGCCTCCGCCGGCGACCATCTCCCGCCTCCGCCGGCAACCATCTCCCGCCTTCGTCGGCGACCATCTCCGCCGGCGATTCCACCCGCGGCTAACATCTAAAGGGTTTCTAAGTCCCATAAATGGTGTCCCCGGAAACGGCCAAATCAGAGCTCCGCGATATGGCGTTCGGTCAGATCCCTGCGTTTTGGAGGTTGGAAGAGGTCAGCTTCAGAAATAACACCAACTCCTGCAAATCTCTTCCACCAATCTCCGATATGGCGTTCTTAATTCAATTTTGGATAGACGTTCATAATTCAACAGGTAATGAAGGCATTCCAGCTGTCACTGGAAACAACGCCCTACACCAATTTTGGGCATAAAATAAGTAGCTTACATATATTAAATTTGGCCCACATAAAATAATTGGCGGCCTGCATATATCCACGACCTGCATACATATATCAAAACAGGCCTGCGTATAACATTACTCTTTATTAATTATAAGTAATGAGCTGGCAGTTGCTGAACTGACCCATAATCCGACGGCTAGACACACTACACGTGGACCTGCTTGTTGAAAATCCAGCTGAACGGGACATAACGCGGTTCACTAATCCCATCTACGTTCACCAGCTTCTTCCGGCGATCGCCGGCTCTCTCAGCCATCATCCTTATCACCTGCGGCAGACCGCAGACATACTCCTGCGCCCGCCGCCCCTCCGGGGACAGTCCGTCGACGACGGCAGAAACCCCCCACTCCTTCAAGAAAAAGTCGAGCATGTCGCCGTAGTCTCCGGCGGTGTAAACTCCGATCTTCTGGCTGACGGCGGCGAAGTGGCTGAAGAGGTGAGAGTCCCGTCCGTCGAACATCTGGTACGCCGGCATGTTGACACGTGCCCGCATGATATGGGCGAATGCCAGCATGGACTCGTCCGGGTCCACCTCGAACAGCTTTCTCATGAGGTTTGTGTAGGCGGCGGCGTGGCGCTTCTCGTCGGCGGCGACTAGACAGCAAATTTTCGCCAGCGTTGCGTCGCCGTGGTGCTTGGCGAGCCTCGCCGTGTTGCCGCGGGAGATGAAGGTGGCTTTCTCCTGGAAACATGCGTACATGATTCCGCAGAATGCGTTGTTGTCTGCCCCAATGTCCTTTGACAAAATATATTAGTTACCGTTAGCACTGATATCAAGTCGAGTTCGAGTGATTTGAGCTCGGCTCAAAATCAAAAATTTCGAGTTGAAAATGATTTCGAGTCGAACCGGCTCTACTCGAAATGACTCGATTTTGAGCCGGCTCGAAATCGAATCGAGCTGGCTCGAAATCGAATCGAGCTAGCTCGAAATTGAATTTAGCTGGCACAAAATCGAATCGAGATGCTCAAAATCGAAACGGGCTCGAAATTGAATCAAGCTGACTCGAAATTGAGCAATTTTTCTCTTTATTCTTTGTTGGCTCAAAATTAAATTGGGAAACATTTAAATTTAGTAAATGAAACACTTAAACCTTCAATATTTGTATTTATTTTTAAAATTTAGTATTTTTTATTTTAAAATAATAATATATTTTAATTAATTCGAGATAATTTGAATCATATTTCGAGCGATTCAGGGTTGACTCGAAATTGACTCGAAATCAGATTCGAGTCAAATTGAGTCGAATCAATTTTAACCGATTCCGATTCGGCTCAATATTCGAGCGATTTTCGACCGACTTTCGAGTTTCGAATAATATGCTCAGCCTTAGTTACAGTCAATATAATCAAGGTTTTAAAAATCAAATTTAATCAAGGTTTTTAATCAAAAAAATATATATAATAGTATTAGAAATTAAAAATAATTATCATTACATCGAATATTTGCATATATATTGTTGTTGTTATTATTAGTATATTTTGGTACAAAATAATATATTCATTAACATATATTTAAATCCTATTTACATGGTATATATATTTTACAAATGAATCATTAATTTTAATTTTGTAAAGATAATTTATATGTCAAAGAAATTAAAGTTTATATTTATATGCATACCTATATTTCTCACATAGGTTTATTTAATATGAATATGTATATCTATATAAGTTATTCTCATATATGTTTATTCAACATGCCAGTATATTAGTTATGCTGCATATACTATTGATATACATAATTTTATGCGGTTGTTATTCGCAGAGCGGATTTATAATTTAGGGAATTGTTAAAGGCAAATCCAAAGTGGCTATATAATCGTACACCCAAAGTCTTAAGAACTAAACTAAAATTTCTTTTCCTGTTTTATTTACGCAAACCCTAAGTCGCAAAATCGCAAACCCTCTCGCGCATCGCCAAATGGATAAGACTCTGAAGTCCGTACCGCCGTCGGCTCTCCCGCCGCCTCTCGCGCTATGCTGGAAATGTCAGGAATTTAGTTTTTTTTTTCTAGAAAATTTATTTGTGTAGTTTGTATTATTGGTTTGTTGTTAACAATATTGATTTGTGGTTAACATTTTGGTTTGCACCTAGTATTTTTCAAAATATATGGTTTGATGTTAACAATGGTTTGTGGATAGCCAAATTTAGTTTGCCTTTAACAATTCCCTTTATTTATTCGCAAATCAAATTTAACAAATTTTTATTCATCTATTTGCATAGTGCATTTGTCTATTTGCAAACCAACTCTCTTCAAATATTTACACTCTAACCTTATTCTCTTCGTTGGTTTCAAATCCGTAAGCTCCTTGTCGCTCTGACTTCTTTTTTTTATATTTTTAATTTTTTGTATTGGTTTGTGGATAACAAAAATATCTACGAATAGTAAAATTGACTCCCTTTAGAGCCGCGAATAGACAAATCTGCGCTGCGGATAAGAACCACCTAGTTTTATAGGGTTATTTGCAGGGGCCTCCCCTCAAAATTTGCGTAATTACAGCTTGCATCTCTCTAACTTTTGAAATTACAATATACCCCTTTTCAGTATTTACATTTCATATCAAACCATGCAAAAAAAAAAACCTTGAACGTTCACTCAAGGGGTTACTTTTGTGCATGAATGTTATGAAATGGAAACATTGAGGGGAGGTTTTTGCAATTTCAAAATCTATAGGGTTGAAGTTGTAATTACGCAAACTTCGAACCCTAATTTTAAATTGTATAGTATGTGATAAACTACTTAAGAAGATCCAATTATTTCGACCAAAATTAATAGTTTAAAATTCTAATGATTACCAAAAAATTATCCATAAGATTAAGTAATAAAACTGTTGGAGTATTTTCTCTCCTTGTTTTTTCAAAAAATACAATTATTATTTTTACTCATTTGAATAGCTAAATCTCAAAAATGTCATTTTGGCGCTGTTTGGCACAGCTTTTTTTGCTTCGGTGAGTTTGAACAAAAACACCACCGTCATAGAATGTATGTTTGGCATGACAACGGTTATGACCTGCACCATCAAAAAAGAAAACTAGTTTTGAACATAAAAGTGGATGAAGTTCCTTAGTGTTGGAACCCGGATATCGGTCCAACTGTTCGAGATTTGGGGGTGATCAAAGGCTACTCGTTTAGTGATCGACCCACATGAGACAAGGTGATAAGAAGCTAGAGAACATGCAAAACCATTCTAACCTGCCTATAAACAAGACCCGCGTGCTGCAGCGAGGAGGTTCCGCCACATACCCGGAAGACTATGGGAACTTCCCCTCCTAAAGCCAATGCTGAGCTTGGCACAAGAGAGGCAGACAATGTACTCTCCCACCATAGGGGGGTGAAGGTGTTAAAAATTTTAATTATAAACATTCATTTCATAAATGTTTATTGGAGCCTTGTATGGTGTTTGGTGTTTGGCTACTCATTATAGATGAAAAGCTCCAAAACCAAATTGGAGGGAACCCAAATAATTTGGAGGGAAACCTTTCATAAATGAAAGGATGAACTCATTAGTCCTACCATGCTCATTTGTTTTCTAGCTAGAGGGTATATATATGTTTTCACTCATTCTTATTTGTTCAAAAGAACATAAGGAGAAACTATGAACCACACGCGCGCGCGCGCACGCACCGCACCGAACCGGATTTGGATTTGGGGAATAATTGAATTGAATTATATTTTTTGTATAAAATAGTTTTAGAGTTTTATTCAGAGTAACATCGAATAGAAGTCGACTTGCGTCGAGTGAAACTCGAAGTCGCGTCGACTGCCAGAGCTGCGTCGACCAGATCTCGAACCTGCGTCGACTGGCATTCAAAGCTACGTCGATAGGGTAGTCTCCAGTCGAAACTGCGTCGAATTGATTTCGATGCACCCGCTTCGCGTCGTGTTGCTTTGAGTGGAATTCAAAGCTGCGTCGATTGGGATTCGACGCTGCGTCGAATTGCTTTCACGCGTTCTGCTGTTTTACGTGCTTTCTTAACCGCTCTTTTACGCGTGTTTCTCGCCATTTTTTACGTTGGAAATATTCAACGTTTATCTTCCCGATTATGATCCTTCCAATTATAACCAACAATACTTATTATGGTTTTAATATTGCCGTTTTCAAGATCCTCCTTTTCTGGAGATTTTCTGTCTTTATATATTGTAGTTTAGGCTCTCACATGCTCTTCTGCTCTCTCTGTTTTAACGATCTTCTACGTGATTCCTCTTCTTTACATTTGCTTCATCAAGTGGTTGTTCGGGTGCTCTGTGCTTCTTCGGTGTCCGCGCACATCGGAGTTTCGGGATCTAGCCTGGTGTTGTACCTTGGAGGAGTGAGCATCGGTTGAAAGCCCTGTCGGAGGGTGGTGCAACTTCTTTAGGGCAGTGACCACACGTATTACCCAGACTCGATTCTGAACTATAAATTACTCTATTTTATTTCTCATCTTCTTCATGCAATTTTATTAATATTGTTATTCATATATATATATATATATAATGTTTCTGTTAAAGTTTTTTTTTTTAAATGTAAATATATCACTTTGTATATTAATATAGGAATATAGAAGAAAATATTCCAACAATCTTAAGAAGTTGTAGTTCCACATCAACAGAATAAATAAAATCAAATAATCAAAATGATTATCTCTGTTTTATTGTTTACATGTACTGTTATTTACTATATGTTTTATAAATTCCAGAAATCACTAATGGCTTCTAGATCTGAGGATTCTGCCGGGATCAAACCCGAGAAATTTAACGGTAGCGGTTTTCGTCGTTGGCAAGCACAGGTCGAATATTGGTTAAATACCCTAGGTCTTTTGTCTGCCATCTTCGATGCCCCTCCTACAGAAACTGAAATCCCTAGCGCTGCAAATGCAGTTGCTTCGACTCTACCATCGTCCTCATCTTCAACTGCAAACACCACTAGAACCAATGTAAGACGTCTTCCTTATAGAGATCTGGTAGATGTTGAATATCATTGTCATAACCGAATCTTAAGTGCTTTGTCCGATAGCCTTTACGATGTCTTCCTTCAATATCGTACAACCAAGGATTTGTGGTATGCTCTTGAAGCACGTTATAACCTAGACAATGCGGGTATAGAACGTTACAACGTTTCTAACCTCCACAAATTCAAGCTTGATGCCTCCAAGCCCATAAATCCTCAACTCCATCAACTTGATGAGATGTTGTCCAAGATCCGAGCCGATGGCTCAATTCTTTCCGAAAATTATTTAGTGGCATGTCTCATTGATGCACTTCCTGATTCCTGGTCCGGCTTTAGCACTAGACTAAGGCATGATCAATCAAACTTTACTTACGTTCAAATCCAAAATGTTATCCGCATAGAGGAGGAACATAAGTCTAAGAGTTCTAAAACTCCCAAAGACCATGCTCATAAAGTTAATCTAACCGAATCTCATGATAATCCTTCCTCCAACCATCACTTCAAAGGCAAAGGCAAGATCCATAAGAAGCCTTTCCGTCCAGGTTCCCGCCATCAGAAACCAAATCATCCCAAGCCTGGTCCTTCAAACCAAAAACCAGGTAAAGGGAAATGGTGCTTCATCTGCGGCCGCACAAACTATCTGTCTACCAACTGCTTCTACAAAAAGACAGAACCCGTGATTGGCAAGTCTCGTGGAGACAAGCCTCGGGCCAACATGATCCAAGCACCGGATCAACCTATCTTCAGGTTAGATTATTCTCCTAGTCTTCATCTCACTTGTTCATCAGATTGGTGGTTTGATTCCGGAGCAAATGTTCATACTTGTTTTGATCGTTCTTGTTTTGCCACCTTTCAGGACATCAGTGGAGGAAGCGTGATCTTAGGAGATGCTTCTTCGACACAAATACTTGGACGCGGGCGAGTGGATCTTAGGTTGACATTCGGGAAGACACTAGCCTTGCAAGATGTGTTTTATGTGCCGAGAGTTAGGAAGAATCTTGTGAGCGGATCCTTACTAGTGAAGAAGGGTTATAAAATTGTCTTAGAGTCAAATAAAGTTGTAATAACATTTAATGATGTTTTTATTGGTAAAGGATATATATGTGATGGTTTATTTAAATTAAATGTTGCTGATTTAGAAATAAATCAGATTTCATCTTCTTCTGTTTCATGCTCAAATTCAGATTTTTGTCATGCTAGATTAGGACATGTAAATTCAGATTCTATGAAAAGAATGATGTCTTTAAATTTAATTCCGAAATTTAATACTGCGCCAAGTTCTAGATGTGAAATATGTGTACAATCTAAATTTTCTAGAAAACATTTTAAAGCAGTGGAAAGAACTTCAAAACCTTTAGAGTTAATTCACTCGGATGTGTGTGACTCGAACCGCCAACCCACTAGAGGTGGAAATAAATATTTTGTAACCTTTATTGATGATTTCACTAAATATTGTTACATATATTTATTAAAAACTAAAGATGAAGTCTTTTCATATTTTAAGATTTTCAAAGCGGAAGTAGAAAATCAATTAGGATCATCGATTAAATTCTTAGATCTGACCGAGGTGGAGAATACACTTCGAATGAACTAACCCAGTTTTGCCAAGATCATGGGATTATTCATCAAGTGACTGCTCCATATTCTCCCCAATCGAATGGTGTAGCTGAACGCAAAAATCGGACCTTGATGAACATGATTAATGTCATGTTAGCCGAGTCCGGTGCTCCAGAAAATTTGTGGGGTGAAGCGTTGCTCACCTCCTCTTTCATCTTGAATAGAATTCCCTCAAAACATAATGACAAAAACTCCTTTTGAATTATTTAAATTAAGGAAACCTAACCTCCTAATTCTTCGAGTGTGGGGGTGTTTGGCTAAGGTAGCAATTCCTGAACCTAAAAGAAAGAAAATAGGACCTAAAACATTAGACTTCATCTTTATAGGTTATGCTTCCGATAGTAGTGCTAACAAGTTTCTTATCACCAACTCTCAAATTAGTGAAACATCAAACAATACTATAATAGAAGCCAGAGATGCCGTTTATTTCGAAGATAAATTCCCATATAAAATAGACAACACATCTCAATCTTCTTCTAGCTCAATTCAACCTTCCTCTTCTATAGATCCATTAGAAATTGGTGAACCTAGAAGAAGCAAAAGGGTTAGAACTGAAAGAATATTTGGAGAGGACTACTTCACTTACCTAGTTGAAGGAGATCCAAATTCAATACTTCACTCTCCTTTTTGGAAAGAAGCCATGGATGCCGAAATTAATTCTATTCTAGAAAACAAAACCTAGATTCTAACTGATCTTCCTACCGGTACCAAAGCCATAGGTTGTAGATGGATCTTCAGGAAGAAATTAAATCTTGATGGCTCCATAGGAAAATATAAGGCTCGCATTGTTGCTAAAGGCTATGCGCAAAAACAAGGGATAGATTATTTGGATACCTATGCTCCCGTAGCTAGGATTACATCCCTTCGCATTCTAGTAGCCTTAGCTTCGATCCATAAATTAATTATTCATCAAATGGACGTAAAAACCGTTTTCTTGCATGGAGACTTAGATGAAGAAGTCTATATGTCCCAACCCGAAGGTTTTGTAGTTAAAGGACAAGAAACCAAAGTATGTAAGTTAATTAAATCTCTGTATGGTCTAAAACAAGCACCAAAACAATGGCACCAAAAATTTGACTCCGTAGTATTATCATTTAAATTTATATCTAATGAATATGATAAATGCATTTATGCAAAACAAGAAGAGAATGAACATGTGATTTTATGTCTCTATGTAGATGACATTTTAATCTTTGGAAGCTCAATTAAAATTATTAATAACATTAAAAATAATTTATCATCTAAATTTGATATGAAAGATTTAGGAGAAGCTAATGTCATTTTGGGAATGAAATTAGCTAAATCAGATTGCAATGTTTAATTATCTCTTTCTCACTCGATTGAGAAAATGTTACATAAATTCAATCTATTTGATTCCACACCTGCTTCTACTCCTTATGACGCTAGTATTAAGTTATGTAAGAATTTAGGTGAACCTATCGACCAACATAGGTATGCACAAATGATAGGGTCACTGCTTTATATTGTTAATCGCACTAGACCCGATATTTCATATGTTGTAGGCAGGCTTAGTAGATATACTAGTAATCCAAGTGATGATCACTGGATAGCCTTAACTAGAATATTTAAATACCTTCGCGGAACTTTAGACTATAACTTAGTGTATACGGGTTATCCCGAAGTTTTAGAAGGATATTCAGATGCCAATTGGGCAACTGATTCGTTAGACGTTAAGTCAACGACTGGATATGTATTCCTCCTTGGAGGAGTCGCCATTTCATGGGCTTCTACAAAACAAACTGTGATTTCAAGAAGTACCATGGAATCCGAGCTGATAGCTTTAGACACTACGTGTGCCGAAGCCGAATGGCTTAAGAATTTACTTTCAGAAATTCCTTTACTTGCAAAACCTATACCTGCTATTTCTTTGCATTGTGATAATAAATCTGTGATTGATTTAACTGCTTCAAATAACACTAATGCAAAAATGAATAAGTTCATGAGAATCAGGTACAAGTCCGTGAAGCAAAGAAGAAAAAAAGTGATATCACTCAACTATGTAAAGTCAGAATTGAATATAGCTGATAATCTTACCAAGGGATTGTCCCGAAGGGAGATTTTATTGTCATTGAGGGGAATAAGGCTTAAGCCCACATGATTTGCTACCAACGGTGGACACCCAACCCATGTGATTGGAGATCCCATGAAGTGGGTTCAATGTGGTAGAAACGAAGTCGTTGATGTAGCGTAGTTGGGAGCACAAATTTAAAAGGTTGAGAAAACTTTCTTCTCATTCCTATGATGTTGTACTCTACGTAACAAGATAGGATGAATGTAAAGTTCTTAATGGTTGCCAAAGGCATATACCTTTGCGAGATATGGTTACGAATATCTCTTGAGGCACCACCTATGTGGGGGTTGTTGTGAGGCCGCAACTTTGGGATCCGGGCTGAACCCAAAATAACTCTCATGAAAAATCAAGGAATGTGCATGGCCATTAACGCGCTCACCCCCATAACCCAAGAACAACCAATCTTTTGTGTGCTTATCTAACTTACCGGTCTAAAGTTTATAATTCAAAGCCTCTGACATATTATAATCTTCGGTAGAGGAAATAAGTACTAAGTATAGGTTCAAGGTAACCATTCCACCTATACCCATTACAATAGATACAACTTAATGAAGCAAATTTGTATTTGATTTTATTAATTATTAGTAATATCATATTTATGAAGTTCATTTTTTGGTTTTTCGCTTTTGTGGGGGATTGTTAGAAATTTTAATTATAAACATCATAAATGTTTATTGGAGCCTTGTATGGTGTTTGGTGTTTGGCTCCTCATTATAGATGAAAAGCTCCAAAACCAAATTGGAGGGAACCCAAATAATTTGGAGGAAAACCTTTCATAAATGAAAGGATGAACTCATTAGTCCCACCATGCTCATTTGTTTTCTAGCTAGAGGGTATATATATGTTTTCACTCATTCTTATTTGTTCAAAAGAACATAAGGAGAAACTATGAACCACACGCGCGCGCACGCACGCACCGCACCGGACCAGATCCGGATTTGGATTTGGACCAGATTTCGACGCACCCGCTTCGCGTCGTGTTGCTTTGAGTGGAATTCAAAGCTGCGTCGATTGGGATTCGACGCTGCGTCGAATTGCTTTCACGCGTTCTGCCGTTTTACGCGCTTTCTGAACCGCTCTTTTACGCGTGTTTCTCGCCATTATTTACGTTGGAAATATTCAACGTTTATCTTCCTGATTATGATCCTTCCAATTATAACCATCAATACTTATTATGGTTTTAATATTGCCGTTTTCAAGATCCTTCTTTTCCGGAGATTTTTTGTCTTTGTATATTGTAGTTCTTCTCAGAAAGAACGATCGCTCTCACATGCTCTTCTGCTCTCTCTGTTTAAACGATCTTCTACGTGATTCCTCTTATTTACATTTGCTTCATCAAGTGGTTGTTCGGGTGCTCTGTGCTTCTTCGGTGTCCGCGCACATCGGAGTTTCGGGATCTAGCCGGGTGTTGTACCTTGGAGGAGTGAGCATCGATTGAAAGCCCTGCCGGAGGGGTGGTGCAACTTCTTTAGGGCAGTGACCACACGCCTTACCTAGGCTCGATTCTGAACTATAAATTACTCTATTTTATTTCTCATCTTCTTCATGCAATTTTATTAATATTGTTATTCATATATATATATATATATATAGATCTGCTGTTTCTGTTAAAGTTTTTTTTTTTTAAAACGTAAATATATCACTTTGTATATTAATATAGGAATATAGAAGAAAATATTCCAACAGAGCCTTTCTACTTGTGTCTTGGGGTCCTATTTATAGGCAAATCCAAATGGACTGTGAATAGCTACTCCCGCCTTCTGAAATGGGCTGCAGATAGCGGCTTCTGCCTTTTAACGGGGTGAAAATCTGTACTCGCCCCAGGTGGGCGAGATCTTCTGCACACGCCCAGGTGGGGGAGGTCTTCTATACTCGCCCAGGTTGGGGAGGTCTTCTGCATTGTCCTCATGTATTTCTGATCTCAATGAATTACGGGTTATACACTTAGAATGAGGTTGAGCATTCACGAACGACAGTACATATCTATCGTGTTTGTGCCCGCCACCGCTGTGCCAAACGAAGCATTTATCCATCTTCAAATGCCCCATCACCAAGGCTCCAAGCACAACCACCCACCAAAGTAGGCCCTACTTTTTGATTGGCCGGACACATTAATTTCTCAAAAGTGGACCCGCTCTAGAAAAATTAAATGCATGCATTAAGATAACAAGATTTCTTCTTGCAAAACAATAAAAGCATTTTTTTTATTCTTGAATTTTTTTCGTGTGTCAGACACGCAAAAGTTATGTGCGTCGGACGCAATCTGAGTTGTTAATTTGCTGTATTTTGTTTGTTTTTTTAGTTTTTCTTAAATGCGCTTTTTATTCAAGCCCTTGGATCAATAATCGGACAGACTAGGTGATCGGCGTGCATAGCTGTATGTGCGCACGTGCACCAAAAAAGCTTTCTTTATTCCTTCATAACTAACAATATTCATTTTGAGAAGTAGATGTTTCTGTAGATACCAACAATCGGCGGTTTCGTCGTCGATGCTGACGAAAAGCAAGAGTGAAGGCGTTCGTCCGGCGAAACTTGTCGGAGTTTTACTCCAAGGGCGGCGACCTGGTGCACGCGCCAAGGACGTTTTCCATGGGGATCCTCTCCATTTGGAGTGAAATGGATAGTATCCATTTCACGGTCCAGATCTATTTCTTGTTGATCCGACGGGTTCACTAATCCCATCCTTTTATATTTTCTTTTTAATTAAAAAATTCTGATAAAGTGAGAATGCATCCACACCACGAAATAGATACTATACATCACCCAAATGGGGAGAATCCTGATCCGAAAGTTTTCCACTGGGTGCGGCCTGGAAGTCGCGGGAACAGAACGAAGGGGCGGGCGATTCCTACGGGTGTTAGGATTTTTGAGTTTTGTAAATAATTTTTGGTGTGCTAATAGCCTATTTTGGTGTGCTTTTAGCATTGCTCTGTTTTTGATAAGACAGAGAACTACTCACCATTCCTGCTCCAATAAGATACTGAATGGTCTTCTCGACCTGCCTCATGTCAATCCGGCCGGTGAGATATAGATACTTGTTGAGAAGATCGCCGTGGCGGTTTTCCTCCGCCGACCATCCCCTGATCCACCTGGCCCAAGCGGTCGGACTGGCGCCGGTTCTGTCGTTGACGCCGTCAGCGGTGTTCATCACGCTCTGGTAGGTTGGCAGCGCCTCCTCCGTCACCATGTTCCCCACCAGGCAAACGCAGAGCTCGTCGGAAACCTCCGCCGCCCGCTCCTGTATCTCCCTCACCGCCTCCGCGAGCTCCTCCGGCGACAAATACGATGGATCCGGGAGGAAGTCCTGCGGCTGCCAGCACTTCTCGACCGGCTTCAGGAAGGTGAGGAAGTTCTTCTCCGCCCAGCCTTCCAGCGATCGGAATATCTCCTGCTTCTCCGGCGAAAGATGGTTGTGGTTGCTTATAACAGTCGATGCTCTGCTTCTTATGAACACGCCGCCGGGGAGAGGTTGACGGCGGTGTCCGGTGGCCAATGGGGATGCGACGCGTGGGACTGCAAGGCGAAGCTCCATGGAAATTGGAATTAGTGTTTAGCAGTACTTTAATGGTGAGAAGAGAGAATCAAGGAGAGAGAGAGAGAGAGAGAATGTTATGGCCTTGCGCTTATATAGAACAGGATTATTAATGGCTAAAATTTTTGAATTCGCGCTCCGGACTCCGATTTCTTCTTTGCTCGACTACGCGAATGGGTTCACCAATTCTCGATAGTTTTTAGATTTGCTCCCCTCCCTTCGATCTTGCACGCGGCAGGCGAACAGCCATCCCGGACAGGGATTTCGGAACGGAGCCCGAAGGGAAAAATCTCTCCTTGAGGAGAGAGAGTTTCATGTCTGTTTATGGAGAAATAAGTAGCTACCCGCACAATGCGCATCGTGCGTGATTTTTTTTGTCCGTCGGATTCACGATCAAACCGCCGGCCACATCGCGTGATTTGTTGATTTGACGGCGGGCAAGCGCTACCTTCGCGATGTACGTATAAGTAGATGTATTAATTTCTTGTAGTGTCACTTGCAAGCCACGTTTTTTTTATTTTCAGTTGCTGGAGCGGGTATTTGAAATCGGGATCCTCTCCATATCTGACGGTCAGAAATGGAGGGGATCCATTTTACGGTCCACATGTATTTCAAGCTGATCCGACGGGTTCACTAATCCCATTCATTTATAGTTTTTTTAAATCAAAAAATTCTCCACCACTAGATATATTTCTGAAAGGTCTTGTCATTCGAGTAATTAATTGCGTGTAGTGTCTGCAGTTAGCATGCTAAATGAATTTGTTATACTTATAAATATACAAGGCCGATGATGATGAATGCAATGAGAGTAAAATTAAAAGCTTTTGCGTTCTCAGAGTTCTTCCCTCCTACTTTGTTTTTTTTCTCTGCAACTAAAACACTAGAATTTCGCCAACATTGGTAAAGAAGGAGGGTGAAGAAGAAGGAAGTTGTCATCTGATTCGCAGATCATTGAAATTTACTGAAAACAGAAAGTTTCTCACTCAGGCCAGTACTCACATGGCGGCCTCAAGTATTCAAACATTTCTCTAGCTATTCACAAAGTATGGTGTTGCAATCTTCGACGATGACTTTTTCGACTAATGGAGCACACAAATGAAGACCTTGTTTCTTTCATTGGGGCTGTGGGATCTTGTTGAAACAAGATTTTCAGAAATCAGGGTCGAGGCGGGCGCTGAACCTGCGGCAGCAAGAACTTACGCAGAAAACATAAAGAATGATTCGAAAGCTCTGCTCTACATATATAAAACAAGGTGCAAGCAAATCAATATTCCCTCGATTGATGAGTGCAACCGCTTCTAATGAATCTTGGGACCTACTTTGCCCTGAATTCAAAGGTTTCTCTAAAGTTATTTCAATCAAATTACAAGGCCTTTGAAAGGAATTTGATTCCCTCCAAATGCTAGATACAAAGAAGAACCACAAATTACTTATTAGAACAATCTGTATCGTAAATCAAATAAGAAGTCTAGGAGAAGAAAAGGAGGAGAAGAGAGTTGTGTTGAAGGTCCTCAGAAGCCTGCTAATCAAGTTTGATCATGTTGCTGCCCGCAATTGAAGAGTCTAAGGACTCTACCACATTTGCACTTGTCGAATTGATGGGTTCACTTCAAGCTCATGAGATTCAAATACGTCAGTTCAATACACTTAGCAGAAGAAGAACAAGTCCCAAACATAATATCACATAATCAAAATAGAGAGAATACATATCCAAAATCCATCAAATAGAGTTCGGGCAATGACATGCCCTACGAAATAGAGAAGTAAAACTAAAGTCTCACAACTCTCTCATCATCTTCCGGAGTTGTCATCGATGCTGAGATCGCAGGTACTGTCGGGGCTACCTCCTTCGTGTCCATGTTATCCTCGTGGCGGTGATGTTGCGGCGACAACTAGAGCTGCTATTGCTCATGTGGTGGTGACAACAAATGGATTAGTCTAAAAATACTAAGTGATTTTCCTTCCTCACCCACAATGTACCCTAAAGCACCGGGTGGTGGGAAAAGGATGTGGAGCTGCAAGTGACAGTGAATGTACAAGAGCAGGTGGTAATAATAATGTATAAGCAAGTAAATGGTAGACTAGCAATGTATCATCATACGAGTACTGAAAAAGTATAAGGAGTATAAGCAATACAACCCGAAGTAACCTAACATATAAGAATATCCATACAAACTTATATGTTAGATCTCTTGGAAGAAAAGACAAAAAATAACTTATCATATAAGAACTCTCATAAGAACTTAGATGATAAGGATCTAAAGGTGCAATGCGATGATATGTACGATATGTTATGCAGACTCTTGACTAATGTGCATATAATAATAATACTCAACCTTATGTCGACATAAATTTAGTCCAATTGTTGGGGGAGTAGCGAACCTCACAGGCCTCATCGTCGTGGACAAATGATGGCAGCGGAGCAGACAACCTTAGCTTCTAGGTAAATAGCATAGTATAACCTAGGCCCTAATATACAGCCTTAACATGTACCTAAACTAAGCTGGAAGGTCAGCAATGCTTCTGTCAGTTAATCTCTATGTAGGAAAGTCACCAGTGCACACTCATCTAAAGGTAAGAAGTCTACCGTAAGCATAAGCCTATAGGCTACGAGATCCCTAAGCTAAGTGTACAACCCCGTATTTGTCGAATAGGGGACCAGGCTTGAGGCAGGATAGAGAGCAGGCAAGGAGCACTCTCCAAGATGAGGAGGGGCAGGATGAGCATTCGGGCGAGTGCGGGACCCCTCCTACATCCACTCGCTCCCCTGGGAGCGCGAGTGCGTCGAAGACCTGGCGAGTGGTGTATCAGGGGAGTGGAGCCCCAAGGACCACTCGCCCGGCAGAATCCAGTGAGCATGAGGCATGGTGAGTGGTGCCTTCACAGACCACTAGCCCAGAAGGCTTTAAGGGGGAAATGACCTAGATACTCTTTGTGGGCTGCCAATAGCCCTTCAGAACAGCGGAGTTAGGGTGTTAGCAGACCAATTTGAGGTGCAGTTAGTAAAACCAAAAGGTGGATTCATGTTATTTGCAGACCAGACTATAAAATCTATAAATAGACCCTTAAGGGCACCTTGGAGGAGATCCGATCTTTTCGAGCTCTCTCCTCCAGGCAAGATTTTGGGGTTGGCTGTCAAAGCCCTCCAAGGTGCCCGACTGAGCATTGGCTAGGGAGGGGAAGCCCTCTAAGATCTTTCGAGTGTGTGGCGGGACCTCCTCACTACAGCTCTGGGTCTGTTCTGGTTTTTCCATCAGCAGTCAAGTGGGTTTGTGAGAGATAAGTAGGCACGAGCTACAACCCCCAGTGAGTCCGAACTCAAGAGACCGGTTGACGGTTTCAACATTTTTGGTGCGGTTTCAACATTTTTGGTCCGGGAAGAGGGCAAGAAGTAGCTGCCCATCTACTACGTGAGCAGGGTTCTAAAGAAGGCAGAGCTCTGATACCCGATCTTGGAAAAGTTAGCGTTCGCTCTAGTCATCTCGGCCAGGAAGCCCAGGCCATACTTCCAAGCCCATTCGATCCAAGTGGTGACCGATCACCCCCTTCGCAAAATCTTCGAGTGGGTAGAGCATTCAGGAAGGCTCGCGAAATGGTCGGTGGAGCTAAGCGAGTTTGATATCGCATTCGTCACACGACTGTCACTGAAGGCTCAGGTCGTGGCAAATTTCGTGGCAGATTGCGTGGTTGAGATGGAAGAAGAGCAGGCCCTTCAGCACGTCCCTTGGAAGCTGTTGGTAGATGGGGCCTCAGGAAGGAACTCTCTAGGGGGAGGGGTGGTGTTGGAAAGCCCCCATGGGGTAAAAATAGAACAAGCAATAGTCATACATTTCCCAATCACCAACAACCAAGCGGAGTACGAAGTTGTGATTGCCGGCTTGCGTCTAGCTCAGGAGTTGGGAGTTCACGACGTGGAGGTCCTCACAGATTCGATGGTGATAGCCTCACAAGTCAAGGGCGAGTTCGAAGCAAGGGAGCCCACACTTGTGAGGTATCTGGACAAAGTGAGGGGTCTCATCGGGACGTTCAAAACCTTCTCCATCAGGCATATATCAAGGGAAGAAAGCACGCCAGCGGATCGGCTGGCCAAGTTCGGTTCTCGGGTTGGAGGGACCTTGACGGACCTGTTCCACCCATCGATTGAGGAAGGGGAACTCATGGATATTGAGCGGCGACCATCGTGGAACGACCCCTTTGTGACCTTCCTGGCAACAGGCAAGTTTCCGGAAGAGATTCCAGATCAAAGGCGCTTCAGATACAAGTCAGCCTACTACGTGCTGCGCGAGGGGGATCTGTACTGAAAGACTCTCTCGGGACTCTTAGCACGATGCATAGCTGAAGAAGAAGTCCCCATGGTCCTGGAGGAGGTTCACTCCGGCGAATGTGGCAGTCATTCGGGGAGTAGGACGTTGGAGGCAAGGATAATATGGCAGGGATACTTCTGGCCGGCCCTGAGCAAGGATGCAGCGCAGTTCGCCAAAAGATGTCAGAAGTGCCAACTGTTCGCCCCGCTCTAGCTTCTACCGGTTCAGAGGCTAAGAAGCATCACAACGCCATGGCCCTTCGCCATATGGGGGATGGATCTGGTAGGGCCTTTTCCCCAGGCGAGTGGGCAAAGAAGATTTCTCCTGGTTATGATCGACTACTTTTCGAAGTGTCTGGAGATTAAGGCTTTGGCCAAAGTCACCTCCCAGGTGATCCGCAACTTTGTGTGGGGAGAGATCATCTGCCGACATGGACTCCCTTAAGTCATAGTCACCGATAATGGTCCGCAGTTCACTAGTGAGGAGTTCATCAGTTTCTGCAGCCAATTGGGAGTAGACCTCATATTCGCATCCGTCCACCATCCCAGGAGCAACGGGCATGTGGAGGCGGCAAACAAGATCATAGTGAACCTGCTCAAAAAGAAGGTAGAAAACTTGAAGGGGAATTAGGTGGAGCAACTTCCCTCGGTCCTGTGGGCTCTCAGGACTACGCCCAACACCGTCACGGGAGAGACCCCATTCAAGCTCTCTCACGGCTGCGAGGCCGTCATCCCCATGGAGCTAGAAGTCAAGACACCGAGAGTAAGGGCCACTGAGGGGGGAGATGAAGAATGGAGAGCGGGGAATGAGGAGGAGTCGCAACTCTCCCTGGATCTGATTGAGGAAGTCCGAGATGTTGCTGTCATTCAGCAAGAAGAAGTCAAGCGACGGATGACCAAGTATTTTGATAAGCATGTCAGAATCAAGCAATTCGAGAAGGGGGCCTCGTGTTAAAAAAGGTCGACGCGGCCGGAAGATCACCCGCAGTAGGGAAGCTCAATCCAAATTGGGAGGGCCCCTATGTCGTTGAAGAGGTCTTGAAGTCGGGGGGATATCACCTCCAGAATGTGGAAGGCGAGTCCATCTGTCACTCGTGGAGTGGAGATGACCTAAAACGTTTCTACCCTTAAGTTCATGAATAAAAGCGCTCATTCTTTAAACTATATTTCTTTTTTCATATAAATGTGTGGTATGATCATAGGTAATGTGGCAATGAAAAGTTTCAAAGGTTGTCCCCGAGCAGACCCGTTGTCCAGGCTCTCACCAAGCTGGCAGGGCCGAAGGCTCACTCGGTGGCAGGTTACAAGGAAAGGTTGGCCCGAGCAGACCCGCTGTCCAGGCTCTCACCTAGCTGGCAGGGCCGAAGGCTCACTTGGTTGCAGGTTACAAGGAAAGGTTGGCCCCGATCAGACCCGCTGTCCAGGCTCTCACCTAGCTGGCAGGGTCGAAGGCTCACTCGGTGGCAGGTTACAAGGAAAGGTTGGCCCCGAGCAGACCCGATGTCCAGACTCTCACCTAGCTGGCAGGGCCGAAGGCTCACTCGGTGGCAGGTTTCAAGGAAAGGTTGTCCCCGAGCAGACCCGCTGTCCAGGCTCCCACCTGCTGGCAGGGCCGAAGGCTCACTCGGTGGCAGGTTACAGGAAAGGTTGGCCCCGAGCAGACCCGCTGTCCAGGCTCTCACCTAGCTGGCAGGGCCGAAGGCTCACTCGGTGGCAGGTTACAAGGAAAGGTTGGCCCCGAGCAGACCCGCTGTCCAGGCTCTCACCTAGCTGGCAGGGCCGAATGCTCACTCGGTGGCAGGATACAAGGAAAGGTTGGCCCCGAGCAGACCCGCTGTCCAGGCTCTCACCTAGCTGGCAGGGCCGAAGGCTCACTCGGTGGCAGGTTACAAGGAAAGGTTGGCCCCGAGCAGACCCGCTGTCCGGGCTCTCACCTAGCTGGCAGGGCCGAAGGCTCACTCGGTGGTGACCCCTGGGGATGGCAAGGAAAGAAATAAAAATCCAATAAAGGAGGGTTAACACAGGATAAGCCTTGGGTCAAGGCTGGCGAATGGGGTCCATCATAAGGGCACTCGCTGGCGAATGGTATCGATTGAGAAGGGCACTCGCCCGACGAATGCGCAACAGAATGTTCGCCAGCCCCAAGGGATGCGGGAATTGAGCTAGACGAAGTGGGTTCTCGGCACAGTTACACTTTCGGCAGAACTCAACAAAAATCGTCCAAGTCCTAAAAAGGCATAAACGAGTACGAAAGGGTTGCGACCATGGGAAGCGCCTGGGCGGCAAGAGCGTCTCGGTCACGACCTAAGGCTAAGGGTCATGGATTCTAGAGCAGGCGAGCGGTATGCAATCGCATGCGTGAAAGAGCGAGAACAAGCAAAATGACGTGCGAGCGCGCGAGCTGTAGACAGAGATAGCGAGATGCGGAAAGCAGGGTTGGGCGTGACTGAAGACGGGATACGCTATGGGTTGAGATTTTAAGTTTTGCGTCGCGGTTAAACACAAGAAAATGATGTGTTTTTCAATATTCTGAGTTGCGGATAGCCAAAGGAGGGTTGCGGTTATCAATCTCCTAAGTCAAAAGGTGGTAAATCGGATATCATATCAATTATTAAAGCGACAATAAGAACTGATGAATTTAATTTGATGCTCTGTCCTCGTCCATTGCTATTAAATACCAACCATCATTTGCGCTCCAACAATAAACATTAGAGCGGAAATCTTAATTTCTTCTCCCCGCATCTACCGGCATGAACAATAAATTGTGAAACAAGAACCACGAATATAGATGGCAATTGATGACCGTCATAATTGTAACAGCGGATAAGCATTATATAACAGCGAATATCGCAGAGCTTCGAGCCAAGCAACCTCCGGAATCCTCACTCCCAATCTTGAAAGCATGGTGGCATCAAAGATTGAAGTGGAACTCGAAGTAAAATCTCCGGCCGATCGATTCTGGGAGGCCGTCAGAGACTCGACTAACCTCTTCCCGACGATCTTTTCCGAGCAATACAAGAGCATTGAAATCGTCGAGGGAGACGGGAAGAGCGCGGGCTCTGTTCGTCTCATCAGCTACGCCGAAGGCATGCGAGCTAGTCATAAGTAATTTCTGAATATATGCTTTAGGCTCCGTTTGGCACGGTGGCGGCGGTCATGAACGTATAGTGGTTATGAACCGTCGTTCGTTCATCCACTTTTATACTCAAATTTTGTTTTTCTTTTCATGGCGGTGATCGTAATCGTTGTCATGCCAAACATACAATCTATGACGGTGGCATTTTTGTCCAAACTCACCAGAGCAAAAAAGCCGCGTCAAACGGAGCCCTATTCTGTTCTGTCAAAAACGGTGGTTATCGTGACCACCCGACCTCACCAAAGGAACTTTGTCCATTTTTATGTTCAAAATTAGTTTTATTTTCTTAGTGACCGTCGCAACCGTTGTCATGCCAAACATTCATAGAATGACGCGGCGGTTTTGTTCAAACTCACCTGAGCAAAAAAAAATGCGCCAAACGGAGCCCTATTCTGTTCTGCAACATCAAAAACACCGTGGTTATGAACCGTCGTTCGTGGCCGCCCGACCTCACCAAATGAACTTTGTCAATTTTTATGTTCAAAATTAGTTTTATTTTCTTAGCGGGGTCATAACCGTTGTCATCTCAGGCTTTCATAGAATGACGGTGCGTTTTTGTCCGAACTCTCCGGAGCAAAAAAACCGCGACAAACGGAGCCTTTATGTTAACAAAGCGAAACAATTCTTGCGGAAGCCTTGAAAACTGAACGCTATACATCTAAGCTTCGTTTGGCGCGGTTATACGTGGCGGTTGTGAACGCGGTGGTCATGAAGCGTCGTTCGTGAACCCCCGACCTCACCTAAAAAATTTCAGGCATTTTATGCACAAAACTACTTTATTTTATTGGTAGCGGTCACAACCTTTGTCATGTCAAACATACATTCTATGATAATTGCGTTTTTGTCCAAACTCATCGGAGCAAATATGCCGCGCCAAACGAAGCCTAAGGTTCCTGTTTGATGAAACTGTCATATCGAACACACATTCTATGATGGTGACGTTTTTATCTAAACTCACTGCTCTGCCAAACAGCTGATACCTGCTAATAACAAAAGATTAGCTGGCATATCTAATGAACCAAAATGTTGTCTGCTTGCAGGGATTCCGTTCGTCAAATTTGCGAAGGAGAAGATTGAGGTCGTCGATCACGAAAAGAAGCTTGTAACTTACAGCGTGATTGATGGTGAAATACTAAGTTACTACAAAACCTTCAGCCCTACGCTTGCGGTCGCCGCTAAAGGGGACGGAGGTACTGTCGTGACTTGGAGTGTGGAGTACGAGAAGTTGAACGACGATGTCCCCGAAGTTGAAATTATAGAAGAATTGGCGGTTCAAACATTAAAAGAGTTGGACGCGTATCTCCTCAAGAACTAGAAAGGGGCTTGTCGGTCGGTCCCACCCTCGATCTTATGATGTAGGCTCCGCTTGGCACGACTGTGGCAGTCGTGAACGCGGTGGTAAAACCGTCATTCCTGAACGGGCACCTAAGGAATTACCTTCAGCCACTTTTATGTTCAAGTGGATGAAATTTCTTAGGTGGGCATTCACGAATGACGATTTTACCACCGCGTTCATGACCACCGCCACTGTACCAAACGGAGCCGTAATCTACGCGAATAAGTGTGGATGAGTGAATCTTTTATCTGGTGTTCAGGTGGAGTTGTTTGTTTCTGGTTCACAGCCGACTTTAACTTTGTTTATTGTGTTTCATGCATTGCAGTTTCACAAATCTACTCTGTTTTCATTCAAATCACTTGCTTTGCCTCTTTAAAAGGTAATTGTCAAAATATTTAATTAAATTTTTTTTCGCTTTAATATAAGTTTTATATGCATCACGTCTTATTGTAGTTCTACTTGATGATATTTCGGCTGGAGAGCTCGATGGACATAAGTGGTCTCTCACGGGCATTGTCGTAATGATTAAATGACAACCCACGCCCGATGATATTATCCATCTGCACTTCCCCCGCATTTGATCGTAAGTCCAAATTTGTCCGGCCGCTGATAGCTGTGATTGACTGGATTCCGGAGCTTGTTTAATTTGCAACACATGATTTGATTTGTCCCACAAGCGTGGAGTTTTCGAACGCAGTCAACAACTTCAAACAATGTCGGCACTTCGGTTTAAGATAATTGTTGATACGCACTTTGTCGAAGTACTCCCTGATTGGAGCACTATGTTTATGCTCGACAATTTCGGGAGCGGAATCAGATGAAGATGTCATTGATTAAAACTTCGGACTACAGAATTGAGAGGGTGAAATTTATGAGAGCTTAAGGAGCGGTTGCTGAGCCAGCAACGGCTATAGAGTTGTTAAGGAGCTTAAGGAGCGGTTGCTTAAGGAGCTTAAGTCATTTCTGTCACGTCTATAGAGTTGTTGGGCCAGCAACGGCTCCATAAGGAGCGGTTGCTGCCACGTCTCTTCATAAAGATGTTGCAACGTCTCTAAGATTAGAGATGCGCGGCAATTTTGTCGTATTGCTCTGCCCGGGCCAGTCTTGGGCCAAGCAATACATTGTTTTGGGGGCCTTTTTAGGCCCCCGGGACTGTCCTGGGCCTGGCTTGCCTAGGCCTAACCAGGCGTTTGCCTGATCGGGCCCAAAAGGGCTTTCCAGGCCCATTCTTTTTGTGCACGTCTAGGCGTACATATACTTAGCTTGTAAGGTCGCATACATGTAAAATGCATGATGAAATGAATGAAAGAAAATGGCTTCTCTACTTATGTGAGCTTCAATTTTGTGTCTATTTTCATTCTTCTCCATCTATCTTCGGCGTGCTCACTGAATAATATCCCGCGCGATATTGTCCAAATATGACGGATACATACCATCGCGTGCACAAAACATCGAATCGTTTGAAAAAACTTAGCGAGGCTCGAGCCAACAAGCACCATGAGAGTGATAACTAGTGCAGATCATCTCTGTTTAATTTTAATTAACCTATTTTTTTCATGACAATGTATTTGATAATAACAATAGGGAGTTGTTAAAGGCACCGCAGTTTTGGCTAGGTGCACCGCACTTTCTCCTAATTTTTCATGTCTTCTTGAAATGAGCCATGTACATGCATTTTTAGGAAAAGTCTACAACTTTCGTGTTGAACACTTTTCCAAAAAATGCATGTACAAGACGTATTTCCAAAAGGCGCAAAACCTTGGCGTATTTCCAAAGTACGCCTTGTACATGCATTTTTAGGAAAAATGTTCAACACGAAAGTTGTAGATCTCGTCGAAATCTACAACTTTTGCGTCGTACACTTTTCCTAAAAATGCATGTACAAGGCTTATTTCTAGAAGGCGCAAAAAATTAGGGGAAAGTGCGGTGCACCTAGTCAAAACTGTGGTGCCTTTAACAACTCCCTAATAATAATAAGATTATTTAATATCTATAATAAAAATAAAAGATGATAAATTTGTCTATTTATCAACTTCTATTTTTAATAATTATTTTTTTACTTATTTTTTAAATCTTTTATAATAATTGATCATATTTTTGGTGTAAAGCTTTCTATACATTGAGCTCCTGTTTTTTAAATGGTGATGTTATATACAAACCAAATATGGCTATATACAAACCAATTTATTTCATTATCTTAGGTGTTTTAAAACACTAAACACAAACCAAATAAAACCCTAAAATCTAACCTAAATTCTATTTTTTCCTCACCCGGTCCTCCAGCCGCTCGAAATACCGATAGCCGCGATTTCTTCTCCGTCTCCATCGAAGGTTCTTCGCCAGCGCCGCCCCTCCTCCTTCCCCCTCCGGCGAGCTCCCTCCCCATCCGGCGAGCCTCCTTCCCCCTCCGGCGACCTCTCTCCATGGCCGACCGTGAAGAACCCATTTGCGACCGTGAAGAACCCATTTGCGACCGTGAAGAACCCATTTGCGACCGTGAAGAAGCCATGGCCGACGATTCACAAGGAGAAATGAAGCCGCTGCCGCCTCTCCTCTCCATGGCCGACGGTGAAGCCATGGTCGTCGACCTCTCCCTTTCCAGTGCTTCCTCTTTTGTCCATGGAAGCAAGGTTTTCCTAAAACCCTAAATCCATTTTTCTTTTTCTTTTTTCTCTTGGAAACCCTAGATCTACCATAACTTTATTAAATATATTTTTTTGTTCCATTTAGGTGAGCTCTGAACATCCCTCTTTCGGAGACCCGATTTTGCAACATTCCCCTAAGTTGCACCGTCCGATCTCCCTTCAACCGCTGGATTTCTCTTCAGATTTTGATGGTTCTAGCAACATTGATTTGCAAGAGGTGAGATGTTCATTGCTTGATTTCAACTTCTTCATTGCTAGAAGTCGGATTTTGGTGGTTCTAATTCATCTTTTGTGTGCGTAGGAAAAAGTAGTGTCAATTGGAGCACCGGAGTCAGACTATGTGGAAATTCCTTGCCCTATTCCAGAATATGGTATTGTCTACTATACCTAAATTTTGTGTATGTTCATTGTGTAGATTGCGTACAATATAGTTAGTTATTTTTTGTTGTGACTTTCAATATGTAGATGTGGCGTCGTTCTTCGAAACAAATTCAATTTTTGCGTCTAAGGAAGAATTGATTGATTGGGTACGGAATATTGGTAGAAGTTTGAGTTATGTTGTGACAATATTAGGTTCTGATAAAGTAACAGGTAGACCACGACCACGTATTCTTTTGGGATGTGATAGAGCTGGATATAATCGTGACAATCCTAAACAAGTGAATTACAGGATCTAACAATTTTTTTGGGTTCAAGAGAACTATCAAGTTGGCAAGAATATTAGAAAATTGTACTTGCTCTTGAAGGTGAGAATGATGAACAAATACTTATAAATGATCATTTGCTGTGAAAAACCTATCAATGATTTCTTATTTTCCTTGTGCAGGTATTTTCAGGTTTTATAATAGCTAACATGAAGACCATTCCAAGTCTCTACTTGTTGTAATTGGGATGTTTTGAAACACCGAATATAAATGATATTGCATACTCTATTTTGATGAGAGGAATTTGTTTTTTAGTCACCGTTAAATTTTATTTTTTAGCTAATAAAAAAAATTAATTTTTTTTTTAATTTTGTATTGATTTGTATATAACCATTAGGTTTGTGTATAACAAAATTATATTTGTACTGATTTGTATATAGAGAGGGTTTGTATATAGCCATATTTGGTTTGTATATAACATCACCCTTTTTAAAGTACATCAGATCTCTCTTTATTATAGGATGTTGTTATTTGTACCCCATATATAAATATTTGTATCCAAAAATTAAAATTTTCTATTAATTTATAATATCCTAAAACTTAATATTTGTACCCACCCACCATCCTTTAACGCCAAATTAACTCCGCGTCCTTCCTTCCGATCAATCAGCTCCTATGCCGTTGTCGCCTCCATCTCTACCTCCGATTTAGGACGGAATACGGAAATCGTCGCCGCCAACGCCTCAGCGGTGCACCGGCCCCACCTTAGCCAAGAAGAAGAACAACGGTGGCGCGAACAATCTCGCCTCCACCGCTGCACCTCGAGCACCTCTGAACTATCCGGCTATGGTGGCTTCTCCTCCTCCAACCTCTAATCAGTCTCCACAACTCACCTTGTCGTCCTCGTAAAATCAAAGGTTCTCCCCGGTGAGTATGATTGTAGGCGACAATTTCGGCCCACTCCGGCGAAGAGGTTGCTGAAGAAGAAGACGCCTTCTCCGACGCCGGCGCCATCTCAAACGCAGACACCGGCGTGAAAGGGAGTTGGTTATAAATAGTAAGATTTAGAACATTATAAATTAATAGAATAGTTTAAACTATTATATCTCCTTTCAATTTATTAATTAAGTAATTATAAGTAATGAGCTGGCAGTTGCTAATCCGATCCGACGGCTAGACACACTACACGTGGACCTGCCTGTTGAAAATCCAGCTGAACGGTACACAACGCGGCTCACTAATCCCATCTGCGCTCACCAGCTTCTTCCGGCGATCACCGGCTCTCTCCGCCATCATCCTTATCACCTGCGGCAGACCGCAGACATACTCCTGCGCCCGCCGCCCCTCCGGCGACAGTCCGTCGACGACGGCCGAAACCCCCCACTCCTTCAAGAAAAACTCGAGCATGTCGCCGTAGTCACCGGCGGTGTAAACTCCGATCTTCTGGCTGACGGCGGCGAAGTGGCCGAAGAGGTGCGGGTCCCGTCCGTCGAACATCTGGTGCGCCGGCATCGTCACGCGCGCCCGCATGATATGGGCGAACGCCAGCATGGACTCCTCCGGGTCCACCTCGAACAGCTTTCTCATGAGGTTTGTGTAGGCGGCGGCGTGCCGCCGCTCGTCGGCGGCGACCAGGCCGCATATTTTCGCCAGCGTTGCGTCGCCGTGGAGCTTCGCTAGCCTCGCCGTGTTGCCGTGGGAGATGAAGGTCGCCTTCTCCTGGAAACATGCGTAGAGGATTCCGCAGAATGCGTTGTTGTCTCCCCCAATGTCCTTCAACAAATATGCCACTATATTAGTTATAAGCAGTACTATAATCGCTAAATGCAGTCCATTAATATTCGTAGTCCAATGAATTTAAAAGTTTTTAGGACTGCGAATAGTCCTTTTAAGTGTTTTTAGGACTATGAAAAGCCGTCTTAGGACTGCTAATAACATCGGCCTATAATAATAGGCTCTATGTTATATGCAGATCAATTTTGGTTGTATGCAGGTCAAACTAAAAACTGATAGAAACTTATGAACCCGTTCAAAAATTGGCGTGCAAATAGTCATTTCCAAATTGCATGACCTGCACATAGCCAAAGAGGGAATGCATATAGTTGTTTCCTAATAATATTGATATGCATGATTTTAGGCGGTTGTTATTCGCAGAGCGGATTTATCTATTCGCAAATTAAATTTAACATTTTTTTGTTTATCTATTGGTAGTGTCATTTGTCTATTTGCAAACCAGTTTTGGTTGTCTACAGTCCAAGGATATATGCGGGTCAAACTAAAAACTCATAGGAACTTGTGAACCCGTTCAAAAATTAGCGTGCAAATAGTCATTTTCAAATTGCATGGTCTGTACATAGCCAAAGTGAGACTGCATATAGTTGTTTCCTAATAATATTGATATGCCTAATTTTAGGTGGTTGTTATTCGCAGAGCGGATTTATCTATTCGCAAATTAAATTTAACATTTTTTTGTTTATCTATTGGTAGAGTGCATTTGTCTATTTGCAAATCAGTTTTGGTTTTGTGCAGACCAAAGATATATGGAGGTCAAACTAAAAACTCATAGGAACTTCTGAATCCGTTCAAAAATTGGCGTGCATATAGTCATTTTCAAATTGCATGGCCAGCACATAGACAAAGTGGGACTGCATATAGTTATTGCTTAATAATATAGGTGGTTGTTATTTGCAGAGCGGATTTATTTAGGGAATTGTTAAAGGCAAACCCAAATTGGCTAATCGCACACCAAAAGTCTTAAAAATTGAACTAAAATTTCTTCTCCTATTTTTCTTTACACAAACCCTAAGCCGCAAAATCACAAACCCTCTCGCGCTTCGCCGAATGGAGAAGATTCCGGAGTCCGTACCGCCGTCGGCTCTCGCGCTGTGCTGGAAATGTCATGAAATTAGTTTTTTTTGTCTAGAAAATTTGTTTGTGTAGTTTGTATTATTGGTTTATTGTTAACAATGTTGGTTTGCGGTTAGCATTTTGGTTTGCACCTAGTATTTTTCAAAATATATGATTTGATGTTAACAATGGTTTGCGGATAGCCAAATTTGATTTGCCTTTAACAATTCCCTTTATTTATTCGCAAATTAAATTTAACATTTTTTTAATCCATTCACGGAGTGCAAATATCTATTTGCAAACCAACTCTTTTCAAATAATTACACCTTAACCTTATTCTCTTCGTTGGTTTCAAATCCGTAAGCAGATGACGATGTCGTGAAGAAATGTAGGGAGGAAGCTTCTCCGACTCGTTGTCTTCTCCTTGCCGCTCCTCTAAGTTTACTCCCTTTAGAGCCGCGAATAGTAATAATCTACGAATAGACAAATCTGCTCTGCGGATAACAACTGCCTAGTTTTAAAGGGTTATATATTTACGGGGCCTCCTCTCTAAATTTGCGTAATTACAACTTGCATCCCTCTTGTACAACCCTCATTCTCCGAGGGTGGACCCCCCCAAGGCCACGTAGGCAGAAGACAAAGTCAAAGAAGTCAACACAGAGCCCGGCAGTTCAAGGCAGAGAAGAGAAGACCTCGGCGAGTATGCAGACAATACTCGCCAGATTGGCGAATGGGACAGAAGATCTGGCGACTATTGGTCCGGCGTGTGCGAGCAGCACCCAATACTCGCCAGTGGGCGACTATGGCAGGATACTCGCCGAGTAACCCATAGTCGCCAGGTTGGGGGCTGGGCTATAACCCCCCCCCCCCCCCTACCCCTTGGTTTTCCTATAAATAGGACCCCAGGGGTACTTGGATTGGCACCTGGACTTGAGCTTTCGAAACCCTGCTCTTGCATTCTAGAACCTGTCGCACTTGGTCGCTACTCCCGGTACTAGCCAAGTCGGTGCCTTCCTCGTACCTTGCTCGGCCATTCTTTGGTCTTGGAGGGGAAGTTTCTTCGGAGCTTCTGGGTACGTGGTGGGACCTCCCTGCCGCAGCACCTGGGGTCCTGTTTGTTGCTCTTCTAGCTTCTTCGTCGTTGCCAGCCAAGCCATCTCGTCGGGCTGCTGGGCGAGTAGCCTCCGGCTGCATCGGTCTGAATCTTGAGGTCAGGATTTTCCTGGCGTCAACACTTTGGTGCGGTGAGCGTGGACCGTAGTCGTTGGAAGAAAGTTCGGCAAGAAGGCGAGATGGTCGTAGGTGGCGACCATGAGGAGGAGGTCGGCAACTCAACGGGAACTGGCAGGTTCGTGACGCTGGAGGTTTTCGAAGCCTTCGCGCAGCGCATGGAGAGAGCCATGCGAGCAGCGCTTCAGCCGCGCGCCGAGGTCACTGCGACCTCGCCGCATCGCCCAGTTCCGTCCGAGGGAGGGAGTCCCCCTCGGCGAGCAGGAAAAGAGCACATGGAAGATGAAACCGAGCGACCAAGGAGGTCGCAATTCTACCAGCCAACCTCGCCAGGTATTCGCTTCCGCGAGCCGTGCGAGCAGGGGAGATACCCGGATACTCGCCCATATGGCGAGTATGGTGGTGATACTCGCCAAGTGGAGGATCGTCGCCGGGCAGGAGGGAGGAGCCCCTTCTGCGAGGAGATTCTCGCCGCGCCCGTGCCAGAAGGATTCAGGGACCCAGCCTTGAACTACTATTCGGGAAAGGAGGACCCCGTCAGGCACATCCAATGGTTCGAGGATATTGTCTCTATCCGAACCATGTCGGACGCCTTCAAGTGCAGGTTGTTTGCCATTACCTTCCGAGCAAAGGCCTGGGACTGGTTCCACCAGTTGCCCGCAGGCTCAATCTACTGCTTTGAAGACCTGTGTCGTGGGCTGACGACCCGGTTCGACACGGCACGGAAGCTAAAGAAGGAGGCCACGACCCTGTTCTACCTCGTGCAGGGGCCAGATGAGGCACTGGGACCTTACATCGAGCGCTTCCAGGAGGAGGTTCTGCAAATCCAGGAGGTGGATAGCAACATCCTGTTGCTGGCCCTGACATTCGGCATCAGTCAAGGCCTCTTCAAGTTGGAGCTCAGTGAGAACCCACCCTACTCCTACGACAACCTCATTCAGAGGGCCAATAAGTTTGTCCAGGGAGAGGCCTCCAACCCCGACTTCTTGGCAAGGTTGGCGCGGGTGACCAGAGGCGACCGTGGTGAGAGGGATGGGATCCCTGAGAAAAGGAAGAGAGAGGAGCCCCGAAGGGAGGAAAGGAAGTGGCCGGAGCGGCAAGAAGAGAAAAAGAAGGAGGAGCTCAGGAGGAAGGAAACCGGGAGGATCGTGGAGAGAAGGCCCGTCGAGTCCCCTGAGCGTCAGGAGGAGGGAAGACGCTACCAGGTCCCCGTCAACCGGCCACCTTGGAGGCCGGCTGGACGGCACCAGCGTCAAGATCAAAGGGGGAGATCCCCAGAAAGAAGGCCCTTTCGCCAACCAGAGAGGCGTCAGGAGAGGAGGAGGGATGAAGCAATGGCGGTAGCCGGGCGAGGCCGCCGTCAAGGAAGGAAGAAGTCGAAGCCTAGGAGGCGTCAAGCAGAAGAGGTTCCTCTCTACTGCGACTTCCACCAGGTGGGGGGACATGCCATGGCTGCCTGCCCAGACTTTTGGGAAGCCCGGAGGAGGCTGGCAGCAGGAGAGGCTGGAGGAGAGCAGAGGAGGATGGAGGCCCCTGCCGAGCCACAGGCAGGGCAGGCCGCAGTCGTTCGCAGGAGGAACGAGGATCGGGTCGACCAGGGAGGTCGGGGAGACCTGGGCCAGGGAGGTCGAGTTGGAGTAATCCATGGGGGAGCAGGGCTGGAAGCTTCCCGCAAGGGAAGCCTCCATCAGATCTACCGCAGGAGTGTCGCCTCGACCTCACAAACACCGCCCCCGATGGAGGAGATTACCTTTTCCGAGGAGGACATGCTAGGGAACGCGAATCCCTTCCATGATGCCCTCGTGATTCAAGCCGCGGTGGAGGACTTCACCGTTGATCGGATTCTGATCGACAATGGTAGCTCTGTAAACGTCATCTTCAAGGGGACGTTTGACGGACTAGGAGTCGAAGCTGCCAGGGTTCGGGCACCTGATGGTCCCCTCTTCGGCTTCTCCGGAGAGAAGAAGGAAGTGGAAGGAGGAGCGACCTCCTTGTAACGCTCGGTGGCACCTCCATCAGCTGTCGATTCATCATCGTCGATGCCCCGAGCTGTTACAGGGCCATCTTTGGGAGGCCGCTTCTCAACGCCTTCAAAGCCGTCCCATCCTCCTACCATCAGTGCTTGAAGTACTGTAAAGGAGACGTCCAGGTGAGGATCAGGAGCGATCCAAGAGCCGCTAGGGAGTGCTATCTTAGCGCCGTCAGTACCATCAGCTGGATGGCTGACGCGGAAGAGTTCGGAAGAGTGCTGGAGAGCCCGACCAGGCTGGAAGTGGCTGAAGAGGTCGAGGAGATCGAGGTACTCTCTGTAGCGGGAGTGCCGGGGCTGCTGAAGATTGGCGGGTCGCTGAAGACCGAAGAGAAGATCGAGATGGCGGCGTGTCTGCAGAAGAACGTCGACATCTTTGCTTAGAGCGCAGCCGAGATGCCAGGAGTCGACCCTGAGGTTGCGTGTCATCGCCTCAACCTGGATCCCACTGTCCAGCCCGTCCGCCAGAAGAAACGGAGAACCGCCACCATCCTCGCCAAGCCAATTAGGGAAGAGGTTAAAAAACTGCTTGATGCAGGTTTTGTGTCAGAGATCCAGTACCCAGGCTGGGTCTCCAATGTTGTAATGGTGACAAAGGCGGGGGAAGCTGGAGAATGTGTGTGGATTTTTCCTTAATGAATAAAAGCTGCCCAAAGGATTGTTATCCCTTGCCTCGAATCGACGAGCTGGTTGATTCGGCCGTCGGTTTTTCTGTGATGAGTTTCCTTGATGCGTTTTCAGGATATCACCAGATCCGGATGCATCCCCCCGATTGCCGCGATGTCTCCTTCATCACCGACGATGGCTGCTACAGCTACAAAATGATGCCCTTCGGTTTGAAGAATGCGGGAGCCACCTATCAACGGATGATGGACCATATTTTCAAGGAGCAAAAGGGGAGGAACCTGGAAGTATATGTGGACGACCTATTGATCAAAAGCAAGAGTGTCCAGGAACACATAACCGATCTGGTAGAGACATTCGCGACGCTAAGAAGATTCAAGATGAGGCTCAATCCGACGAAGTGCGTCTTCGGAGCAGGCAGGGGGAAGTTCCTGGGACATCTCCTTACTCCGAGGGGAGTAGAGCCTAACCCCGACAAGGTTAAGGCGATCCTGGAGATGTCATCCCCAAAAACGATGAAGGAAGTCCAAAGGTTGACAGGAAGGCTGGCGGGTCTTAGCCGCTTCCTCTCAAAGGCCGGAGAGAAGTGCTCCCCATTCTTCAAAACGCTCCGCAAAACAGAAAGCTTCGAGTGGACCGAAGAATGTGAGATAGCATTCGGAAGGCTGAAGGAGCAGTTGACTCAGACACCTCTCCTTCAGAGCCCGAAGGAAGGCGAAGACCTGCTCATCTACCTCGGAGTAGGAGCGGAGGCAGTTAGCTCCATCTTGGTCCGTGAAGAAGGGAAGAAGCAGCTACCTATCTACTATGTCAGCCGGGTGCTGAAGAAGGCGGAGCTGAAGTATCCAATCCTGGAAAAGCTTGCCTTCGCCTTGGTGGTGTCAGCACAGAAGCTCCGGCCTTATTTTCAGGCTCACTCCATCCGAGTGGTAACTGATCATCCTCTCCGCAATGTCCTGGAGGGAGTGGAGCATTCGGGGAGGTTGGCGAAATGGTCGGTAGAACTCAACGAGTTCGACATTTCCTTCTCTCCCCGAGTAGCGATCAAGGCCCAGGCAGTAGCAGACTTCTTGGCTGACTTCTCGGTGGAAGCGGAGCCAGGAGAAGAGGGGCTCAATCCAATTCCTTGGAAGATGTTTGTTGATGGAGCTTCGGGTAAAAGCTCTGTAGGGGTGGGCATCGTGCTCGTCAGCCCACAGGGAACAAGAATCGAGCAAGCCGTCGAGATCCTCTTCCCCGTCACAAACAACCAGGCAGAATACGAGGCAATAGTGGCAGGCTTGCGCCTTGCCAAGGAGCTGGGGATCCGTGATGTCCGGGCTTTCACAGACTCGATGGTGGTCGCATCGCAGATTCGAGGCGAGTTCGAGGTGCGCGACACCATCTTGCAACAGTACCTGATAAAAGTGAAAGGGCTGATGGGAGGCTTCCAATCCTTCTTCATCGAGCATGTGCCAAGGGAGGAGAACTCGGCTGCAGATTGCCTCGCCAAGTACGGGCCAAGGGCCGGAGGAACTATCACCGAGCTATTCCGCCCGTCCATTGAAGAGGGAGAGATGATGGAGATCGAGCAACGCCCCTCGTGGATGGATCCCTTCGTGGCATTCCTGGCCAGCGGCCAGCTCCCGGCAGACGAGGAGGATAAAAGAAGATTTCGGTACAAGGCGGCATACTACCTCCTGCAAGATGGGGAGCTGTACCGCAAGACCATCTCGGGCCCCCTGGCCAGATGTGTTTCCGAAGACCAAGTACCCCGAGTGTTAGAGGAGATCCACTCGGGAGAGTGTGGAAGTCATTCTGGGACTCGCACTTTGGAGCAGAGGGTTTTGAGGCATGGTTACTTCTGGCCTACTATCCGGAAGGATGCGGAGATCTTCTCGAAGAAGTGCCAGAAGTGCCAGCTCTTCGCCCCCCTTCAGTTGCATCCGGCTCAGCAGCTCCGATCGATCATCTCCCCATGGCCGTTCGCCATCTGGGGGATGGACTTGATCGGCCCTTTCCCTCAAGCCAGTGGACAACGAAAGTTCATTCTCGTCATGATCGACTACTTCTCCAAGTGGATCGAGGCCAAAGCCCTGGCCAAGACCACCTCTCAAGTCGTGAAGAACTTTATTTGGGGAGAGATCGTCTGCAGATTCGGGATCCCTCTCGCCATCATCACCGACAATGGTCCCCAGTTCGCCAGCTTAGAACTGGAAGAATTTTGTAGGCAGCTAGGAACCGACCTTCGGTTCGCCTCCGTACATCACCCAAGGAGCAATGGCCAAGTGGAGGCCGCCAACAAATTGATCATCAACCTACTAAAGAAGAAGGTGGAGAACCTAAGAGGTAACTGGGCGGACCAGCTCCCCTCGGTCCTATGGGCTCTGAGGACCACTCCCAGCTCAGCCACAGGGGAAACGCTGTTCAAACTCTCTCACGGGTCGGAAGCTCTCATTCCAGTAGAGTTCGAAGTCAGAAGCCCAAGGGTGGTAGCTGTGGAGGACGGAAGCGAAGAATGGCGACTAGAGAATGAAGAGGTTCAAAAGCTATCTCTCGACTACATCGAGGAACTCCGAGATTTAGCTTCAGCCAGGCAAGAGGAGATCAAGCGCCGAATGGCGAAACATTTTGACAAAAATGTCCGCCTCAAACAATTCCAAGCAGGTGATCTGGTCCTGAAAAAGGTGGACGCAGCAGGAAGGTCTGCGGCCGTCGGGAAGCTCAACCCGAACTGGGAAGGACCTTTCATCATCCAGGAAGCACTCCTAACAGGAGGATACCGCTTGCAGAACCAGGAAGGCGAGCTGCTAGGGAGCACCTGGAGCGGCGATGACCTGAAAAGGTTTTATCCCTGAGGGGGAATGTGTATACCCCATCCTTGTAAATTCATTTCTTTGAATAAAATCTGCATCTCCCTGAAACATGGGACGAGGCAGCTTCTTTCGCATCAACAAAGTTTTCATAATAAAGAAGTCAGGTGAAGTCAATCTCCACGCTAGGTTGGAAAATGAGCCTCCGACTTAACCCTCGTAAAAACTCAGAACGGATGATGGGACAGTGCCTCGGGTGTGCGTTCCCTTAAGACCAAGCCTCTGCAATAACGGCCGAGATCAGCTCCCCCCTTGCATGTTGGCCGCGGTTCCCACCGACTGCATTTCTCGTCCGACTGTAGAGATTACCGGGAAGAAGTCTGGACGCCGACCTTCCGATTCGGCGAAGGGATGATCGATTTCACTAGCTCAGGGAACCCTTGAAAAAAGGTGTCGTGTACCCTCGAGAGCTAAAAAGCTCGCAGCAAAGCATTTCATTTTCTAAATTATTGTGTTAGATCATATGAGTTATTGTGCCTAAAGTGTGCTTAACTCTCTGCTAAACTCATTGAGCAACAGGAAGCAGGTCCGATCCACATCCAGCATCCAAGTAGGATGGAGGCCTCGGGATGGTGTATCCCCTTGGATCTCCCCGACTGCCACTCCCTGCTTGACGTCATCCTACATCAACATTCGCCGCCGCAGGTTGGAAGACGAGCCTCCGACTAGACCCTTGTAAAAACTCAGAACGGATGATGGGACAGTGCCTCGGATATGCGTTCCCTTAAGACCAAGCCTCTGCAATGACGGCCGAGATCAGCTCCCCCCTTGCATGTTGGCCGCGGTTCCCACCGACTGCATTTCTCGTCCGGCTGTAGAGATTACTAGGGTAAAGTCTGGAAGCCGATACTCCAACTTGAGGAGGGGAGCGATCGATTCGACCGGCCAGAGGATGGAGACGTTCCAGCACCCAAGTAGGATGGAGACCTCGGGAGGGTGTATCCCCTTGGATCTCCCCGACCGTCATTCCCTACTTAACGTCACTCTTCGTCGACGTTCCAGCACCCAAGTAGGATGGAGGCCTCGGGAAGATATGTCCCGCCAGGCCTCCCCGAATGTCATTCCCTATCTCTTTCCCCTTCAAAATTTATTGAACGAGTCTAATGAACTCTTCACCAGGTACAGAGTGAGGCCTTGAGAGCATGTGTCCTTCGGAACCCTCCAAGTCGCCTCCACAGCTCGACTCCACTAGGGGAGATATTGAAGAGTGCGAGTATACATGCGCAAGTATCTAGGCGAGTATACAGGTGCGAGTATGATGTGCGAGTATGCAGGTGCGAGTATACACATGCGAGCAAGTGGATGCGAATATGCAGGCGCGAGCATTCGCTCCCGCCTCGAGCCTAAGAGCCTAGCGAGCATTCGCTCCCGCCTCGAGCCTAAGAGCCTAGCGAGCACTCAATCTCGCCTCGAGCCTAAGAGCCTAAGCGACATTCAAGACAGGAAGTAAGGCCGAAGAAACAGGCGAGCAAAATCTTGTCCCTTTTTTCTTTTTATATCTGGTATAAATTACAAAAGAATCTTCCAAGGGCTTACAAAATGTCGCCGGGCGAGCAAAAAAGGGTGCCCAGGCGACTAAGCGACATTCTCGCCATCAATATCTACGTCTGGCTCGTCGCCACCATCGTTGCCGCCATCATCATCGTCATCGTCATCGTCGTCATCCTCATCCTCGGAATCGTCATCCTCAGCATCACTGGACGGCGACGAGGATGCTCGCAAGGGGGAGGTGGACTCCTCGGCGAGCAGCGCCGGGATGATGTCCTCCACCGTCAACTCCATGGCTGGCGGCTTCAGGAGATCGTCCGCCTTCAGCTGACTCAGGATGACGGTCCCAGTGGCTCGCGCGATCTCTCGACGAACACGTGGCATATTGTCGCCATGCATCCGGATCTGCTTGCCGACCCTAGAGGGGCCCGCCACCGCTGGCTGTTGCTCGGCAGGCCGAGTTTCCAGCTCAGCGATGCGAACTTGGGCGGCCTCCAAGGTCAGCCGAGTGTCATCCAGCTCCTTCTCCAGCTGGGACACCTTTGTCGCCATCTCCACCTCAGCGACCTACAAAAGCAAGAGAAGACAGTCAGCAAGTTATTCGGCAAAAGTGGCGACTATCCCGAAGGCGAGTAGTATAGAGAAGCGAGTACCTCATGCTCCTTAGCCTTGAGCCCCATGGCGATCATTTTCTTAGTACTGATCTGGATCACCTCCTCGTACTCCAGCAACCTCCTTGCCGTCATGTGCGCCAGCTCGGCGGAGCGCGGCAGAGATCGCGAGGTCTAGTGTGCCAAGTACTCGGCAGGCTCCTCCCGCAGCCTCTCAGCGTCCTCGCGACCATAGACGGCATGAAGCACGTCAAAGGCCTCGCCCTGATCCTCCCAGTCCTCTGACCAGGGGGGAAGGTTGGAGCTCAGAGATACCACATGATCGTCCTCCGACCAGGCGACTAGGCGGCGACCATAGGCGTCCTCACCACGAACACCCAAGTTGAAATTCGTGTGGGTATAGGGCTCGCCGGCCTCAGAAGGGTCCGCCTTCTTGCCAAGGTCTCGATGAGCGACCTCCTTCTTCTTCCTCGAGGGCTCGGAGGGCTCGCCCCTCTCCTTCCGCTTCTTTGAAGGCCCAGATCCTTCGCCGATGATCAAGGGCTCATCGCCTCCTGGCGACAAGTCTATGGGCGAGTAGACCCCTTCCTCGCGAGCAGAAGTCCCCGCACCTCCTTGTGAGGAAGCCGTCGCCTTCACCACCGCAGGAAGAAACTCGCGCGGCAGGACATGAACTGCTGCAGCAAGAGGAGTAAGAAGTCCGGTTAGTCGCCAAGATAAAGACGAAGAGCGAGTATTGCGAATACTCGCGCGGTGGGTTACCTTCGCCTGCGAAAACCTCAACGAGTTCATCTACTCGCCTTCTCCAGTGCACCACATCAAGGAGGCGACCTTTGAAAGCCTCGAGCAGCTTCTCGCCACCCGCGCTTAGGAAGGAAACCCCGAAGACGCTCTCCGGTGGCTGGAAGGACTTGTCAGGGATCGCTTGGAAGTCGCCAGCGATGACGACTAGTCGCTCTCCCCAGCGGTGGTTCTTCTTCGTCGTGCCGACCAGTGTGCAGACGTGGCTGCACAAGAAGACAACGCCCTCGTCTGTCGCCATAAAATGGAATACTCGCCTAAAGACCGACAGGTCGAAGGCTATTCCCTGGTCGCGCAGGTAGCAAAGGAAGCCCACGATCATCGCCACCCCATTAGGGTTGATCTGGGCAGGGACTATCCCAAAGTAACGGAGTATCTGGGAGAACTCCGTCCACAATGGTAGTCGCAAGCCCACCTCGAAGTGGCGAATAGGGATCACCCACTCAGTGGCTAAGACGGTGTTTAGTCGCTCGCTCTGGCGAGGAAGCCTCGCGACATACCCTGGCGGGAGATATTTCGCCCTGACGACCTCCAACTCTTTCTCGGTCGTGATTGCCTTCTTGAAGATTGTCGCCGCAAAATTCTTGGCGTGATTGGCACGCCGGATGGTCGCCTCGTCAGTCATCTTTTGAAAGGACGAAAAGAAAGGCGAGTATCAAAGAAGAGAAGGGAAAAGCGAGACGGAGGATACTCGCGCAAAAGTTCGGAACTCGCCAAAGCGTAATTAAGACTCACCCACCCCCCCTATTTATAGTGGTCGGGTAACTTGGCGTATCGAGCACGACGGCGCGATCAGGAATAAGGGGGTGGCGAGTATCAGTTTATAATCGCCAATAGCAACAAACTCGCCATGCCTAAGGCGACGCGCAGACAATACTCGCTAAGGTAAAAGAAGATAGAAAAAATCAAGAAAACCATCGCAGAAGAGTAAAGCAGAAGCAAGTAAAAAAAAGGCGAGTTTCTAATACTCGCCGAATGAATATTAATAAATAGTTCAGCAATACAGGGATACTCGCCAAAAGGCGACATAACCTAAGAGGAAGAAAAATAAAGAAAAAGCAACATCTACGGAGGAGCTTGAAGGTTCGCCTGAGTGTCTGGCTGTTGAGGTTATCGCCCGACCCACCCCAAGCCGCGAGCTCGCCTGAAGTGCTCGGAGGCCACAGACATCGCGTCCTCGCCCTGACGTAGCTGGTCTTCGATCCTCGCCAGCCGACCAACCGAGCCCATGCTCGCACGCATCCCCACCAGCTCGTCGTGGTGCAGTTGTTGGCGATGTTCGAGCCTCCCAAGTCTGCGCTCAAGATCGTTGACCGACTGAAGGCGAGATTCTGTAGCGACCAGCCGAGTATCGAACTCTTCCAGTCGAGAAACCCGCGCCTCCAACTCAGCCAGGCAACGATGAGCATCGCTGCTCGCCAGACGCTCTATGCGCGACTCCACGGCAGTCAAACGACGGTGAGCATCAATGCTCGCCAAGCGCTCAATCCTCGATTCGACATCAGTCAGGCGGCGATGAGGCTCGCAGATCGCCAAGCGCTCCAGTTTGGACTCCAGCTCTAGGATGGCGCGAGTGGCCCTCTCCTGGTACTCGCGAGAAGGAAGCCCGACCGCGTCGATCAAGGCTCCTATGGGAGTATGAGCGCGAGCTGCAAAGAGGGCAAAAATATCAGAGCTTTGACAACTGAAGGAACCAAGTGAAGATAGTGGCGACTATCATGAATGGCGACCTAATACCTGGCCGAGGACTACGAGAGCGATGGCGAGGAGAGCTCCTGCCTCGCTGAGGAGACGTGCTATGATGATGATCGCCTCGCCGAGCAGGATGGGATCCAGCCGTCTGATCCCGGCTAGGAGGCGCGTTCCCACGATCGCGACTATCGCCTGGTCGTCCTCCTCCCCTTGGAGGAAAGAAGCCCGAGGAGCCCCCAGTCCCACCACGGCGCGAGGATTCGCCCTGATGAGTAGAAGGCGCAGTAGAAGTCGAAGGGCGCTGATCGCCCTGAGGAGTAGCAGAAGGAGGGAACGGAGGAGGTGGCGGAAGCCCACCTGCGGGCAGCTGTGAACTACTCGCCGTTCCCACTGACTGAAGAGGCGGTGGAGGCGGAAGTACGATGCCCGCCAAAGGAGCACGTTGCTCGCTCATCGGCCTCCTCTCCAGCAGAGGAGCTGTGAAGAACTCGCCCTGAGCGACCTCCACCCCTAGGCGAGATCATGGGCGACGATCTCAAAGGAGGTGCGGCTAAAGGCTCCTCCTGCACACCGATGGTGGAAGAATCTGCGAGCATAGAAGAAATATTCAGCAAACCCGGACCAAGTCAAGGTCAGTTAAAAAAGGTGGCGAGTAGATTACTCGCACCTCGCACGGAAGCGAGATTCTCCAACGGATTCTGGGCCGAGGTCTCGGGCATGCTCGCTTCCTCGGCAACATTTGGAGCAGGAGGATCAGCGGCCGGCGAGTCGCCCTCATTGGAGAGCCCCAGGTCGTCCAGCAGCTGCTGGTGCAGGTCGCCCACAGGAGCAGCAACCTCCTCCTCGACGGCTTTCTTCTTCTCCTCTTCTTCTTCTTCTTGGCGAGCCTCTTCCTCTTCCTGGAAGATGGAAGGTCGCCAGATGCGGGATCCAAGTGAGGAGGGAGCGAAGAACCCTCAAAAAGGCCGACAAGACCAGCCATGGCCGCCTTAGCCTCGGCAGCATAGTCGCGCACCATCTTGAGCGAGTTCAGAAAAGACGTGCCATCAGAGACCCCTGCCCCTCTATTTATAGAGCTCGAGCGTCGGCCAGCGAGATGGCGAGTATAGGCCAATACTCGCCAAACAGGAAAGCTCGTCGAATGAAGGGTTGGATGATTCTTTCCGAGCAACTACGTTACTCGCAAAGAGCGGGGATTGTGTACAACCCTCATTCTCCGAGGGTGGACCCCCCCAAGGCCACGTAGGCAGAAGACAAAGTCAAAGAAGTCAACACAGAGCCCGGCAGTTCAAGGCAGAGAAGAGAAGGCCTCGGCGAGTATGCAGGCAATACTCGCCAGATTGGCAAGTATGGGACAGAAGATCTGGCGACTATTGGTCCGGCGTGTGCGAGCAGCACCCAATACTCGCCAGTGGGCGACTATGGCAGGATACTCGCCGAGTAACCCATAGTCGCCAGGTTGGGGGCTGGGCTATAAAAACCCCCCTACCCCTTGGTTTTCCTATAAATAGGACCCCAGGGGTACTTGGATTGGCACCTGGACTTGAGCTTTCGAAACCCTGCTCTTGCATTCTAGAACCTGTCGCACTTGGTCGCTACTCCCGGTACTAGCCAAGTCGGTGCCTTCCTCGTACCTTGCTCGGCCATTCTTTGGTCTTGGAGGGGAAGTTTCTTCGGAGCTTCTGGGTACGTGGTGGGATCTCCCTGCCGCAGCACCTGTGATCCTGTTTGTTGCTCTTCTAGCTTCTTCGTCGTTGCCAGCCAAGCCATCTCGTCGGGCTGCTGGGCGAGTAGCCTCCGGCTGCATCGGTCCGAATCTTGAGGTCAGGATTTTCCTGGCGTCAACACCTCTAACTTTTGAAATTACAATATACCCATTTTTAATGTTTACATTTCATAACAACCATGCACAAAAAAGACCCCCTTGAACATTTACTCCAAGGTGTTAATTACTTTTGTGCATCAATGTTATGAAATGGAAACATTGAGGGGAGGTTTTTTGTAAATTCAAAATCTAGAGGGGTGCAAGCGATAATTACGCAAACTTCGAGGGGAGGTCCCGATAAATAACCAAAATTTTAAATTATAAAGCATGTGATAAACTGCGTGCGATGATCTAGTTATTTCGATCGAAATTTATAGTTTAAAAATCCTTAAGATTACCAAAAATTATCCATGAGATTAAGTGATCAAAATGTTGGAGTGTTTTTTCTCCTTGTTTTTACAAAGATACAATTATTATTTTTACCCATTTGAATAGCCTCCATTTAGAACTACCGATCTCAAAAATCTCATTTTGTCATTTTTGGCTTCGTTTGGCGCAGCCTTTTTGCTACGGTGGTTTAAACAAAAACGTCATCGTCATAGAATGTATGTGTGACATGACAACGGTTATGACCACCATCAAAAAAGAAAACTAGTTTTGAACATAAAAGTGGATGAATTCCTTAGGTTGAGGTTGGGCATTCACGAACGACGGCTCATAACCACCGTGTTTGTGACCGCCACCGCTGAACGAAACGGATCATTTGTGTCTTATTATAACCCCAAAGGGGGAGCTTCATTCAAGAAAAAAAAAAGTTTTATCTTCATCTCCGTCCGTTCCATCCGCTCCATCTTCAAATCCTCCATCGTAGGCCCTACTTTTTTGCTTGGGTGAGTTTGGTAAAAAAAAACCGCCGTCATGTTTGGCATGACATTAACGGTTGTGACTGTCGCCAAAAAAAAGTGAATGAAGTTCATTAGGTGAGATCGGGTGTTCACGAACTGAAAATTCATAACCACAACATTCACGCTGCTACCGTTGTGCCAAACGAAGCCTTAAACGAATGGCTTTTTTAGATGCTAGCACAATTTTATCAGATTTTAGTACCAATTGAGGAAATAATCGATGTTTCAGCTCTAGAGAAAAAAAAACCGAAATGAACGATCGCAGAGTTGAAAATGCGGGAATCGGGTTCAAATGACTACATCGAGTGATTTGCTCTTGGAGAATTGGCACCGACTAGAGATTCGAAACCTGCCGACAATCGATGGTTTCGAAGTCGATGCTGACAAAACTCAAGAGTGGAGGCGTTCCTCCGGCGAAACTTGCTGGAGTTTTCCTCCAAGGGCGGCGATCTGGTGCAGCAAGGAAGTTTTCCACCGTTCACGGCCTGGAAATCACGAGAACAGAGAGAGGTGCTGCCAATTGGATCAGAATCCTCTCCATTTCTGGCGTCATTTCTTCATCTAATGGACAAGTCCTTTCAAAAATATATCTAGTGATGGAGAATTTTTTTGATTTAAAAAAACTATAAATGGATGAGATTAGTGAACCCGTCGGATCAGCTTGAAATGCATCTCGGCCGTGAAATGGAGGGGATCCTGATATCCGCCAATTCCTAATATCAGGATCCTCTCCGTTTTGTCAATCCTTTTCACGGTTCAGATGAAATGCTTGTTGATCCGACGGCTTCACCATTTCCCATCCCCTTATAAATATTTTTTAATCAAAAAAAATCTCAACCATTAGATTTCTTTTAGACTTATCTTGTCCATTAGATGATGAAATGAATCCGAATTTCAATTCCTATGGGTGTTAGGATTTGTGAGTTCTTTAGATAATTTTATTGGTGTGCTGATAGCCTATTTTGGTGTGCTTTTAACATTGCTCTGTATTTTAACAGAGAAGAGAACAAGTTACTCACCATCCCTGCTCCAATAAGATACTGAACGGTCTTCTCCACCTGCCTCATGTCAAGCCGGCCGGTGAGATATAGATACTTGTTGAGAAGATCGCCGTGGCGGTTTTCCTCCGCCGACCATCCCCGGATCCACCGGGCCCAAGAAGTCCGGCTGGCGCCGGTTCTGTCGTTGACGCCGTCGAATGTGTTGACCAAGCTCTGGTACGTCGGCAAAGCCTCCTCCGTCACCATGTTCCCCACCAGGCAAACGCAGAGCTCGTCGGAAACCTCCGCCGCCCGCTCCTGTATCTCCGTCACCGCCGCCGCGAGCTCCTCCGGCGACAAATGCGATGGATCCGGGAGGAAGTCCTGCGGCTGCCAGCACTTCTCGACCGGCTTCAGGAAGGTGAGGAAGTTCTTCTCCGCCCAGCCTTCCAGTGATCGGAATATCTCCTGCTTCTCCGGCGAGAGATAGTTGTGGTTGGTTATAACAGCCGATGCTCTGCTTCTTGTGAGCATGCCGCCGGGGAGAGGTTTACGGCGGCGGCCGGCGGCCAATGTGGATGCGACGCGTGGGACTGCGAGCCGAAGTTCCATGGAAGAGAGAATCAAGGAGAGGGATAATGTTATGGCCTTGCGCTTATATAGAACAGGATTATTAATGGCTTGAGGAGAGTGAGTTTCATGTCTGTTTGTGGAGAAATAGGCAGGTACGGTACCCGCACTATGCGCACGGTGCGTGTTTTTTTTGTCCGTCGGATTCACGATCCGACCGTCAGCCAAACGCGAAAAAAAATCAGAAGAAACACTGCGTGATTTGTTGATCGGACGGCTGGCAGGCGCTTCCTGCACGATGCACATCTTACGGGTATTGTCGGGGCTACCTCCTTCGTGTCCATGTTATCCTCGTGGTGGTGTTGTAGTTGCGTCGACAACTAGAGTGTTATGAAATTGAAGCGAGACTCGCGGTAGCGCAACGGAAAAAATCGAGCACAAAGCAATTACGCAAAAATAAAATGGTACGAGCGAGATATCAAGCACACACACAGATGACAAACAAATTTACGTGGTTCGGAGAGGAGCTCCTACGTCCACGGGGAGAGCGCGCCGGAAAAGATCCACTGATAAAATGAGGAGTTACAGAGAGGTTACACAGAGACCGAATCACGGTCGTAGACAAACTCAAGGTTGAAAACAGAGTACTGATGGAAATCCGATAATAATGGAGTCCCGGAAACCGGCCGTCGGAATAGAGCCCGACCAGATGTCGCTCCACCTGGAGTCGACTGGATGCGCCGCCGCTAGCTCGGCCAGATGTCGATCCCGCCTGGACCGACCGGAGTTGCCGCCGCTAGCTCGGCCAGATACCGATCCCGCCTGGACCGACCAGAGTTGTCGTTGGTAGCTCGACTGGATGCCATCGCCGGAGCTTGAAGTCGTCGCTTGAATGGGTCTCCTCCTTCCGCACGATGGCCCTCTGCCTCCTCAGAAATCGAATTGTTTCATACTTAATATATGGCTGCTTGTACACTTATATAAGGCCATGAAACCACCTTTAATTAAGGAGATAATCAAGGAGATATCCAAAATCAGACTTGTCCGGAATAGGCCGGGCAGCCATTAAAGAATATTTTTCTCATAATATTATTCCAATAATACGATTCTCTCCAAAAATAAGATTCGCTCTAATTAGGAATTACTAGAGCACACAGATCGGTGAGGTGACACGATCCCAACACTAGAGCTGATCCCAATTGGTCCACTTTGCCCCCATGTGCTCCATCGGGTCAACCTTAGGCCAATACAAGTCTAGGTGCCTCAAGTGACCGGGTCAAAAAATTACGATATTAAATTTTTGCTATCCCATAAATAGCTATTTGTAACCCATGGATATTTGTACCCATCTTTGATAATCGTACACATACATGATAATCTTAAGAACAAAATTTTTTGATGTCATATACTCAAATAATACATAATGCGTTCGCATTCTAACATCAAAACAACATTTCAAAAAAGTACGTGATGCATTCCCAAAGAATTATATTCTAAAATGTAGTCAACATTTGTAAGCTATATTTCTCCATGCCAAAATGAACCAACAAGTAATCCATATACAAACATTTGGAAGATCATCGCTAGAACGAAAAACTTACAAGCATTAGGAAGAGCATTGCTAACGCATTTTTGGAACGCAAATGGAAAAGGAAGATCACCACACAATGCTCTAATTATGAAATGACTGATTAGAGCGGCAGATATGGACTCGCGAAGCAGATATGGACTCGCGAAGCCGCTGGGAGATCTGGAACTCACATCGCCGGCAAGCGGAAATGGGAGATCTGGGCGGAAGTGGGAGATCTGGGCCGGGAGATCTGAGTGGAAGCCGCTGGGAGATCTGGAATATCGAAGACGATGAAATGGGGCTACGAAGAGAACTCACCGGCGACAGGCTACGACCATTGAAATGGGCGGAGGGCTGCGACGAAATTGAGGGGGCGTCGGGCGGCGAGGGAGAAAAGGACCGCCGGCGAGCAAACGGCTGCGAGTCAAATGAGTTTAGGGCTTGAGAGAAACGAAAGTCTTTGGGTACAAATATCAGCTTGTTTTTTTTTTAAAAAGGATGCTTAAATTTCTCATATTATGGGTGTGAATATCCATTTATGGGGTACCAATAACGATTGCCTAATTTTATCCGCGCATAATTACTGCCATGCAACGCTCGTGGCAGTGGAATGCTCGACGGCGTTCATTGTTAAGAAGATGGTAAATGCTCATTCTGAGACTCAACTTTTCCTCTTGAAAAGTTTACGTCAATTAGCATCATACACGGAGAGATAAGTTTTTTCTTGAACTTATCTAGGCTCTGTTTGGCACGGCTTTTTTGCACCGGTGAGTTTGTATAAAAACATCACGTTCATAGAATGTATGTTTGACATGACAACCGTTATAAACACCATCACAAAATAAAACTAGTTTTGAACATAAAAGTGGACAATTCCTTAGGTGATTGTAGAAAAATGAGGGGTGCCGAGAAGAGAGATTCGAACGAAAAACAAAGAGAAAATCTCAGAGAACACATAAATTTAAGAGGTTCACTCAAAATCGGGTTACGTCTCATATCCCGCCTCCGCTTCACCTTCTTGTATTCACCAATAGAGATTACAAAACACACAAGGTTACAAGGATTAAAACCGATCCTACCTCGCACCCCTCTCTTTGGACAAGAAACGGAGGAACCACCACCGGAAACACCTCTCCACGGAATCTCCTCGTAGACCCCTACAAACTCCTCAGCCGAAAACCGCCGAGAAAAACCTTAACCCTAGATTCGGGTTACACGCCTTTAAATAGGCCACGGAACCGAAACCCGGATATCCGCACACCCGGATATCACAAACCCGGTATACCGCCGCCGGGGGCTCGCCGCCCCGGACCCCCGCGTTCGCTGGTACTTCAATCATCGGAGAGAGTCACGCTCTGACGTCTCTAAGCTCCGTGGGCTAACCCAGTGTGAGAAACAAGAGAGCCGGAAGTGTTCCCCAACTCCAACAGTGATGAGGTTGGGCGGGCGTTCATAACCGCTGCTTTTGTGACCATCACCGCCGCGCCAAACAGAGCCCTAATTTTCTATCAAAGAAGATTCTTAGGTGTATTAAGAAACATTTGCTTAGATTTCCTTTTTTCCATTGTAAGATGCAGTATGTCACTCGCATTTTGGCAAAAAGAATGCATCAAGATTGTAGATAACTATTTTAGGGCCTCTTTGGCGCGGCGTTTTTGCTTCAGCGAGCTAGAACAAAAACGTCACCATCATAAAATATGTATTTGACAATTGACAATTGTTATGAACATAAAAGTAGTTGAAATACACGAAGAAAAAAAAAACTAATTTTGAACATAAAAGTAGTTGAAGTTTCTTAAGTGAGGTTGGACGTTCACGAACGATGGTTCATAATCACTACGTTCGGTTATGAAAAATATGGCCGAATCATAGCGGAACTATATAGAATGGGATATACACTGAGTTTTTTTCCCCTTCCTAAGTTTTTCCTATAAAAATCTTAGGCAATTGTTAACCGCACCCCAATTTTGGCTATCCGCAACCCATTTATATGAAGTATTACACATTTTTTTGGAAATACGCCTTGTACAAGTATTTTTTAGGAAAAGTGTTCAACACGAAAGTTGTGTATATCGTCGATATCTACAACTTTCGCGTTGAACACTTTTGCTAAAAATGCACGCACAAGACGTATTGCCGCTCGAATTGAAACATGAGCGTAACTATAACGAATTTTTGGAAATACGCGTTATGTATGCATTTTTAGGAAAAATGTTTAACACGAAAGTTGTAGATCTCGACGATATCTACAACTTCCGTGTTGAGCACTTTTCCTAAAAATGCTTATACAAGATGTATTTCCAAAAAAATGCGTAATTCTTCATATAAAAGGGTTGCGGATAGCCAAAACTGGGTTGCGGTTAACAATTGCCAAATCTTAATATAATTTTTTCAATTCTGACTAAATGTGTATTTAGTTGAGTCTCAGACTAAGTTCACAGCCATTTAGCTTGGCCGCAATGAGCGAAAATCTGCAAGCTTCTATATTTGCGTATGTTTCAAATTATACGCAAGTACGCAACACATTCTGCCCGCTAGGCATACCCATCTATATCTCTTGTTATAAAGGCTCTGTTTGGCACGACAGCAACGAGAACCTTCGTTTGTGAACTCCCGACCTTACATAAGAAACTCCATCCACTTTCATATTCATGACAAGTTTTCTTCTTTTGACGACAGTCATAACAGCTGTCATGTCAATTACATATTTTACGATGACAGTGTTTTTGCCCAAACTCACCGGAACAAAAACGTCTCGCCAAACAAACCCTAAGGGCCTGTTCGTTTCGTAGGTTTTGTTAGGAAGGAATTGATTTTGGGTACACCAATTCCAATTATTGTGTTCGTTTGACGTTTTTTCCAGAAGGAATTGGCTTTACCTGAAAACCTATGAGTTTTGCTTTTTAGAAAAATGAACTAGCCCCAAAACAGACCACTTAATTTGGTCGGTTTTGCTGGGTTTTGGGCACAGAAAAAGCTGTCGACGCCGTGCAGCGTGGAAACACAGCGTATCCGCTCCTTCCTCCTCTCAGGCTACGGCGGCGGTACGGTGAGAGAGGGGGGACCCGAGCGAGCTTCGCAGCCTCCGACTGTTCATCAACAGTAGGGTAACATGCGGTCGACAACGGGGTAGCGTACAATGAGGACGACGAAAACGACAGCTTTGGTGAGAGCGAAAGACGAGAGGGGCGAGGAAGAATCCACCGCCGGACGCGAACGACGGCTTCGTTTCGTATGTTTTGTTAGGAAGGAGGTTCGTATGTTTTGTTAGGAAGGAGGTAGCGTGCCTGATAAATTGATTATACGACGGTGAAAGAAGCGGCAGAGATCGCCGCCGCCGGACGCGACGGTAACACCAGCGCCTGCATCAGTTCTGGTGGAGATTCGAAGATTGGGTTTGTATGCCTATAACATTAATTCCTGTCTCTGAATTCCATCTGCAACCAAACATAAAAATTGGCAGATTCAATTCCTGCCACTGAAAACCTTCCTGCAAATGAACAGAAGAATTGATTTTGGCCCAATTCCAAAACCTATGCGTCGTAGGTTTTCGGCCAAAACCAATTCATGTCAAACAAAACCTACCAAATGAACGCACCCTAAGAGAATACATGTTTTTGTGGCACTGTTATAGTCATTTTATTATATATATATAGAAATAATTACCCGTACGTACCTCCCCTGTAAGTTAGCATAATTACTGAGAGCACCCCTCTTATTTTCAAAATTACAAAAAACTCCCCTGAACTTGTAATTTCATAACATCATGAACAAAAATTCTGGGTTTTTTTGTAATGAAATTGTATCACGGATGGGATTTTTTGTAATGAAATTAAAACTTCAAGAGAAGTTTTTGTAATTATGCTAACTTATTGGGGAGTTTTTTGTAATTTTGAAAATAAGAGGGGTGCTCTCAGTAATTTAGCAAAGTTAGACATTAAATTTTCTATTATAACATCTTCATCAACTTTCTTCTTTTGAAATCAAACTAACAAACTCAAGCTAAAGTGCCTTTTTGAATTTCACACCTACCAGATTTCTCAATCCCTTATTTATTTTTAATAATAAATTAATTCGATAGCAATCACAAAAGGATATTATCATAGTTATATTATCAATCAAAGTATACATGAACCTAAAAAGAACACGTGCTCTAAAGCTATGAAATTGATATATGAATTTCGAAAAAAAATTGGGTAGGTATGCGCACATCCCGTAGGTGCGCGAGCAGATCCAACCGTAGGATCGCGAGATCCAACGGTGCAGATTAATGTTCGGAATGTATTGCGGGAGTATTTCAAATGTTTTGGAGGAGTATTTCAGATGTATTTCATCTCGACCGTTGATTGCGAGATCCTACGGTTGGATTTGCTCGTGCACCTCCCATATTAGGTACGTATACGTACCGAAAACAGGTTCTATATGAATTTATACATACATCACTTCAATAGAAATGCCCGCCATGCATGATCATCATTATAATAATATCATGGGTGGGTAAAGTACTTATGACACATCTATATTGTAGAGGAAAGATATTTGACTCCCTGTAAGTTTCAAAAGAACTGTTGTAACCCCTAATTTTTTATAACCGAGACATTTGACCCCCCTACAAATTCTTTCGACAGGGGTCAAATGTTTCGGTTAATTATCAAAAATTTGGGGTTACAACAGTCTTTCTAAAACTTACATGATGTCAAATGTCTTTCCTCAATAATATATGGGTGTCACCGGTACTTACCATAATATTATATATATATATATATATATATTCATATTGTTAGAGTGGAGAAGAGAGAAGAGCGGGAGAGAACAAACAAAACAAGAGCACGAGACCACAAGTGAGCAAGAGAGAAGAGAACTCAAGATCTTATTCTAAACTTGATGATTGCAAATGAATCATTCGTCCCTTTATATTTATACATGTATCACACATCCATTATTTTAATGCGCATGCATATCATACAACAAATATTTTAATACTCACACAAATTACACACCTAATATTTTTTTATATGCATGCATATCACACTCTCATTATTTAAATGTACATGCATATCATGCGCTGAAATATTTAATACATAGCATCCATCTTTAATGTATAATTAGGATAATGCATATTAATATAATCATGTTTAACAAACTAAACTTTTGTATCACAAAATTAACATTCTTCTCAGTGATGCACAAATTCAAAGATTGATCTCTACTCAAGCACAATCCTCTATGCGAATTAATTTTAATTATAGTTTAAACTTTTTCAATGAAACGACATTGGCAAATGTGTAAGTAGGATTTACCTTTGTGTCTATTTTAGAAAGTTCAAACACCGTCTCCTCCTCAATTGCAATTAAAATGAATGACGAACATGGATGTGCCTTGTTCGCCCATTGAAGGTATGATTCTTATCAAGACAAATGGCACTCGAACTATCACAATTGATCTTCAAGATCTTTTGACTCAAAACAAAATCTCCAAGTAACCCACTGAGCCAATATAGTCTCCTTGACTGCCTCCACTGTTACCATATACTCAGCTTCAGTTGTCGACAAGGCAATGACCGACTGGAGAGTAGATCTATATGAAATTGCACCCGCTCCAAGTGTAAACACATAACATTTTGTTGAATGTCTTTTGTATAGATCACCTGCATAGTTAACATCAACATAACCATCTAAGATGCATTATTTCTCACTATCTCTACTATAAATCAAACCGGTGCTAGTAGTCCCCTTCAAATACCGCATGATCCATTTCACTGCTTGTCAATGTTCTTTTCTTGGGTTAGCCATGTAACGACTCACAACTCAAACTGCTTGAGCTAAATGCGATCGAGTACATATCATAACACACATGAGACATCCAATTGAACTCGCATATAGCACGTGTGAAGTAGACTCTTTTTCAGAGACAGATGCAGGTTATAACAAAGTCGAAAGTATGAAATGCACTGCCAATAGAGCAGACAATGTCTTTGCAATCTCCATGTCAAATCGAGCAAGAATTTTCACAATGTATTGCTACTGAGAGAGGAACATTTCTCTCCATCTTCTATCTCTGATAATATTCATACATAGAATTTTTTTTGCATCCACAAGATCTTTCATCTCAAATTCTCATCTATATTATTGATGCTTTAAAATCTTAGCTTCTTTACAATAAAGCCCCAACTCAGGGAAGTTGCAGAAAATGATATACTCGTAAAAGTAGATGAAGTTAACATAATGTTCCTTAGGTGAGTTCATGACCGCCCGATCTCACCTAAGGAACATTACGTATACTTTTACAACTGAGATAGAAGAAGTATATGCTCATAAAAGCCCCAACAGACTGAAGTTGGACAAACTGAGAATTTTCTTTGCAGTCACAAGATCTTTCACCTCAAACTCTCATCTAAGTTGAAGCTTCAAAATCTTAACATCTTCTTTATTCTTCGAGTCTATGAGTTTGTCATCAATATTAAGAAGAAGATAAGTCCAAGAACCATCATCAAGTGCCTTAAAATAACCGCACTGGTCCCGCAAGCTCCTTCTAAATCAGATTAATTTCATGAACCAATGAAATCGCTTATCACTGTCTAATACATTATTTCAAACTGTTGAGCGATTTCTTTAGCTTGCAAATTTGATCCTCCTTGTCTTCAATTAAGAATCTTTCAGGCTAATGCATATAAATCTCCTTCTTGAGATCACCATGTAGGAATGCAGTCTTCACGTCGAGATGCTTTAACTCCATGTCGTAGACTGCCACCATAAACAATAGTATGTGAATGGACGTGTGTCTCACCACTGGAGAGAAGACTTCATTTTCCACTCCTTTCTGCGCATAGTCCTTTGCCACGAGTCTTGCCTTGTACATGACATCATTTTCCAGTGAAGGACCTTCCTTGATCTTGAAAACCAATTTGCATCCAATGGACTTTTTGTGTTTGGTAGTGGAACTAACTCTTATGTGCTAGTTTATGAAGAGACTCAAGCTCCTCTTCCATAACAACTCTCCATTGTGAGAAGTTGCTAAAATGTATGGCATCTTCATAACTAAGATGTTCTTCATTTTCTATATTCAAATCATATGTAGTTACATTCTCAAAATCGTATGTGAGTCAATCTCTATACCTCACTGGCAGATGTCTATCCCGTCGCGGCCTATACACCTCATTTTCTGTCAAATGTTGTTCTAGCTCCTCATGATCGATGAACCAGCTTCTCCTTTCGTTCTGGATCCTCTTGAATTTAATTGTGTACTTGACACCTCATTTTTAATCTCACAGAATGGAATATTAGCATCCACCTCGACATGTGTCGCATGTGTCCTTTCATATTGAATCTCCCTCTTTATAAAGGCAGATTCATCAAATGTCATGTATAGTGATTACAATCTTCTTTACTTCACGACACCATAACCTATAGCTTTTAACTCCTTCAACATACCTGAGGAAGATGCATTTTCTTGCCCTCGGCTCAAATTTGCTATGTTTTCAAGTGCATATGTCGGGCACCCAAATACTCGAGCAATCAACAACTTTCTCAGTCCATAACTCCTCTGGAGTCTTTGATCCAATCGACAAATATGGCGATCTATTAATAAGATAGACAGAGATACTTAGTGCCTCTACCTAAAAAACCTTTGAAAACCCCGCAACGATCCTCAAGCACTGCACCACGTCTTCTCTGATAGTGCCGGATTCATCTGTTCTACAACTCCATTCAATTTTTGATCTCCGGGTGTTCTGTAGTAACGCACAATCCCTTCAACTTTGCAAAACTACATCAAACGTGTATTCATCGGAATTATCAGACCTGATAACCTTTACATGTCATCATGTCTATTTTCCCATCATAGCTTTCCAAATTTTGAACTCCTTGAGTACATCATATTTGTTCTTCAAAAACTAAACCGATAATTTTCTTGAGAAGTCATCGATAAAAGAGACAAAGTGTAACGCCCCCAATATTTCGACGTTTAGCAAATTTGGGGCGTGGTCTGCGATTAGGAGCTTTGGGGGTGCAAGTAGAGAGCTTGGTGTGTGGATATCAATTTCAATTTAGGGTTTTAATAAAAACCCCGAAGCCCCCCTCTCTCCCGATCGCTCCCTCTCTCTCGTTTTCGCTCAGGCCGCCGCACAGGGAAGTTGATCTCTCCCCTCCTGATCTCTCCCTTTTGCTCTTTCGCCTAGGGCTGCTGCGGATCCCTAGCCGCGAGCCTCCGTCGGTGCTTCCCCCTCTCTGTGTGTGTGCCATCGAGGAAGGAGAAAGAGGTGGAGCCGCCCTAGTCCTTCCTGCTCGCCGCTCCCGACCCCTAGATCACCCGTTGGCGCCGAGAAGCTCGTCGCCCCCCTACTTCCCTGTTGTCGGTCGTAAGAGAGACAGAGGGAAACCGCTTGCTATCGTGTCTTTCCATCCCCGACCTCTAGGGCTCGCGACTCCCAGCCATCGTCTTTGTCCAAACTGAGAGGAGGGCAAGCTCTGTGTGAGTGGCTAAGGAAGAAGAGCCTTTGCCGACCCCTTGTCGTGAAGAGGATGACGACCAAGGCTTTGTCGTGGGAAAGTTGATCATGACTTTCAGAGAACCGCTGCAGAAAGTCTATGCAAAGCTCAAATCATCGAGTGGAGGCCAAGTTCGTGAAAGTTCCAATGGATCCACAATGCACGTCAAGGGTAATGATTTCTTCCCCCGGTCTTAGGACCATATTTTCTGTATTTTGTGCTTGTGAATATGTTCCGTGCAATGAGAGTCCCCTCACGCCGTTTCGGTTGAGGACGGGGACTCCGTCAGGGCGGGGATTGCGACCCCGACGTATGTTTGTGTGAGCTGCACGTAGAGTCCCTCTCCCGCTGTGCGGTGGAGAGCGGGGACTCCGCCAGGGCGTGGGATTGCGACCCCGGTGTAGTTTTTCTGCTTTTACTTTGCTTATGAGGGCCACCCGCCTCCATTTGGACGCGGTGTGTTTCCCTCGGTTCATTGCGAACCCCCGGGTCGATTGTGTCTGTCCCCGACACAAATGTGCATTAGTGATCCGACGCGCGAGTCTGGATTTAGGCATGCTGTGTGAAGCCTACCCGTGGCGGCAAGCCCGGATCGGTGATATTTCTGTGATGTGCATTGCGATTAGCCCTTGGTACGCGAACGGGAATGTCCCGTGTTATTCATCGTAGTATTGTAGGAATTCGTGGGCTTTATTCGTGAATGCCCCGTTCCTAGGCGGGCTTGTGTTGGGCCCGGTAGAACGACGTTTTTGTGGGGTTTTGTTGGACGGGTGGATCCCCGTCAGTGCGTAGATTGCACTTCCTTTGATCAGTCCTCTGCCATCTCGAAATGGCAGTTGTAGGTTGTATCCTTCCGAACCGGTCCTCTGTCGCTTTAAAAAGGGCAGTTGTAGGTTGTCTTCTGACCAACCCTCTGTCACGTCAAAAAGGCAGTTGTAGGTCATATGTTTTCTGACCAGCCCTCTGTCACGCCAAAGGCAGTTGTAGGTCGTATATTTTTTGACCAGCCCTCTGCCGCGTCAAAAAGGCAGTTGTAGGTCGTATGTCTTCTGACCAGTCCTCTGCCACGTCAAAGGCAATTGTAGGTCGTATATTTTCTGACCAGTCCTCTGCCACCTCACAAAGGGGTAGTTGTAGGTCGTTCATCCCAAACCAGTCCTCTGTCCATGCTATGGAGCAGTTGTAGGTTTGGTCCCTTCTGTCACTACGATTGACCGAGTCGCGGCCGTACTGTTTTACTACGCGTTGAAGTTTAGATCGTACGCTTTCAGTGTGTTCATAGCACGTGCATGGCAGTTTGAAAGGTGGCGCTTAGTGTGTCCCCTGACTCTTGGTCCTTTGTTCCTTGTTTGCATATTTTGGTGTGCGTGCGTACTTGCAGGAGAGCGATATACTCGCCCCGGAGTCCGCTAGGATGGCCGGGGGGAGGAGTCGTTACGTTGTGTTGGTCATCCCCATGCTGACCTTCGTTGCACCGCCTGTTTGTTCTTGGTTTTAGGTGGCGGAGCTCGCAGTGGTGTGTAGTGGGCCGGAGCCCATGGGTTGCTGAGGAGCTGGCTAGGGCCCTCTCTCTGTTTTGGGGTTTTTCATGTAGCCCTTTTGGTTTGTCTGTACCTCTTTTGAAAGCCATGTAAGGCCTTAAGGCCGTGTCACTTCAGTACTGTTTTCCTTGTTGATGTGGACATTCTGGCCCCTTTGTTTTGGGCTTGTGGTTAGCTTCCGTTTCTGTTTACTCTGAGTTTTATTAGCATGTTTTCTTGTATCAATGATTAACGTTCTAGATTTTGTGGATATTATATGTCGTGGGGTCCCGGTCGGACCCATGTTATATTCTATTTGCAGATCAGGGATGTTACAATTGGTATCAGACTTTAGGTTTCGTGATCCTCTAGTCTTTAGGTTTCGGGACGAACCCTTTTTAACGGGTGGTGAGCACATACAGTGCAAGAGCCTAAATAACTAAATTTATGCAGAATGTCCACTTAGGAATGACCAAAATCGTGGTTTTCGTGCACTTTTGGGAATTTAAGCGTCCCCTGCTTAGTGATTTCCCCTATTTATAACTGCTTGATCACGTGTCTCACATGTGTAAGCATTAATAATGACTGGCTGAAGTGTTTTTGGCCTTCATTTCTCCAAGGATTGCGCTATTGGAAAATGGAATGAGCAGTTACCTGTAAAGGAATACGAATATCAGGAGAATCGCCGCTACGATTTGGGTGTTTCCATAACTTAGGTGTTGACCACCGTAGTATTCTGATAAGTGTTGTGAGTCTTTGTGGCTACCCTTGTGTGAACATGACTAGTGGAATGAAAAGTCATGGTCTTTAAGTTGAGATCTGTTGTAGTGATTCACCCGATACGGTATTAGATAACTATAGATGACGTCAAACCTTTGGCAACCTATTAGAATCGTTGGATTACACTTATGCCGTGTGAAGCTAAGTGTGATGTATGAAAAGAGGCATCTGATCGTTTGTGTTACCCTACGCTTGATGGTGTGACCCCGAGGTGCGCAAGCAAGCGCATAAATTCACACTTAAGATTGATGATTAAGTAGTGACACTCTATGTTAATGGTGGTGATGAATTTTGATTCATGAGCAAGGAAGTGTATTGAAAGGATGGGTGAATTCCCGTCACGCTCTTTTTGGACAGTTGCGGGATGCTCCCCTCTGTCGCGCTCTTTTAGTTAAATATGAAATCTATTATTTTTGTGCTGAAACATGAGATAATTCTTGAGTCTGACTTGAGAGTTCGGACCGATAAGAAGTTCAGTGAATAATTTTTGGACAGTTCTGTATGATGGATTGCGTGCGTGGTGACTAATTTTGGCATCGTTTTAGCAGGGCGTGTTGAACCTTGTTGTCGCTAAGGTGTCACTTGTAAAGTCTTATCCTAAGACCGTTGTAGCAGCCATGCATTGGATGTTGTGACTAAGGACCTGAGTGTTCTTTGTGTGCTGATTAGTTGTTTTTATTATATAATGTCGCGTGTGTTGCTGAATTCTTCCGCCTTCCTACTAGGTGATTGGTGAAGAGGTCGGTCTCACTCCCTTGCAGGAGACAACCACAGCTAGTGAAGCTGAAATAGGAGTGATGGAAGATCAGTGTGCCGGTGCGACTGTTGGTGGGACACCCATCCCTTTGGCATCTGCGCCTATGTCTGTTATTGGAGAAGCAACATACGAGACTCGTGAGTGGGTGACTTACTTCTTGAGTTGTCATCCACCTTCGGTGTCGAGTCGCCCGCTTATGCTCAAGATTGGTTGGAATGGATAAAAGATCTCATTTTGGCCTTAAGAGTCCCATCGGAGCTAAGGGTCACTATGATCTCCTTTGCACTTTTTGGGGTGGCTAAGAGATGGTGGCAAGAGGAGTGTCATGTACGTTTTGCTCGACGCCCTTGGTCCCAAATCCCCGTGGAAGAGTTTGCGTCGGCGTTCTGGGAACATTTCGTTCCGTCGACTACCCGCCTTATACTACGAGAAGATTTTCTGATGTTGAGGCAAAAGGAGATGTCTGTGGAGACTTATCTCTAAGAGTTTTTGTGATTGAGCCGTTATGTTGAGCATGTCCTGGTGACTGATGAGGACAAAGCGCGATATTTTCTTAAAGGCTTGCGCGAGGAGTGGAAGATCAGATTGCGCGCAACAGCATTTATCAGTTTCCCCATTTTGATTCAAGCTGGCCGCAACTTGGAGCTTATCGTTCGCTTATGGCAGAGTGAGTCGGAAGAGGAGTTTGAAAGAAATAGATTGCTGGCTGTTGAATCGAAAGGAGTACATGCCTTTGAAGAATCCAAAGCTGAGAGTTCAAGAGAATCAAGGAAGGGCAAAAGTCACCTGTTGTCTGCTTTCTTTGTGGTCGTGAAGGTCACGTTGCGCGTGGGTGCCGAGCCTAGTTCTGAAGAAGCAGTGGCGATGACATCTTTTGTCCCCTCTTTTCACGAAAGGTAACATGCGTTAGAGTTTTGTGTGCGCGTGTAGTCGCACTTTTGAGCAATGTTTTGTTATATGTGCAAAGCGTATACCCTCTTTATTTTGGACTTTCATTGGAGGTTTATCTTTCTTTTGTGTGACTTTGAGAGTCAAGCCCATTTTTTTAATGATATGGTAGTTTTTGTACATGGTGCTCGTGAAGCATTAAAATGAATGGTGTTTTTAGTGGATGAGTTGAAATCTGATTGTTGCGTAATGATGTAACTGTGACTGCATATGAGTTGGACCTCACAACGTATTGATGATGAAAATTTATATCTGTGTTACTTGATAATTAGCACGCTCGTGAAGAGTTTTTAGTCTACCACAAGATAGATTGAAAGTGACTCCTTCAAAGTTGAGTTGTTGGCACGATACTATAATATTTAATTGTCGTGAGTTTAGAGATTGTTAGTTTGGGAACCTGACCTTTTTGGCGCGTGTCCAACTTAGTTCGAATCATGAGTAGGTTCACAAACAACGGAGTTCGTAGTTTTGCTTGGTAGGATTCTTACGGAGGTTCGTACATGTTTGAACCCAAGTAAACGGCTCATCGAGATTGAAATATCTCGGATAAGGTTCTCACTTTTGTGTGTGAGTTACACAAAATTCGGGTAGTAAATGACTTTGGATTGTGTGAGCATTGTCACTCGTGAAATGTGTATGTGGTGGCACTAGAAAGAGTGCAACATGTAAGTGCTACTCATAATTTGCTAGCATGGGTTAAGGCCCGTATTAGTTGATGATTTGCTTATGTATGAGTTGGATTGGTCGTAATAAATCGTGATGAATGCGAGCATGTTAAGTCTATTGCTCTACCTATGGAAGAGCCATGCCGAAATATTGACATCTTTCGTTGAAGGTTTTGAGTTGATAAGCAAGAATTGAAATTGTTGGTAGCAAAATGCGTGTTTATCGCGTGCAATGTTTGGATTCATGCAAGAATCATGGACTTAGCGTGAAAGATGATTCTAGCGATTTAGTCGTGTTTTCTTATTGTGTGGTTATGCAGTGATGACCCCTTTATGAGTTTGATTTCCTAACATGTTGGTGAATGGAAATTGTTATTTGTGACACTTGGTAAATAACACCCGTGAAGCGTTGCTAGTCTATCCTACGATTGGTTGAAGGTAATTTGTTCGAAATTGAATTATTGGCACGATAATACGAAAATATGTGTCGTGAATTGGAGATTGATGGTTTGAGGACATGATCTTTGAAATCATCGTATAGGTGAGCCTATATGGTCGTGATGACCTATGTAGTGAAACCTCTGGAAAGGTTCAATTGTTTGAGTTTGTTGTTTGCGTTGAATGAAAGTGTAGAGAAAATCCAAGTGAAGGTGCCCTGTTGAGATTGTGATATCTCAGGCATAATTTTCTATTTTTTTGTGTGGCTTACACGAAATGCGAATGGTAGTGGTGGTGTTGTGTTTTTACGTGTTGAATAGATCTGTTGTTCAAGTTTGATTACCGTTAGTTAAAGGCTTACGGGACAATTGCGGTCTTAATGTGTTTGGAGGTGTGAGTGAACTAGCAAAGAATTGGAATAAATGTAGTGATTTGATTCTCCTATGAGAGGTCGAAGTCCCTCATTTTGGGAAGAGTGTGACTCTTCTCGTCGTAATGAAATGACCATGGAGTGACGGAAATGAGAGTTCGTAAGGCTTTGTGGTTATAAGCAATATGACAGGTGAATCCTTGTGATGATGTATGTAAAGATTCGTTGACGTTTGTATGTCCGAACCTAGGATGATTCATCGGGCGTTGAAAAGTCGTACGAATGTTATTCGTGACCTCCTAGGGTGGTATCTGACGTTTGAGATCACTTTGTTTTACTCTTGAAGGTGTAAATCAGTGTAGCGCAACGGAAGCGTGTTGGGTCCATAACCCATATGTCGTTTTGTAATTTGACGTTTTGTATCATTCTCTGTTAAGATCGAATTTAAATTTCGGGACGAAATTTTTTTAAGGAGGAGAGAATTGTAACGCCACAAATATTTCGACGTTTAGTAAATTTGGGGCGTGGTCTGCGATTAGGAGCTTTGGGGGTGCAAGTAGAGAGCTTGGTGTGTGGATATCAATTTCAATTTAGGGTTTAAATAAAAACCCCAAAGCCCCCCTCTCTCCTGATCGCTCCCTCTCTCTCGTTTTCGCTCAGGCCGCCGCACAGGGAAGTCGATCTCTCCCCTCCTGATCTCTCCTTTTCGCTCTTTCGCCTAGGGCTGCTGCGGATCCCTAGCCGCGAGCCTCCGTCGGTGCTTTCCCCTCTCTGTGCGTGTGCCATCGAGGAAGGAGAAAGAGGTGGAGCCGCCCTAGTCCTTCCTGCTCGCCGCTCCCGACCCCTAGATCACCCGTTGGCGCTGAGAAGCTCGTCGCCCCCCCTACTTCCCTGTTGTCGGACGTAAGAGAGACAGAGGGAAACTGCTTGCTACCGTGTCTTTCCATCCCCGACCTCTAGGGCTCGCGACTCCCAGCCATCGTCTTTGTCCAAACTGAGAGGAGGGCAAGCTCTGTGTGAGTGGCTAAGGAAGAAGAGCCTTTGCCGACCCCTTGTCGTGAAGAGGATGACGACCAAGGCTTTGTCGTGGGAAAGTTGATCATGACTTTCCGAGAACCGCTGCAGAAAGTCTATGCAAAGCTCAAATCATCGAGCGGAGGCCAAGTTCGTGAAAGTTCCAATGGATCCACAATGCACGTCAAGGGTAATGATTTCTTCCCCCGGTATTCGGACCGTATTTTCTGTATTTTGTGCTTGTGAATATGTTCCGTGCAATGAGAGTCCCCTCACGCCGTTTCGGTTGAGGACGGGGACTCCGTCAGGGCGTGGGATTGCGACCCCGACGTATGTTTGTGTGAGCTGCACGTAGAGTCCCTCTCCCGTTGTGCGGTGGAGAGAGGGGACTCCGCCAGGGCGTGGGATTGCGACCCCGGTGTAGTTTTTCTGCTTTTACTTTGCTTAGGAGGGCCACCCTCCTCCATTTGGATGCGGTGTGTTTCCCTCGGTTCATTGCGAACCCCCGAGTCGATTGTGTCCGTCCCCGGCATAAATGTGCATTAGTGATCCGACGCGCGAGTCTGGATTTAGGCATGCTGTGTGAAGTCTACCCGTGGCGGCAAGCCCGGATCGGTGATATTTCTGTGATGTGCATTGCGATTAGCCCTTGGTACGCGAACGGGAATGTCCCGTGTTATTCATCGTAGTATTGTAGGAATTCGTGGGCTTTATTCGTGAATGCCCCGTTCCTAGGCGGGCTTGTGTTGGGCCCGGTAGAACGACGTTTTTGTGTGGTTTTGTTGGACGGGTGGATCCCCGTCAGTGCGTAGATTGCACTTCCTTTGATCAGTCCTCTGCCATCTCGAAATGGCAGTTGTAGGTTGTATCCTTCCGAACCGGTCCTCTGTCGCTTTAAAAGGGGCAGTTGTAGGTTATCTTCTGACCAGCCCTCTGTCACGTCAAAAAGGCAGTTGTAGGTCATATGTTTTCTGACCAGCCCTCTGTCACGCCAAAGGCAGTTGTAGGTCGTATATTTTTTGACCAGCCCTCTGTCGCGTCAAAAAGGCAGTTGTAGGTCGTATGTCTTCTGACCAGCCCTCTGCCACATCAAAGGCAGTTGTAGGTCGTATATTTTCTGACCAGTCCTCTGCCACCTCACAAAGGGGTAGTTGTAGGTCGTTCATCCCAAACCAGTCCTCTGTCCATGTTATGGAGCAATTGTAGGTTTGGTCCCTTCTGTCACTACGATTGACCGAGTCGCGGTCGTACTGTTTTACTACGCGTTGAAGTTTAGATCGTACGCTTTCAGTGTGTTCATAGCACGTGCATGGCAGTTTGAAAGGTGGCGCTTAGTGTGTCCCCTGACTCTTGGTCCTTTGTTCCTTGTTTGCATATTTTGGTGTGCGTGCGTACTTGCAGGAGAGCGATATACTCGCCCCGGAGTCCGCTAGGATGGCCGGGGGGAGGAGTCGTTACGTTGTGTTGGTCAGCCCCATGCTGACCTTCGTTGCACCGCCTGTTTGTTCTTGGTTTCAGGAGGCGGAGCTCGCAGTGGTGTGTAGTGGGCCGGAGCCCATGGGTTGCTGAGGAGCTGGCTAGGGTCCTCTCTCTGTTTTGGGGTTTTTCATGTAGCCCTTTTGGTTTGTCTGTACCTCTTTTGAAAGCCATGTAAGGCCTTAAGGCCGTGTCACTTCAGTACTGTTTTCCTTGTTGATGTGGACATTCTGGCCCCTTTGTTTTGGGCTTGTGGTTAGCTTCCGTTTCTGTTTACTCTGAGTTTTATTAGCATGTTTTCTTGTATCAATGATTAACGTTCTAGATTTTGTGGATATTATATGTCGTGGGGTCCCGGCCGGACCCATGTTATATTCTATTTGCAGATCAGGGATGTTACACAAAGTACATTGCTCCAGCGCGAGAAGGAATAAGGGCACTGGTCCCCCAAGCATCAATACAAATATAGTCCAGGATGTCTTTTATGGCATGCATCCCGATAACGAACTTCACTTTATACTGCTTCCTCGGTACACACTCTTCAGAAAAGTCTAGCTTCTCAAATATTACACCATCAAATAATTTTCTTTTATAAAGTACTTTTATGTTTCATTCATGACTCATATGACCAAGACGTAAGTGCCACAAACATGACCAATCTAAATGTGAATCAAAATATGTAAATGCAGACATGCTATTGGTAGTGTGTCATTGTGGCAGATGAAGAATCTTCATAGAACCTCCATCGATCACGGTTTTGAAACTGATCATGTCCAAAGATCCAAGAGAAAGATGATTCTTCTTCGAGTTTGGAATATGTCAAACATACATCAAAGTTCTTTCGACCCCATCATGCATCACAATCCACACTGTTCCAATCCCAATAATTTTGCACACGGTATTATTGCCCATGAATACAGATCCTTCATCAAGGGAATGATATGTTGCAAAATAACTCTGATTTGGAATTAAGTACCCAAGAATCTTGAATATTAATTAAAGCACATACCGAGAAAATGGAGTCATCGTTGTCAAAAGCCTCATGCACAATGCTTGCAGAATCTGAAGATTTCTTCATCTCATTCTCTTTGAGTATATGACAATCTTTCTTCCAATGTCATTTCTTCTTGTAGTAGTTGCATTGATCTCTTTTGGGGTTTCTTGTCTTTCCTCTGTCCCTCTTATAATCTCGATTGTGTGAACGTCCTCTCATGAATAATCCATCGCCATGCTTGTTTGATCTATCTGATGATGTATTTTCGTGCAACACCTCAGAGTGCAAACCTGTTAGAATTGAAGTGAGCTAGCGCCGGCGCTAGTGCTGGCGCCAGCGCTAGCTCCTACTCGCCACCCCCCCCCCCCCTTGTTTTGCCTATAAATAGTGGGGTACCCCCTCTAAAGAGTATCGATTCTGGATCTGGCGAGTATCATCAACTTTGAGCGAGTTAGAGATACCAGAGCGCCACCAGGCGAGCATCGAACTTGGAGTAAGTTCGGCAGGCGAGCATCAGACTTGGAGTAAGTTCGGCCAGCTCCCTTGAGCGAGTAGCGAGTAGTGGAGATACCGCCGGCGCTAGTGCTAGCGCGCGCGGTAGCGACAAGAGGCGAAGCGGCGAGCAGCGAGCTTGCGAGTAGCTGGGAGTGCGAGTACCTACTCGGGAGATAACGCCCGACGCTAGTGATAGCGCTCGCGCTAGCGAGTATTGGAGGAAGCGGCGCGTGGAGAGCGTGCGAGAAGCTTGGAGTGCGAGCAGCGAGCTTGCGAGTAGCAGAGCTAACGCCCGGCGCTAGCGATACTGCCGGCGGTAGCGAGGAGCGAGCTTCGATAGCGAGGAGCGAGCTTCGATAGCGAGGAGCGAGTATCGGAGCGAGTATCACCAGCACGATGTGCTCCGGAGGAGAAGCGGACCTTGTCCGTGACCAAGTTCTTTCCTACTATTGGCTGTTGTGAATCAAGTTGGAAGCAACTTGTATTCAGCCGTGTTTGTTTGTAACTAGCTGGCAGAGTTATTAATTGTGAATACTTGTGTTCATCGTTTGGTGTACTTATTCTCCTGTTGGTTGACGTGTTCTTCCGACTTCAAAATATTTCACATGGTATCAGAGGGATAGTGGGAACAAGGACGAAGCAACCAAGATGGACGGCGGAGGAGGGTATGCTAGGGGACTTGGCATTGAGCTGCTTACTCAAACCAACTACAAGAAGTGGATGTCTTGTATGGAGAGCTACCTTCTTGGAGAGGATCTCTGGGAGGTTGTTGGTGGTGGGGAGCAAGAGGAAGTTGTAGCTGCCGGAGATAATGGTCCAGCTGTGAGAGCTTGGAGGAAGACCAACGCCAAGGCGGAGTTCACCTTGAAGAGAGCCATCTCACCTGACTTGTTCGACCACATCATTGGTTGCAAGTCAGCGTCTGCGATCTGGATAGCCCTCGATGGGTTATTCAACAAGAAGAATGTGGCGCGGCTACAATTCCTGGAGAATGAGTTGGCGAAGTCGACTCAAGGCGAGATGGCGATATCCACCTTCTTCCTAAAGGTGAAGAACCTATGTGGGGAGATCTCGGCCTTGGATCCTGAAGAGCCAATCTCAGAGGCGAAGTTGAAGCGGCACATACTCCGAGGCTTGAGGAGGGAGTATGTCCCCTTCGTTACTTCCATGCAAGGTTGGGCTACTCAGCCCTCCCTTCTGGAGCTAGAGAACCTGATATCGTCACAGGAGAGCTTGGCGAAGCAGATGGAGGGAGTATCCATCTCAGGAGGAGATGGCGAGGCCTTGTTCTCAGGAAAGAGGAGATCCTGGGACAAGAGAAAGAAGAACTCCGGAGATGAACCGTCAACGTCATCTCAGGGAGATGGGAGGAAGTTCCTCCCTGCGCGCGACGAGAAGGGGAGATCCCTTTGCTTTGCCTGTAAGAAGTATGGGCACATGGCAAAGGACTGCCGGTCCAATCTAAAGGCCGGTCATGCTGCTAACAAGGAGGGAGATCACCAGAGAGGTGGAGGAAGAGGTGGAGGTCACCAGGGCGGTGAGAGGGGGGACAATTGTTTCCTGGCAGAGATGACGGCAACGTCAGTCGATGTCTTAGCCTCCATCAACCTCGAGAACGACTGGATAGTGGATTCCGGTTGCGGGCATCATCTCACTGGAGATATGTCCAAGTTCGACTCCTTGGAAGCGTATGAAGGAACGGATGCTATCATCACTGCGGATGATACGATACATCCCATGGAGCGAGAAGGGAAGGTGTCCCTTGGGAGTAGAGAGAAGCCAGTGACACTGAAGACTGTATATCACGTGCCTGGCATGAAGAAGAACCTCTTCTCGGTAGCTAACTCCGTGGATGCTGGATACCACGTGTTGTTTGGACCGAAGGAGGTAAAGTTCCTGAAGAACCTATCGTCTGTCGATGCTGGCGTCACGCTCACCGGGAGAAGGGTGAAGGATTTGTATGTTCTGTATGCAAATGCCTACGTGGACAAGCTGAAGACAAACGACAGCGCTGTGATCTGGCATGAGAGGCTGGGTCATGTGGGGATGGACAAGCTGAAGATGATGGCGGCAAAGGGCCTAGTGAGTGGCCCTCTTGAGTGCGTACATGCTGACGTGATGGGGTCGTGCGCCACCCTTACTTATGGAGGCAATAAGTATGCGCTGGTTCTGGTGGATGACTACACCCGCTATACGTGGGTGTACTTTCTGAGAGAGAAATCAGAAGTATTCAACAAGTTCCTCGAGTGGAAGGAGCTTGTGGAGGGGAGGCTGGACCGCAGAGTGAAGAAGCTGAGAAGCGACAATGGAGGGGAGTTTACCTCCAATGAGTTTGCTTCTTTCTGCAGGAGGTTCGGCATTCGGCGGGAGTTCTCCTGCGCTCACACCCCGCAGCAGAATGGGGTGGCAGAGAGGAAGATCCGCCATCTGGTGGAGACTACCAGGAGTTGGCTACATGCCAAGAGCATTCCCAAGGCCTTATGGGCGGAGGGAATGGCGTGCGCTACTCATGTGATCAACAGACTACCTCTGAGTCCTAACAGGATGGTGTCTCTACACCAGCTCATGTTCGGGGAGAAGCCCAATGTGGGTCACATGAAGGTGTTCGGTTCTACCTGCTTCGTACACGTCCCAGACGCTCAGAGAACCAAGTTGGAGCCGAAAGCGAGGAAGTGTATCTTCATCGGCTATGATGAGCGGAAGAAGGGGTGGAAGTGCATGGATCCGCAGACCCACAAGTTCGTCGTCTCGCGCAACATTGTGTTTGACGAACTTGTATCATACCAGGGAGTCTCTTCAGTGGAGCTGTCGGAGAGTGGAGAATCGAGCAGGGAAGAGGAGTGGGTCATTGAGGACCCTACTGTGGAGTTGGAGTTATCTCCAAGTGCTCCATCGCCTTCTGGCTCAGGAGGAGCTTCTGGCTCAGGGGGAGCTACGAACTCAAGAAGCGGGGAGAGCACCGCTTCAGGAGGAGTTCATAGAGGAGCTCAGAGAGGAGCTCAAGCAGAGGAGTCTACCGGAGTGGTAGATAGTGGCCAAGCCTTGAGGAGGTCGAAGAGGACCATTGTCCCGCCTGCTCGCTATAAGGAGGGGAACTTCGTGAGTTTGGGTTCCTGCTTCTTCGCAGGACCACTCGATGAAAGGGAACCTGCCTTCTTTGAGGATGCAGCTGGCATCAAGGAGTGGGACGCGGCCATGATCGAGGAGATGGAGGCCCTTGAGAAGAATGAGGCATGGGACCTTATTCCCATGGTGGAGGGCATCAAACCTGTCACCTGTAAATGGGTGTACAAGGTTAAGAAGAGAGCTGATGGAGAAATGGAGCGGTACAAGGCGAGGCTTGTCGCTCGGGGCTTCTCACAAACCTACGGAGAGGACTACGAAGAGACATTTAGTCCTGTCGCAAAGATGACGTCGGTGAGGACGATCATCGCTCTGGCGGCGTGCCGAGGTTGGAAGCTGTGGCAGCTTGATGTGAAGAATGCGTTCCTATATGGAGAGATAGACAAAGACATATTCATGGTGCAACCACATGGATACGTGTCCAAGTATCTTCCACATCATGTTTGCAAGCTGAAGAAGGCCCTCTACAGGCTGAAACAGGCGTCGAGAGCCTGGTATGGGAAGATTGCGGAGTACTTGCAGTTTTGTGGCTACGATGCCTCAGACTCAGACTCCAGCATGTTCGTGAAGAAGAGTGGAGGTCTTCATGTGTTGGTGCTGCTATACGTCGACGACATGATCGTGACAGGGAACAACCCTGAGGAGGTCGCGTCGCTGAGACAGTAGCTTTCCATACGATTCGAGATCAAGGATCTTGGTGAACTGCACCATTTCCTTGGCCTCCAAGTTGAGAAGAGAAGAGGCGGGTTGTATGTTTCCCAGAGGGCTTATGCCGAGAGGATCGTCGAAAGATTCGGCATGAAGGAGGGGAAGAGCAGCTTCGGTCCTCTGGAGGCTGGGTTGAAGCTTCGGAAGGAAGAAGGGAGGATTCTTCCTGATCCGAAGATCTTTCGGGCACTGATGGGAAGTCTTATCTACTTGACTATCACGAGGCTGGACATCGCCTTTGCTGTCGTCCGAGTTAGTCGGTATATGCAGGAGCCGCGAAAGCCTCATCTGGAGGCAGCCAAAGGGATACTGAAGTACGTGAAGGGCACCATTGAGATGGGGTTGTCCTATGAAGAGAAGTCTGACTTCAAGCTGCACGGGTACACGGATGCAGATTATGGAGGTGACACTGATGATCGCAAGTCGACGTCAGGCTACGTGTTCTTGTGTGGAGCAGCTGCTATCTCGTGGTGTAGCAAGAAGCAGGACTCTATTTCCCTTTCTACCACGGAGGCCGAGTATAAGGCGTCGTCCTTAGCAGCTCAGGAGTGTGTCTGATTAAGGAGACTAGTGGAGGATGTGGACGAGGAGGTCAGCGGACCTACTGTGCTACGCGGGGACAATGAGAGTGCATTGAAATTGGTAACCAATCCAGTTTGTCATGCAAGAACCAAGCACATTGAGATCGAGCATCACTTCATCAGAGAGAAGGTGCTGGGTGGCTTGATCGATGTGGAGCATGTGCAGAGTGAAGACAACCTTGCGGATATATTCACGAATCCCCTATCTACGGGGCCGTTCCGGAGGCTTCGCTCGTTGCTTGGAGTTGTTCCCAGAGCTCACTTCAAGGGGGAGTGTTAGAATTGAAGTGAGCTAGCGCCGGCGCTAGCGCTAGCGCCAGCGCTAGCTCCTACTCGCCACCCCCCCCCCCCCTGTTTTGCCTATAAATAGAGGGGTACCCCCCCCCCCCCCCCCCTCTAAAGAGTATCGATTCTGGATCTGGCGAGTATCATCAACTTTGAGCGAGTTAGAGATACCAGAGCGCCACCAGGCGAGCATCGAACTTGGAGTAAGTTCGGCAGGCGAGCATCGGACTTGGAGTAAGTTCGGCCAGCTCCCTTGAGCGAGTAGCGAGTAGTGGAGATACCGCCGGCGCTAGTGCTAGCGCGCGCGGTAGCGACAAGAGGCGAAGCGGCGAGCGGCGAGCAGCGAGCTCGCGAGTAGCTGGGAGTGCGAGTACCTACTCGGGAGATAGCGCCCGGCGCTAGTGATAGCGCTCGCGCTAGCGAGTATTGGAGGAAGCGGCGCGTGGCGAGCGTGCGAGAAGCTTGGAGTGCGAGCAGCGAGCTTGCGAGTAGCAGAGCTAACGCCCGGCGCTAGCGATACCGCCGACGGTAGCGAGGAGCGAGCTTCGATAGCGAGGAGCGAGTTTCGGAGCGAGTATCACCAGTGCGGTGTGCTCCGGAGGAGAAGCGGGCCTTGTCCGTGACCAAGTTCTTTCCTACTATTGGTTGTTGTGAATCAAGTTGGATGCAACTTGTATTCAGCCGTGTTTGTTTGTAACTAGCTGCCAGAGTTATTAATTGTGAATACTTGTGTTCATCGTTTGGTGTCCTTATTCTCCTGTTGGTTGACGCGTTCTTCCGACTTCAAAATATTTCACAAAACCTACTATACATCTTCGATGGAAAATGCATCTCAGATATAGACCATACTATTCATGAATTACCTAAATGATGGAGTAAGTGAACACAAGAGAGTCATCGCTTGATCCTCATCATCAATTTTCACATTGATGTTTTTCAAACCCATCACTATTATTTAACTAGCCTAAGTGGGTTGTAATGGGCGTACCTTCCTTCATCTTTAAGATGTAAAGTCGTTGATTTAAGTATAATATATTCCTGAGGGACTTCTTCGAATATGACATCTCTAGCTTCTTTCATAATTTTGGCGCGGTTTCTTCTTCGACAACTTCACGAAGAACCTCATCGACGAGAGATAATTGAATAGTACTATGAGTCTTCTTCTCCAATTCTTCCTTCAAATCTACCGCCATCTCATTTATAATTTATCTGGCTCAAACACAACCTTATAGGCGCCTTATTGCTTTAATAGATCGATCATCTTGATCCTCCACGGACTGATCGAAAATATCTCTCTCATCAAATTTCTCCACCTTAAAATTTATTGAAGTCATCTTTATATCCAAGATCAGAATCTCGACGTACACTTATACCAAATATTAGAGTGGGGAAGAGAGAAGAGCGGGTGAGAACGAATAGAATAAGTGCACAAGACCACAAGAGAGAAGAGAAATCAAGATTTTATTCCAAATTTGATGCTTACAATTGAATCATGCATCCATTTACATATAAAGGGCTTCCCACATAATATTTTAATATACACATGTATCACTCCTCAATTATTTTAATACGCATGCATATCACACACATAATATTTTAATACTCATACAAATCACACGCCTAATATTTTATATGCATGCATATCACACTCATTATTTTAATGTGCATGCATATCATGCACCTAATTATTTAATACACATCATCCATCATTAATGTATAATTAGGATAATGCGTATTAATATAATCAGGTTTAACAAACTAAACTTTTTCTTCATCGAGCACCGGGTTTCATGCGGGCGGAGCCCGCCTAGATGCGGGCGGAGCCCGCCTAGATGCGGGCTAAGACCGCCTAATACGGGCTAAGACCGTCTAGATGTGGACGAATCCCGCCTGAGAGCATCGAGCACGGGTGAATCCCGTGCATGAGCGCGTGCATTTGTATTCATTTTTTCAATTATTTTTATCTTATATCTGTGATGTCATTATGCAAAGAGTAGCATGTTAATACTTCTTTTAATAATATTTCAATTATCCAATAATATATTTGCACTTCCAAGTTCAGTGGATGTCGAAGGCATCAAACTTTGACCGATGGTGAAAAAACCAAGAAGAGATAAAGCATATTTGAATTTGGGCGCTGATAACCGCACTGCAGTTTTGGCTATCCGCACTCTATTTATATAAGTTATTATGCATCTTTTGAAAATACGCTTTGTACTTGCCTAAGTTATTATGCATCTTTTGAAAGTTGTAGATCTCGTGGAGATCTATACCTTTGTGTTGAACATTTTTCCTAAAAATGCACGCACAAGACGTATTGCCGCCCTGATTGAAATATGGGCGTAACTATAGCGAATTTTTGGAAATATGTCTTGTACATGCATTTTTAGGAAAAGTGTTCAACAAGAAAGATGTAGATCTCGACGAGATCTACAACTTTCGTGTTGAACACTTTTCCTAAAAATGCATATACAAGACGTATTTCTAAAAGGCGCGTAATAACTCATACAAATAGAATGCGGATAGCCAAAACTGCGGTGCGGATATCAGCGCCCTTGAATTTTAATGCCAATTAAGGGTCTGTGCGGCGTGATGTTTTTGCTCCGGTGAGTTTGTACAGTAACGCCACCGTCATAAAATGTGTTCGAATAAGAATGGTTATGAACGCCACAGAAAAAAAGGACTAATTTTGAACATAAAAGTGAATCTTTCAAGGCCGGTCCCCTTTATCTAGGCGTGATCACTAACTTCCAAATACAAGCCGGGAGAGAAAAGGGAAAATCTAAAACCCCTAGAGAGTAGGAGAAAACTAGTTAAGAAAATGGAGGACGAGAGAATTAGTTAAAGAGAAAAGCTCGCCTTGCAGCATTTCTCTAGCCTTCCATTTTCTTAACTAATTCTCACTCCCTTTCTGAAGGTTTTAGATTTTTCATTTTCTTAACTACTTCTCTGAACTTTTCTCTCTAAGTATGTCTGCAGAATATACCTTTGTGTCTAGAAAGTTCAATCATTTTCTCCTCCTCAATTGTATCTAAAAACGAATGACGAACATCGATCCGTCTTGTTCGTCCATAGAAGGTCTGATTCTTAGCAAGACAAATGACGCTCGAACTATTACAGTTGATCGTCGAGATCTTTTGACTCAAACCCAAATCTTAAAGTATCCCCTCTGAGTCTTATAGCCTCCTTGACAGCCTCCACTGTAGTCATATACTCGGTTTCAGTTGTCGACAAGGAAATGACCGACTGGAGAGTATGTCTCCATGAAATTACACCCTCTCCAACTGTAAACACATAACATGTTGTTCATCGTCCTTTGTCCAGATCACCTGAATAGTTAGCATCAACATAACCACCTAAGATGCTTACTTCACATTATCTTCATCGTATATCAAACTAGTACTATCAGTCTCCTTCAATCTTGCTAGTGTTCTTTTCCAGGGTTTGTCAAATAACGACTCACACTCCAACTAGTTGAGTCCGGCCGAGTACATAAAATAGCGTACATGAGACATCCAATTACACTCGCATATGACACGTATTACATAGACTTCTTTTCAGAGCCTGATGCAAGTGATAACAAAGCTGAAAATCCGAAATGCACTGCCAATAGAGTAGACGTTGGCTTTGTCATCTCCATGCCAAAACGAGCAAAAACTTTCTTGATGTATTGCTTTAATTCTGAGAGAGGCGCACTTCTCTCCGCCTTCTATCTTTGATGATCTCCATATTTTGAATTCTCTTTGACGAACATCGATCTATCAACTCCATGTTGAAAATTCTCTCTAAAACCCAAAAATTTATAGGTATGATTATTTTTCTTTTCCATTAAGCATTTTTAAAATTCCTACAATATTATAACCGGTGGCGGATCCAGAAAATTATAAATGGGGGTGCACAAAAATATCTAAACACAAATGCTAGCGGGGGTGAGTAGGAGGGTCGTGGGTCACATGTTCGAAATTAATTTTGGGTGTGCACATAGCTAAACTTGGTCTGCGAATAGCCAAATTTGGACTGCGATTAGCCAACTTTGGTCTGCGAATAACCAATATTTGTCCCAAAACAAACTAGTTATGTGACGTGAGAACGCTTCCATCTTATTGGAGTTGTTTCTCCCTCATCTGGCCACCGTTTTTGACATATAAGTAGTCAAAATTCATTGCCTCGACGAGAGGAATCCAAATCCACTAACAATTTCAAAAACTAATGGGGGTGTCAGTGTCCCTCGGGCCCCCCTCTGGATCCGCCCCTGATTATAGCATGATTTAAATTCTTATGATCATCATATTTCTCTCAATAAGTTTTCCATGAGTTATATACGGCTCTGTTTGGCGGAGCTTTTTTTGCTCCGGTGAGTTTGAACAAAAACGCTGTCGTTCTAAACACAACGGCTATGCCCGCTACCAAGAAAAGAAAAGTAGTTTTGAATATATGACCGCTACCGCTGTGCCAAACAGACCCTAAAAATTTCCATTTGTTTTGGTGCAAAAGAAAATTGTTAGGAGTATTAATTATTATGTTTTTATTTTGCTAAATGCTTTGAATTCAATATTCCAAAAGTTATGTTATTCCTAGAAATATATCATACATTAATTATTAGTTTTTTTTTTACAAGAAAATTAAATTTTGATTTTCTTCTTTGCCGAATATTTATTTTCCTTTAGTAAAGCTTCCGCATTATTAGAAAAAATTAATGCTTACTTTCTAATGAATTATTTTTTTAGTAGAATTGTTAGTTAGGAATTTTCTTAGGGTCTAGAGGGACTTCATTTAATAATATGTTTCGGTTTATATTTGCTTGTTAAGGGTCTGTTTGGGGCGGTGGTAGCGGTGGAAAAAACTCTATTCTTCACCGTTCTTTTTAAGATGTTTGGAAGACGTGTTTTTTCGAAAGAGTTTTTTCAAGAAAGGTATTTTGGGGTTTTTTAAGGAGACGGTCCAACGTTACTTTTTAAAAACCGCTTTCTCTGCTTTGGGCTTTTCCTCTTTTATTTGAGGGTAGTTTATGAGCGTCGCGCCCCGATCATTTGTGATCTGTCTTTCTTCCTTCTCGCCGTTGCAAATGTTTTCTTCTCTCATTCGTGATTCTTCGTCATTCGCTATCTTAATTTACTTCAAGCCGCTGATCTTTTGTAACCTGCATATTTAGGATTTATATAATATTTACTTATATATGCGATAAATGATCAGAGAACCGAGAACCGGATCAGGACCGAATCGAACGGCTCGGGTCGGTACTCAGATGTCCCAGTTCGGTTTCGGATCCAAAAAATTTAGAACCAACAACTCGGTTCAGTTCTCGATTCTTATATTCGGGTACCAAGAATTAACCGGCCAGAGAACCGAGTTATTGAAACTAGAGCCCCGTTTGGCAAGGCGGATGGTCGCGGTCGCGTGGATGGCACCGCTCGATAATGACCACGTGTCGTTTGGCGGTGTCGCGGCTGGGCGGCGGGGATCCGCCCGCCCATTAAAACCTCAGAAATCTCGCGGATTTCATCCACACGGAGGCGAACGCGAACATGAAATCCGCGGGAAATCCATCGTGTCAAACCGGGCCTAACCGGGCCTAAGTATATTAGAAATATATGAGTCATTCAATCCTTATTTCATTTAATATGTGTCTTCCGATCTAGTTTAGGTTAAGTTAAACCTAAAAGCCTCACCCTTCCTACAGATTCATAACCTTTTCAATATGATCATGATAGTGTTGTATTCAAAAATTAGTTCCCACTATTGTATGAGTCTTTTTGCTCTTCTAAGGGTATGTTAGAGCAAATTGAAGAAGATTATGTGTGAATTTTTCCGCTCTTCTAAACATAGAATTGTTTGATCGTATTATTTTCTATATAAATGGTATTTGTGTTTACTATTTACTTAAATGAATACAATAGTTAGAAATGTTTACTAATGCATAAGTTTATATACAAAAATATTATGACGAGTGAGTAGAACTGAGAACAGAATCGCAATCAAACTGGAGTTTTCGGTTTGGATCTGGTCTATACCTTGGGTAAATGGGTCGGTTCCGATTCCAAAAAGTCGAAACTGAACCTATACGGATCAGTTCTTAGTTTTGGATGGAACCGATCCGAACTGATTCAAGTTGCACCCCTAATAATTATTGTATATTAATATAGTTTGCCTCTTGGTAGATATGTCAATATCTTTCAATATTATCATTATTGGATTTTTAAATAATAGAGGACTTATTTAATTAATTACTTTAAATATGTATGTAATAATTCATAAGATATAAGTGTAGAGTTCTGTGATACTGATAGTAATAGGTCTACTGCTAAAATGTTTAAGTCTTCCACTAACATTACAAATTGTCATTAAGTATAATTTATTGACTTGGTCTTCTGCTAATTAACTGTGAACATAATCAATTAGTAGTGCAAGTTATTCGCTTAGCACCAATGTTGGTGTGTGGCATCGAGGTGATCAACAGAGGGGTCGGAGACGGTTGTACTGAAAGTTATGGGATTCGTCTAGTCTTCACCTAGAGGGGGGTGAATAGGTATTGTTGCCTATTTATAAACTTAATGCGGAATAAAGAGAGTTTATACAACAATCATACAATCATAGAAAATTCACAGCACAGACAAAGATAACTATAGTGGTTCCCCGAGTTCGGTGCGTCCACTTTCCCCCTCCGCCTATCTAGCAATGAGCTAGCATCGGCAAACTCCAACCAAAACTCAGATCCTCGGATCCTACAACTCAGAGACCAAGTCTCCTACCTCAGAGATACTAACTGACCTCCTACATCAGGTCACAAGGTGTAGAAAAACGAGGGGTGCCGAGAAGAGAGATTCGAATGAAAAAAAACAAAGAGAAAATCACAGAGAACACACAAATTTAAGAGGTTCACCAAAAACCGGAATATGTCCCCTATCCCGCCTCTGCTTCACCTTCTTGTATTCACCAATAGAGATTACAAAACACACAAGGTTACAAGGATCAAAATCGATCCTACCTCGCACCCCTCTCTTTGGACAAGAAACGGAGGAACCACCACCGGAAACGCCTCTCCACGAATCTCCTCGTAGACGCCTCCAAAACAGCTCAGCCGGAAACCGCTGAGAAGAACCCTTTAACCCTAGATTCGGGTTACACGCCTTTAAATAGGCCACGGAACCGAAACAAGAGAGCTAACCCCGGACCCCCGCATTCGCTGGTACTTCAATCATCGGAGAGAGTCACACTCCGACGTCTTTAAGCTCACGTGGGATAACCCGGTGTGAGAAACAAGAGAGCCGGAAGTGTTCCCCAACTCCAACACAAGGAACCTACCTCAGAAGTTCTGGCTGGCTTCCTACCTCAGGTCACACAAGACCCTACAACTCAGAAGCTCTGGCTAGCTTCCTACCTCAGGTCTCACAAGACCCTACAACTCAGATTCAACAAATGAATCCTACAGGTCAGATCTCAAAGAGATCATATATACAAGTTTTGGTTCAAAACCTTTTTATAGACTCATAATAATATATCTTGATAAACCTGGAGTCTTCTTGAAGCTTGATGTGGGTTGACTTCAACTTTGATCTTCTTGCAGAGGACTTTGAAAGAATATATTTTCGTGAAGAATGTTTCATCTACACTTTCGGAGATTCTTCCTCTTCTTGCCGATAGATGATTTGGCTTTTAGTAGATCTGCAAGATGAATCGAACTCTTACTTTTGGAGAAGAAAAAGTTTGCTTCAAGGAATATTTTCTCCTTTTGAGCTTCCTGATGAATATCCCTCTTTGAGAGGATGATAGCGGAGAGCTCTTTCTTTTCGATATAATGATTATTAGGGTTAGCTGTTTTCCGTCGCATCCCTTTTATAGGGTCATTTTATAATGGTAGAATCCTCAGACTGTCTATATGTCAGAGATCTTGTCTTTAAGGACAAATCTGATTGACCCAATCTGCGGCGGCATTAAATTAGATAATGCCACAATTGCATTTTAATTTGAATTCTTGCCTTTCCCGCAATTCGACTAGAAGTCTGGTCGAATCGTCTTGATGTCTAGTTGAATGTATATTTGATGTCTTCACAACAATATTGGCATTGTCTATACGATATTCTTCTCGATGATATTGGCATTGTCTAGACGATATTCTTCTCGACGATATTGGCATTATCTATACAATATTCTTCTCGACGATACTTGTAGTCTACAAGATGATATTTGACTATCACTGTCTTCTAGTCGAATGATAAGCTTACCAAGTCAAATTATGTCACTGACTTCTAGCCAAATGTTAAGCTTATCAAGTCAAATTCTGAAATGTCGTGTAGGCTCCTCAACAACAATTGATATAACCTTGACGATAAAAGACTTAGCCTTGACGATAATGGAATTAGATTATTCTCAGCTCAATATATTTCTGAAATATTGTGTAGGTTCCTTGACAATATTTCACTTATCCTCGACGATAAATGACATCACCTCGACGATAAAGAACTTAGCCAAATTCTTCCTTCAATGAGGTGTCTTCCAAACATCTTGTTGATTATCTTCATAACGATATGAGTATAACTGATCCTTGTCAAGACGATATCGTCTTGAATAGTGTATTACCAAGATGATATTTAGAGCTTGGGTTGCTTCTTCTAATCAAGACGATATGAGACTTCTGCTAAGAGTCTACAGGACGATATCGTCTTGAAGCTTAAGGTTTTCAAGCCGATATCGATACCTCTTCAAGACGATATTTGGACTCTCCAAGACGATATGACTTAGTCATTTTCTAATCATCCTGAAATCAGTTCCTTTGCTCTTTGCAACTTGCTAGACCTTTCTTCCTGATGTTTATAAGTGAGTGACAAGTTTAATATAGTCTAGATCTTAGGTCGACATGGTGTTTTGTACAATGATGAATTACATTGGTCAAACTATGTCTGATGACACTAAGTCTGGCTCTATGTTAGGCTTCCACCATCTAATACCTGAAAACAACATTCTAAATACATGTATCAAATACAAAGTGTGTTTATCCTTGACTTGAGGACTTCTTCAAATCAAGAACATTGAGGGCAAGATTCTCAACATGTACCTCCACTCTTTGTTTCAGTGTCGCATGTCGTCGATGGTGTGCGATAAGATCTCTCGGCTGGTGTCGCATGCCGCCGATGGTGTGCGATAAGATCTCTCGGCTGGTGCCGCTTTCCTGAATGGGGGGAGGGGGTTATACAGTATATTGGTCTCTTTGATGAGTATTGTAGAGAGCGAGAGATTAGACATGAAAAAACTCTGCCTAAGATGTCACAGTTGAACGACATAGCTGAAATAATGAATAAGACTTTGGTGGAGATAGTGAGATATATGTTATCTGAGTCAAAGATGTTGACATGTTTTGGGAGAGACTCTGTATACAACATCACATGTCATCTGTAATATCCCCCAAACAACTAGACCCCTAGAGTGGTTTTGTCATGACTAGGTCATGACAAACCCCTAGGAAGCTTGAAGAGACCACTTGGCCTTAGACTTGAAGGGGAAGAACACATTGGTATGCAAATAACAATTCTTAGTTACCAAGCCTAGGGTTGGACTTTAAGGCCTCACCTTGACCCCTTGACCCTACCATAGCATGCCTAACCTTCCAAGGGGTCCCTTAGAGCACTAAGGACTCATTGGGGTCAACAAAAGTGGTCAAGTTGACCAAAGTCAACCTTAACCTTAAAATGGTCAAAGTAGTCTAATTATGGTCAATTGGCCTCCACCATGCCAAATTGACCTTGCCCCTACCCTTATAAAGATATTAGGGACCCGATGGACCAAAAAACCTCATCATGGAGCCACCAAGTTGACCAATTTAACCTAAGTCAACTATAGCCCTGTTTTGGTCAAAGTGGCCTATTAAGGGTCAATTGGCCCTCACTTTGACAAATTAACCCTACCTAGACCTTCCTAACCCTTAGGGGAGGCCAATGGGTCACTAGCCACCCATTGGGGCCAACCCAAATGGTCAAATTGACCAAAGTCAACTCCACCCTAAATTTGGGTCAAAATAACCTATTTTGACCTAATCAAGCCCAATTCACTTGAGCTAGACCCAATTGAGGTGGTCCACTAGCTAATGGGGCTTGGAGTTACTGAATTGACCATTCAATTTCAAGAAATTCGGCCAGGAGAGAGAAACTCCATTTCCCCAAAAATAGAGGAGAGAGAAAGAGAGGGGTTAATGGCATTCATGGCCAAGGGAGGCCAATTGATCTCCGAATTGATGGGGATTCATCTCCACTGACTGTTACAAGAAAGTTAGGAGTTTTTCCAGGCCATATGGTGGCTGAATTGATGAGATTTCAATTTTTCCAAAGAAGTCCTAATGGCCAATAATGGTCATGGCCAAAAATCCCCCCTCAAATCCCCCCTATACAACCCCAACCTCATTTCGGATCCATTCATCAGCTTCAAAACGTCCTTGGCAATTGAAATGATATATTGGATCGAAGGTTTTGGTGGAGAATGGAGAAATCGGGCAAGCTCGTCGGAGAGGGGAAAAGTCATGGCCGACCACCGCCGCCATCATCGTCGGGCTCCAATCAAGGTCCTCCCCTCCTCCTCCTCTCTCTCTCTCTCTTTGGATATATCTTAGATCAAAATAGGTGAGAAATCGGGCTCAATTGAGCCCGGTCCAAGTGAGCAAAATCTGAAATTTCCATGAAAAAGGTCTCGGTCGGGTTCGCCGGAAACCTCCCCTCCAGCGACCGTGCCGCCGCCCGGCGTTAGCCACCACCTCAACGGAGGTGGTGGTGGTGGTGGTGGTGGCCGGCCAAGAGTTTGTCACTCTTCCTTATTTGTGAAATATTTATAGTGAAACATCCCTGGAAATTTATGAGATTCTGGAATTGATGTTTTTATGCCATTATAGTGCTATTGTAGTTTTCCCATAATTTTTAGAAGTTATAAATAAGTACTTGATGTGTAAGGTCCTATTTTCACATTCATTATATTAAATGGAAATTTGGGTTAAAGAATCCCTGGAAAATTATGAAATTCTGGAATTGATGTTTTTATGCCATTATAGTGCCACTGTAATTTTCTCATAATTTTTGGAAGTCTTAAACCTGTACTTGATGTACAAAGTCCTATTAGTACACCTTTATGTTAAATGAAAAATTATGATCATAAATCTTCTGAAAAATTATGAAATTTTAGAATCCATGTTGCTATGTCATTTGCCACCTCTGGAAATTTATTTAGCAAGATTGAAACTACTGACATGATACTTCCTTTACATTCTAGAAGATAATACCTGATTAATGAATTTTAAACAGAGGTCAAACCAATATGAAATGAATCAAATTCTGGTCAACCCTTAATTTATCCATTATGGACCTCTGGTAAAAATTAGAATTCTTATAGACCTGATACGGTTAAGATTGCATCATAGGAATCAAACCTAGTCCAATCTCATTTTGGTCTGCGAATAGTACAATCTTAACGTGATGATTTGTCCGGCAAGATCACTTAGGAAATCAGTGGAATTTGAATTATAACAGTATACAATGTGTACACCACTTAGAGGATGAGAAATCTTCAATGTTGAGCATCGTTCAAGAGAACGTTTGCTTAGGTATAGGGTGAAGGATAAGTCATAAAACATATAGGCCATAAAGAGAAATAAGTAGAGTGGGTCTTTAGAAAGGGGTAGCCATCAATAAAAGTAATTGTCTTGAAAAGGGGGATTTGGGCTTCAGCCCATCGCATTCCCTAGTACCGTTGTGAGCCCTTCACCGGGTAAATCTCAGGAAGTCCAGGATTCACCATAAACTTTGAAGTATACAATAATTAGACAAGGTTAGTCTAACTAAATGAATAAGAGATATGGTAAACTTCATCCTGAGTTAAGGGATGGGAAGTTGTATATCAGGACGGGATGGTGCTGCGAGCTGGAGGCTCGGGAAGTTGTATATCAGGACGGGATGGTCCTGCGAGCTGGAGGCTCGGGAGGTTGTATATCAGGACAGGTTGGTCCTGCGAGCTGAAGGCTCGGGTGGTGATAACCTGCATGTGCATAAGAACAAATTAGTGGCGGGTCTTCGGTACTGGGCCGGTCGTCACACCGATGACAGTATGTTGACTTAAGTGGGTGTGAGGGTTTGAGGGGCCAGTAGGTTGTTTATACTGCGGTCTGGAGGACGATCCCCGAAAATGCACACCAGACCTCAAAGACTGGTGGATACCAGCAAAGAGTACGCAAGACTCTAGAGTGCACCTAGGACGTGTACAGAGACGTACGAAGGGTCTAGGCCTGGTAGTGTGTATACCCGCCTAGGAAGTGGAGTTGCCCGATCCACTGCTGTCGTAGACACAACGGTTGTACCAGAGAGTGAAGCTAGCTCCAAAAATTGGGAACTAAAGGTCTGTGGTCACAGAGTCGTGTGGATGAGTTGCACTTGCATGAATCATATCATAGCATGCATATCATATCATACATAAACCTTAGAACATAATTTACAGACCCTTATCATATAAATTAGTATGGGCTCTTTTATATGATAAGTTATAATTCCGGAAATCTTAACTTGTAAGTTTGTATGAGCATTCATATAAGTTAAGATACTCATGTGATGGTAGTTTACTTTACTTGTTTACTTTATTTGTGTTGTACTACCTTACTGCTTTACTTACTGCCTTACTTCCTGCTCATATATACTGCTAGTTAGGTATTTTACGTGTTTTACTTTATATACCTGCTAGCATAGAATTCATGTCACCTGCTTGTTTCTATTACCCCTTGTTGTCCTCCGCTTCCTTCTTCCCGCACGGTGCCTAGGAGTCGCGAGGGGAGGCGGGGACAAAATTGGCTTAGTCTTTATGACTAACGATCGGTTGTGACCGTAGGAGTTCGAGGAGCTGGAGCAGTCGCACGACCAGCAGGACGAGATGGCAAGACTTGAGGAGCGGATATCGCGCATTACTTCTACCATGATACAGGTGGCAGATGATGAGAGTATTTAGCTTCCGCATAGATATGTAGAGAGAGAGAGAGAGTTTATTTTGTTGTCTTTTCATTCGGACATGTACCGGGCATAAGCCCTTACTCTTTCATTTATTGTACTCATTGATGGACTTGTATACTGTTTGACTTATATATATGTGTGTGTGATTGTGGACTTGGTTTATTTTACTTAGTTTTTCTTCTTATCTCTTGTTGGTCTGGTTGATCGTTTTTGCTGGCAGGATCGGCGTCTTGCGGAGGTGGCTAACTCGTGCGTTAGCATCACCGTAAGGTGGCGGTTCTGGGCATAAGATCTGGGAACTCTCCTGGTGCGGGAGAGGGATCTTACAACCAATAGGAGTCTATATGTTGAGTATGCCTGGTAGTTAAGGGGCAAGCTTGTACTTAGGATTGACGATAAATCGCCTTTCCCCTGGAGGGTCATAAACCACCTAGGGTTAATTCAAGTGAAATGGTGAGAGGGGTATGCTTATGGGTAGTTATCAATAATAGTAAGTGTCTTGGAAAGGGAGTTTTGGGGTGTCATCCCATCCTAGCTCCTAGTACCGCTGCGAGCCCTTCACAGGGTAGACCTCGGGAAGTCCAAGATTAACCCAAATCTGTAGGAATAAACCATTGCACAAGATTAACTTAATAATACACTCACCACACCCCGTTGTTACGGGTATATTGGTTGGCTTGGTCTTATGAGCGGTAGGCTCGGTGGTTGTAGGTGCGGACGGGTTGGTCTGGCAAGCCGGTGGCTCGGAAGGTTATAGTAACGGGCGGGTTAGCCCGGGGAGCTTAGGGCTCGGAGTTAGATGGTATTCATAATTGCATATGCATAAAGGTGGTGGGTCTTCGGTATTGACGGTCGTTCACACTGACGTCGATACGCTGACTCGGCAAGTGTGGCTTTGCACTTAGCCAAGAAAGTCTGGTGGTCCAGCCAATAAGAGTACGCAGGCGCTCCGCGGTTTTGCGTTGAGGCGTACGATAGGTCTAGGTTAGGTAGTGTGAATACCAACCTAGAGGTGGGCGAGGCCCAACCCACCGCATCCGTTTGCCACTATGGGGGTATCCTGGGAGTTTTGTTATCTCCAAAAAGGGGGAACTAAAGGTCTATGCGCATAGAGTCGAAGTGTGTGGGTTGCACTTGTGTGATCATAACATTAAACTGCATAACTCTGCATGTCATGGCATAAGCATTGCATTTCAACCCCTACCCCTATCGTATAAATCGGGATGAGACTTTTTATATGATAGGCCCTGCTAAACGACCCCCTTGGTTTATAGGTTTGTATGGGCATTCCTATAAATCAATGGTTACTTTTCTATTTTACATACTGTTCTTTACATGCTCTTTACTATGCTTTACTTACTGCTTCATTTATATATATATACACCGGAGGCGAGTCAGTCTAGTACAGGAGCACCAGTTTCAGAGTGGGTGATTAGTAGTTTGCTTCCGCGAGTGATCTTGTAGTGAGGACATGATGTACAGGGCATGAGCCCTTTATTATTGTTATCTTTTGTTCAGTTATTATCTGTGGACATTTACCCTTATGGTATTATATTTCATGTGATGTGGACTTGATCTTATTTGTTCATTTGTATTCTTTTCTTCTTTTGTGATCGATATGACCGGCATGATCGGCGTTTTGTAGTGACGACCTTCCCGAGTGTTGGTGTCACCGCAAAGCGGTGATTCTGGGCATAAGACCCGATTTTGTAGCGAAAAAAATGGGGTATTACATCATCAACCTCTCACCTTGTTCTGCACTGCATAAGGATATTTCGAACAGAGTCTGGTACGAGAAGGATCCCAGATATAGTCACTTAAGGTTCTTTTGCTACAAAGCTTTTGTGCACGTATCTCGGGATGAAAGATCAAAGTTGGATTCTAATACCTGGTAATGCATCTTTTTGGGATATGGAAGCAGTGGCGAGTTTGGTTATAGGTTCTTTGATCCGAATGAGAAGAAGCTTGTATGAAGTCGTGACACTATATCTTATGAGCATAAAACTGTGGTTGATTCTGAGAAGACTAATGGGCCTGAATCTCGTATTGATGCAGAGTCTCTGATGGTTGGAGGTGATTACACTAAGGAGGCCGCGGAGCCTGAGCAGGTATTGGGTACTGAAACACTTTTAATTAATGAGGACACTACTGATAATGAGCCTAAAGTTGTAGAGGAGATTATTGATGATATACCTACACCAACAACTAAGCTTACTCCACGAAGATCTAATAGAATAAGACACCCCTCTTCAAGGTACTCTGCTACTGAGAATATTCTATTGAATGATATGGAGGAGTCTAAGAGTTACGATGAGACAGTGGAAATCTTAGGGAAGAAGCAGTGGATGATTGCTATACAGGAGGAGATGCAGTCCCTGCAGGAGAACCATACACATGAGCTAGTGAGATTTCCTAAGGGCAAGAAGATTCTGAAGAACCGCTTGATTTTTAGAGTGAAGCAGGGAGACTCTTCTACACCATCCAGATACAATGCCAGATTAGAAGTGAAGGGTTTCAATCAGAAACATAGAGTTGATTTCAAATAAATTTTTTTTCTCTAGTTGTAAAGAAGTCATATATTCGGGTTGTTCTTGGCCTTGGTGTAAGGCTAGACCTAGAAGTTGAGTAGATGGATGTTAAAAATTGTCTTTCTGCATGACGATTTTGATGAAGAGTTGTATATGGATCAATTAGAGGGGTTCAAGGTAAAGGGGAAGGAGAGTTTGGTATGTCGCTTGAAAAAGAGCCTATATGTACTGAAGCAGACTCCACAATAGTGGTTCAAGAAGTTTGATGCCTTCATGAAAAAGATCGACTTCAGAAGAACCACCCTTAATCAGTGCGTGTTTGTGAAGCAGTATGTTTCAGACGATTATATCATCCTATTGTTATATGTTGATGACATGTTGATTGTGGGTAGGAGCACTGTATGTATTGCTAAGTTAAAGCGGCGAATGAGCTCTACTTTTGCAAAGAAGGATTTGGGAACTGCAAAGACCATTCTGGGGATGCACATTCGGAGAGACAGAGGCTCCAAGTTACTATGGTCGTCGCAATGGAGATACATCCAAAAGGTGTTATAGTGACTTGACATGGATCAAGTGAAGAAGGTGAGCACATTGCTTGAGGCCCACTTTAGACTTATCGTTGACCAGTGCTCGAGCACATATAAAGAGAAAGAGAAGATGTAGAAGGCTGCTTATGCTTCTATAGTTGGCAGTCTTATGTATGTCGAGGTTTACGCTCGTCCTAATATAGCACACGTGGTTGAACCCATTAGTAGGTTTCTCTCTAATCCTAGGAGACAATATCGGAGCACTGTGAAGTGGATTTTGAGGTACCTACAGGTGACATCAGATTTGATGTTGAGGTTTGAAGATAGTGAGTCAGAGCTGTAGGGCTACACTGATGCTAATATGGATGGAGATTTGGACTTTAGGAGATCGACCTCTGAATACCTTATCTTGTTTGCAGGGGAAGTTGTTTCATGGCTGTCGATACTGTAGAAGTGGGTGGCATTGTCGACAACGTAGACAGAGTTTTTTGCAGTCACTAAGGCAGGAGAAAAGCTTCTTTAGATGAAAAGGTTCGTCAAAGAGCTAGGTTTCACTTAAGAGCGCTGCACACTTCTATGCGACAGCCAGAGCGCAATTCATTTGTGAAAGAACCTCACCTTCCACTCGAGTCCCAAGCACCTCGACACGCAGTATCATTGTATATGCGATACTTGTTGAATTTTTTGGGTCTGCTATCGATCAAGAGAACCAACAATGGATAAAGAAGGTTTTATATCTCAACTAGGCAATCAATTACAAAAAAACACACGGCTGAATACAAGTTGCATCCAACTTGAATCACAACAGCCAAAAGAAAGTAAGACTTTGGTCACGGACAAGGTCCGCTTCTCCTCCTGAGCACACCAGGATGGTGACACTCGCTCCTCGCCACAGAAGCTCGCTTCTCGCTGTCGCCGGGCAATATTGACTGTCGCCTGGGCGATAGCTCGGATCCTCGCAAGCTCGTTGCTCGCACTCCAGATACTCGCAAGCTCACTGCTCGCACTCCAGGATACTCACACGCTCGACGCGCGCGCTTCCTCTCTTTCTCGCTGTCGCCTGGGCGATATCCACTATCGCCGGGCGATATCTCCTCTACTCGCTACTCGCTCAAGGAGCTCGCCGAACTCGCTCCAAGTCTGATGCTCGCCTGCCGAACTTACTCCAAGTCCGATGCTCGCCGAGTAGCACTCTGGTATCTCTAACTCGCTCAGAGTTGATGATACTCGCCACTTCTTATGGCTATACTCGTCACTCTCAGAGTATATACTCGTCACTATCAGAAGGTGTATTCTTTAGGGGGGTACCCCTTTATTTATAGGCAAACTCAAGGGGGCAAGTAGGAGCAACCGCCGGGCGAGATTGCCGATACTCGCACGCTGTCGCCGATACTCGCACGCTGTCGCCGATACTCGCACGTTGTCGCCGATACTCGCACGCTGTCGCCGGCGATAGCCACTGTCGCCGGGCGACAGCTCACTTCAAAAAACTAACACTCCCCCTTGAAGTGAGCTCCGGGAACAACTCCAAGCAATGAGCGAAGCCTCCGGAACGGCCCCGCAGATAGGGGCTTTGTGAATATGTCCGCAAGGTTGTCTTCGCTCCTCACATGCTCCACAGTGATCAAGCCACCCAGCACCTTCTCTCTGATGAAGTGATGCTCGATCTCAATGTGCTTGGTCCTCGCATGACACACTGGATTGGTTACCAGTTTCAATGCACTCTCATTGTCCCCGCGAAGCACAGTAGGTCCGCTGACCTCCTCATCCACATCCTCTACTAGTCTCCTTAGCCAGACACACTCCTGAGCTGCTAAGGACGACGCCTTGTACTCGGCCTCCATGGTAGAAAGGGAAATGGAGTCCTGCTTCTTGCTACACCACGAGATAGCAGCTGCTCCACACAAGAACACATACCCTGATGTCGACTTGCGATCATCAGCGTCACCTCCATAGTCTGCATCCGTGTACCCGTGCAGCTTGAAGTCAGACTTCTCCTCATAGGACAACCCCATCTCAAGGGTGCCCTTCACATACTTCAGAATCCCTTTGGCTGCCTCCAGATGAGGCTTCCGCGGCTCCTGCATATACCGACTAACTCGGCCGACAGCAAAGGCGATGTCCGGCCTCGTGATAGTCAGGTAGATAAGACTCCCCACCAGTGCCCGAAAGATCTTCGGATCAGGAAGAATCCTTCCTTCTTCCTTCCGAAGCTTCAGCCCAGCCTCCAGAGGAACGGAACTGCTCTTCCCTTCTTTCATGCCAAATCTCTCGACGATCCTCAGGGCATACGCCCTCTGGGAAACATCCAGTCCGCCTCTTCTCTTCTCTACTTGGAGACCAAGAAAATGGTGCAGTTCACCAAGATCCTTCATCTCGAAGCGTATGGAAAGCTGCTCTCTCAGCGCCGCGACCTCCTCAGGGTTGTTCCCTGTCACGATCATGTCGTCGACGTATAGCAGCACCAGTACGTGAAGACCTCCATCCTTCTTCACGAACATGCTGGAGTCCGAGTCTGAGGCATCGTAGCCGCAGAACTGCAAGTACTCCGTAATCTTCCCATACCAGGCTCTCGGCGCCTGTTTCAGACCATAGAGGGCCTTCTTCAGCTTGCAGACGTGACGCGGCTGGGACTTGGACACGTATCCAGGTGGTTGCACCATGAATATGTCTTTGTCGATCTCTCCGTATAGGAACGCGTTCTTCACGTCCAACTGTCATAGCTTCCAACCTCGGCACGCTGCCAAAGCAATGATCGTCCTCACCGACGTCATCTTCGCTACAGGACTGAAGGTCTCCTCGTAGTCCTCTCCGTAGGTCTGTGAGAAGCCTCGAGTGACAAGCCTCGCCTTGTACCGCTCCACTTCTCCATCAGCCCTCTTCTTAACCTTGTACACCCACTTGCAGGTGACAGGTTTGATGCCCTCCACCATGGGAACCAGGTCCCATGTCTCGTTCTTCTTCAGGGCCTCCAACTCTTCCTCCATGGCCTCGTCCCACTCCTTGATGCCAACGACATCCTCAAGGCGGGCAGGTTCCCTTTCGTCGAGTGGTCCTGCGAAGAAGCAAGAAACCAAACTCACGAAGTTCCCCTCCTTATAGCGAGCAGGCGGGACGATGGTCCGCTTCGACCTCCTCAAGGCTTGGCCACTATCTACCGCTCCGGTAGACTCCTCTGGTTGAGCTCCTCTCTGAGCTCCTCTCAGAACTCCTCCTGCAGCAGTGCTCTCCCTGCTACTTGAGTTCGTAGCTCCCCCTGAGCCAGAAGCTCCTCCCGAGCCAGATGCTCCTCCTGAGCCAGATGGCAATGGAGCACTTGGAGATAACTCCAACTCCACAGTAGGGTCCTCAGTGACCCAGTCATCTTCCCTGCTAGCTTCTCCACTCTCCGGCAGCTCCACAGAAGGGACTCCCTGGTATGAGACCAGTTCATCAAACACAACGTCGCGCGAGACGACGAACCTGTGAGTCTGCGGATCCATGCACTTCCACCCCTTCTTCCGCTCATCGTAGCCGATGAAGATACACTTCCTCGCTTTCGGCTCCAACTTGGTTCTCTGAGCGTCTGGGACGTGCACGAAGCAGGTAGAACCGAACACCTTCATGTGACCCACATTTGGCTTCTCTCCAAACATGAGCTGGTGCGGAGACACCATCCTGTTGGGACTCAATGGTAGCCGGTTGATCACATGGGTGGCACACGCCATTCCCTCCGCCCATAAGGCCTTGGGAATGCTCTTGGCATGTAGCCAACTCCTGGCAGTCTCCACCAGATGGCGGATCTTCCTCTCTGCCACCCCATTCTGCTGCGGGGTGTGAGCGCAGGAGAGCTCCCGCCGAATGCCGAACCTTCTGCAGAAGGAAGCAAACTCGTTGGAGGTAAACTCCCCTCCATTGTCGCTCCTTAGCTTCTTGACTCTGCGGTCCAGCCTCCCCTCCACAAGCTCCTTCCACTCGAGGAACTTGTTGAAGACTTCTGATTTCTCTCTCAGAAAGTATACCCACGTATAGCGGGTATAGTCATCCACCAGAACCAGCGCATACTTATTGCCTCCATAAGTACGGGTGGCGCACGGCCCCATCACGTCAGCATGTACGCACTCAAGAGGTGCCCTACACCTGGTCTCCGACTTGTCAAATGGAAGTCGATGTGACTTTCCATATTGGCATCCGTCGCACACATGGCCGTCGTCGTAGGAAGAGAGATGAGGCAGGCCACTCACTAGGCCCTTTGCCGCCATCATCTTCAACTTGTCCATCCCCACATGACCCAGCCTCTCATGCCAGATCACAGCGCTGTCGTTTGTCTTCAGCTTGTCCACGTAGGCATTTGCAGACAGGACATACAAATCCTTCACCCTTCTCCCGGTGAGCGTGACGTCAGCATCGACAGACGAAAGGTTCTTCAAGAACTTCACTTCCTTTGGTCCAAACAGCACGTGGTATCCAGCATCCACGGCGTTAGCCACTGAGAAGAGGTTCTTCTTCATGCCAGGCACATGATAGACACTCTTCAGTGTCACTGGCTTCTCTCTACTCCCAAGGGACACCTTCCCTTCTCGCTCCACTGGATGTACCGTATCATCCGCAGTGATGATAGCATCCGTTCCTTCATATGCTGTCGAGGAGGTGAACTTCGACATATCTCCTGTGAGATGATGCCCGCAACCGGAATCCACTATCCAGTCGTCCTCGAGGTTGATGGAGGCTAAGACATCGACTGACGTTGCCGTCATCTCTGCCAGGAAACAATTGTCTCCCCTCTCACCGCCCTGGTGACCTCCACCTCTTCCTCCACCTCTTCGATGGTCTCCACCTCTCTGATGGTCTCCACCTTTCTCAGCAACATGACCGGCCTGGAGATTAGACCGGCAATCCTTTGCCATATGCCCATACTTCTTACAGGCAAAGCAAAGGTATCTCCCCTTCTCGTCACGGGCAGGAAGGAACTTCCCCCCATCTCCCTGAGAGGACGTTGAAGGTCCCTCTCTAGAGTTCTTCTTTCTCTTGTCCCAGGATCTCCTCTTTCCTGAGAACAAGGCCTCGCCATCTCCTCCTGAGATGGATACTCCCGCCATCTGCTTCGCCAAGCTCTCTTGTGACGATAGCAGGTTCTCTAGCTCCAGAAGGGAGGGCTGAATAGCCCATCCTTGCACGGAAGTAACGAAGGGGACATACTCCCTCCTCAAGCCTCGGAGTATGTGCCGCTTCAACTTCGCCTCTGAGATTGGCTCTTCAGCATCCAAGGCCGAGATCTCCCCGCATAGGTTCTTCACCTTCAGGAAGAAGGTGGATATCGCCATCTCGCCTTGAGTCGACTTCGCCAACTCATTCTCCAGGAATTGTAGCCGCGCCACATTCTTCTTGTTGAATAACCCATCGAGGGCTATCCAGATCGCAGATGCTGACTTGCAACCAATGATGTGGTCGAACAAGTCAGGTGATATGGCTCTCTTCAAGGTGAACTCCGCCTTGGCGTTGGTCTTCCTCCAAGCTCTCACAGCTGGACCATTATCGCCGGCAGCTACAACTTCCTTTTGCTCCCCACCACCAACAACCTCCCAGAGATCCTCTCCAAGAAGGTAGCTCTCCATACAAGACATCCACTTCTTGTAGTTGGTTTGAGTAAGCAGCTCAATGCCTAGTCCTCTCGCAAAACCTCCTCCACCGTCCATCTTGGATGACAACCTTGAACTACGATAGCAGGCGCGGCTTCAGCAACCTCCCTCCTCTGATACCATGTTGAATTTTTGGGTCTGCTATCGATCAAGAGAACCAACAATGGATAAAGAAGGTTTTATATCTCAACTAGGCAATCAATTACAAAAAACACACGGCTGAATACAAGTTGCATCAAACTTGAATCACAACAGCCAAAAGAAAGTAAGACTTTGGTCACGGACAAGGTCCGCTTCTCCTCCTGAGCACACCAGGATGGTGATACTCGCTCCAATACTCGCTCCTCGCCACAGAAGCTCGCTTCTCGCTGTCGCCGGGCGATATTGACTGTCGCCTGGGCGATAGCTCGGATCCTCGCAAGCTCGTTGCTCGCACTCCAGATACTCGCAAGCTCACTGCTCGCACTCCAGGATACTCGCACGCTCGACGCGCACGCTTCCTCTCTTTCTCGCTGTCGCCTGGGCGATATCCACTGTCGTCGGGCGATATCTCCTCTACTCGCTACTCGCTCAAGGAGCTCGCCAAACTCGCTCCAAGTCCGATGCTCGCCTGCCGAACTTACTCCAAGTCCGATGCTCGCCGAGTAGCACTCTGGTATCTCTAACTCGCTCAGAGTTGATGATACTCGCCACTTCTAATGGCTATACTCGTCACTCTCAGAGTATATACTCGTCACTATCAGAATGTGTATTCTTTAGGGGGGGGGGGGGGGGGGGGGGGGGGGGGGGGGGGGGGGGTACCCCTCTATTTATAGGCAAACTCAAGGGGGGCGAGTAGGAGCAACCGCCGGGCGAGATCGTCGATACTCGCACGTTGTCGCCGATACTCGCACGTTGTCGCCGGCGATAGCCACTGTCGTCGGGCGACGGCTCACTTCAAAAAACTAACAATACTCTGGAGAAGAGAGAGTTGGATTTACAGAAGATACACGCAGATGACAACATAGAATATATGCTTACGAAGACCGTGTCGAGGGGAAAGTTCGAATATTGTGTGAGGATCGCCCACATGGCGATCTCTTTCATATAAGTGCAAAAGAGAGATTGGTTTGGTACGGTTCCCATCCTTTGTGGAGAAAATTGTCGGATTCGACTCGTTAACTCAATTTTGTTTCACAAGATCTATTGACCGAAGGAGAAATATATTATTGAAAATCTTGTCAAAAGGCAAATTGGTGATTTGAAAGGAGTGTTGTGATGACTATTTTCTACACTTAGTTGAAAAGAGGGAAATTCATTGAATTATTTTCTTCCTAAGTGGGAAAATGTAGCCACCTTTTTTACCATGAAAATTGACATGTGTTTCTTACAAATTTTCAACTCTCACCACGGCAGCTACCTCCTTCCACATACTGCAGCAACCTCATGCCGCCCACCACAACTACTATCAAGGGTTTAGCTCTATAAATAGTCATGTTGGAGTATGACGAAGGCGTTCACTTCTCTCCAAATACAAGCTTTGAGAAATTTTCTCTTGGGAGGCCTTTTATGACAATCAGTCTTTAGTTTGGAGTGACTGTTCAAACGTTCTGCGACGTTGTTGAGGAATACTTAGCTACATGGATTAGATCTAGAGCAGATTTGCGCAAGGATTTGAATGAGCATCTAGAACAGAATTTGTGTAATTCGTCTCGTCCGTCATTGTTGGTAACTTGCAATCTTTCTGATATTATTTATTGTTTAATATCATGTGATGCAAAGTTGGTGAAGATCATGCGCGGATCGAAGAGGAAAAACCTTGCATTTGTCTGTTTTTTTTGTCACATCTTTAGGTCTTTCCGGGTTGGACTCTGATCGTCCTGTGTTTTCACTCTGTTGGGTTTACAAAATCTATCTTTTATTTTTATTATTGTGTTGTGTTTTAATTGTGCATCACATACCGCCAAAAGTTCTGCACTGACAAATTTATAGGGTCTCTGATCGGACTTGTGTGCTCTCTAGCCCAACATTGGGCAAGTGGAAGGGGCTCGGTCCGCATACATTAGGTTTATGAGTGTTAAAAAATGAATAAAATAAGTCTACTTGAGACTTAAGAATAGACAAAATCTATCTGTATATAGAAACACCCTAATTATAAACCTCTAGAATGATGTCTCTTCCTTTCGCAACTACAGTAATTCAGAATTTGCATTCCAAAAGTGTTGTCACTTGGAATGCCATGATCTTAGGTCGCGGTTCCCTCCGCCTGTGTTCCCTCCTTTTCTACCAATCGGCTCGCTCCCAGGGCCAGCCTGTCGACCACCTCGCCTCCTCTCAACACCGTCAGCACGAAGAAGAAAGTCGTGGGGGCGCCAGTGAACACCAAGAGGGTTGCAGAAAGGAGAACGTGAGCCCGCAGAGCAGTACCATGTTTCCCATTTTGAAACGATGCGCAAAGACTGGGGCAAGATCAATGATGGTGATTCCCCTTATAGATACAACACGGGAAACAGAAGGATGAGATCCTCTTTGAATGCGTCGTGTCGTCAGGGGATCCGGATTCTCTCCATTTGGGTGAAATGGATAGTATCCATTTCGTGGTGTGGATGCATTCTCACTTGATCTAATGGTAGAGAATTTTTTGATTAAAAAGAAAATAAAAAAGGATGGGATTAGTGAACCTGTAGGATCAGCAAGAAATAGATCTAGACCGTGAAATGGATACTATCCAAATGGAGAGGATCCCCATGGGTCGTCAGGTGACTATCAGAAAGACCGCGAGGAGTGGAGCGATTCGGCCATTGGTTTTCTTCTGGATGCATAAACAGAGAAGTACTTACAGCGTTTCCACTACGGTGAGCGAGCGGTGCAAGTAACAGAAGTCAGGGAAAACCGTCGAGCAATGCAAGAACAAGGTCTATAACATGTATTCACCACCACCGGAGAATGCATGCGGTCAAGAGAGGGGGGCGAGCGAGGGGCGCGGGCGGGATTCTTTCTCGAAAACTTTTCGGGCGTAAGGGGGGTCTGCGCATATATTAGATTCTATGGTATTAAGAAATGAATAACAAGTGGTGTGGTATCAATAGCCGGTCTGCATATATCAATCACCTTACAATTATCACAAATATAATGAAAGAAACAAGAAAATAATTGTGCTTCTGTCTATTAATTTTAATTTTTTTTTATAATTTCAATAAATATAAAATGAGAAATGAAATAAATGATGAATGAGCATTCTGTAATTGCTATGCTCCTGAATGGATTTCAAAAATATTGTTCAGACAACTTGTGTTGCAGGGATAAGGGCAATCAATTTCCTTGAAGGAGCTTCTTGAATAGAACCAATCTCCAACTGCCTCTGCAATTGTCTGCATATCACAAATAATAATTGTTAAATAAGAATTTTTAAAATACAGGTGAAATTTTATTATCATTTTTCGTGTGCCCGTGTTATGGTTCCGTTTGGCGCGGTGTTTTTGCTCCGGTGAGTTCGGGAAAAAACACCACCGTCATAGAATGTATGTTACAGTTATGACCACCACCGAGAAAAGAAGACTGGTTTTGAACATAAAAGTGAATGGAGTTCTTTAGGTGAGGTCGGGAGTTCACGAATGACGGTTCATAACCAACGCGTTCACGACAGCTGCCGTTGTGCCAAACGGAGTCTATATCAATAAAATCACGTGCATTCACATATTTACTTGTCGAAATTACAAAAACATTCTCCAATTTCGTTAGAATTTCAGACGAAAGTGATAAAATCAACTAAAATATTTTTTGATTTTCCAAATTTATCCTTTGAAATAACTCGAATTTGCAAAGGATGAGACAGTTAGGTAAATTTGGAAAATCAATAAAATATAAATAGTAAACTTGGAAAATCAAAGAATATTTTAGCTAATTTTATCACTTTTCATATATAATTCTAATGAAGTAGGTTCTGTAAGTTTGAAAAATTATAGGAATTTGCAAAGGATGAGACAATTAGGTAAATTTAGAAAATCAAGTGAATATAAATAGTAAATTTGGAAAATCAAAAAATATTTTAGCTAATTTTATCACTTTTCATACATAATTCTAACTGAAGGAGGTTCTGTAAGTTTGAAAAATTACAGTTTGAAAAATTACAGGAATTTGCAAAGGATGAGACAATTACAAGTTGCACTACTCGCTTGAAATTATAGAAACCTCCCCTATAAATTTACATTTCACAAATATACCCTCCGGAGGGGGGGGGGGGGGGGGGGGGGGGGGGGGGGGGGGGGGGGGGGGGGGGGGGGGGGGGTTGCACTACTCGCTTGAAATTATAGAAACCTCCCCTATAAATTTACATTTCACAAATATACCCTCCGGAGGGGGGGGGGGGGGGGGGGGGGGGGGGGGGGGGCCGGAGGGGGGGATTTTGTGCATGCATGTTATGAAAAGTAAACTTACATGGGAGGTTTTTTGTAATTTCAAATGATAGAGGGGTGCAATCAGTAATTATGCTAAATATTTAATAATACATTCTATCATCTTGTTTTGAACTAATGAAAAAAATTTGTAAGTATGGCTTCAAAAAGAATGAATGGGTGAATGAGAAGCATGGGAGAGAAAATAGTTAACCTTATTCCCAAGTATGGGAGAATCATATCTGAACCAAGTCTCCTGCATTTCTGATTGGCAATGGGAGTAGCATGAGTTTATGAACAAGCCTGTGGATGAAGAGTACCCAGTTTCCGTCAGGGTTCGAAGAAACTGTCTCCTGAAACCTGAGATTTTATACCGTAAAAAAGACAATTTTTCCAGCTAATTCGTCGAATAGTGATATCGAATGTATTTAAATGTCAAAGTGCAGACCTTGCATAACATGGATTTCAGATGAAGAGCATTTATTTATGTCGAGCTTGCAATCGTGCCAGAGTTCGTGAGGATCAGCGGCTCCAGGAACCAGAATGTTCCTTATCTGCAATCCAAAAAGCTTAATCGAGCTTCTAACCCAACATATAAAAAATTTCAGCTAAGGTTAATGAAGATGAATACTAAGATTATGTTAGGGGTAACTATGGTATTTGAGCAATGACGGTGTGAAACTGTAGCAATAAATACAGTGACGGATGTTTATCTGCGTATAAAATTTTTACGATAGCTTTTTACAATACAGTTCCACCTTCTGGGGCGTAGGCGCTCACGACCACTAAAGCTTGACCACACACGTATGACTGTGGTGGTGTTTTGGCCTAAAAATCATTTTGGATACATAGCACCTATCCAAACGCTGCCTATATTTTACATATCTGCGTTTACATCCACCACATCACTCCGAGTTTCCTGAAAATCCTGATTTATATGCTAGGGTTTCTTGAAGCTCTAATATTGTGATGAAACTGTGTTATACAAACTAGGTATTACTCAAATCTCTTGTTTGCAAAATTTTACAATCTCCCATTTCCCCCCCCCCCCCCCCCCCCCCCCCCCCCCCAAAAAGATTGAAATTACAGGAAATATACAAGCTAAATAATATCTAAACATCACAGATAAGTACCTGCCATGAATCATATGCCGCATTTAATATAAAAAGAGGTGTTCGAATCTGTCCTACAAAGTATTGGGGGAACAAACACTGCATTGAACTGAACTGTGTTCATAAGACAGCAAATAGGAAAATCTTATTAGTTCATATATAGACTCGGAGCCCACTAACCGTGCCTGGGGACAATCTTGAAGTGCATGAAGAAGGTAAGTTCTTCGCCGAACCCTGACCCATAAAAAAGAGATGTTATAATTTGATAATCTAATCTCAAATCGGTGGAAACTAATACATCATCAATGTGCCCTTGATATAGATCATGTTTGGGAGAGTGGTGATGTTTGAGCGGTAAAATGTGTGTTGTCGTAGAAAAAATGAATGGTGGGAATGCTGGGATTTGGCTCGTTTGGGAAACGTTTCAACACACAAAATAGTTATTTTTGGGTCTGGAACGCACAACGGCTAATCGCGACAGAGTTTCGGCCCAAAATGTCATTTTGGAGCAATGCTTTTGTGAATGCAGCTACCTAAACATTACCATAGTTTTTGGGCACTTTAACAACTAAAATCAATTGGTTTTAGGTCAAGGGGTGTGAATGCAGCTACCTAAACATTACCATAGTTTTTGGGCACTTTAACAACTAAAATCAATTGGTTTTAGGTCAAGGGGTACTTCCACGCCCCTCAAAGTTCTCGTGTTAGAGGTCGGAGACCTACACGTAAGGGATTATGTTGAGAATATAATTTCACATTGACAAACTCCAACAACAACAATAACCAATTAATTTTGGATGCATAGGTTATAGGTGCTAAATAGAAATTCGTAGTCAAGTGCTATCCTTCTATTTTGTAGATAATTTGGTCCTGTAGAAATTATTTTTGAAAATATTGCTAACAAGAAGCTCACATGAGTTGTCACCACATCATTAAAGAAGTCTTTAACATGCTCTGATCCAGTAATATCCTTCCTACAGAAAATAATATTTCAGCAAAGAAACAGAAGAATGTTCTATGATTAAAAAATGATATTTCAAGCACAACAAAGTGGTTAGTAAATTAGGAAACAGCATTCCATGAGGATCCTGATATAATAAGGATCAAGTAATGTGCTTCTATATTTATAACTTTTCGAGTTGTCTTGCATAAAATCTATTGGAAAGGATGTCCTACTAACTTATAAATTGTTCGGCCCTTTTATCTTGTTTATACTCCCCGATGAAGTTGAAGTGTCGATATTATCTATACGGAGCTATTATGTACAAGACTGAAATGATTGTCTTACAAGTCTTCAGTGAAAACATATGCGTCCTAATATGAACTAGAATCATGCTGAAAGGAGATGTCTCTTGAGTCGCATGATACCAACTCAAATGACTATAAACTTTTATATACTTGTCCTTTCATGCAAAGTAAGATTGTTTGCAATATGCATAGCAGTCTTGCTGTCAAACCAGAGGAGGGAACGAAGTTGTGATGGTGATGCCTAAATCACTGAGTAACTCATTCGGCAAGATCATCTCTGTTGCGGAAATAAGGGAAGAATGAAAAACGAAACAAAAATAATCAATCACAGAAGACACAGATTTACGTGGTTCACCCCAAGATGTGCTAAGTCCACGGGCAGCAGCAGTCGGATCTTCACTATCAAGAACAGAGGCGGTTATAAAGAGTGGGAGGATTTCAGAATTCCCAATACCCAAAGCCAAGAACGACCAGGAGTTTATATCACACTCCGCACAATTAAAATTTCGAAAAAAACAGATTGACACGGCCTTTGACATATGCATGTGCGCCTCGGGCGTGTGCCCCAACATCCACGGTTCAACGGTTACAGTCGTCAACTCGGGCCTTCGATCCTCCTCTTGCGGCTAAGCTTTTTCCTCCCCGCGAGCAAGCCAACTGCAACTCTGTCATTGCTTCATCGACGGCAGTTCTCTGTCAACGTCTCCAAGAAGCACGTCAACTTTATCCGCACACCGCCACGCCCTCGTCCTCCTTCCACTTCGCCTTCCTCTTTTGTATCATCGAACGGAGGCTTCCGAAACCTCCGCACACGTTAACGGAATGCGTCAATCTCGCCAGCCGTATGTGTCCTCTCCGTGCAGCCCGCGTCCATCATCGCTTGCCTGCAGCTTTTCATAGAACAAAGTGCAGCTCCCTCAAGCCGCCTGCCTTCCCTCCTCGAGCCCAAAACCAACCGGTTCACCGGGTTAGGAGCATTATGGCAACAACTACTTTGAATTAGGAACAGTAGGGCAACAACAATAGCCCGCAATAGTCTTAAATATTATAATTTTTCCTTGTTCCCCTGGACCGTGCAGCCGCCTGTCCAGACCGGTTCATTTCAGAAACCGCCTTTTAATTAATTAACGGAAGTATGGGGGACTCGGCCAATCTTCTGACTGCTCTCCGGGACGTCATGCAAAACTTTATGACATTGATGGACGCACGATTTCGAGACGCCGAGGCACGTTGCCGGAACGACATGACCTCACTCCTCAACAAGCATAATGATCTGATAGTCATCTTTCCGCCGCAGCTTGTTCCCCTGCTGCCACCAGTCCCTGCAGTCATCACTTCGCCACCTCTTTTACCAGCCCTTACTCTGCCGGCCCCTCCGCCACATCGCCACCTCTTCTACGGCCACCCGCTCTACTGACCGTCCCCAAGTCGGCGCCGCCATTTATGATCGTCGCCACTCCTTCTCCGCCCAAGCTACCGTCACCTATGATTTCCACAAAGGTCGGGCTCCCTCGTTCCGCCCATTCATTGCCATCTTTTCTGCCATTGTGGTCATTCCACCGCTCGATGTAGCCTCCCCTACAGCAATGCGATACCGGGAGTTATTCTGGCGGAAAATTAAGGAGTCGGATGATCAAGCAGTGCAAGCCTTGTTCGATCTTGAGGGCAAGATCGATTTGAAGGATGACAAAGATGTTATGGGTTGTGTTATGAGCCGCGGATCAGTTGGTGATGAGAGCTCTGCTGAAAGACTCTTATCAAGGAGGTCGGGGGATCGAGCCCTGACCTTAACAACCTATCGGCCTTGTGGTGGAGTCGGGGATGGGTTGGGGTGTACGGTCCGCGGACCTGATAAGGCCTCTCAGGTGGACTCCCGGTGGGACCCCTGGGCTGGTGCGATGTCAGGCGCTAGGGTGGCAGGCAGGTGTGACGCCTGCCCTGCATCAGAAAGTCAAAAAACTTGATATCTAGAAGGTTGCATTCTTCTAGGGAGGATAAGAGAAAAAACATAGATATAGTCTCTTCTATAGAGGTGAAGAGAGAAAGTATAGAATATATAGTGTGGACAAAGGTGAAAACAAGGGCCGGAGATGGTGGAAACAAGCAACAGAGATAGTGGAAACAAGGGCAGCATAGATGCTGGAAACAAGGGCAGTAGAGATGCTGGGAACAAGGGCAGTGGGAATGGTGGAAATAAAATTCGCGGGCTCACAACGGTGGTGGCAAGAGGACAACATCCACAAGTGCGTAGTGGAGAGAAAGGAAACAGTGGATTTCTGTAAGGATCACGATGAGTGGAATCCTATGGGAATAAGACTAGTGGAGAAGAAGGGCTCAAGAGGGAGAGCCATGGGAATAGAAATGATATATGGGGAAGAATCTTGAAGAAGATGAAAAAGAGAGAAACTGAAACTAAGACATCATTCAGTCCATAATCCCAATTACAACCTCTGTGGCTATATTTATAGTCTTGCAAGCTCATTAACAAGTAGTACTATGGATAAGAACGACTTAAATAGTCTAATTGCGGGTCTGACCCGTTACATTATCCCCGCCTTTCAAAACGATGGCCTAGTCATTTAATCCACTTTGTACGTATTGATTTGCTCCAACAAAATCTGTGAGAATGTTGGGATCTTGTGCTTGATTGATCTATTGCTGATTCTTGAATTGTGTGTGGTTGCAAGAACGCCACCAGGATCAAAAACAAAAATCATTTTAGAATCCGCCATTGACAAGCTTTTGTTGGCTTCCAAGAAACCAATGAATGCGAGTGTCATGAGAATGATGAAAGAAAGAAGGGAAAAACCAAGAACAGTGGAAAGCTTGTCAACGTTAACATTGAGCTCTTCAAGAACAATGTTGATGTCATTCTTGACCTTGTCTAATCTGGTTCATTGATCCAGTCATATCAGCAACCAAAATTGCTTCATTGATCCAAATCTAATCTGGTTCAATTTTCTTTTATTGGAGTGGCCAGTATTGATAGTGGAGATGCCTGCAAAGATTTGAAGGAGCTTTCTTGATTGGTTTCTTGGAAGTCTTCTGTAATTGATTTAAACTTTATGAATGTAGCATCTATTCGTTACTTCGATTTCATGGAGAAATCATGGAACTCTATCAAGAAAGCTTGATGGTGTTGATTGGATCATCATTGCATGTTATCGAGGACGAGCTAAAAATGACCATCCATGCATTTTGGGCAGCCATCAATCATGACTAAGATGTTGTCGATCATTTTGGAAGGGTGAGATCGGCTACGAAAGAACCAAATGTAACGAACACGATGAGTGGAATCCTATGGAAATAAGACTAATGGAGCAGAAGAGATCAAGAGGGGAAGTCATGAGGAGAGAGAGGACATAAGGGGAAGAATCTTAAAGAAGATGAAGGTGAGAGAGAGACTAAAACTAAGACTTCATTCATTTCATAATCCTTAATTACAACCCCTATGGTTATATTTATAGCTTTGTGAAAGTGCATAGTGAGTCTGAGTATTCTCTAGAAGGGGGTGAATAGAGTTTTAAAACTTTTCACAAAAATATGCACAGAACAATAAAATAATTCTAACAACTATCATTCAGAAATCTAATCCAAAATAAAGCAAACACAAAATGACAAAAATAAAGAAGGGGCAGCACAAAAAATTCACAGCACAGATTGAGACAAGATCTATAGTGGTTCCCCAAAATATGGGTACTCCACTCTTCTACCACCTTGGTAGGAATACACTATCCAATGTCTGAGTCTTTTGATAAGAAGACTCTTAGAACCAGGGTCTGAGTCTTTTGTTAAGGAGACTCTTAGAACTAAGCTAGATCTTTTGATAAGGAGATCATGAACCAAAACTAGATCTTTTGATAAGGAGATCTTGAACCAGTGCTAGATATTTTGTTAATGAGATCTTGAACCACTGAATCCTTTGAAGAGGGATTCTATGGACTCTTTACTCAGTTTACAGAAGTGAAAGAAAGAATAAAGAAAAAGAAGTTGAAGATAATTCTTCTGATTGAATCCTCCTGCAGTAGTCACTGAGGATTCATGCACTTAGTGTTTTTCTGGATCTTTTCTTCAGAGAATAAATCCTTGCTTGAGAGAGAGATGCAATGATTGTTTAAGCCTAGATCCTGATGATGATCTTTGTATATCTGTTTGCTTCTTGCAGTAAGTAGAAGAAGAAGAACCCTTGTATTCCTGTACAGAAATATGTTCAATATATTTTTCTATCTATGAGAAAACTGGAGAAGGAGACAGCATTGTTGTGTAAGATTATTGCTGTCTATCTTCTTCAGTTACTTATTATTCTGTCGAATAATAATGAATTACTTTTCTCTTCTGTTGTTTCCCTTGTAGGAATGTCCAAGAGGTAGTATTGCTCTCTTTCCATTTCTGTTGACTATTCTCCCAAAATCTTTTTGAATAACTTCCAAATATACCTTTATTGTATCTCTGGAGTTCTTCTTTCCATTCTTGATTATGAACGACCCGTTAAAATTCAAATAACTTCCATTTAAAACTTCTGAATAAGCTTCAGAATCGAATCCAGGAAGTATTCTAATTCTGTGTTTGTATTCGACGTTGCGTCGAATATCTTTGTCTTCTTATCGACGCACCTCTGAGTTCTAGTAGAAGCTGCTTCGACATCTTCCTCAGATTTGAAATGAACTCTGATATCGACGTTGCGTCGAGTCCTTATCGACGTATCTGTCGAGATGAAGATCTAGCCTTTGGGCTCTGACTTCTGCGTCGAATATAATTCGAAGTTGCGTCGACTTCAATATTGTTTTGACTGACTCAAGCTTCTGCGTTGAATACAATTTGATGTTGCGTCGACTTCAACTGATACATCGACTGTCAGTCTGAGTTATCCTTACTTCTATTCGAAGTTACTTCGACTTGAAGTCGAAGCTGCATCGGCTTATAGTCGACGCAGAATTAACTCAACTGAATTTTGTACTCCTTTGAACTGGTCTTTGACACCCTAATATGAGTGTGACATTCTAGGACATTTAATGACCATATTACCATCACTATACATCATGAGTAATGAATCTTAGATGATGAAATCACTTTTACATAATTTGTAAGATAAATCTAGAGGATCTTTTTCCCAACACTTTGCAAGCTAATTAACAAGCTAATACAATGGGTATCAATGACATAATAGTCTAATCGCAGGTCTTACCCATTACACTTTGGCGAAAGATAAAAAGGTGGGAGAGCGACTAGGACACCTACTATAATATCATATTGGGAACTGTTACTAATTTATAAAGTGACTTGACATTTTATTTTGCTTACAAAACATATTCTAGTTTGTTCACAATTTGTCTTGCATTTTCCGAGTTATCTTACTTCAAAGTTATTCCAACTTAAAATTATGAAAAGAATGTTCTTCAATCTTCTGCATCAAAGCCTAGGCCTCTGTTTGGGTGGGCGGTTAGCCTCTGCTTGGGTGGGCGGTTAGCCTCTGTTGCGGTGGGAAAGGAGGAGCAGTGGGAAAGGGAGCTCCTCCCATGTCGTGTGAAAGAGAGCGCCGCGACCACTTTTCTCCTTTCACACAGGCAGACGGACACCAAAGCAAACGGGAGTGTTTGGGGCGCCTCCTTTTCCCACTACTTCGGTGGGAAAGAGAGCCTCACCGTCGCCCCAGAGCTTAAATAACTCTCATATGAGAAGAATGAAAAATGGACATATAGTAAAAATATTAGAATGTGGTGATAAAAGTTGTATCAGAATTATCCTAATAAAAAATATTTTCAGATTAACTTACGCATTGATAAAGAAGCCAGCATCTGAAAGACATTTTACTCGTGCGCTGACCGGAAGAAGGTCCCTAAACTTTTCGCAGTGAAGAATAGATGTCAGACCACCAGCTGAACAACCAGAAAGGAGAGCCTGCGTCGAGTTTCTAATTAATTACTTGTCCAACCCTTAATATAATGCAATAAGAAATCAAAGGATATGTACATTTTCAGCTCTGTCCATTCCCTTTGAAAGTAGATCCTCCATAATTGCCACCCATATCCTTTCTCCTCTATAATGAAGTTTGGTAACCTTACAACAAGCGCACGACTGATTAAAAAAAACTCCGAATATTGCTTATCATGGTCACACCAACTATTCAAATAGGCTTCTATAGACCCATATGTCATATCTAATGCTTCAAATAAAAATCATAGTATATAGTACTCACAGGATTTACTCTAGCCACATCACCCGTAAATGACGAACCATCACAATAACGAACCTTGACTCTGTTCCAGTTATAAAAATCTAATTGGCGTGATCCAAACAAAAACAAGTTAGTTATTGGAGAGAAAATGTTAACAACTTGTTACAAGTAAAAAAAAAATATGCAGCAATCACATGTTTAGTCATACTGACATGGCTATTATAGTATCTTAAGAGTTGAAAACAATTCCAATCTACTGAAATATATGCACTATTAGCTCACAGTTATAGTATATCTTAACAGTTGAAAACAATTCCAATCTACAAAAATATATGCACTATGTTAGAATTGAAGTGAGCTAGCGCCAGCGCTAGCTCATACTCGTCACCCCCCCCCCCTTGTTTTGCCTATAAATAGAGGGGTACCCCCCTCTAAAGAGTATCGATTCTGGATCTGGCGAGTATCATCAACTTTGAGCGAGTTAGAGATACCAGAGCGCCACCAGGCGAGCATCGGACTTGGAGTAAGTTCGGCCTGCTCCCTAGAGCGAGTAGAGAGCAGTGGAGATACCGCCGGCACTAGTGCTAGCGCGCGCGGTAGCGACAAGAGGCGAAGAGGCGAGCAGCGAGCTTGCGAGCAGCGAGAAGTGCGAGTACCTACTCGGGAGATAGCGCCTGGCGCTAGTGATAGCGCTCGCGCTAGCGAGTATTGGAGGAAGCGTCGCACGGCGAGTGTGCGAGTAGCCTGGAGTGCGAGCAGCGAGCTTGCGAGTTGGAGAGCTAACGCCTGGCGCTAGCGATACCGCCGGCGATAGCGAGGAGCGAGTATCACCTACGCGGTGTGCTCCGAAGGAGAAGCGGACCTTGTCCGTGACCAGAGTTTTACTTTCTATTGGCTGTTGTGATTCAAGTTGGATGCAACTTGTATTCAGCCGTGTGAATTTGTAATTGATTGCCTAGTTGAGATATAAAACTTTCTTTGTCCATCGTTGGTTCTCTTGATCGATAGCAGACCCAAAAAATTCAACATGGTATCAGAGGTAGGTTGCTGAAGCAGCGCCTGCTATCGAAGTTCAAGGTTGTCATCCAAGATGGACGGTGGAGGAGGTTTTGCGAGAGGACTAGGCATTGAGCTGCTTACTCAAACCAACTACAAGAAGTGGATGTCTTGTATGGAGAGTTACCTTCTTGGAGAGGATCTCTGGGAGGTTGTTGGTGGTGGGGAGCAAGAGGAAGTTGTAGCTGCCGGCGATAATAGTCCAGCTGTGAGAGCTTGGAGGAAGACCAACGCCAAGGCGGAGTTCAGCTTGAAGAGAGCCATATCACCTGACTTGTTCGACCACATCATTGGTTGCAAGTCAGCGTCTGCGATCTGGATATCCCTCGATGGGTTATTCAACAAGAAGAATGTGGCGCGGCTACAATTCCTGGAGAATGAGTTGGCGAAGTCGACTCAAGGCGAGATGGCGATATCCACCTTCTTCCTGAAGGTGAAGAACCTATGTGGGGAGATCTCGGCCTTGGATCCTAAAGAGCCAATCTCAGAGGCGAAGTTGAAGCGGCACATACTCCGAGGCTTAAGGAGGGAGTATGTCCCCTTCGTTACTTCCGTATAAGGATGGGCTATTCAGCCCTCCCTTCTGGAGCTAGAGAACCTGCTGTCGTCACAGGAGAGCTTGGCGAAGCAGATGGCGGGAGTATCCATCTCAGGAGGAGATGGCGAGGCCTTGTTCTCAGGAAAGAGGAGATCCTGGGACAAGAGGAAGAAGAACCCCCGAGAGGGACCTTCAACGTCATCTCAGGAAGATGAGGGGAAGTTCCTTCCTGCCCGTGACGAGAAGGGGAGATACCTTTGCTTTGCCTGTACGAAGTACGGGCCTATGGCAAAGGATTGTCGGTCTAATCTCCAGGCCGGTCATGTTGCTGAGAGAGGTGGAGACCATCGAAGAGGTGGAGGAAGAGGTGGAGGTCACCAGGGCGGTGAGAGGGGGGACAATTGCTTCCTGGCAGAGATGACGGCAACGTCAGTCGATGTCTTAGCCTCCATCAACCTCGAGGACGACTGGATAGTGGATTCCGGTTGCGGGCATCATCTCACTGGAGATATGTCGAAGTTTGCCTCCTCGGCAGCTTATGAAGGATCGGATGCTATCATCACTGCGGATGATACGGTGCATCCAGTGGAGCGAGAAGGGAAGGTGTCCCTTGGGAGTAGAGAGAAGCCAGTGACACTGAAGAGTGTCTATCACGTGCCTGGCATGAAGAAGAACCTCTTCTCAGTGGCGAACGCCGTGGATGCTGGATACCACGTGCTGTTTGGACCAAAGGAGGTGAAGTTCTTGAAGAATCTATCGTCTGTCGATGCTGACGTCACGCTCACCGGGAGAAGGGTGAAGGACTTGTATGTTCTGTCTGCAAGTGCCTACGTGGACAAGCTGAAGACAAACGACAGCGCTGTGATCTGGCATGAGAGGCTGGGTCATGTGGGGATGGACAAGTTGAAGATGATGGCGGCAAAGGGCCTAGTGAGTGGCCTGCCTCATCTCTCTTCCAACGGCGACGGCCATGTGTGCGACGGATGCCAATATGGAAAGTCACATCGACTTCCATTTGACAAGTCGGAGACCAGGTGTAGGGCACCTCTTGAGTGCGTACATGCTGATGTTATGGGGTCGTGCGCCACCCTTACTTATGGAGGCAATAAGTATGCGCTGGTTCTGGTGGATGACTACACCCGCTATACGTGGGTATACTTTCTGAGAGAGAAGTCAGAAGTATTCAAGAAGTTCCAAGAGTGGAAGGAACTTGTGGAGGGGAGGCTGAACCGCAGAGTCAAGAAGCTGAGGAGCGACAATGGAGGGGAGTTTACCTCAAATGAGTTTGCTTCCTTCTGCAGAAGGTTCGGCATTCGGCGGGAGCTCTCCTGCGCTCACACCCCTCAGCAGAATGGGGTGGCAGAGAGGAAGATCCGCCACCTGGTGGAGACTACCAGGAGTTGGCTACATGCCAAGAGCATTCCCAAGGCCTTATGGGCAGAGGGAATGGCGTGTGCCACTCATGTGATCAACAGGCTGCCTCTGAGTCCTAACAGGATGGTGTCTCCACACCAGCTCATGTTCGGGGAGAAGCCCAATGTGGGTCACATGAAGGTGTTCGGTTCTACCTGCTTCGTGCACGTCCCGGACGCTCAGAGAACAAAGTTGGAGCCGAAGGCGAGGAAGTGTATCTTCATCGGCTACGATGAGCGGAAGAAGGGGTGGAAGTGCATGGATCCGCAGACTCACAGGTTCGTCGTCTCGCGCGACGTTGTGTTTGACGAACTGGTCTCATACCAGGGAGTCTCTTCTGTGGAGCTGCCGGAGAGTGGAGAAGCTAGCAGGGAAGAGGAGTGGGTCACTGAGGACCCTACTGTGGAGTTGGAGTTATCTCCAAGTGCTCCATTGCCATCTAGCTCAGGAGGAGCTTCTGGCTCAGGGGGAGCTACGAACTCAAGTAGCAGGGAGAGCACCGCTACAGGAGGAGTTCAGAGAGGAGCTCAAGCAGAGGAGTCTACAGGAGTGGTAGATAGTGGCCAAGCCTTGAGGAGGTCGAAGAGGACGATCGTCCCGCCTGCTCGTTATAAGGAGGGGAACTTCGTGAGTCTGGTCTCCTGCTTCTTCGCAGGACCACTCGATGAGAGGGAACCTGCCTGCTTTGAGGATGCAGCTGGCATCAAGGAGTGGGACGAGGCCATGATCGAGGAGATGGAGGCCCTAAAGAAGAACGAGACATGGGACCTGGTTCCCATGGTGGAGGGCATCAAACCTGTCACCTACAAGTGGGTGTACAAGGTTAAGAAGAGGGCTGATGGAGAAGTGGAGCGGTACAAGGCGAGGCTTGTCGCTCGAGGCTTCTCACAGACCTACGGAGAGGACTACGAGGAGACCTTCAGTCCTGTAGCGAAGATGACGTCGGTGAGGACGATCATTGCTTTGGCAGCGTGCCGAGGTTGGAAGCTATGGCAGCTGGACGTGAAGAACGCGTTCCTATACGGAGAGATTGACAAAGACATATTCATGGTGCAACCACCTGGATACGTGTCCAAGTCCCAGCCGTGTCACGTCTGCAAGCTGAAGAAGGCCCTCTATGGGTTGAAACAGGCGCCGAGAGCCTGGTATGGAAAGATTGCGGAGTACCTGCAGTTCTGCGGCTACGATGCCTCAGATTCAGACTCCAGCATGTTCGTGAAGAAAGATGGAGGTCTTCACGTGCTAGTGCTGCTATACGTCGACGACATGATCGTGACAGGGAACAACCCTGAGGAGGTCGCGGCGTTGAGAGAGCAGCTTTCCATACGCTTCGAGATGAAGGATCTTGGTGAACTGCACCATTTCCTTGGCCTCCAAGTAGAGAAGAGAAGAGGCGGACTGGATGTTTCCCAGAGGGCGTATGCCGAGAGAATCGTCGAAAGATTCAGCATGAAAGAAGGGAAGAGCAGTTTCGTACCTCTGGAGGCGGGGCTGAAGCTTCGGAAGGAAGAAGCGAGGATTCTTCCTGATCCGAAGATCTTTCGGGCTCTGGTAGGGAGTCTTATATACTTGACTATCACAAGGCCGGACATCGCCTTTGCTGTCGGCCGAGTTAGTCGGTATATGCAGGAGCCGCGGAAGCCTCATCTGGAGGCAGCCAAGGGGATTCTGAAGTATGTGAAGGGCACCCTTGAGATGGGGTTGTCCTATGAGGAGAAGTCTGACTTCAAGCTGCACGGGTACACGGATGCAGACTATGGAGGTGACGCTGATGATCGCAAGTCGACATCAGGGTATGTGTTCTTATGTGGAGCAGCTGCTATCTCGTGGTGTAGCAAGAAGCAGGACTCCATTTCCCTTTCTACCATAGAGGCCGAGTACAAGGCGTCGTCCTTAGCAGCTCAGGAGTGTGTCTGGCTAAGGAGACTAGTGGAGGATGTGGACGAGGAGGTCAGCGGACCTACTGTGTTACGCGGGGACAACGAGAGTGCATTGAAACTGGTAACCAATCCAGTTTGTCATGCAAGGACCAAGCACATAGAGATCGAGCATCACTTCATCAGAGAGAAGGTGCTGGGTGGCTTGATCGTTGTGGAGCATGTGCGAAGTGAAAAGAACCTGGCGGATATATTCATGAAGCCCCTATCTGCGGGGCCGTTCCGGAGGCTTCGCTCATTGCTTGGAGTTGTTCCTGGAGCTCACTTCAAGGGGGAGTGTTAGAATTGAAGTGAGCTAGCGCCAGCGCTAGCGCTAGCGCCAGCGCTAGCTCATACTCGCCACCCCCCCTTGTTTTGCCTATAAATAGAGGGGTACCCCCCTCTAAAGAGTATCGATTCTGGATCTGGCGAGTATCATCAACTTTGAGCGAGTTAGAGATACCAGAGAGCCACCAGGCGAGCATCGGACTTGGAGTAAGTTCGGCCTGCTCCCTAGAGCGAGTAGAGAGCAGTGGAGATACCGTCGGCGCTAGTGCTAGCGCGCGCGGTAGCGACAAGAGGCGAAAAGGCGAGGAGCGAGCTTGCGAGCAGCGAGAAGTGCGAGTACCTACTCGGGAGATAGCGCCTGGCGCTAGTGATAGCGCTCGCGCTAGCGAGTATTGGAGGAAGCGTCGCACGGCGAGTGTGCGAGTAGCCTGGAGTGCGAGCAGCGAGCTTGCGAGTTGGAGAGCTAACGCCTGGCGCTAGCGATACCGCCGGCGATAGCGAGGAGCGAGTATCACCTACGCGGTGTGCTCCGAAGGAGAAGCGGACCTTGTCCGTGACCAGAGTTTTACTTTCTATTGGCTGTTGTGATTCAAGTTGGATGCAACTTGTATTCAGCCGTGTGAATTTGTAATTGATTGCCTAGTTGAGATATAAAACCTTCTTTGTCCATCGTTGGTTCTCTTGATCGATAGCAGACCCAAAAAATTCAACACACTATTGGCTCACAGTTGTATTTACTAAAAAGGCAGTCCGGTGCACAAAGCATCCATGGACAATTGTTAGGTATTTAATTAATATGTCCGCGCGTGTCGAGACCGACTCGGAGTGATCTAATGAGTTGCGTGTCTACCTAGGACTAGGATCTAAGCTGGAGATACTATAAATAGTCATTCCAAACTTGATGTGTTATTGTGGACCTATCTTGAGAGAGCCTCTCCCAACATTATAGTATCTTAACAGTTGAAAACAATTCCAATCTACTGAAATATATGCACTATTAGCTCACAGTTATAGTATGTCTTAACAGTTGAAAACAATTCCAATCTACTAAAATATATGCACTATTGGCTCACAGTTGTATCTACTAAAAAGGGCAGTCCGGTGCACAAAGCATTCCCGCGTAGTGAGGGTCCGGGGAAGGGTCCCACCACAAGGGTGAAATGTAGGCAAACCTTACCCTGCATTTTTGCAAGAGGCTGCTTGCAGGACTCGAACCCGTGACCACAGGGTCACACGGCAAGACCTCAACCGGTGCGCCAAGGCTCCCCTTCACAGCTATATCTACTAATTTATAATTATTTCATAGCCCAACCAAATTGTATAATATTAGCACAACCAAAAGTATGTCATTATTCAGAGATGATATCATAAAGGAATCAATAGAAGTTGATACAGATATTAATAAAGATATAATATAGTTTTCTGTTAAAAAATTTGCATTTTAATTGATCTACCTGGATTAAATGACTGCCTATTGCTTAGAATCCCAGAAAAGGCAATCTGCTTTGCCATTTGATTCGAAGAACCTAAGCGGGTATTCTTGCGGGCTAAACAAGTGGAAATATTGTTGCACCAGCCTCCACCCTGAGAACACATACATCGTTTTAAGGAGGAATGAGAAGATGAGATCATTAGTAAACATTAATGGAAACTTCCATGCAATGTCATGTTATTATTGAAAAATATGACATTTTCATCCCAAGATTACACTGTTATCTATCTTTGAATTCAACAGATAATTTTGTGATAAAAAAGGCAAATGTACAATATATATAAGGGAGAAGGGAATATTCATTTGTCAAGCAACATAAGGATATAAAATGTTCAATCTATAACAAAAAAGAGAGCTTGACTAAATGTGTTCTTCAAAAACCTCTTTTTTTTTTATTCCAGAAAGTGATGAATTGACAATGAGTTGTTTTGAAGTACAAACCTCAATCTGGACCAACCAGCTATCGATACCCGAGCCAAAACCTCGAGAGAGATGATAAGCTGGAGGACTCCCATCTAGACACACTGCGCAATAACAGCATAAACATACAGAACAGATGGTCATAACAAGTCATTCTGGAGAACAAGGATTACAGAAGTATTGAGGGAGAACACAGAACTACCAGGTCATAATAAATAAATACTCTCACCTGCTCCTTTGGTCACAGCACTCTGAACATGGGTGATATTCACAAAGGAGCAGTCCACTCTCAGTAAGAACAGTGCACAAAAAATAGTATGAAGCCATGAACGGGAAGCAGCATCTTCCATTCTGCAGAGTTTTTTAAAGGGGAAAATCAGCAAAAGCATTTAGAATGACACAATGAAACATGCATACAATAAGCAAAATTGCAATTGAAATGAAATTCCATGTCTAGAGCACAAACTTCTTCTTATCCCTTAAGTTATTTTAATAGTAATATCCATAACTTCTTGAAAAATTCCATATCTACGGCAATTAAAATAGCTCCCAAATAATTCAGTTTGACATTTTGCATCCCGAAAGTTTAAATATGACACTTTGCACCTTAGGCTTAAAATTCAGGAGTAATTTGGTCCGATTTTTCGCTCGAGAAAGGGGGAAATGGATTTCGGGATTTGGGGGCGCTGAGAAGGAATCAAGCATACATGTCTATTGATAAGAAAGTTGGACGAAATTACCCCCACATTACAATAGCCTAGGATGCAAAGTGACAAAATATATGCAAATTGGGGGCGCAAATTGACAAATTGGGTTATTTGAGGGTGCAAAGTGCCAAAAAGCCAGATAAAAACTGGCAATTGAAAAGTGCTTAAAAGGTTAAACAAAAATCTCCTTCAAGACCTCAAATAGGAGGAAGAGAAGGGGAAGAAAAATGAAGAATGAGGAGAGTGGAGGAGAAAGAGAAGAAGAGGGAAACAGATTGAATGCAGCAGGTAATCTCTGCCTTGAACAGAACAGTTTTGCAGCTTGACTCTGAAACTAACCGCCCTTCCTTCCCTTCTTGGGCCATGATTTTCTATAAATATAACTGCTAAGATAATACGAAGATGAGGAGAGAGAAAAATCGGCATCTGAGCGGTGAAGAGAGAGAGAGAGAGAGAGAGAGAGAGAGAGAGAGAGAGAGAGAGAGAGAGAGAGAGAGTTAAGGGAGACCTGCGGCGGCGTCGGCGGCGTCGGCGGACGAGTGAGTGATTTCGGTAAAGAGAGGGACGAAACAGAGAGAAGAAATGCTTGGGAAGGAGTGGGGCCTGTTTTGTGGGCCAGACCCAAACCGGTCGGTATAGTCATTAAAGAGTGGCTTCAAATACCGCGTCGGATGATTGGGGGGTGGCCCACCCAGCCAATGAAGAGAGATAAGAGACCGACAACTTCGGCTGCTCCGTTCAAATTCTTGGGGTTCTAGGAACGGATTGACCGCAATCCGTTTTTTGCTAATCGCACCTCAAATTTTTAAAAATACTAATTTTTATGCAGCTGACCGCAACCCGACGTCGCCTTCCTCCTTCCTCCCGCTCAAACCGCCGCCTCCTTCCTCCGGCTGGAGAGAGGGGTGTCCAAAAGCATCGGGGACGGAGATGGAATCTCATCCCTCCGGCCTTTTCTAGCTTCTTCTCCGACGATGGCGCATCGGGGACGGGGATGGCGTCGAGGGAGTTTTTGCCGATGACGGGAACGTTGCATGGGTCGTTCGGGTGTTCGATTTTCGCATCTCTCCACCCGGCACTACATCAGGACTTCTTCCCCGCCTCCTGCTTTGCATCACTGGGATGAAGGCGACGAAAAGCAGTAGAAGCGCACAGGCCGCTCATGCTGCGATGCTCGGTGCAAACCTGTGATTGGGGGCGCCCCGGCAAGGAGTTGGGGACGCATCAGTCTGGCCCTTCGCTCGTCAAACTTGGACGGCCTGAGGCAGTTCCAGTGACCCTCAAATCCTAGGTTGAAGAAAACCCTATCAAATATTTGGCTGTGACAAGCAAAAATCGGATTGCAGTTAATTTTTCGGGTTGCGGTTAACAATCGCTTAATAGTATTATCTAGGTTTTGGGTCTGTTTATTATGGAAAAATTTTTGGTAAATACATCTCGCTTAGTCGGGCCCCACCTTTTTTTCGGAAAAAAAAATTTCCCCTTCCGCTTTATTTCCCCTCCACCGAAACAACCCAGAAATGTCATTGCTGAAAGCGAGCTCCCCTTCAACCTGCAGCTGACCGTGCCTCCTAAACCGAAGACGACCTCCTCAAGTTTGTTAATAGTCCTCCGTTTACAAACTCATGTTATTACTTGTCACTTCGTCGTCGGCCTCCTGTTGTATTATCAAGTCGAAGATCTTTGTTTGCTTTCTCTTCCTTCCTGCAATTGCCTGATAGCACCGATGAACTGTGCTGCCGGTATCGACAGCTCTGGAGCATCTTTAGACAACATACCTACCGTTAAAGTAATTTCCCTTCCTCCTTCAGTTACACATTTTGCTAGAATATATGATGTTTTCTGAGTTTTCTTAGTCTCTTCCAAGTTTTGCTTGAATATGAAATTTATTCTGCAACATGTTTATTGAGCTCTTCCCGCCCGAATGTTGTTTATTTTCTGCATTAACTATGTTATTCTCCGGCTAGATGTTTTCTCAGATTTATCTTGAACAACAGGTTACCCCTCATTCTCATGCTTCTAATAAAATCGTTTTTTATCCTCAGGCTAATGATCATGTCTTATTTTCGCTTGTACACTCTGATGAGGAGACCTACTCAATGTATAAAGAATATACGCACAAAATTGGATTCAGTGTGCACAAACAACATATCACATATTGAACGCATACTCAGATTGTCAAAGCGAGGAAGCAGTATTCATGTGCAAAAACTGGGTTGAAGCGCTTTAATGCAGTGGCTGATGGTAAGAAGAAATACCACAAACTTGATACTTGTACTGGATGCTTAGCTTGCTTACATTTTAGTGCCGATAGAGAGACCAAGAATTGGGAGGTGATAAGGTTTGTAGAGGAAAACAACCATCCACTAGCTTTGAAAGATGGCAGTCACTTTTTGAGATACCATCGGAACATGTTAGCTGCTCAAGGCAGTCTTCTTAAGAATATGGCGGGTACTGGGATCAGAACGATCGACGCATACAACTTTATAACTGATGAAGTTGGTGAATTTGAAAATGTCGGGTTTTGTAAGACCAATGCTTGTAATTATGTTCAACGTGAACGAAAAGCACTGATAGAAAGCGGTGATGTCAATAGCTTGTTGAAAATATTCCAGGAAAGGCAAATGGAAGATAACATGTTCTCATACGATGTTCAAACAGACGAGTTTAGCAGACTGACTAGTTTTTGTTGGATGGACGGCCATAAAAAAAATTGATTATGATTCATTCGACGATGTTCTTATATTTGATATCATGTTGCTCTATTCATTGTCATCGACCATCATTGGCAAAATGTCTTTGTAGGTGGAGTCTTCGTTGTAGAAGAGACCATAGAATCCTTTTGTTGGGTTTTTGAAACTTTTATGAGATTTGCCGGTGAAAAGCAACAGGGTCGTTGCTATTGCGAGAGTTTTCTGTAATAGTCGACACCGCCTATCCCAATGGCACATTTCCAAGAAAGCACATTTGAAGGTTCGAGCGAGAGGATTATATAAGAAAATTAATTTACCCTTTCATGCAGTGATTCCCGATGTTCTGTGTACAACCCCGATGTTCGCCAGGAAGAGTCAGACGGCTCACGCCCAAGAGAGCGAGCCAAGATGGGAGAGCCCAGGCGGGGCGAGCCCAGGAAGAGCGGGAGGCCATGGAGGCAGGCGAGCCAACCAGTCGAAGGAGCTCGCTAGGCAAGCTCAGGCCCTAGGGGTGCAAATAGCCATTTCTGGGGTACAGTTAGCCATTTTGGCGAGCCCGACCCGCTAAGTAGCGGTTCGGCAGACGAGCCATAGAGGCAGGCGAACCAGCCAGTCGAAGGAGTTCGCTAGGCAGGCCCAGGATCCTGGGGTGCAAATAGCCATTTCTGGGGTACAGTTAGCCATTTTGGCGAGCCTCGGGTTCGCCGAACAGTTCAAGGGTCTCTGGTTCGCCGGTACCTGGAGTGGTCTCTTACCAGAAAATCCCTGGTGGTCTGCGGTTAGCCCCTCCGAACAGCGGAGTTTGGCTGTTAGCAGACCAATTTGGGGTGCGGATAGTAAGAATGGACAGCGGGATTTGGCTATTGACAGACCACAAAACCAAAATCTATAAATAGACCTTAAAGGGCACCTTGGAAGAGGACCGGTTCAGAATCTTTGAGCCTTCTTCTCTCCTTAGGTCGCTTTAGTTTGGGCTCTCTAGCTCTCCAAGGTGCCCGAGTCTTAGCTTTGGCTTGGGAGGGGAAGCGCTCAACGATCTTCCGGGTTAGTGGAGGGACCTCCTCGCTAAGACTAGGGTCTTTGTTCCTTGTCCGAGTTATTGCCTACCTCTTCTGAGGGACCAGTAAGGGTTAGCTGCCCCTCGATTCGTTGAGGGCCCCGAGCTCCACCAGAGACCGAGAAAACGGTTTCAACATTTTGGTGCGGTGAGCGTGGAGTGTGGCTGGTTCAAGAAAGTTCCAGAGAAGGGTTATGGCGGGAGATGAAGAGCAAGGCGAGGAGTTCGGCGAGACACCTCAGGAGGCGATGGCCAGAATGCTCGCAGATTTCAGAAAGGAGGTGCTCGACACTTTGGGGTTCACGGACACAGCTCTACGAAGCGAGTTTGCGACCCCAACACCTCAGGCGACCCCCCCCCCTACAACGGTCGGCGAGAATGCTCCAGGGGGAAGGGCCGGAAAGGAAGTTGTCGTGGGGTTAGGTCAGGACAGGGAAGGGCGAGTGTTGTTCGCCAGTCCGGCGAGCTCCATGCCGGCGAGCTCCGTGCCGGCGAGCTCAGTGCCAACGAGCTCCGTCCCAGCGAGCGCGGCGCAGGCGAGTGCGCGCCAAGAGGATGCGGCGACGGTCGGGGTGGTTCAGGCGAGCACCGCCCTCGCGAGTGCAGTCCCGGCGAGCTCAAGTTTGGCGAGAGAGCTTGGGGCGAGTGGAGCCAGAAAGAGTGACAGGAGGGGGAAGCCCCTTTTGCGAGCTGGTGCTCTCCGCACCCGTCCCAGGGGGGTTTGGAGAGTGGGACCGGGTGTACTACAACGGCAGGGATGACCCTGTCCAGCACCTGCAGAGTTTCGAAGACTCGGTCTCCATCAGGCCGATGTCAGATGCCTTCAAGTGTCGGCTCTTTGCCGTCACCCTCAAGGAGAAGGCCAGGGACTGGTTCCATCAGCTCCCTGCAGGTTCAATCTACGCGTTCGAGGATTTGCGCCGAAGTTTTTTGCTAAGGTTCTCGACCTCAAAAAAGAGGAAGAAGGACGCTGATTCCCTCTTCGCAGTGAAGCAGGAGCCCAGGGAGTCGCTGGCTCAATATGCCGATCGGTTCCAGGAGGAAGTGCAACTCACTCAGGAGATGCCTGGGTTTGCACTCCAACTCGCCTTCACGGTCGGGTTGAAAGAGAGTTTCTTCAAGATGGCGTTGAAGAGGAAAGCCCCCGTCTCCTATGAAGAGCTGATGGAGAGGGTGTCGGAGGAAGTCGCAAGTGAGGAAGCCAACCCGGAGCTCACCAAGAGGCTAGCCAAGCTCAGTGAGCCGGAGGTGAGGCAGCAGGAGGTCAGGAGAAGGGAAGAGCCCCGGGCCCCGGAGGGGGGATGGAGGCCGCAAGGTGGAGGAATGCAAGGGCAGGGGAGGGGTTACGGCCCAGGAAGGGGTAACCATGTCGGAGGTCAATGGAGGCCCCCCCCCCCAGTTAGGGTGGAGGCAGGGTCCGATGCAGATGCCTCCCCCTCCCCAACAGGCCATGGCAATTGGACAAGGAAGAGGAAGAGGAAGAGAAAGGAGAGGAGTGGTGGAAACGACAGCCGCTAGGAGGAGAAGGAATAGGGTGGCAGAGGCCGATGCAGGGGAGGTGACGTTGCCATATTGTATCTTCCATGATGAGGAAGGTCACTCAACGGACACCTGCCCGGAGTTCCTGGAAGTGAAGAGGGGCAGAGCGCCCGCGCCACAGCAGCTACCGCCGGTGAGGATTGTGGAGGTCGAACCTCGAGAGGAGGATGAGGAGAGGTGTGAGGATAGAGCCGATAGGCGGAATATAGGAGGGATCGGGGTGATCCATGGGGGGGTAGGGGTGGAGGCGACCCGCAAGGCTAGCCTCCATACCATCTACCGCCGGAGCGTGGCTTCAACCTCCACTGCTCCGCCCCCGGCCGAAAAAATCATTTTCACCCAGAAGGACATGCCGGGCTATGAGGACCCGTTTTGCGATGCGCTGGTCATTCAGACGGCGATCGAGAACTTCACCGTCTCCCAAATCCTTGTGGACAACGGGAGTTCGGTCAACGTCATCTTCAAGAAGGCGTTTGACATGATGAAGGTGGAGCCCAGAAGGGTGTTGGCCTCGGATGGCCCTCTGTTTGGATTCTCGGGGGAGAGGAAAGAAGTGGAAGGGGGAGTGGGACTTCATGTGACCCTGGGTGGGCAGTCCAGGAACTGCCGTTTTGTCATAGTGGATGCTCCAAGCAGCTACAGCGCCATCTTCGGACGGCCACTCATCAGCGCGTTCCGCTGTGTCCCCTCCACCTTTCACCAATGCCTCAAGTTCAACGACGAAGGGGTTCAGGTGTGGATCAGGGGGGATCCCAAGGTGGCAAGGCAGTGCTACGTGACGACTGTCAACACCATCTCCTGGATGGGAGAAGCGGAGGAGTGGGATAAGATGATGGAGGAGGCGGCCGAAGCCGGAGGTAAGGAGGTAGCCGAGGAGAAGTTGGAGGGAGATGAAGTCCATGCCCATGAAGGGGTAGCTGAGGGGCCCCGGGCGGGAAGATAGGAAGAAGAGAAGGCCCAGGAGAGAGGGGCGGAGGAGCTGATGGTGGTAGAGAAGGAGGTCGAGGAAGGAACCCAGGCTCTCGCTTGTGCCGAGGAGGAGAGGGCTTGGGGAGAGCAGTCCCGGTTGGAGGCTATGGACGAGGTCGTGGAGCTCGAGGTCACCACCCTGCTAGGGGTGGTGGAGAAGGTCCGGGTCAGCGGAGGACTCAATCCGGAAGATCAAGCAGAGATCCTGGCGTGCGTGCAGAAGAACATAGACGTCTTCGCTTGGAGCGCCGCGGAAATGCCCGGGATCGACGCGGATGTGGCTTGCCATCGCCTCAACCTCGACCCCGGCAACTGCCCTCCGCCAGAAGAAAAGGGCCACCGCCGACAAGCTGGAAGGGCCCAGCCGCGAGGAGGTGAGCAAGCTTCTACAGGCATGCTTTGTAACGGAGATCCAGTATCCAGGCTGGGTCTCCAACGTCGTCATGGTGAAGAAGGGAGGAGGTAAATGGAGGATGTGTATCGACTTTTCTTTACTTAATAAATCATGCCCTAAGGATTGTTACCCCCTGCCTAGGATCGCGCGCTGGTTGACTCAGCCGTCGATTTTCCTGTGATGTCTTTCTTAGATGCTTTTTCAGGTTACCACCAAATCCGCATGCATCCCCCGGACATCAAGGATGTCTCCTTCATCACGGGGGATGGATGCTACTGTTATAAGATGATGCCGTTCGGGCTCAAGAATGCAGGTGCCACATACCAAAGGATGATGGACAGAGTCTTCCGCGAGCAGAAGGGAAGAAACTTGGAGGTTTATGTTGACGACCTCATGGTAAAGAGCCGAGACCTTGGGTCTCACCTCCGAGACCTTGAGGAGACATTCGGGACCCTGCGGCGCTACAAGATGAAACTCAATCCCTTGAAATGTGTCTTCGGGGCGAGCCGAGGAAAGTTCCTAGGCCACTTACTCACCCCGCAGGAGTGGAGCCTAACCCGGACAAGGTTAAGGCGGTAATGGAGTTGGGGTCACCGAGGAACCCGAAGGAAGTTCAGAGCCTTACAGGAAAGTTGGCAGGGCTCAGCAGGTTCCTCTCCAAGGCAGGGGAAAAGTGTGCGCCTTTCTTCAAGGTGCTACAGGGCAACAAGAAGTTTGAGTGGACCTCGGAATGCGAAGAGGCCTTCCAGGCTCTGAAAGAACAACTCACCCAGACCCCTCTGCTCCAGGGGCCGAGGCCAGGAGAAGACCTATCCCTGTACCTGGGGGTAGGGTCCGAAGCAGTAAGTTTCGTGCTGATCCGGGAGGAGGGGAAGAAACAGTTCCCTATCTACTACGTCAGCCGAGTGCTGAAGAAGGCAGAGCTCCGGTACCCGATCCTGGAAAAGTTAGCCTTCGCATTGGTGGTGTCGGCCCGGAGGCTCCGACCTTACTTCTAAGCCCATTCAATCAAGGTAGTGACGGACCACCCGCTCCGTAGAATCATGGAAGGGGTGGAGCACTCGGGAAGGCTGGAAAAGTGGTTTGTGGAGTTAAGTGAATTCAATATCACGTTCGTGCCCAGGACGTCCATCAGGGCTCAGGCGGTGGCAGACTTCATGGCCGACTATGCGGCCGAGGTGGGGGAGCATGAGCCACCTCCCCCAGAGGCATGGAAGATGTTGGTGGACGGAGCGTCGGGAAAGTACTCCTATGGAGGGGGATAGTCCTGGTAAGTCCTCAGGGGACTCGGATTGAGCATGCCTTAAACATCCATTTCCCAATTACCAACAACCAGACTGAGTACGAGGCAGTGATAGCGGGCCTTCGGCTGGCCCGGGAACTAGGGGTGCAGGACGTGGAGGTCTCCACGGACTCCATGGTAGTGGCATGCCAAATCAAGGGAGAGTTTGAAGCGAAGGACCCAACCCTCCTGCTATACCTGGAGAAGGTTAAGGGGATCATCGGGCAGTTCCGCACCTTCTCCATCAGGCACGTGCCGAGGGAGGAGAGCACCCAGGCGGATCTCTTAGCCAAGTTCGGTCCCCGAGCGGGAAGGACGGCTTCGGAACTCTTCCGGCCTTCCATCGAAGAAGGAGAGTTGATGGAGGTAGATCGACAAGCCTCGTGGATGGATCCATTCATCACCTTCCTATCCTCCGGGCAGCTCCCTGGAGAGGACGTGGACAAGAGGCGCTTCAGGTATAAGTCTGCTTATTACTCCTTGCATGCGGGAGGGCTATATAGGAAAACTCTCTCGGGACTCCTGGCCCGTTGTGTTTCCGAAGTGGAGGTTCCGAGAGTCTTGGAAGAAATCCACTCTGGGGAGTGTGGTAGTCACTCCGGGAGTCGGACCCTGGAAGGGAGGGTGTTGAGGCAAGGCTACTTCTGGCCCACTCTCAGCAAGGATGCGGCAGAGTTCGCGAGGAAGTGTCCGAAGTGCCAGCTCTATGCTCCGCTCCAACTCCTCCCGGCTCAAAGACTCCGGACCATCACGGCTCCCTGGCCCTTCGCCATATGGGGGTTGGACCTGGTCGGTCCATTCCCCCAAGCCAGGGTCCAGAGGAAGTTCCTGCTGGTCATGATCGACTACTTCTCCAAGTGGGTAGAGGTGAAAGCACTCGCTAAGGTAACCTCTCAGGTGGTAAGGAATTTTGTGTGGAGAGAGATAATTTGCAGGCACGGGCTACCTCTAGCTATAGTGACGGACAATGGGCCGCAGTTTGCTAGTGAGGAGTTTGTTGGCTTCTGCACTCAGCTCGGCATTGACCTCAGGTTCGCGTCGGTCCACCACCCGAGGAGCAATGGGCAAGTGGAGGCGGCGAACAAAATAATCGTTAACCTATTAAAAAAGAAAGTGAAGAATCTTCGGGGAAACTGGGTAGAACAGCTACCCTCCGTCCTCTGGGCCATGAGGACTACTCCGAACACCGCCACCGGAGAGACTCCGTTCAAGCTCTCTTACGGGTCCGAGGTCGTTCTCCCCATAGAGTTTGAGGTAAAGACACCCCCGGGTGATCGCTGCGAGCGAGGGGGATGAGGAGTGGCTAGAAGATAACAATGCAGAGCATAGGCTATCTTTAGACCTGGTGGAAGAACTCCGGGACTTGGCCACCATCAGGCAGGAAGAGGTCAAACGGCGGATGGCTCGATATTTTGACAAACATATCCGGGTCAAGCACTTTCAGAAAGGAGACCTAGTCCTGAAGAAGGTCGATGCGGCCGGCAGAGGGGCCGCGGTGGGTAAGCTTAACCCCAACTGGGAGGGTCCATATATTGTAAGCGAGGTGCTCAAGTCGAGGGGTATCACCTCCAGGATGTGGAAGGGGTGCCCCTCGACCGAGCCCGGAGTGGGGATGATTTGAAACAATTTTACCCTTGAAAGCTTTATTATGTTGTTTAATGAATGTCTTACTCCTTTTTTATGATGCTTATAACTACTGCCGTGTCGGGGTGGCAAAGGTTGTATATGTTGGTGCTGGAATGCCCCAGATCGATTCCGCTCTCGGGCTCTCACCTAGACGGGGGGTTCAGGTTGATCTCTGGAGAGGCTGGCAAGGTTGGATATGTTGGTGCTGGAATGCCCCAGATCGATTCCGCTCCCGGGCTCTCACCTAGACGGGGGGTTCAGGTTGATCTCTGGAGAGGCTGGCAGGGTTGGAATATGTTGGTGCTGGAATGCCCCAGATCGATTCCGCTCCCGGGCTCTCACCTAGACGAGGGGTTCAGGTTGATCTCTGGAGAGGCTGGCAAGGTTGGATATGATGGTGCTGGAATGCCCCATATCGATTCCGCTCCCGGGCTCTCACCTAGACGGGGGGTTCAGGTTGATCTCTGGAGAGGCTGGCAAGGTTGGATACGTTGGTACTGGAATGCCCCAGATCGATTCCGCTCCCCGGGCTCTCACCTAGACGGGGGGTTCAGGTTGATCTCTAGAGAGGCTGACAATAGGGGTCACGGTCTGAAGGTAACAGGTTGGGGTGTTAGAGTCAGAAGGGCTTGGTTCGCAAAATTGAAAGGGTTGAGGGTGGTAGGGCCTAAGGTAACAGGTTGAGGTGTTAGAGCCAGAAGGGTTTGGTTCGCAAAATTGAAAGGGTTGAGGCTGACAAGGCCTAAGGTAGCGGGTTGAGATACTAAAGTCAGGGAGGTTTAGTTCGCAGGATGCCTATGTCTGAGTTCGCCAAGGTTGGGTTCGCCGGGCAGTATCCGCAGGCGGCGACAGCCCGGGTTCGCGAAATCCATAAGAGGAGAATCTTGGCGAGGCGAGCCCAAACACACGCATTCGCGAGCCCCCCGGAAGCACGGCCACATAAAAACTAGTCATGAGAGTTCAAAAGAAAGAGATCAAGTGCGAGAGAAAAAAGAAACGCGAGCATGCGCATAAATACTAACGAAAAAATCATAACTATCATTCCCCAAGATTTTTCTATGTTCGGCGGCGATCTCGCCAGCCCAAAAAGAATAATATACATTCGAAGGAAAGAGGGAGAAGGGAAGTTAAGGGGGTTCATTCTGGGGGGGCCCTCGCCATTCTTGCGAGCCCTCAACCATGGCGCCAATTCGAAGAGATCCGGGCAGACGTCTTCGGCTGTAAACTTCATCGCATCTTCGGCTAGTAGACTCGCGTTCTTAAGGGTCGTGAATACGAAGTTAGCGACCTCCTGTGCATCTCGCCGCCTCTGTTCCTCGCTTTTGGCAACCCTCTGTTGGGACCCGGCTCACCCAGAAGAAGGAGGTAACACGCTGCGAACCAGCTCGTCCACCCGAGGCTTCAGCATGGTATTCTCCAACTCCAGCTCGTCGTTGCGAGCGAGAAGTTTGGTCGCTACATCGGCATCCTGAGTTAACATCAAATGAGTTAGACAAAGGTCTGGGGGTCGCGAATAGCAAAGAAAGGAGGCCCAGGGCCGCTTACCATCTTGCCCTGCATCCCGGCGAGAAGGCTTTCCGACGCCTCCTCTCTCTCCTTAAGACCTTTGATCTCCTCGCGAGCTCTCTTAAGCTCCTCCCTGTATGCGCGGATATCTCTATCCGCCTGCAGATAACGGCGCCCCGCCATGTGTGCGAGCTCCGTCGAGCGAAACTGGGCTCGCATTTCTTCGTAAACCAGTTGCCTTGGCCCCATCTCTTTATAGGCGGCGGCGTCCTCGCGGCCGTATAAGCCGAAGGAGATAGAGAACGCCTCCTCCCCGGCCTTACCAAGCTCCACCCAGGAGGGGTGAAGGGTGGAGCAGGAAATCCGGTTGGCGTCAGGATCCCAAGCGAGCAGGGGCTCGCCGAGGATATCAGAAACCTTCTCACCTAGACCGAAGTTCTTGTGGCCCTTGGGTTGGGGGTTGCGGAAGAGCTCCCAGCGCCCTGGCTCGCCAAGGGGTCCGACTGTTTCGCAGGGGAAGGGGGCGAGCCGTCGGTCTCGTTCAGATCAACGATCGCGCTCTTATCTTTGACAGTAAAAGTTTTCCCCTTTGACTTCTTGGAAGAGGGTTGCGAACCAGGCTGACCCGCAGACGGAGGCCGCTTCTTGCCGGACCCAGTGGTAGGAAGATCGCGGCAAGCCTCTGCCGCCGCGGTCGCGAGTGTGCCCGCCGTAAGCGTGGTGCCTTGCGCGTGCGGAGGATTAACGGGGATCTCGCGCTCGCCTGTAGAATAAGAGCGTTACACAGCGAAGAAAAGAAAAGGGGGGTAGGGCGAGAGCGAGCCGTACCTTCCCCTTGAGGAACCACGAGTAGTGAGTCGACGTTGCGCCTCAGATGGGCGACTTCGAAGTTTTTCCCAGAAAGGTAGTTGAGGAGTTTGGCGTCGGCGCCGCTCAGCGAGCTCGGAGGGCGGTAGGTGGCGTCATCCCGTTGAAGAGGAGTGAAGTGGAGGTTACCGAAAGGTCCCTTCACCAAAATGAATTTCTGAGTCCAGTAGTGACTCTTGTTCACCGTCTTGCAGACGGTGACATGCTGACTCGTGAAATAAGTAGTCCCGTCCCGGAAGGCGCGGAAAGAGAACACTTTGCGGAAGACGAGGAGGCTGAACTCGATCCTCTCCTCCCGCAGATAACTAGCGAACGCGACAATATCCGCGATCGCATTCGGGGTCAGCTGGCTCGGCAGCACCCCATAGTACCGTAGCACCTGCAAGGAACAGGGGATGAAAAAATTGCGATAGCGAGCAGGGAGAGGCGAGAGGGCTAAGCAAAGTACCTGACGAATCTCAGGCCATAAGGGGAGTCGCAACCCATTCGCGAAGTGAGCAATGGGGATTGCGAGCTCGCCGGCCTCGGTCTCGTTCAGCGTAGCTCTCTCGCTTGGACAGCGAGCCGAATAACCCTCCAGGAGATAGCGATCCACGGCATATTTGTATTCCTCTGCCGTGAGGTTCGCACAGTAGAATTCGTGAGCTTGAAACGCTGCGGCGCATCTTGACCGCCCCTCGCTCTGCCATCTGCTCCCATTGAAGGATTTGGTCGCAGCGATCCAGGAAGAAGCGACCTGCAAGTAGTGAACGCGAGTGCAAGCATGCGAGAACTGAAATGAGCGTAGAGGCGAGAGGATTTGGGAAATAAATGCGGCGGATGGAAAAGTGAATCCGAACTATTTATAGGAAAGTAGGATGGGCACGGGAATCGAAGCGTCAGGAGTGCAGATAGTAAAAAAAACAGATTGCTACTCGAATAAGACTACAGCCTTGCGAGCCCGGGCTCGCCACTGCGCGGTAACTGAGCACCGCCTGAGGCCGGCCCGTGAGGGAAGGGGGGTTGGACGCAACGTCGCCCAGAAGTTCGCGAGCGCTTCACGAGGGCAGTCATATCAAACACGGCGAACGAGCGGAATAAGCCACAGGCGCACCACAGAAATAAAGGGCGAAACAAAAAATGATGAAAGGCGAGTCACGATGGACTCGCAAGTATTATCACACCACAGATATCGTTCAACAGAAGAATCGTGAAAGAAATGAAAGCAAGGAGACAGTAAAAATAAACTCACGGCAGGCTCAGGGGTAAGGAAGCCATTTCCAGCGACCCCGGCCTCGCTTCCCCGCGCGCGGCGGCACTCTCGGATAGTGGTATTCGCAAAGTACTTTGAGCTCGCGCAGGATTAGGAGTGCTTGGTCCTCGCCCCGCGAGATGTGCACGCCGGGCGAGGTAGCATCTGCGCGAGTCACCGGCCCCGACTCGGCGAGCAAGCGCGCATTCGCGTCCTCCATCGCGGCGAATCTCTCGTTGAAGGAAGCTCGGTCCGCGTCATATCGCTCCTCCAGCTCGCGCAGCATCATACCATGCTTCTGAAGCACCTCTGACACCCGTCTCTTCATTCGCGCGGGGTCGCCCGGGTCGCCCAAGAAGTCTTCCATCTGGCTCAGCGAGAGCGGCGGTGACATCTCCACCCTCCCATGCTCTGACTCAGGCGTGGCTTCTGAAATTTCTGCGAAGGAAGAGCTAGTAGGATCAGGGGGCGAGCGAAAAAGTGAGCCCCCACAAATGTACTAACCTTGGGAGAAGGGGGACTCGCGACGTTGCTTGCGAGAGGACTCCGGTCGACCCTGGAAGTTCTCGCGGAACCCTCGGACGTGGGGTTTCCCCAGACCAGGGGGATACACCACCCTCTCCGCGACCTGGGCGCCGTCGAGAAGCGAGCCGCCTGGGCTTCGCCTGCCCACCATGCCGAAGCCCGGGGTCTCCACGTTAACCTTAGGCGGAATCGGCGAGCGCACCGGTGTGGAGCCTCTCTTCTCGGGGCTCGGCGGTGGGGTATCTGCATGGGCCACAAATGCATGGATATCGCACAGACTTAAGCGGAGATAAGGGTACTTATGACTTACGGGGTTGCGAGAGAGGCGCCTGTTGGGTCGAGGTCCCGATACCAGCACCTAGCGATCCCAGCCTCGCTGGGGACGGAGCATGAGAAGAGGTCAGCGTAAGGCCCGCCATGCGTTCCTCAGGTGGAGGATTCTGCGAGGGGAGAAGGAATGAGTAAGGAGTCGATATAAAAAATCTAGACGAAGAATACCTGTTGCGCGAGCCCGGTATTCGGCGGCGGGGGCGAGGCAGGAGGTGACGACACGTCCTCCCCCTGCGACCTCCAAACCGTCTTGGCTTTCTTAGACTGGGGGGAAGGGGATGTGGCGGGGTTGAACATCCAGGCGTTGCGCTCGACGGTCTGGGCCCTCGCCATCTCTCTAGAAGCCTTTAGTCGATCCCGCGCGCTCGGCTTGGAAGACATTCTGGAGAGGTTGTTTTCAGCGAGGAAGAAGGGGAAGGAAAAGCTTGATCACTAGCCACGGTGGACGGTATTTATAGTTTTGGGCATGGGACCCACCAAAAGATTCCCGCCACGTCAGCCGAATCGGCGAACACCAGGGGTTGGATGTTTCTTCGCGAGCTCAACACAATCTCGCGAAGAGCGGAGATTGTGTACAACCTCGCGAAGAGTCAGACGGCTCACGCCCAAGAGAGCGAGCCAAGATGGGCGAGCCCAGGCGGGGCGAGCCCAGGAAGAGCGGGAGGCCATGGAGGCAGGCGAGCCAGCCAGTCGAAGGAGCTCGTTAGGCAAGCCCAGGCCCTAGGGGTGCAAATAGTCATTTCTTGGGTACAGTTAACCATTTTGGCGAGCCATTTTGGCGAGCCCGACCCGCTAAGGAGCGGTTCGGCAGGCGAGCCATAGAGGCAGGCGAACCAGCCAGTCGAAGGAGTTCGCTAGGCAGGCCCAGGATCCTGGGGTGCAAATAGCCATTTCTGGGGTACAGTTAGCCATTTTGGCGAGCCCCGGGTTCGCCGAACAGGTCAAGGGTCTCTGGTCCGCCGGTACCTGGAGTGGTCTTTTACCAAAAAACCCCTGGTGGTCTGCGGTTAGCCCCTCCGAACAGCGGAGTTTGGCTGTTAGCAGACCAATTTGGGGTGCGGATAGTAAGAATGGACAGCGGGATTTGGCTATTGACAGACCACAAAACCAAAATCTATAAATAGACCTTAAAGGGCACCTTGGAAAAGGACCGGTTCAGAATCTTTGAGCCTTCTTCTCTCCTTAGGTCGCTTTGGTTTGGGCTCTCTAGCTCTCCAAGGTGCCTGAGTCTTAGCTTTGGCTTGGGAGGGGAAGCGCTCAACGATCTTCCGGGTTAGTGGAGGGACCTCCTCGCTAAGACTAGGGTCTTTGTTCCTTGTCCGAGTTATTTGCCTACCTCTTCCGAGGGACCAGTAAGGGCTAGCTGCCCCTCGATTCGTTGAGGGCCCCGAGCTCCACCAGAGACCGAGAAAACGGTTTCAACATTCTGGATTAGGTAGAGAGTCATAGAAGTGCCACCGTCGTTCCTTCAATGCACATACCAATAATGCCCAATGGGCATCAATGAAGACAGACATCATAAAGATTTCAGCAACTTGGACACTTGCAGGTGTAATATTGTGGGACACCATGGTCTCAATACCTTGTAAACCACTTCTCTTACATTGTTGCACTTGGAACCTTCTCAAGTTAATTTCTTCATTATTTGAACAATATACAACTAACAATATCTACTATAACAAAATAATATCATGTTAAAACTTAACCAAGGAACATTACCACATGATTTGAAGAAACATAGAGAAAAGTGGTCCAAACTTTTGGGTTGGTATTTCTACGATGGCTCAACAAAACGACGTACGCATCCAAATGTGTATCACTTAACCAACCATCACGTAGTAGATCTTCGATCTCAGATCTTGTCATATTTATATTTCCACTCTTAAACATCACCGAATTTTTGTAATCAAAGTTAGTTGTTTTTAAATCAAAATGTAATGGTTAAATAGTTAAAAAAAATTAATGTTACATATCAGGAAAGCGGCTTAACGCTGAATCTATCACCTCCCTATCTTGTGTTGAAATATATCTTCTGCCCGAAAATTGAAACATAGCCCGAGGAATTTCTTCTTTTTTTCAACTCGTCAAGATTTGTCTTACCACTTCTGTGCTCGGAAGCAGATTCATTGGATAAAATAGTCTGGTGCTCGTTGGATGTAGGAAGTTGGGTCTTCGGGACTATAGTTTGATGGGATGAAGAAGCAGATGATGCACCATACTTGGTGTGACCATGATCAGTTGGAGAGACGGGTGGTTTTAAATGATCTCTAACACTTGCCATGAGAGTAATGATGGAAACGAGAGAATCAAATCTATTCTCCCAAAAAATTTTGCAAATCTCTAATTTGTTCAGAAATAACATCCCGCGAATTATTAATCTACCTGCAATTGACTGCTTCCATCTTCACCTCCATCCTCTTTTTGTTCTCCTCAGTCAACTTCTTTCTCTTCTCCTCTTTCTCATCAAACTTCCTCTTCATTCTCTTCTGCTTTTTCTTCACGTCCTTCTTTAGTACCTTCTCCTCAAAGGAAGATTCCTCTTCCTCCATACCAAGCAGTTGCTACTTTTCATGGGAAATATAGACAAATGTCGTCCTCACCTACAAGTTGTAGGTTAAATATACTTTACTACAACAACTACTACTACTAAATTACAAGTAGCAAGTTAAATAAACTCATAACATAGTGACCTCATCTTTCACGATCAATTTGTGGTCAAGTCTGCACAAAACATGAAGCTATAACCTGTCTTCGGAGACCACCAAAGCAATCTTTGTGTACCGACTTCATTAGTTGGCTTCTGCAGATTGGTATGTTCAAAGAACCACACCTAAAATAATGGTTTTAGTAAGCTTTTTAAATATAACTACAAAAGATAAACATGCAAAACTAATTATTACCATAAGAATGATTGAACATCCCTCTAGATATCACATGCTTGAAGGCTCTTCCAGTAAACTGCTTAGGGTATGCAATTGCTCAAACTGGTCTTGAAGAAAACGATGGATTGCCTTAGGCCAGTTGTACCTTCTGAAGCCATCCGGACCTTCAAAGTCCCGTAAACAAATAGGAATTGCTAAGCTTTTTAGGGGAAAGAAGAGGATGTCGACAACCAAGTAATAAAGCTACAATACAATGCCATATTTATAAAAAAAAAAAATTGGGCACATGAGCTATGAGTGGAGACTATCCAAGAAGATCGAAGAGAAGGGACGGCTAGCTAAAGTAGGAAACCAAGAAGCTAATCCCGCTATGTTCCTTGAGTAGAGAAACTAAAGAAGGAAAATAAGATGCTTGGTAGGAAATGGGAGCAAGTAACTAAAAGTATGTATTGAACAAAGGAATTTTTTATCAACCTTGATGAGACAATTCAAGGCGAAGCCAATTTTGGTGACTCCTACCTGTAAATGGCAAAGATAAGATCCCCATTACCTTAAGGAATGCTGACAAAAATACTTAAATGATGTATCTAATGTTCTTGCTTTGAAAAATCATATTACTAATCTTGGTAAGTTACTTGACATACCAATTATATACATCTAAGAGATTGCCCCTTATTCGTAGGAATCAATGCGACTGGTTGATTGTTGAAGTCGGGTTGATGGAAAAAAACATTTATTTACTTTAAATATACAAAAAAAAAGTGATTGCATGCTTGAAAACTGCACAAAAAGGCGATTATTGGTTGTGGCATTTACGAGTGGGTAACTTGGGCTCTAATGGCTGAGATTATTATCACATGCAAAAATAATGCAAGAACTCCCAGAAATTGCTCAATTAAAAGAAGGGTGCGGCCCACTCATCTTAACAATTATATACATCTTAACAAAAACCGGTTTTTGTTAAGAGGGGTGCGGCCCACTCATCTCACAGTATACCAGGCCGCTCGGCCCACTCAGCTGATGCTGAGTCTCCCAGGCCGCCCCTCAGAGGGTTGCAGCCCAACCAAGCCCAACCCGTCTCCTCCCCTGGTCTCAGGAAGGCGGGTTGTTGAGGTCACCGAGGCGAGCCTCGATCCCGTGACCTCCTTCATAAGAAGCTCTCCAAGCAGCCCTCATCACCCAACTACGCTGATACCATGTGAAGTATTTTGTAGTCGGAAGAACACGTCAACCAACAGGAGAATAAGGACACCAAAGATGAACACAAGCTTTCACAATACTAATTTTGGTAGCTAGTTACAACTGAACAAGGCTGAATACAAGTTGCATCCAACTTGAATCACAACAGCCAATAGTAGGTAAGAACTTGGTCACGGACAAGGTCCGCTTCTCCTCCGGAGCACACCGCACAGGTGATACTCGCTCCTCGCTACCGCCCGCGGTATCGCTAGCGCTGGGCGTTAGCTCTGCTACTCGCAAGCTCGCTGCTCGCACTCCCAGCTACTCGCACGCTCTCCACGCGCTGCTTCCTCCAATACTCGCTACCGCAAGCGCTATCGCTAGCGCCGGGCGGTATCTCCAATACTCGCTACTCGCTCAAGGGAGCTGGCCGAACTTACTCCAAGTCCGATGCTCGCCAGGTAGCACTCTGGTATCTCAAACTCGCTCAAAGTTGAGGATACTCGCTACTTTCAATGCAATACTCGTCACTCTCTGAAAGCATACTCTTAGGGGGGTACCCCTCTATTTATAGGCAAAACAAGGGGGGTGTAGAGTATGAGCTAGCGCTAGCCCTGGCGCTAGCTCACTTCAATTCTAATACTCCCCCTTGAAGTGAGCTCCGTGAACAACTCCATGCAACGAACGAAGCCTCCGGAACGGCCCCGCAGATAGGGGCTTCGTGAATATATCCGCAAGGTTGTCTTCACTCCGCACATGCTCCACAGCGATCAAGCCACCCAGCACCTTCTATCTGATGAAGTGATGCTCGATCTCAATGTGTTTGGTCCTTGCATGACATACTGGATTGGTTACCAGTTTCAATGCACTCTCGTTGTCCCCACGTAGCACAGTAGGTCCGCTGACCTCCTCGTCCACATCCTCCACTAGTCTCCTTAGCCAGACACACTCCTGAGCTGCTAAGGACGACGCCTTGTACTCGGCCTCCGTGGTAGAAAGGGAAATAGAGTCCTGGTTTTTGTTAAGAGGGTTGCGGCCCACTCATCTCAGAGTATACCAGGCCTCTCGGCCCACTCAGCTGATGCTGAGTCTCCCAGGCCGCCCCTCAGAGGGCTACAGCCCAACCAAGCCCAACCCGTCTCCTCCCCTGGTCTCAGGAAGGCGGGTTGTTGAGGTCACCGAGGCGAGCCTCGATCCCGTGACCTCCTTCATAAGAAGCTCTCCAAGCAGCCCTCATCACCCCAGCTACGCTGCAGCGCAGTTGGGTGATGGAGGGGTAAAAGTTTCGTACTTCCCTCTATCGAAAGGAGGTCGAGGGCTCGATCCCTGGCCTCAACATCCCGCGGCGTGCTGGGAGGATCGCACGATGCGATCGGACGCCGAGATGGGTTGGGACGGTGGGCTGCATGCCCTAGATAGTTGACCGGTCGGGTATCGCCTTCGGGTGGAGGCCGGGGCGTCTTTCTACAATTTGTATCCAGTCCTGTTAATTTGTGACCTTCATTTGAAGTTGAATAGAAGTGTTTGTGTTTATTCTTGATGTTAAAATGTTTGATATATATATATATATATATATATATATATATTAAAAATAAAATCTGTGGCTTTTGATAAATTTTAGAATTCAAAGCTATGGCTATGAAACAAAGTGAGCAATATTTGAAGATTTTGATATATGATCAAGGTGGAGAATACACCTCAATTTTTTTAGCAATTTCTGTAGGGAGAATAGTATAATTCATTTGTTAACGACTATATGTTCGCCGCAACAAAATAGAGCTGCGAAAAAGGAGGAACCGGACGATTCTATACAAATGACGAGAAGCATGATAAAATGAAAGTGAAGTTCCTTTTGGCTGAAGAAATTCTTTGTGAAGCTTATTTATTATGACACCATATGAAGCATGAAGTAGTGTCCAGAATCCAATTGTAGGGCATCTCAGTATCTTTGGATGCATTACGCATATATACTCACATACCTTATCAAACAACGAAAAAGCTTGACGATAAATGTGAGAAATTTATCTTCTCTTTTTGTTATAAATAAAGTTTTGTTTTCACGTCGCATCGTTCACACCCGCTTTGCTTCCATCAAATAAGACAACGTACAAAGAATAAACAAACCCAAACTTTTTTCAACTTAGACTATAAGGCTCTGTTTGGCGCGGCGTTTTTGCTCTGATGAGTTTGGAAAAAAATGCTACCATAATAGAATGTATGTTTGGCATGACAACGGCTACAACCACCACCAGGAAAATAAAACTAGTTTTGAACATAAAAGTGGATGAAGTTCGTTAGGTGAGGTCGAGTGTTCACGAACGATGATTTATAATCACCGCATTCATGACCACCACCGCCGTGCCAAACGGAGCCTTAGTCTAATTGCAACAACAACAACACAAGCCTTTATCCCACAATAGTGGGGTCGGCTATATGGATCCTCTGTCGCAATTGCGCCCTATCTTTAAAATATAAAAATATAAAAGCAAATAAAAAAAATCTAAGTGCGCTCGTTTCTTTCTAATATTTATTAAAAGACGAGTGACTGATAGTAGAAGAAGCTTGTGTCCTAAGAGTCGATTGTATCGTTATCTTTATATTAAGCTACTTTCGATGGTGATATTCACCTTGTTTCTTCTTATTAAAAATGATGGAAATAAGTGAATGAAGCTCTAGCTGACAACAGAACGAACAAAACGCATTGAGATTATAAGTTTTCTTACAACAATGTATAACGAAAATCAAAAGTACTTAAAGCAACATGCATCACACAGAAAGGACCCAAAACAGATTACATACATACACATGGTTATACAGAAAAGCATATTCAAATACCAGAGAAGAGAGGACATATGAACTCCGCGCGCATTCTCAAGCTAATTATGAGTCCTTTTGTGAGCAATGACCAGGGAAAGCACAAGAAGCAGAAAGTAGATGAATGCTGCAAGCGACGAGATGATAATGGCCGCTATGGCTCTGTGACAAAAATATGTTGTGACGTTGCAGAACTTATCCCAGCCGAAGTGTGAGTTACCCTTCCGTGCCACAACTTCAACTGCGATCGCTGCTGCGTTTCCTGTGAAGAGCAAGATCACTGCCACGACATCCCCAATAGCTAGCGAAAGCCCGAGACCGTTGCCCAAATTGTTCTTGAAGGATAGGCCGGTCGAGAAAAAGGAGTAAGCAAACACCAACCCATTGACAAGGACAAAGTAGCTGAAAGTTTCCAAACAAATGTAGAAAGATATTCAAGTTAGTGTAGTTCTCAAAGACATTCAACATAGAAGATAAGGGACATTGAAGCCGTCTGACTTCCGCGCTCCGCAATGATCATGACACCTAGACAACTCAAGACCACCGGATATTACGCATGGATCAACGTGATTAAATCTCGATCATTCATCATGTGGATTATGACAATGAACTAGAACAGTCTTATCATCTTTTTGGATTATAGTAACGACTATGTTAGTAAACTTGAATAAATAAAGCATCCTGATGTAATAATGATTATGACTGAAACTATGTTTCTTGATTTTTTTATTTAATTACTATTCTCCTCTTCCTCATTTCATCCTCCTCCCCTCTGCCAGCTCTAGGGCTCATCTCGCTAGCATAGTTTTTGCAAATTGGTGCTCTCGTTGACAAATTCTGCCTCTTCGATGGACAACCACAACGATCCTCCGGTCACTTGCCTCAAGAAACTACTCGCTACGCAATAGGAAATGCGTTCTGAGATATGGAAAGAACTCGAGACTCGACAGGACAAAGACGATGCGAGGTTTTCTCTGCAACAACAAGAAACCAACCACAATTTTGATCGCCTGGAGGACCAGATGATCCAATTCAGTAAATCAAATCAGGCATCTACTGACGAATTTCGGGCATCTACCGGACATAACACATCAATCGCGCTTTTATCGGATTGAAGATATATTCAGTTGAAGAGAAATATTTGGAGGCTCATGGAGCATTGCACACTTAGACTATGTTTGGGGTGGTGGTGGCAGTGGAATGAGCGGTGGTGAGAATCCAATGGTGGCATTAAAGCTATCCAAAAAGCTGCTTGAAAAAAGTTGTAGACATTTTGAAAAAGTTATAGATTATTTAAAAATCTTCATGTAAGTGTTTTTCAAAAAGATGTTTTACGTTTTTCTCTTTAGAAGAATAATTTTTAATAATAGTTGTTTAGCTTTTTAATATTAAAAATGTGTACATTTTATGTCAATCACTTGTCGCATAGATAAGTAAATATTATATAAATCAAATAAGCAGGTTACAAAAGTTTAGCACTGAGAAGCAAAGATCGCGAATCGGTGAAATACAACGAATGATAGAAGAAAACGATTGCAGTAGCGAGAAGGAAGAAAGACAGATCGCGAAAGGTCGGAGCATGACTTTAATAAACCCTCAGAATAAAAGAAGAAAGACTGAAAACAGGGAAAGCGATTTATAGAAAGCCACGTGGGACCGGCTGCTCAAAAAACCCCCAAAACTACACCATTCTTGAAAAAGTTGTTTTTAAAAAGCTTATCATCCAAACAACCTAAATAGGGCGGTGGCGGTTGGAATAAAGCTTTTCCCACCACCACCATCACCCCAAAGAGAGCCTTAGGCTCCGTTTGGTACAGTGGTGGCGGTTATGAACGCGGTGGCAAAACCGTCATTCATGAACGCCCACCTAAGGAACTTCATCAACTTGAACATAAACATAGATGAAGTTCCTTAGGTGCCCGTTCACGAATAACAATTTTACCACCGCGCTCACGACCTCTACTGTCGTGCCAAACAGAGCCTTAGTGCAGATCCTAATTAAGCCCAGCCTCATTCAACCAATTGAGCAAAAAAGAAAGAAATATCCGAAAGAAAGCTTACAAAAAAGAGGAACTGTTGGTGGTCTTGACGGAAATCGAAGTGTTTGTAACATAAAGTGTCTGCTTGTTGAAACCCATCACGATTGTTGCGATCAAGCATAGAAGCATCGCCAGCAGTCGCACATATCGGACATAACGCAATAACCGTGTTGTTATCCGAGAATCATCAGAAGAAGTTGCATTGGCACCGTTCCTCATGACTGCACCACAAATTAAAATAGTTCCAGGGGAAAACGATTCTGCTTTATATCGCTGCTATGTGTTTGCAGGTTTACTCTTCTTAGTAGCTGCATTTATAGAGCAGATGGATGTAAAATGTGCAATGACTGAAGCAGTCATGGAAGTGAGCTCGTGCTAATTACTAATTCTTATGCATAACAAGTCATCTTCATGTCTAATTATTAATGTTTGATTCAAAACTTCAGCAAATTATTTATTACTCGATCTAATTATATATTGTTCAGCACGGCAATCTAATTCGAACTTGTATTCGCTCTCTAAACTATCATTTAAGACGTAAAATGCGCAATGATTGAAGAAGTCATGGAAGGGAGCTTGTGCTAATTACTAATTCTTATGCATAACAAGTCATCTTCTTGTCTAATTTTAATGTTGATTCAAAACTTCAGCAAATTATTAACAAGATGACAAAGTTAATAAATTTGTCCTTATAATTTTTACATAACTAGTTTAATATATAAAAAGGGCAGCACGGTGCATCCCTGCGTAGCGAGGGTCTGGGGAAGAGTTCCACCACAAAGGTGAAATTTAGGCAAACCTTACCCATCATTTTTGCAAGAGGCTGCTTCCAGGACTCGAATCTGTGACGGCAAGGTCACACGGCAGCACCTCAACCGGTGCGTCAAGGCTCCCCTTCAACTAGTTTTGTCGCGGGTCGCTCAGCGCACTTACGGACAGACTGAGGCAGACCGTCTTAGCTTGAGAGTGAGCCTAACGCGCAAACAGTCAAATTAGAGAACTAACAGCAGATGTCAAGATTTTTAAGTAGAAAAACGGGAAGGGAAAAAAATGCGGGGCCACACAGTTATGACAAAATCCACTAATAGTTGTCAAATATATAGATTGACTTTTTCAGAGCGCATGCATGGGCACGTTCTAGAGCGGAGCGCGTAAGCGCGTTTTGGTGTAGAGCATAAAAATACACACCTAGGCCGAAAATGGGCGTGCAGGCCGAAAATGCGCTCCCGGGAGGAAAAATGCGCGTCCGGGCTGAAAATACGCGTCCGGCCGAAAAATGCGCGCCCAGGCGGAAAATGCGCGCACAGGCAAAAAATGCATGCCCGGGTCGAAAAATGGGTGCCCGAGAGGTAAATGTGCGCCCGGGCGGAAAATGCGCGCTCAAACCCAAAAATGCGCGCTCTGGAGAAAAATGCGCCCAGGCCGAAAATGCGCCCCCGGGCAGAAATTGCGCGCCCGAGCAAAAAATGTGCGCACGGGCAAAAAATGCGCTCCAGGGAAGAAAATGCGTGCCCAAATCGAAAAATGGGCGCCTGTGCGGAAAATGCACGCCTGAACCCGAAAATGTGCGTACAGGCGGAAAATGCGCGCCCGGGCGGAAAATGTGTGCCCGCACAGAAAATGCGCGATCGGGCAGAAAATGGGGGCATGGACCGAAAGTGCGCGCGGACAAAAAATACGCGCGCGATCCCAAGCCGAAAAATGCGCGCTCAGGCGGAAAATTCGCCCTCGTGCCGAAAAATGCTCGCCCGGGCCGAAAATGTGCGCCCGGGCCAAAAATGCACTCTCGGGCCGAAAATGGGAGCCCAGGCGAAAAATGCCCGTCTAGGCTGAAAAATGCGTGCCCGGCCTAAAAAAAGCGCGCCCAGGCGGAAAATGCGCGCGCATGCAGAAAATGCATGCTCGGGTCGAATATTGGGTGCCCGAGAGGTAAATGTGGGCCCGGGAGGAAAATGCGCGCCCAAACCCAAAAATGCGCGCTCTGGCAAAAAATGCGTCCAGGCCGAAAATGCTCCCCCGGGCAGAAATTGCGCGCTCCAGCGAAAAATGTGCGCACGGGCAGAAAATGCCCTCCAGGGAAGAAAATGCGCGCCCAAATCGAAAAATGGGCGCCTGGGCGGGAAATGCGCGCCCGAACCCGAAAATGTGCGTACAGGCGGAAAATGTGTGCCCGCACAGAAAATGCGCGATCGGGCAGAAAATGGGGGCATGGACCGAAAATGCGCGCGGTCAAAAAATACGCGCGCGATCCCAAGCCGAAAAATGCGCGCTCAGGCGGAAAATTCGCCCTTGTGCCGAAAAATGCTCGCCCGGGCCGAAAATGTGCGCCCGGGCCAAAAATGCACTCTCGGGCCGAAAATGACCGCCCGGGCGAAAAATGCGCGTCCGGCTGAAGAATGCGTGCCCGGACGAAAAAAGCGCGCCCAGGCGGAAAATGCACGCACATGCAGAAAATGCATGTCCGTGTCGAAAAATGGGTGCCCGAGAGGTAAATGTGCGCTCGGGCGGAAAATGCGCGCCCAAACCCAAAAATGCGCGCTTGGCGAAAAATGCGCCCAGGCCGAAAATGCGCCCCCGGGCAGAAATTGCGCGCTCGAGCGAAAAATGTGCGCACGGGCAGAAAATCCGCTCCAGGGAAGAAAATGCACGCCCAAATCAAAAATTGGGCGCCTGGGCGGAAAATGCGTGGCCGAACCCGAAAATGAGCGTACAGGCGGAAAATGCGCCCCCGGGTGGAAAATGTGTGCCCGCGCGGAAAATGCGCGATCGGGCAGAAAATGAGGGCATGGACCGAAAATGCACGCGGACAGAAAATACGCGCGCGATCCCAAGCGGAAAAATGCGCGCTCAGGCGGAAAATGCGCCCTCGTGCAGAAAAATGCTCGCCCGGGCCGAAAATGTGCGCCCGGGCCAAAAATGAACTCTCGGGCCGAAAATGGGCGCCCGGTCGAAAAATGCGCGTCCAGGCTGAAAAATGCGTGCTCGGGCCGAAAATTCACTCTGACCGAAAATACGCCTCGGGCCGATAATGTGCGCCCGGGCCGGAAAATGCGCGCCCGGGCTGAAAAATGCGCGCTCGGCCCGGAAAATGCACGCTCGGGTCAAAAATGCGCGTCTTGGCCGAAAATGCGCGCTCAGATCGAAAATATAGAACTTGATTTCATTGCATATTAGAATAGTGTTTACAATTATGAAACCATTGTCTTGACCAAACGAGTGTTGTAAGAGTTGGGTGTGTTTCCATCCTATTCCATCAAATGAAGGTTTATGTCTACTTTTATAGTTTTAAAAGGGGCGCACGAGTAATTGCGGTCACCTCCTTTTGTTTGAAATCGCTAGAGGCATATTAATCGGAAGACAAATCCACTGATTGGAGGGAGATTGGATCGCGCATCGATGAAGACATCTCAACATTCGCCGAGCCCACTTTTCCTTGAGGTACTAAAGAAGGATCCTATAAAAGAATGCACACAACTAGAAGTTAGCAAATAGAGAATCAACATCATAAATGAGAGAGTTGTGGGAAATCTTACCTGATTGAGTTCGTCGTCGTAAAAGACATACAAATCGGAAGACAAATTAGTCAAATGCAGGAGTTGAACTCGACTCTCCAAGTGCGATATGGACGGAGGTCGCGAATTTTGTTTTGTGTATAACCAAACACGATCTACATGTAACAATGCCCAATTTTATACCTACTAAACGTGCAAAGAGACCCTTAATCCCATAACTTGGGTTCAGGAAAAAATAAAACTGGAAAAGGCTGAGCATGCAGCTCAAAAGGTAGTAAATATTCGAGTTTATTGCTCTCCAAGTCAAACACACTTAACTGGTTTATAGAATATGTTAGGCCGGTGGATGAGACATTGTAAATAAAAAATATCTTGTTTTTCTTGCGCTCTTCAACATCGTGTAGGACGAAGCAATTATAGGGGGCCAATAAATAGAGCTTGATCCCCCAAGTCATCAACAGGCGCCCAACAAGAAGCACAATGGCGAACATCGCTTGCATTTTCGATCACATGAATCTTCGTTCCATGACTATGATGACACGTACTCGCGATCGAGTCTGAAAATCTTGAACGCCATATCACTAAATGTATTAGATGGGTAACTCCTTAAGTACTTGTTCACCAGCAGAAGATCTCCGCGAGATAAAAAAAAGATATCTCATGAACATACGATAATGTTCATATCCGATCGGCCTAGACACCATGGAAACAATCTCCAATGTACGATTCTTAAATTGTAGGACAATAACAACGCCGCACATCATATATCTTCAAATTATTGTTTACCACAAATCCTTTTTTTTTTTGTTAAAATTTATTTACAAAAAATTTTACCCTAAATTAAATAGTAAAAAAAAATTATTCACACAATAAATAGTAAGGACAAGGGCTGCCTTTTTCCTCTCCCTTTTTACACGTCTTTTAGAAATACGTCTTGTACATGCATTTTTAGAAAAAGTATTCAATACGCATGTTGAACAATTTTCTTAAAAATGCATGTACAAGACGTATTTCTAAGAATTAGCTATAGTTACGCACATGTTTCAATCAGGGCGGCAATACGTCTTGTGTGTGTATTTTTAGGAAAAGTGTTCGACGAGATCTACGTTTTTCCAAAACATACATAATAACACATACAAAAAGAGTGCGGATAGCCAAAACTGTAGTGCGGATAACAATCACCGCATATAATTTCAAGTTGGAGTATATCTTCAAATTATTATTTACCACAAATCTTGTTTCTTTTGTTAAAATTTATTTACAAAAATTTTTACCCGCAAACTAAATAAAAAAAACAATAGCTGCCTATTTTTTCTCTGTTTTTGCCCGCTCCCATTTGAAATGATGAATATAATTTCAAGAATTAATCCGTTAAAAAGGAGTATCTGTGGAATTGAAATTGAATTTAAGAAGGCGATTGTTAACCGCAACCCAATTTTTGCTTGTCGCAATCCAATGTTTACTAAACTTTTATTGTTGCAGACTTGCAGCTAAACAAGAGAATTGTTGGATTTATGTAATTTTCGCTTGTAACTATGTATGTTTAAAAGGCCTTGTTTTTCGGCCTAAAGTTACGGATGGTTGGAAAAACTGAAGGCGGAGCGGGGAAAGAAGAGAGGTGTAATTTCTTCTTTGATCCTTTCATAATGAATTTTCACAATCGCCTTTACAGAATTGAGGGTTTAGGGTTTAGGATTTAGGGTTTAGAGTTTAGGGTCTTGAGATACTGAAAAATAGACTTTCCCGCACAAATAGAGAACTTTTACTATTTGGAAAATCCTGTAATCGGATTGAACGGTCGCCGGCATTGATCTCATAACAACGAGAAAAAACTTCTCCGAATACTTGGTAACGATCAAATGACTTTCATTTTTTAATAATAATTGTGCATTGAAGATTGCTGGATATCTGAATATCATATCGACAAATTGTCACCATGCACCAACAGTTTAGGAATGAGAAGACTGAGCTTCCCCGGAAATTTTAGGATAATACGAAAACTTTCATTTTTATGAACATGACTCCGGAGATCGGATCGGCGAACTGTCATCATCAACAATTTTTCATGGGAGTTGTTAAAGGCAAACCAGAATTGGCTATTGGCAAACCAATTTCTACGAGTTATTACGCGGCTTTTGAAATACGCCTGGTACATGCATTTTTAGGAAAAGTGTTCAACACGAAAATTGTAGAACTCGTCGAGATCTACAACTTTCGTGTTGAACACTTTTCCTAAAAATGCATGTACCAGGCGTATTTTCTTGTTATTTTCAAAAATTCACTATAGTAACGATCAAGGCGATTTTAGGGCCTTGAGCGTGCATTTTTAGAAAAAGTGTTCAACACGAAAGTTGTAGATCTCTACAATTTTCGTGTTGAACACTTTTCCTAAAAATGTATGTACGAAGCATATTTTCAAAAGGCACGTAATAACTCATAGAAATTGGTTTGCCAATAGCCAATTCTGGTTTGCCTTTAACAATGCCCTTTTTCATTGATGAGAAGAAGCTTCACTAAAAATTTTGAGCGAGAAGGCCGCCGCCGGTTATCTCTAGTCAATACTTTTGACGAATAGAACTAAACTCAATAGCTTATAAAAATATTACCCGGAGAATGAGAAATATGATTAAGAATTAAACAGAGAAAACATAATAACTAATGCAAAGAAAGTCTTGCATATATTCGCGAACATATATTGTGTCCGGGATTATTCAATTCGTATATAGATAGAAAAGAATTGACTTTAGTACAAAATAAAGGGAATTAAACCTTCAGTTTAACAAACGAACAAAGGAAAGGGAATTAAACCTTCAGTTGCAATTCCAGAATCTCAATTCCGCCCAAAAAGCGTAAGGGTCCATTCGTTTGGATCGAATTGGCTTTCTAGAATTGACTTTTCAACGAAAACCAATATCTGCAAGAATTGACTGTGTAAAATTCCAATTATGTTATTCGTCTGCAGGATTGAATTCAGTCAACAGAATTAGAATTGAGGCACAAAAGTTGTTCGGCTAAATGATGGAATTTTTATTGGAATTTACATTATACAATAATTTTATAAATTTCAAAACATGCGTAACACCGAACGAATTAAATTGCATAAGATGTTTTAAGATGTGCGCTTTTCACCCAAGCGCGTTTTTTGCCCGAGTGTGTTTTTTGCTCGGGTGCGCATTTTTCGGCCCGGGACTGTGATTTTGCCCGAAGGCAAGTTCTTTGACCGGTAGTGCGTTATTTGGCACAAGAGCGGGTTTGTTTGTCCGGGTGCGCATTATTTTACCCGAGCACGTGTTTTTCGCTCGAGTGTGTATTTTTCAGCCCGGGCGCCCATTTTTTACTTGAAAAAAAAAACGCGTGCCCTGGCAAAAAATGCGCGTCAATGCAAAAAATGCGCGCCCGGGCAAAATATGCACGCCCGACCGAAAAATGATCGCTCTGGCAAAATATGCGCCCGGGCGAAAAACGCGTCCCGAACCGAAAAATGCGCTCATTGGACTGTTTTTCGCTCGAGTGTGTATTTTGCTGTCACGGGAGGTCTTCGAGGTCCGAAGGAGATCTTCGAGTCACGAAGGAGATCTTCAAACTCTGAAGGAGATCTTCCAGTCGCAAAGGAGATCTTCGAAGGAATTCTTCAGAAAGCTCTCTCGGATGCCAGAATGCCCGACCCCCTCAAATGAGGATTCGGGGTCCCTTTAATAGACTTGGTCGGGGGCAGCTCGATAATTTCACCGTCGTAACCACCGTAACCACCTGACGGGTCGATCACGGTTTTGATCGAGTGCACACGGATCGCCACTTTTCGATTATGACGGTTTCGCTCTTTGGTCAGTTCGGTCAGTTCGGGCAGATTCGGGCAACTTCGTTGACGATCCTGATTGCAATGTGCAAATCATATAGTCTCAAGAAGAAAAGTAGAGTTAGCAACGGCGCGCACTATGAACTTTGCAATGTTTAAGTGCGCGCAGGTCAAGAGCACGCTACAAACTTAGCGGCGCTGAGTGTGCGTTGAGTATCGAGCGGGAGCGTTGTAAAGGCACGATCGGAGCCGTGCGAGGACGACGCAAGAGAAGTCGGCGCGCGGAACAGATAGTTGAGCTAAGTAGCAGTTTAGATAACACTTTAGCTTTACATACTTTTACACCCGATCAGCATGTGTTGCTAGTCGCTGGGTGATTCTTATATATATATATATATTGTGTGAGTTTCTTACTGTTAGCACTTTGATGCGACCACATAAATGTTTATGCTTCCACGACATATTAAGGCTCCGTTTGAGGGGACTTATTTTCACCGATCAAGCGGTTAATACCACATAAACCGGACCTTAATTTTAGGTTCGGTTCATGCGGCCTTAACCACTTGACCGATGAAAATAAGTCCCCCCAAACGGAGACTAATACATGACATATTTATGCTTCTGCAACACTGTATTTATGTTTGAGATTGTGATATGATGGACATTTGCTTAGAAGCGCCGTAGGCTTGTGGTGTTGGGAGCGAATGATGAGGGATAGATGAGACATTCATACCTCATCTCCGCCGTTTGACGTTTCCCAGTAGCAATCTGATAGTGGTGTGCGGTCCGAAGAGGACCCTACAAATCCAATGCATGATCTGCTTTATTTCTAGCAAGATTAATTTGTTCCAGGAAAAAAAAAAGTAGGCATCCATCCTGTTTGGGCAAACAGGATTAATTTGTTCCAGCAAAAAAAGTAGGCATCCATCCTGTTTGGGGTTATTCCTTACATTTTCTATTCATTAACATATCTATGAAGCACAAAAAGGATGAAGAGGAAAAAATATTTTTTAATTAAATGATATAAGACTAAGAAAATAAAGGATGACAAACAACAGGTGTACTATCGTGTCGGGACACATGGAATCTCATGCACAGCCCAAACATAAAAATAGCCTGCAAAAATATCACAGAAAACATCTGCATACAAAAAAAAAGGAAAATATTTGTATATTACCTACTAATGGATTACATTTTCTTTGAAGAAAATGAAATGAAACTTGCAAGCCTAAAATCTTCTTCGCCGGCATAATGTCGAGTTGTGATAGGTAAATTATAGAAAAAACTCTTATGACAACTACTTCAGTGATTCCTTCAAACGATATAGCTGCAGCAAGAGTTGCTATACATAGTACTCCCCATGTTCTCATGGAGAAGATAGACGTCAAGATGGATGAGGCAAATTCGAAGATGTTCTTTGAGTTCTTGAGGATGCCAAAAGGCGAGAGATCGACTCAGTCACAATCGTCGCTGGTGAAGTTGGATTTTCCTCCCGTGGAGCTGAAACTTGATGGATCAGCTACATATTTGAGGTGGTCACGTCAGCTGAAGAGGACCCTATCCGAAAGGAACCTGTATGGCTATCTGATCGGTTGAGTACAATGAGTGGAAGACTACGCATAGCTTAATGCGCACTTGGCTCCTAAACTCGATGGTCACATCTACAACTGTCGCGTTGGTCGACATAGAGACCGTCAGTGATGATTGGGGGGGGGGGGGGGGGGGGGGGGGGGGGAGTTACATAGGAACTACGCTGGAGTTGACAACAACATGAGAGTGTTTCATATCGAGAGGGAGTTAGAGATTCACCCAGAGAGATCAATTGATCCAGGAGTATGTCGCAGACCTGAAGTGACTGTACTAAGATTATGATCATTTCTCAGCAGCTGAGTACTGCAAAGATCCCGAGTACAAGAAAGGGGAGCGAGATGCTCAGAGAAGGAATATGCACTTTATGAGGGGGTTGAAACCGGCATTTGAGCCAAATTGTGCAGTGTTGCTAGCTCAGTCGAAGATTCTCTCCCTGGATGAGACGATCTCGACCATGATGCAGGAGGAGAGCAGGATTAGGCTCCAGTATAGTACAATGGGGTAGACGAACGGAAGAACAAATATCTTCTTGAGGTGACTCGGAGTATGATGATATCGATGAAAGTGCCAAAGTACTTGTGGGTGAAAACATGCCTGACCGCGACCTATTTGATCAATAGAATGTCCTCATGGGTATTTGATTGGAAGCCTCAGACTGAGATGCTAAGGGGTAAGAATGGAGATATTCTTCCTCTCAAAACCTTTGATTCTGTGTGCTTTGTGCGGGACAATAGACCATATATGGAAAAGTTGGATCCAAGAGCTGTGAAGTGTGTTTATGTTGAGTATTCGGCTACTGAAAAGAGGTATATATGCTGGAGTCCGGCGGAGAGGAGGTTGTTCGTTAGTATGGATGTTACATTTAGAGAGTTTGAGTCATACTACTCATCTTAGGTTGATTTGCCCTTTGGGGACTAGCACGTTATATGTTGTATGAGGCGAGAGGGGGAGGATAACAATAGTGCTGAGAGGAGGATAGTGGGTATCCCCTGTACTCTTGTGTTGAGTGTGGAGTCAGTTACGTTGTCGGTGCATGAGGGAAATGAATCCAAGAATGGTGGACCTCGGGCTCAGGGGGAGCTGAAAGTGTACATGAGGAGAAGAAAGCAAAATGAAAGAACCATGCCTGCAATGGCTACAATGTCACTTGTACCAAGTCCCTTGCCCCTGCCTACTCCGACTCCTGAGACACAGACACCATCCATCTCAATCTCAGAATACACATGTGATATGATTCCTCTCTCTACTTCCACTCCCTACCGATAAGGAATCACCGGGTCGATATGACTTCTCATGATATTGTCCTGTTTGTATCCTACTCCCACATATCATCTGTGCATGTAGCATGCATTGCATATTTAGACACTGTCTCTATTTCGAAGTGTTGGTAAGTTGCTAAGGATAATCCAAAGTGAAAAGCAGCAATGTTAAAGGAACTTGGGGCTCTGGAAATAACAAAATCTAGGAGCTTGTATGATTACCACCAGACAAGAAGGCAGTTGGGTGCAAGTGGGTCTTCACTGTGAAATGAAGCCTAAAGGGTCAGGTTGAGAGCTACAAGGCTGATTGGTAACTACCAGCTCTGGTCGGTAGAAGTTATTGCCCAGGGAGAGCGGGCTCCAGCTGTTCCGGCTCATACCGGGCTCTATTTTGTTGATTTCCGCCCTGGACAGTAGTGGTTACTGATTTAGTCAATAGCTGTCTGTTTCCTAGTCTTAAACTTTATCAACATGGTGATAGATTCTACCGCCAAAGCGATAACTACGAATTTTCTCTCTTATACATGCATTCACATTTTTGCTCTACCAGCAAAGAAGAAACTATTATAACTTTGTGGAGAACTTGTTTGGAGTCCAGGGAGCTGTTATTGAAGATTATTTGAAGGCTATTGAAGGAAAATAGTAGCTGTGAACATAAAGCCCGATCGGGCCGGCCTGGACCGGGACCGATCGGGCTTTTTCCTGCATCGGGACGGGCCGGCCCGGTCCTCCCCTGGAATCGGGCCGGCCCGGGCCGGGCAGGCAGCACTAACGTGCTGCCTGCTCCGGCCCTTCAGGCCGGGCCGGGCAGGACCGGGCCGGTCTCGGGCCCGATCCGGGCCGGCCCGGTTTTTTCTTTTTTAAATTAAATTTTAGTTTTTTTAATTTTTTATTTTTATAAATAATGAAATTTTGAACAAATAATATTGAACAATTTGAACGAAAAATTTAGAACAAAAAATTTTATTAATATTAAAAATTTGGAACAAAAATTTAAAATATTACAAAATTTAAGTCGTACATTTGTACAAAATACAAAATTGAAAATACAAACCTATAAAAGCTATGATTCTTATAAAATTTAATTAAAAATTTTACATATTTTAAAAAAAGTACATTTAGATTGGACTGCGGATTTAATCATCCTGTAGATTCAAGTTCAACGCGTCCATTTCGTCTTCTATCTCCTCCGAGCTATCCTCCAATGCTGTTATGTGTTGCTTCCTCTTTAAGCTGTCCAAGTAGTCCTTGTAACATATGCAAACCTCCAGCGAATCTTCGTTAAGTCGGCTCCTCCGCTCGTTCAAAACCCTGCCACTAAGAGAAAAAACGGACTCCGAAGCTGCTGTACTAGCTTGGACAGTTAATAAATCACGGGTCATACAGGCCAAAACAGGATAGGTATTAGCTTTACCTTTCCACCAATTTAAGAGATCGAAGTTTTCGATCTCGTCCGAACTCATAAAATCGCTAAATTAAGTTTTTGTGTATAATCCTAATTCATCTAAACTACCAGATGTGCGCGTTTTTTTTCCTAGAAGCTAAATTTAAAATTTTATTTTTAAGACTATCATTCGTTTTGGGTTGCGTTAATTCTTCGCGGGGTCGTGACCCGTATAAGTTATTGTAATAATTATAACTTTGCGTAAAAAAATTAGTAAAACTTGTACTACTAACAGGGTCATCCTCATCATAATTTATATTTAAGGTTAGATTAGTATTGATTTCGTCGATCAAATTTTCTACGTCTTCTACGTTAAGTAGCGGATTTAAAGCGGCGGCGCACGAAAACATAGGCGGTATTTCTCTATAATATTTTAAAAAAAATTCTTCCATTACTTTAATTAAAGGAGCCCAACCTTGGTGTTTTCTATAATAACTAAATCTTTCTGTGATAAGTACGAAATGTTCAATTACTAATGCGCTCGTTGGATAATACACTCCAGATAAAGCAACGGCGGCCCTATAAAAACATTTTAGTAATTCTACATAATATTCTATTATGGTCCAATCAGTTTCACCTAAACCGTGTTCAATATTAAGTAAACTATAATATTCCACTAGAAGATCTTTTTGTAGAAGGACTCTTTTTAACATTTTATAGGTTGAGTTCCATCTAATAGGCAAATCTAATTGTGGTTTCAAATATTTCTGATTTTGTGCTTTACAAATTTTCTAAAATCTTGAGCTCGTTGTTTAGTACAATAAATAGCTTTTAACATGTCGCGAATTTTATTAATATATTGTGACATTGCCTTAAAACTATCCTGTACCACTAAATTTAGGACGTGACAAACACATCAAGTATGAAAAAATGCGCCGTTGAGAAATGGTTTTAAATCTCGTTTTAACAATTCAATTGCGGCGCCATTATTGGAGGCGTTATCAAGAGAAAAACTAAGTATTTTATCGTTAATTTTAAATTCCCGCGCACATTTCATAATAATCTTATATAAAGCTATAGCCGTGTGCGGGAATTCAAAACCCGTAAAACATATTACACGTTTATTTAGCTCCCACGAAATGGGATCAATCCAATGACAAGTGATGCAAAGATAAGCTAATCCTAAATTTAAATTACTCGTCCAAACGTCGCTCGTTAAACTCACACATCCTTCGAAATTTTCAAAATACGTAATTAATTCTTGTTTTGCTTCTAAATATAACCTAATCGTGTCGCGCCTTAAAGTAATTCTACTAACCTTTTGGTATTTGGGCTGAAGCCCCCCATATATGTACTCTGTGCCGTCATCATTGTCGAAGACGCTGAATGTCAGCCCACGTTTGATGACGAACTTCGCCTGCATCTCTCGCTGTCGCATTTGATCGTACGTCCAAATCTGTCCTGCTCCAGAAATTTGAGTTTGACTTGACTCGGGAGGAGCTTGTTTCGACTCGCAAGATTTTTGGTGTCTAACGAGCGTCGAGTTGCCGCTGATGGATAGCAACTTCGAGCACATCTTGCAGCGCGCTTTTCTTTCGGTGCCGACTAGGACCATGTCGAAATGCTCCCAAATACCCGCTCTACGGTTGTGCTCCACCACCTAAGCCGTACTTTGAGAAGACGACGCTGGAGTTGTGGAGGACGACGCCATTGGGAGAGCTGAGAGAGAGAGAGAGAGAGAGGGAGGGATGGGGTGTGAGAAAAGAGAGAGGGGAGGGGGGGTATTTATAGGATTTTTTTTGTTTTTTTTTTAATTAAAAAATTAATTAAAAAATATAATAATATATTATATTATTATAAAGAGCAGCCGACGGCCGTTGGCTGCTCTTTCATGGCAGCATGGCTGCCACATGGCAGCCATGCTGTCATGATGAGCCTAACGGCTCTAATAAGAGTTGTTAGGCTCAATCGGGCCTAGCCCGAGACCGGTTCGGGCTTTGCCCGGCCCGGTCTCGGGCTAGCCCGATTATCGGGCTTTACCCGGCCCGGACCGGGCCGGGTACCGGGCCGGGTAACGTCTCCAAACCGGGGCCCTGTAAGGGCCCCGGGTAAGTGCTCGGCCCGGTTCGGGCCTGAACCGGGCCGGGCTTGACCGGGCCTTGACCGGGCCGGGCTCGGGCCGGGCCGTCAGGCCCGGTTTTTTTGTTCAGGACTAGAAAATAGGAAGAAGGTGAAGTTCATGCAAATATCTTGATTAGATCTTCGTCTATTAATTCCCAATTCATTCCTCCTCCTCTAATCAAGACTGATAACTTCTTCCTCAAGCTAAGGGGCTCAAAGTCATTATCCATGATGTTTCATTCAGTAGTGATTTGAAAAGCAAGAGAGCTCTCCCCATTCAAGTACGCGAAGAAAGGATCCTCCCTCAATCAAGGCTCAATCGCTTAGGATCCTAAATATGGGAATTTTCTATAACTACCTCAATTCCAGTTTTTTCTTGTATTTTGAGTTACAATCATTATATTATTGTGTTTGAAAATCGCCATTTTGAAGTCTTCTAGTCCTTGTTAGGTCTAGGTTGTGGAAATCACTATGAAGGTGTCTAGATCGTGTTAGATCTAGGTTGTGGAAATCAGTGAAGATGTTGTTGGAATCTATGATCTAGAAATAATCAAAAGATAAGTCTTACTGCCAACATAATATAACCTATGAGGTCGCACGTTAAGAACATACGAAAAATTGATTAATAATCATGTTGATTTTTACTTATATTGGATACAAGTGAAGAACCAAGCCCAAAATAATGTTTTATTAATTGGAAATTAATGAAATAATATTAAGAGTAATTATATTAGATTCAAAAAGGATGTTAAACGAACTATTCGACGCAAGTTGATTTGTGAAATTAACGCACGTCGAATTGGAGCGCGTTTAACACAGACATACACTTTTGGATACAATTCTACGCACGTCGATTTGTGAAATCGATGCACGTTGAGTTAATAAGTATCCGGACAGTATTCGGCGAACGTCGATTTATGAAATCGACGCACGTTGATTTGGTGTGCGCTTAACCGAATTTCTATACTATCAGGTAGTATTCGACGCACGCCAATTAGGAAAATCGACGCACGTGGATTAATAGAGCAGAATTCGGCGCACGGCGATTATAATCTGTGGTTTTAGAAATCGGCGCACGTCGATTAATAGAGTAGAATTCGGCGCACATCGATTAATAGATCATGGTTAGTCTAGGTTTTAGAAATCGATGTGAAGGCTTCTAATCTGTGGTTTGTTTAGGCATCTCCAAGGCGGGGAGAGTCTAGTAGTGATATTCGGGTGTGAATGGGCTTTAGCCAAGTGGGTGGTGTGGATTCGGTATATAAACCCCCGCCCCCGCCCATTAGTTATTTATTCAACAGCGAATTGCGTAGAAAATAACATCTACCCAATTCACCCCCGCCCCCTTCTAAGATAAACTGCCAATCTAATAGAATAGAGAGTTCTTTAGGAAGAAGAATATTCAACTTATTGAGAAATATATTGAACAGCTTTGGGGTAAGAGTTACAGTATTTTTCAGCTCTTCAGAAGGACAAGTTTTCTTTGGGAAGATGAATATTCAACTTCTTGGATAAGTGTATTTAACAGCATTGGGCTGCTAAATGCAGTATTTTTCAGCTTGGCTATTGTTGGTATTTGAAGTGCAAATAGCGCAAATTAGTGTGTCGATAGCAGATCTCCTTTTTTTTATTTAGTCCCACACCGCTAGTACGGTGTTGTATCCTTGTATGTGTATATATAGAGGCAAGATGTAAGGGTTTAACATGTGACAAAATACAATTCCTTATTTTTTACTTGGTATCAGAGCTAGGTTTCGAACCGATCCGGTGCGAGCAAGTGCAGCGGGATAAACTCTGGAGGCCGCAAATCTGCGCATAGAGGACGCAGAAGGAGTGTGACACTTGCGCAGTAAAGAGCGCGACACTTGAGCGCAGGAGGTGCGGCATCAACGCATCAGTTGGACTGCGGCATCTGAGCGGCAAAGGCGTCTGCACGGCAGAGGAGATCTGCGTGGCAGAGAAAATATGTGCGGCATCAGCCGCACCATCAGCGCACACCTTGCGCGACACTTGCGCGGAGGAGGCGCGGCACTTGCCTCTTTTGCACACTCTGCCATAGGTACATATGATACATGTGCCCTCTCATCTATATCCATCACTAGATCACCAGAATGGATAGTCGATTCAGGCGCCTCCCAACATGTTACTGGGAATGCTAGGGAATTTCTTTCATATACTCCCTAGTAGTCTCAGAACATATTCAAACTGCCGATGGCACGGCCCAACCTGTGGTTGCTAAGGGTACCGTACAATGTACCAACACTTTGACTATGTCCAATGTTTTGCATGCTCCTTCCTTTCCCGTAAATCTTTTATCTATTAGTGTCACTATATCTCAGTTAAAGTGTGTTGTCTTGTTTGATATCTCAAAGGTGATATTTCAGGAGAAGGAGATTGGCGGGAAACTTGGGAATGGCACATGGCGCAGGGCTTGTGGTACCTGGATAGGGAAAGCTTGGACTCGGCCCTTTCCACACTGATAGAGGATACTGCATGAGTAGGAAGGAGCGTGGAGGACCAACTCATACTTTATCACAAGCGTCTGGGTCATCCTTCATTTTCTGTTTTGAGTCAAATGTATCTGTTTTTGTTTGAAAAAATCAATCAAGAAAAACTTGTATGCGATGCGTGTGAACTGGGAAAGCATACCAGAAACTCCTACTCAAGTTCCGGTAGGAGTTCTAATTTATTTGATCTAGTTCATTCTGATGTATGGGGACCATGTCACACGCCTATTATGAATGGATTTTGATATTTCGTGTTCTTTATTGATTGTTTTTCACGTATGACTTGGCTATACCTAATGAAAAATAAAAGTGATGTGTTTGTCTGCTTCAAGGATTTTCATAAAGGGGTTCAAACGAAATACGTGCAGTGTTGAAGGTGTTGAGGTCGAACAATAGGAAAGAGTACACCAACAAGGCATTTGAGGAGTACTTGTCCTCAGATGAGATCCAACACCAAACCACTTGTCCATACACACCAGAGCAGAATGGTGTAGTTGAACGAAAGAACCAACACCTTCATAAAGTAACCCGGAGTATGATGTTTTTGATGAATGTGTCAAAGCATTTGTGGGGGCAAACTGTTCTAACAGCAGTGTATCTGATCAATCGGATGCCCTCGTGATTCTTAAATTGGAAATCTCCAGTCGAGATGCTGCGAGGAAAAAGTAGAGATACTCTTCCTCTTAAAACCTTTGGATGTGTATGCTTTGTGCAAGACAACAGACCAAATGTGGGAAAGTTGGACCCAAGGTTCCTGAGGTGTATTTTTGTTGGGTATTCAGCTACCCAAAAAGGGTATGTATGTTGGAGTCCAGTAGAGAGGAGATTGTTAGTTAGTATGGATGTTACATTTCGTGAGCATGAGTCATATTATTCCTCTCCAGATGACTCACCATTTGGGGACTCACTAGTTACATATTGTACGAGGCAGGAAGAGAAGGATAGCAATAGTGGTAAGAAGCAAGTAATAAGTATTATGTATTGCCAAGCATGGAGTCAGGTGTGATGTCAGTGCATGAGCAGAATGCAACTGTGGAAAGTGGACCTCACACCCAGGGGGAGCCGAGAGTATATACAAGAAGAAGGAAGCAGAGTGAGACTACAATGCCACAGAGTCATGCGTGTTGAGTCCCTTGTCACTGCATACTCCATCTCCTGCAACACCGATTCCATCAACCTCAATCCTTGTTCAATCCACCTCAACATCTGAACTCACGGGTGATATAATTCCCTATCCTACTACTTCTACTTCCATACCGGTAAGGAGGAGTATCCGCAAGAATGTGGGAGTCTCACCTGATCGATATGGCTTTCCTCATGATATTGATAAGTTTGTTTCTTATTCTCATATATCACCTGTACATGGGGGATTTATTGCATCTTTGGATATAATCTCTATTCTTAAGTGTTGGCAGGTGGCCAAGCTGGATCCGCGATGGAAAACCGCAATGTTAGAGGAACTCAGAGCATTGGAAAAGAACAAAACCTGGGATCTTGTGTCGCTACCACCAGGAAAAAGAGCAGTTGGGTGCAAGTGAGTTTTCACCATGTAACAAAACCCAGAGGGACTGATCGAGCACTACAAGGCCCGACTGGTAGCAAAGAGGTACAACAAGACTTATGGCATCGACCACGATGAGACTTTTGCACCCGTTGCAAAAATGAGCACGGTGCAATTTCATTCTCATCTTTCTTCATGGAGATCTATTGGAAGAGGTGTACATGGAAGTACCGTCGGGCTTTAGCACAAAACAAACGACAGGGAAGGTGTGTAGACTCAAAAAGTCACTATATGGTCTGAAGCAATCTCATTGAGCTTGGTTTGACAAGCTCAGGAGAGTCATGACAGTCATAGGATATCAACAGACCAATGTTGATCACACCATGTTCTTTAGGAGGCATGGAGCTCACATCACAGTACTTGCCATGTATGTGGATGATATGATCATCACAGGAAATGATGAGAATGAAATTGCTCAGCTTAAGAAAAGATTGGGCAAGGAATTTGAGTTGAAGGACTTGGGTCAGCTACGATACTTCCTTGGGATTGAGGTAGCCTGCGGCGCACGAGAAATTGTTCTCTTCCAACGGAAATATGTGTTGGACCTACTCAAAGAGACAGGTATGATGGGTTGCAGACCTGTCGTCTCTCCTATTGATTAGAAGACCAAGCTCGGTGCGGAGGCGGGAGAGCCAATTGATAGAGAAAGGTACCAGAGGCTGGTAGGCCGGCTAATTTATCTGGGTCACACCCGTCCTGACATATCTTTCGTTGTGAGCGTGGTAGCTCGTTATATGCATGATCCTATGGAGGGTCACTTGGATGTCGTATACCAGATTCTTCGATACATGAAGAGCGCACCCGGAAAGGGACTGATCTTCCAAAAGAATGGACATCTAAACATTGAAGGCTATTGCGACTCTGACTGGGCTAGCTGTGCAGATGACAGAAGATCAACATCAGGATATTATATGTTTGTATGAGGCAACCTCGTCTCCTGGAAAAGCAAGTAGCATATTGTAGTTGCGAGATCTACATCCGAGGTAGAATATAGGGTCATGGCCTTAAGCGTAGGGGAGATGTTATGGTTGAAAGTCTTGCTGGTTGAACTCAAGATAGATCAAGGAGGACAAATGACACTGTGGTGTGATAACAAGTCAGATATTAGCATTGCAAATAATCTTGTCCAACATGATAGGACCAAGCATATAGAGATCGACAGATTCTTTATCAAAGAAAAGCTAGATAGTGGAACATTAAAGTTGGGGCTGATTGTCTAACCAAAGGACTTAGCTCACTGGACTTATGTAGATTGAGTGACAAGATGAGCTTAGTGAATATCTTTCGCCCACCTTGAGAGGGAGTGTTGGTATTTGGAGTGCAAATAGCGCAAATTGATGTGCCGATAGAAGATCTCCTCCTTTTTTTATTTAGTCCACGCCGCTAGTACGGTGTTGTAGTTATCCTTGTATGTGTATATACAGAGGCAAAATGTAAAGGTTTAACATGTGACAATACAATTCCATATTTTCTACTGCTATTTTTTCAAAATCCACTCTTTGCTTCATCAATAAATTTCACATCACTATTTAGCTAATTGAAGATGTCGTTTCAAATTGGCACTACTTTGGTAGGCTGTTTCTGTAGCTACATATCACAAATTTAACAGTTGTACATACAAGATGAAATAATGAAGAGATAGAATGGAATCTATAGAGAAAGCAACATAATATAGTATTACCATGTTGAATTTTGTTACGAAAGAGTTGTATCGGAGGAATGCACCTCATGAACAGCCGCAACCTTATTCTTAGTAATGAATGACACAACTGTCAAATAAATGATGCTCTTATGGGTTAGATTTTAGAGAATAATCTAAGAATTATCGATTCCATGTTAAGAAATTTTGCCTTCCACCATTAAAGATTCAATTATCGAGTTACCAATATGAGAGAATTCTATATTGAGAAGAAGAGTTGTTGCGGCTTTGTTATCCAAATATGATGTTACTTAAAAGGAGTGCTGGTTTTGGAAATAAAATATTGATCTACAGAAACGTCAGACAGAAAAGTTCCAAAGGGGGAGCACAAACAATTTGAAATAGAACATCAAGAAATGTGATTGTTGCGACAATGAAAGGCCGAAGCATAACCGTAGCTTGCAAATTGCCAATAAATCTCCAGGAAAGGTGATGAATGATTTTTAGAAGGTAGACAAAGGGGATCTTGATAAAATGGAAATAACAAAGTGAATGACCTTACCACCACAGTTGCTGCCTTCAACCACTGCGAGACAGCTACATCTGTCTACGTCCTTCCACGCCGCCAGCCGCATCTTGCTCCCAGCCTTGGACGCCTTCCTCTGGTTCGACAAGCCGCTTCTTCTTCATCTACGACAGAATTTATGGGATCCCACGGCGACTTGTTTCTCTAGATCGATCTCCTCGCTCTGCTGCATTAACGCCTTCTCTCGCCGACTTGATCGTCCTGCATGGTCATCGTTTCGTACCCCAACAGAACCGCGTCCCTTTTTCCGCTCCCCGTCGTCGTCGTCCCATCGTTTCAGCAGCGTCGCGCCATTCTCTCCACAGGCTTTCTGTTGCCTCTGCGTTTGCACACGCCATCTACACATCCTCGCGTGTGTGCTATCTCTGATCCTTCTCGAGTGTTCCGTCTTTCCAGTCCTCGAGCCGACCGCACATTAATTGTGCACCCTTTTCTTAATCGAGCCCCACACAGCAGTCCTATTTGGGTTAGGTCTTTCCTTAATTTATTGATTAATTTAATTAATTCTTCTAGTGAATTAATTAGGTAATCAAGATGTCAGATGACTCAGCCATCCACGCAAAGTTTGAGCTTGAGGATAATGCTCGATTTCGAGGACGAATGAGATGTTATGGATCTTATACGTCAGTTCTCTAGTTTTATTAATTATTATTGAGTCAAGTTATTGTATCGAGTCAAAGTCAAATATATTAGTGAGTCATTTCGTTTTATTGGTCGCGGCAAGTCCGCAATGTTTTATGTTTTTGGGTTATTTATGCCCATGCCATTGAGGGTCTTTATAAACCCATGGAGTCAAGTAAGATAGGAAAGTAATGAAAGAAAATTTCCCGTCTTTGAATGGGATTTTGGGAGCACGCCCCGCTTAGGCAGCCGTGCAAGGGATCGGGGTACGACACCTACAGGTGCAGCTGCAAATACAGGTAATAACAACACGTGCAATAATAGGCAAACACGCCGATAACAAACTCAACCACGCATTTTATGTGTCAATAAAATCAATAAATGCATACAACAGGAGAAATATAAGAGGATCTGATAAAGGGCACCACGGATGGAATCAGACACCTCCACCCTCTGAGGAATCCAAAATGCTTGTTGCAATCCGTTGAACAACGGACACACAGAGTTAACGCATGAACCTTCGTCGTCGAACGCCGACCAACTACAACCACCACCGGAGAGAAAACACTGTCGAGGCTAACTGCACTCACGCACGCCTTCGACACCGTGACTGCACCTCTCCTCCTCCTGAGCACAAACCTAGCCGAACCCCTCACCACACAGCACCGCCTTTGAACTCCGCTATTGTAGGTCTCCTCTATGAAGTCGAACAAATCCATCACTATTGCATCTCCTCCACGGTCTGCAGCAATCTCCACCAAGAACCGACAACAATAGCCTCCAAAGACCGACAGTCGTTCCACCTCGATGGGAGAAGAACGACGCGTCTTCTTCCCGAGATTGGGATCGAGAGCTGGATCGGGATCTACGGGTGGGCGGCTCCACCTCTCTTCCGTGAACAAGCGGCGGCTTTCTCCTTCCGTCGCAGTAACAGGGAGCGCCTATAGGTCTGTCACAACAAAGGATCGGGAATAAATCGTGGCGCACATCAGTTAGGTCACGAATGACCTAAAAATGGGAAACTGGATCTGGATCCGGATCCGAACCAACCTGAATCTTAACAAGCCACGGTCAAGGCTCCGTAGTATCTCTGCCACCGTCATCCCCACCTCCGGCAACTCCTACGACAACCTCCGAGTAGGCCCATAACACTTGCACACAATTTGATGTTGCTTTCTATATGTCTGGGATTCCTATTGGATCCCAATAATTATATTGTATCTCTTCTACTTGCATCCGTCACCACTTGAAGAAGACTCGATCCCAACTTTACGTCAACATAAAGTGGATTGTACGGGTATAATGTTGTCAAAGCAGTTGTGTTGAAAGTGGACGAGATAACCCATCCACCGTAGTTAATTTTCCGCATAATTTTGCAAGGTCGTCCATTAACTTCGACTTAAATTTTGTCCATCCATGTCACCATGTACCCAACATTAATATAATAACCAGGTAATTTATGATGTGGTAGTAGATTCAAAATGTATTTTATGTTTGGACTGACCACATATAAAATGCAAAAATGAGCCAAGCAAGATATTAATGAATTCCATTTGCCGGTGGAAAAAATAGATTAACTACATCTTTGTGTCGAACATGTGGTACAATGATTGCTAAAAATGACTAAAAAAACTATGTATCCAATTTAGAAGTGATGGTCGTGATAGACATTAGGATGTCATGTGGTTGAACCACCTCTCGAAAGAAAATAGTAGAAATGCGAGTAAAATCATGTCTAGTAGAATGGGATGAATCCGTCTTCGAGAATCTTTCTACAATGACAAGGAACAAGTCAGGGTTTTGTTGCATGGGCGATGATTACAACAACAACAACAACAACAGAACCCATATAGTCCCCAATCATTGGGGGTATGGGCGGGGGAAGATTGGAAACAGACCTAACCTTTGGCCCTATGCCCAAAGTGGCTTCTCTCAGAGGAGAAAGACCGAACCTTTGACAATAGATGCACAAAGTGGCTGCTCACAGATTACCACTGAAATAGTGGCCCCCTATACCGTCACGTTTGCTGCGGAATCATGCCCTCAAATCAAAGCCAAAGACATCAGAGAGGGCAGACTCAAGAATCCATTTTGATTTATGTGCACATAACCATGCTTCCTTCATTCAGCATCCAGAGCATTGTTGCATGGGCGATGATTATCAAGACAAAATCCATGACATATATTTCACATGCTGTAGTTGAAATATGAAGAGTGGTATACAATCTAGGGTTTTGTATTTGTCGTTTGTTGGCATTACAAATCACCACTCAATTCACATATCATTTGAGGTGTAGCAAATTATCACTTTTCAACCAAACAGATAGCCTTCGCCATGACAAAATATCCTCCATGATGCATTTCTACAACTGCTGCAACGAGCCTTGAAGAATGCGCAGACCCAACTGATTTGGTTAAATAGATTACTAACACAGAATAGGAATATAATTTATTTATCATAAGTTTTAAATGTATAAGAAAATGGGCATTTGTTGTTGTATTATTAATAGGGTAGTCACTTTTGTCAAGCAAGTTTTCATCGAGCAATGCAACATACATAGTAATGGGACTGATGCAGTGGCTGCCAGGCTGGAATTTTCTCGGCTTGACACGTGGATGGTGGGTGCCCCGCAAATCGGGATGGTGGCCCTATTCACTCGAGCAGTTCTCGCACAGATCCCGCGGACACTATCTATGGCCTACTATTACAACCCTTCTTGTCAGCTCCTATGGCGACGACCTTCTCGAAAGCTCCCCTGGCGACGACCTTCTCGCCATCTTTGATGGCAACAACCTTCTTTCTATCTCCCCTTGCGTCGACCTTCTCTCCAGCTCCCCTGACGATGATCTTCTCGCCAATTCATCTGACGACGGCTTCCTCTCCCTTTGCTAGTACTTCTCATCTCCTCTGTCTCTCTGGCACTCGGTGGGTTCGTCAGCGATCTCCGATGTCGTTCTTCTCTTTGGAAGAAGGGGCCACATAATCAAAGTGAGTACACAGACAAGGAACCATATACTCAGAAGGAGTATGCATATGGATTGTTAAACAGTAAATTGTTGAAACAACTATGCTTAGAATATAAGCACAAGTAATGCCAAGGAGTGCACAAAATCATCAACCAGGAAAAGATACACATTTTAGAAATGAAAGCACAATATGAAGGCCAAGTATAAAGAAGGAAGGGGTATGTTAGTCAAAAACTGATTCATCGAGCAGATTAGAAATCATTAAGCTCAGATCTAATCAGTGACATAATCGTTAATCATCAAGCACAGCCTAAACCGACAAGCAAGACTCTCAATGATAGATATGAAATTCATTCAACAGATTTCACCTAATAATTAAACGACGGATAATGGTCAACTGACCTCAACTGACCTTAAGCAGCAAATCAGAAAACAGTTTGAGGATTATAATCAATGTTGGGAAAAATTAGGGAATATCTTTCTTAGAAAAGATTTGATGGCGATTATTTATCCTAAGTCAGATTCAACAATATATAATATATATAACAACATTCTACAATGAAAAGCAACCGTCTCCTAGCTCTTGCTTGTTGTTTTCATGATATCATCCTTCTTATAGAATGGATTTGAAGCTTAAGGATGAAGAAGAAAATCTCCACAGGAGATCAAATAAGAAAGTGTCGGAGTCATCTTCTCAATCTTTCATTAATCCGGTGAACCATTCAAGGAGGAAGGATTAAAAAATTAAGAGTCATCAGACTCTAAGTTGAGAAGGTTCTCAAATAGCTCAAGCCGGACTAGTCTTATTTGTTTCTACATTATACAAAACAATTTTGATCTCTCTCCAAAAAGTACTGGCAGATCTTCTCAAGGCACTGTGTATTGAAAGACATTTACACTCTTATCACCCTTGTGATAGGGGTGTGGCAACGGTGTTGGAAATTCCTGATGATTTAACTTGAGAAATTTGATTACTCGAGATAATCAATTGATCCAATACCCTTAGAATGATGTAAAGGAAAGGGGCACGTTTTGTTTAATTGAGTCTTTAGTTTTGTTGGGTAGCTATTGCCAAACATGGAAATAATTGGTGAGTAGATCCGAGATCGGTGAGCAAAGTGAGAAGTCTAGATCGTCGAGCAATATGCATTGAGCAGGAAATGAATCGTCGAGCAAAGCAGAATTCGATGATCAATGAACAAAAGGAAGAATCCGGGGGGGCTTCATTTAAATGTCGAGCGATTAGTAAAGATTGACAATTCCCACACAAATTGAAGAATAGAGTCATTGAAATATATGAGAATTTGGTTTGCTTTTTCAAAATCCACCTAATCCACCACGTGAAGAAGAAAGTAATAAAAAAAGGTGCATATAAAATTCCTATTTGCTACCTGTCTACCCACCCCATGCTTCACGTGAGATTAAGAAAAGGCAAATGCCTTGGAAAGGTTGTCAAGTGAGGCAGAAAATTATTATAAAGGGAGTGGAAGCACCATATTTGTGCAGCTTTCTGGAAGTACCAGAACTTCAACCCGTGAACCTCCAAGGTAGAACCGCGAAAGTATCACCAGAGCTAGAGGAGAAGAGTTGTGAGCTTGATCTCGAAGGCGTGCGTGATTGCAGTTGGCCTCGACAGTGTTCCTCTTGGGGTGTTGGCGGTTGGACGTTGTGGATCGACGTCGAAGGTTCCCGGGCGAACCTTGTGCGTCCGCTATGATTACAGATTGCAGTCAAAGTTATATTCTCCGCGGATTGTATTGTTGTCCGTCTTCATCTGTTGTACTTTCTTCTTATTTGAGTAGTGACAATATTGTTGTTATAAAATATTGTTGAGTTTTTCGTATTTTATTTTCTCTGAGTTTCGATTGTCCTGGGGAATTATTCTGCTTAATTCCCAACAATATAGTAGCCAAAATAGGAAATGATTCTATTGGACAAAATTGGCGGAGACTGCTTCTTAAAAAGGAAGATTGTCTATGAATATCATATAAACACGAAGCTCTCAATAACAAACACACATACACACATGAATATTCAAAAGAAACATATATAGAGCAATGATACTGATACACAAGGATAAATAATGAGAAGAAAAGCTAACACCTAAGAAGTTCTTAGCCAAGGAGAAACAACAAGAGGCTGTCAAAGAAAATCTCAGTGCAAGAGATTACAAAACTCAAAGCTCTTCTAATATCTGAGCAAAGAAGAACATCCGATCCTAAAGGGATACATTGATCTGGTAAATGTTCAGGAGGAGGAAATTGATCCAAGACATCTTAGCCTTCAATGGGTTCAACTTCGCTCTCAGGAAGAAATAGACCTAAACCTGTGCAAAACCCAATTGATCCAAGACATCTTAACAAGACTTGGTTGAATCCTTTCAAAACTCTATGTTTCAGTGAACATTTCGACCCCTACCACCTCTGGCAATGAGTTGTAGCGACGAACCACCTAGGGGAAATTCAGTAGGCTTGGATATTACTGAAGTCTTGGCAGGAGTCAATCTGATCAGGTGGATCAATCACTGCAAGCTCAAAGTGAGAGTGTTGAGCCAGGTTCACTTTCTCAGATTAAAGCCATGGTATAATTGATTCTTGATTTGAATTTATTTTACACATACTATAGATGGTTGTCAACTCACTTATTTCTAGATGTCCACCTAGTTGCGTTCTCCTGGGCTTTGTTAATTGGAGAACATCTTTTGTATACTTGAAGAATATTAATAATGAATACTACAAGTATTTGATTGCAGATCCTACAAAAAATGTAGGGAGTAAAACACACCATGTCAAATGTCTACCCGAAATTCCACGACCACCTCTAAGTCCCTCCATCTAGAAGATCTCGCCGACCACTATGCGGAGATCTCGCCGACCACTATGTGGAGATCTCGCCGACCACTATGTGGAGATCTCGCCGACCACTATGCGGAGATCTCGCCGACCACTATGTGGAGATCTCGCTGACCACTATGCGGAAATCTCGCCAAGCACTATGCTGAGATCTCACCGACCACTATGTGAGATCTCGCCGACCACTGTGGCATCTCGTTGACCACTATGTGGGATCTCGCTGAACACATAAGCGAACAATCCATATTTTCAGAGGTTGCCCACGGGCAGAGCCCCCGCGTATATAAATAGACGTGAACAATAGCTGAAAAGGCATCTGAGAAACCCGAGCAGAAAATTCTAGAAATGATTTCTCTTAGAAGCTTGCCCTAGGAAATATCAGCAGGTTATTTCTCCGGGAAGGTTCTCCAGCATAGCAACATGAGAACCTCCTTCCTGTTTGCAAATTCAAATCCTTCACAATCTGTCTGGGAAACATTTATAAAGATGCCAATATATATAAAGACTTTATATAAATATATAAAGATTTCAAGTTCCAAGAACAGCTTCGCAATACATATGAAGATTTCCAATTTCAGGCTCTGTTGCCAATATATATAAAGATTTACAACACAATCTGTCTGGGAAGAACGGAATAGAAGGAACGAGGAAATTATATGTTGTTTTCAGCTTGAATCTCGAGCACCAATCCTCGTTTGAAACGCACTGGTCGACGAGAGATTAGAAAAGAGGGAGGCGATTCAGGAGGGAGGATTGGTGCTCACGATTGGAAGAGAAGAACCTAGTTCTGTGCAGATCGACTATAGAAACAACAAGAAATCTGTTGACGATGTAGGAGGGAGGCGAGCAGCGAAGAGGCGGACCCGCCATTCGAAACGCACAAAAAGGAGCTCGGATCTGCGGTCGAAAAATGACAGCGCCTGTTTTTTTTTAAAAATGGCACTAACGCCATTTTTGGCCTGCCGAGCTAGAGCCAATCTGCCCAAACGTACAAACGTACAAACGCACCCCAAGTCGTCGGTCCCCTTCTATCACCTTTCAACCATTACTTTGTCGGGCTCAAGGAAGGGGCAAGTCACTCCCCTGTGGGATTTCTCTCTCCCTCTCTCGAGGCCTCTCACATGGTCTCAATGCGAAACCCATAAGATCTTGGTATCAGAGCGAGGAACATCCCCTGTGGTATTTCAGTTTACAGCAAGTAGTGGGAGGAACATCTACAACACCTCCACGCCGTCCTCCAGTTTATTCAGACTCACCGCTTGGTTCTCAAGTCGTCCAAGTGTTTTTTCGGAAAGGGCTGTGTTACATATTTGGGCCACGTTGTACACGGGCAAGGTGTCTCAGCCGACCCCGAAAAGCTTTAAGGGGTGGCGGCTTGGCCTATGCCACGGTCCCCGACCGAGCTCCGCGGATTCCCCAGTCTTACCTGGTACTATCGTCGTTTCATTCGCGGTTATGGAACCTTGGCCGAACCCTTGGTGGGTCCTCTACGAAAATATGCTTTCACATGGTCGGACACTGCCACTATGGCCTTCCGGACGATCCAAGAGGCCTTAATGACCGCGCCGGTTCTCCGCCTTCCAGACTTTTCCATGTAGTTCCAAGTGGAGTGTTATGCATTGAGTCTTAGGTACGGTGTCGTCCTACAGCAGGAGGGGCATCCCATTGTCATTTTGTCGCCATTCAGCTCTCCACCACAGCAAATTGTCAGCTTATGAACAAGTATTGATTGGCCTCGCCAAGGCCATCCAACATTGGAGGCCGTATTTGTGGGGATATGCTCGTGATCCGCACTGATCATTATAGCCTCAAATATCTCCTCAAACGACTTTCCATGGTTCCGCAACAACGTTGGGTGAGCAAGAAGTTGGATTTTGATTTTCGGGTGGAATATAAGGTGAGAGTGTTGAACCGCACCGTCGACGCGCTTTCTCGCCGAGACCCGCCCACAGAGGCGTCGTTGTTCGCCATCTCGTTTCAGACCACTGATCTCTTCTCCATGCTCCTCCGCGAGATCCAACTTTCTCCATGCTTGCCCCACTGTGGACAGCCCAACAGGGCCTCATTATCTATCCGGTGCGATGCCTATTGGTGCAAAAAGAAGAATTAATTTTCTTCTAGATGAGAATGCATAGTTTGTTGCCTTTGGATCCCATCCTAGAGAGAACTGGAAACAGCAATTTCCAACAAGAATCACAATAGTCTTACAAGTAGTAAAAAAAGAAGTACCCAACAAAAATCACAATAGTCTTACAAGTAGTAAAAAAATAACCAACAAGAATCACAATAGTCTCACAAGTAGTAAAAAAGAAATACCCAACAAGAATCACAATAGTCTTACAAGTAGTAAAAAAAGAACCAACAAAAGAGAAAATTTAATCCCGCAATATAGCATCGGGCATGAGCAAGATAGGAAGAGGATTGTTGGGTATGTTATACGAAACAATACGGTCGACTGCATTCCTCTCCAAGTCGAAGATACCAAGGTGGAATTCATTATCATTTGATAATCACTTTGCTATGTCGTCAAAAAAATATACTTTATTAAAAGCTTCTTCCCAACGCAGCAGAGATAAGCAAGAATTGCTTCGCAGGACAAGGGATTGATTTCCCAAGTCGTTGACAGGTACCCAGCAAGAATCACAATAGTCATTTAATTGAGGATCATGAAGATGAGGACAAAAAGGATTAAACCTCAAAATCTTCACCGCTGAAGATCGGATTCCAACAATCTCTCCAGGCGTAGTTAGCCAATCATTAGGGTAGCTTGTGTACCATATAGCCTGCATAAGATTGTCGTTGAAAAAGAAAATATACCCAGCAACAGTGACCCGTAGTAAATCCAAGCACAAACCCTCAATAGGAATTGTCAACTTGGAAACAAAATGCAATGAATCATTTTGAAACCGAAAGACAAGAACAGTATAGCCAGTTTTCAAAACATACAGTAGGTTGTTTTCTTTACTGTATACGACATCAATAATATGTTCAGATATGAGCGTGAGATGTGGTCCAAGAGACCAGGATATGTCTCCCACACGTGCGTGTGGAAGGCAATATGCAGAGAATGGATCGATCCATAATACAACGGCAAAGGCGTCTGGTTGAGGAGAAGGAATGAGAATGATTTTCCTTAGGTGTATCTCGAGGATCAATTCTACAAGGGAAAAGCGGGGGAATTCCATCGAATCCTCTGTGGGAATGGTAAGCAATGAAGGGAGGGGGATTTCCTGTCGTGTGAAAGGATTGAGAAAGATTGGAATAAATTCAGCAGAATCGACAGTTAGGATCCATCCCTGATAGGGTGTTGCAAACATTTTACGGTGAGTGAGTTGCGGCAGATTTTGTATAGTGTAGATACGTCTTTCGGTGAAAGAAAAGTACTGCAATGAATTGAATCCTTGACTAGCGGAAGTAGGAAGAAGTAGCCATGGGGAGGTCCGGAAGATTGAGAGGGGTCCAGAAGGAAGGGAAGAGGGGAGGGGACGTCGGACAAACCTCTTTCCAAGTACGGACGCCCAGTCGACGCAGACTCACCTCCTCCCAACAAGTCGCGGTCGTTGACAGTGGAAGAGGAGGCAGATCAGGTGCGGATGATCAGACCAAGTTGGAGGTGGCAGAGGAGGTGAAAGAGAGAGAGGTCGTTAGCGGCAGTGGAAGGCCAGAGAAGATACGAATCAGTGAGCAGGATCAAGAGAGGATTTGAAGATGTGTCCAGCAGAATGTGGACATCTTCGCGTGGAGCGCTGCAGAGATGTCAGGTGTCGATGCGAATGTGGCATGTCATCGCCTCAACCTCGACGAATGGTTGGCAGAAAAAGAACTGTTGCTAGCTTGCGAAGAGGTTGGAGGCGAAAAAGAACTTCCGCTCATGGCGTCCTCATCTACTCCTCCTCCGGCGAATGGTTGGCAGAATCTTCAACCAAAACTCCTACTATCCATAGCGGAGAGGTTGGAGTCGGTTGACATTGCCTAGTTCCGGGCCGTCTGCGTCGATCGGGCATCTGTACTTGAAAAGAGGTTTGTCCGACGTCCCCTCCCATCTTCCCTTCCTTCTGGACCCCTCTCAATCTTCCGGACCTCCCATGGCTACTTCTTCCTACTTCCGCTAGTCAAGGATTCAATTCATTGCAGTACTTTTCTCTCACCGAAAGACGTATCTACACTATACAAAATCTGCCGCAACTCACTCACCATAAAATGTTTGCAACACCCTATCAGGGATGGATCCTAACTGTCGATTCTGCTGAATTTATTCCAATCTTTCTCAATCCTTTCACACGACAGGAAATCCCCCTCCCTTCACTGCTTACCATTGCCACAAAGGATTCGATGGAATTTCCCCGCTCTGCCCTTGCAGAATTGATCCTCGAGATACACATAAGGAAAATCATTATCATTCCTTCTCCTCAACCAGACGCCATTGTCGTTGTATTATGGATCGATCCATTCTCTGCATATTGCCTCTCACACGCACGTGTGGAGACATATCCTGGTCTCTTGGACCGCATCTCACGCTCATATATGAACATATTATTGATGTCGTATACAGTAAAGAAAATAACCTACTGTATGTTTTGAAAACTGGCTATATTGTTCTTGTCTTTCAGTTTCAAAATGATTCATTGCATTTTGTTTCCAAGTTGACAATTCCTATTGAGGGTTTGTGTCTGGATTTACTACGGGTCACTGTTGCTGGGTATATTTTCTTTTTCAACGACAATCTTATGCAGGCTATATGGTACACAAGGTACCCTAATGATTGGCTAGTTACGCCTTGAGAGATTGTTGGAATCCGATCTTCAGCGGTTAAGATTTTGAGGTTTAATCCTTTTTGTCCTCATCTTCATGAGCCTCAAGTCAATAACTATTGTGATTCTTGTTGGGTACCTGTCAACGACTTGGGAAATCAATCCCTTGTCCCGGGAAGCAATTCTTGCTTATCTCTGCTGCGCTGGGAAGAAGCTTTTAATAAAGTATATTTTTTTGACGACATAGCAAAGTGGTTATCAAATGATAATGAATTCCACCTTGGTATCTTCGACTTGGAGAGGAATGTAGTCGACCGTATTGTTTCTTATAACATACCCAGCAACCCTCTTCATATCTTGCTCATGCCCGATGCTATATTGTGGGATTAAATTTTCTCTTCTGTTGGTTCTTTTTTTTACTACTTGTAAGACTATTGTGATTCTTGTTGGGTACTTCTTTTTTCACTAATTGTAAGACTATTGTGATTCTTGTTGGGTATTTCTTTTTTTACTACTTGTAAGACTATTGTGATTCTTGTTGGGTACTTTTTTTATTACTTGTAAGACTATTGTGATTCTTGTTGGGTACTTCTTTTTTTACTACTTGTAAGACTATTGTGATTCTTGTTAGGTATTTCTTTTTTTACTACTTGTAAGACTTGTGATTCTTGTTGGGTACTTTTTTTATTACTTGTAAGACTATTGTGATTCTTGTTGGGTACTTCTTTTTTTACTACTTGTAAGACTATTGTGATTCTTCTTGGATACTTCTTTTTTTACTACTTGTAAGACTATTGTGATTCTTGTTGGGTACTTTTTTTACTTGTAAGTTCTTTTTTCTCAATGTGAAATGTTACATTATTATTAAGAAATTTTTGAATTTTTTTCCTTCGCTAAAGACATGTTTGTGGACTTACCACCTATGTTTGGTCTAAGTGTGAAATAACACTTCTTCTTACTGATATATACATTCATGTACAATTGAGCAGGTAAAGTGGTATGACATTTGAACATAACATACGACTACTTATTGAGAGAACCTCTCAATGAGTACGAAGTTATTCTTCAAATATAAGCCTCATGTGAACTTTTTCATGGTGATTAAGCCTAATCCGAACATTTTAATCATGTGCTAAGTATTACAATCAGTGATTCTTATTATATTTTAAATATATTTAACAACTTATTTTTTTCAACGTTGTTATTTTCTAGATTTTATGGTTTGATGATATGGACTTTATTGTCATGTCAGATTTAATTTAATGTCTACTTTTTGAAACTTCTTTCTTACTTCAAAAATAAATTGAGCATTTTAATGTACAATGTTCTTCTTGCTACTAATGAATTCATGTATATTGATGTTGGCAATGAACCTTTTCTTACAAGCCTTCATCTAGTATGTTGACTATCAACTTCTTGTTTGGCCAATTCAGGTCTTTCTTTGATTTCCTATTTTATTAATCCTATTTTATTTACCAATTCACATTTTTGTCTTTTATTTATCTAGCTGCATTAGTGAGATTATGACTAAAGATAGGGCACAATGGCGACAAAGTATCCATATAGCAGACCCCATTATTGTGGGATAAAGACTAGAGTATTGTTGTTGTATAATTTATTTAGCTGCAGAAGCAATCTGGGACATTGCAACTGAAGGTCAATTCAGGTTTCCAATCTGTTGTATGATCTTGATATGCTTTTGTTAATCTCCTTTTAAAAAGCTACATCATGTGGTTATGCTGATTTTTAACCTATAAATTTTATTCTTGAAGCTTAAATAAATATTTGATCATTTACGAGTTGATGACTTTACTTATCAGTTATCACTATCCTGGTTGAAAAAGCGAGAAATCTGGAGGTCCAAGGATGGGTTTAATATTGTTGATCCTTAGGTTAGGAAGCTGAACTGTCTTTTTTATTTTCCTGAGAGATTTCCATCATTTAACTAAACTATTGAAGGGTCATCATATTGAAATGTTAGAAAGAATAAATAGATTTGTTACAAGATAATCAACCTCATGCATTAGATAACTTGTGATGTAAGTTATCCCTTCCAGGACTACTATAAATAAGGGTCCATTGCAATCGTTTGGGCATCTTAGCCTTGACCAATATTTATAAACAATAAAGTTTGAGTGTTCTTCGAGTGTTCTAATATCTTCTTGTGTTCTTGTTCTTCCGTTAATCGTGTATCCCTCCTATGTGGTTGTACCTCTCTCTGTGAGGTGTAATCTTGAAGAAGAAGAAGAAGAAGATGATTATATTTCTCTTTGTGGTTCCTTTTCATTGAAATGATAAATGAGTAAGTACTTCAATTTCTCTCGATACATGCAGAAGAAGATGGTTGTACCAATAGCTTCAAAGCTATAGTTTGAAGTGAAGGGGCTGACGAACTATGATTAATCCACCAAGTCTTTGTATCTAAGATATTATAATTTTGAATTGAATCATAGTCATTAAAATCTCCTGAGTTGTCAATGAATTTCGCATACTCTTTGGCTTCGGGCACACGAAAAGAAAATTGAAATGGTTTCGTAACCTAAATTAAAGTATCCTGCATGACAACGGGCCCCAGCCTTGACATATCCATGCAGGAATCGCAAGCGGGATACGCGATTCCTTTTTTTTAATTTAAATAGTGTGTTTCTGACATTTCGGAAACGTGTTTCCGCGCAATTTCGGGCGTTTCCCGTATCCGATACGCATTCGAGCCGATACGCGAGGCATTTTTAAGCATTCGTGCTTCATAGGCCGAGGTCTTACATATGATTGCATTTCCAATAACATCTGCCAAGAATCCTAACTCTTCTTCAAGATGTTTCTTCTTCAAGTTTCTCTTATTATTTCCAGAGAATTTCATTAGCGTCATGACTTTCTGAAGATCCTCTTCAGTGATCTCTTCTTTTTCTTCAATACCATTCAGCTTCTGGGTTTCTTTGAGTACACCAACTGTAATTCCTACTTCCTAACCTTGATCCTTTCCCACAATGACTTTGTCTTTATCATTGATAGTAGAGTGGTAGAATTCCATGACTTCAATTTCCATAGTCCCGATTTTCTCTGACGGTGTTTTCTCCAACCCAACTTCTCTTAGCAAAGATAGAATGTCTTTAAAGTTTAAATTTCTTTTCTGTGTGGTCCAATGAATGGAAGCTCACTTTGAATCCAAAATCTAGTTTGAAAGTACGCATGTCACAGTAGGAAGAACATGAGCAGAGGAAGAAGAGAAAGAAAGAGTATAAAATAAAAAAATGGTGAATGTTAATGATATAGTCGATTATGGTTCATTAGTCATGTTAAGCATTCATCGAATCCAGAAAGATAATTAGACCAACCGGTCGATTATTAAATTTACCACCGTTCTAATTTTCAGATAAGTCACTCGACGATTGACAATCAAATTGGTCATTGCTCGATCAAAGAAATCATTGATTAATGACACTGGTTGACGATCGATAAACCATGGTTGACGATCGACGAACCATGGCCGACAATTGTGGATCAATTCTCATAAATCTAGAAATATATTATAACATAACTAATAATCATTCTAGATGCATATAAGCATGTCATATACGAGTGACAGGCACGGGCCTCCGGCCCTACGTGAGTGCAATGACGTGGGTGGCGACATTTGTCGTGGGGGCAACATTTGTCGTGGGGGGCGACATTTACCGTGGGGCGACATTCTTCGTGGGGGTGACATTCGTCGTGGGGGCGACATTCTTCGTGGGGGGGCGACATTCGTCGTGGGTGGCGAAAATCATCGTGGGGAGCGACAATGGTCGTGGGAGGCAACAATTATCGTGGGGGAGACATTGGTTTTAGGAGGCAATATTGGTCGTGGGCGGAGACAGTGGTCGTGGGCGGTGGCATTGCTCGTAGGCAGTGACAATGGTCGTGTGCGGCAACATTGGCAAGAACGAACTCTCAAATATTTAAAATAATTATCCAAAATAATTATTCATTTCCTTCTTCGTCAAATTCAGCATATATGTACTAAAATTATAGCATAATATCCAATATGCCAACAACAAATATCTCATACTAAACTCATCAGGAATTTAGGCAGCACCTTTCACAAAGTTTAGAAGCAATACCAAAAACCCAGCTTATGTTTATCAGGCAATTATGAATCTATTTAAGTAGTATAGTGCTACGGCCCAGCAGGAACCCCCAGGCGCGAAGCCCGCCAGGGACCATTTACTGGCCGTAAGCAGGAACCCCCTCTATTATCCTGGCATGGAGACCAGCGAGGGGCCCACCGACTTAACAGGGCCGCGGCCCAGTGCAACCCCAACCCGTCTCCAGGACCAGTTTAATCACTGGCGGGTTGTTGAGGTCGGGGCTTGAACCCCCGACCTCCTTGATAAGGAGCCTTCAACACGGCTCTCATCACCAACTGATCCGCGGCTCAGTTGGTGATGAGAGCCGTGTTGAAGGCTCCTTATCAAGGAGGTCGGGGGGTTCAAGCCCCGACCTCAACAACCCGCCAGTGATTAAACTGGTCCTGGAGACGGGTTGGGGTTGCACTGGGCCGCGGCCCTGTTAAGTCGGTGGGCCCCTCGCTGGTCTCCATGCCAGGATAATAGAGGGGTTTCCTGCTTACGGCCAGTAAATGGGCCCTGGCGGGCTTCGCGCCTGGGGGTTCCTGCTGGGCCGTAACATCCTGCTTACGGCCAGTAAATGGGCCATGGCGGGCTTCGCGCCTGGGGGTTCCTGCTGGGCCGTAACATAAAAGTGCACTTTTATGTTACGGCCCAGCAGGAACCCCCAGGCGCGAAGCCCGCTAGGGCCCATTTACTGGCCGTAAGCAGGAACCCCCTCTATTATCCTGGCATGGAGACCAGCGAGGGGCCCACCGACTTAACAGGGCCGCGGCCCAGTGCAACCTCAACCCGTCTCCAGGACCAGTTTAATCACTGGCGGGTTGTTGAGGTCGGGGCTTAAACCCCCGACCTCCTTGATAAGGAGCCTTCAACACGGCTCTCATCACCAACTGAACCCCTGACCTCCTTGATAAGGAGCCTTCAACACGGCTCTCATCACCAACTGAGCCGCGGCTCAGTTGGTGATGAGAGCCGTGTTGAAGGCTCCTTATCAATGAGGTCGGGGGTTCAAGCCCCGACCTCAACAACCCGCCAGTGATTAAACTGGTCCTGGAGACGGGTTGGGGTTGCACTGGGCCGCGGCCCTGTTAAGTCGGTGGGCCCCTCGCTGGTCTCCATGCCAGGATAATAGAGGGGGTTCCTGCTTACGGCCAGTAAATGGGCCCTGGCGGGCTTCGCGCCTGGGGGTTCCTGCTGGGCCGTAACATATAGATGATTTAATATAATAGGAAAATGCTGATGTGGTAGATGGTCACTAACCTGGATGGAGGGCCGTCCCCGCACATGATCCTATTGTACACAAATGCTCAAGGATGCATTAAAAGGCTGCGACATTGGTCGTGGGTGACGTCATTCAGCCGGGGTGCGGGACATTCGACGTGGACGGGGACATTTGTCTAGGGCAGCCTTAAGTGCGCAACATAAGAACAAATTTTTGATGAACCATTTACTTGTATTGATATTTGAAAAAATAATCATAGCGTTAGAAAAGTTGAAAATGGCAACTTCTAGAAAACTAAAAATGATATTAAGAACTTAAAATACAAACATTCCTGGAAGTAAAAATAGTACAAACTTAAATGCATTCCAGGAAGTATTTAGTCGCCTGAATGCATAGCCACATGATTAATTATATTCCTATGACAAAATCAAAATTTAAAAAATGGAGAAAGCAAATAGCCACCTGAAAGCATTGCTGGACGCAAATCAAATTCATTACTCAAATGCACGTCCAAAAGTTGATCTGAAAATAACTTTCTGCAAGTTAATCAAATTTTAAAAATGATCATGAGTAAGAGCATGCATTCCTAGGAGCAAATGATTTTAAAAATGCACGTCCAGAAGTTAATCTGATTCTCCAAAATTAATCCAATGTAAGGAAATTTCCTTGGCAATTATCAGAAATCATTGATGGTGGGATTAACCTGGGTAATTTCCAGAAGCAGGCGTGGAAGGCAGCCTTCGATTGAAGGCAGTTGCGGCATGCATCGGCGGCATGCGAGAACGACAGGGATCGATGCACGCAGGCACCTTAAACCATTTTGATGAATCCACCCGGGCACCCTGAACCATGCCTCAATTCAACATCAGAGCCATTTTTTTGACTGTCATTAAATGAATCCAGTAAATCCTATAATAAAGTCATTCACATATCAAAAAATTCAAGTGCAAATTAAGAAAAGGAATCCAGATGCATTCTGATACAACCATGGCCGATGCTTTCGGGCATATTCAATGTCGCTATTTTGATTCTTTTGTTCTATTTTCTAATGTATCGGGTTTGATTTGGTAGATCCTGGAATGATCTGAAATTGAGAAAATCTGTCATCGGAAACTAAAATCAGGGAATTAAAATCAGGAATCCATTTTCAACAGATATAAGCAGGAAATTAAAATCTAATTTCATTTTTCTACTGTTTTCAACAGATATAAGCAGGAAATTAAAATCAGGAACTGATTTTGAGATGTTAAAGGCTGATTAAAAAAGAGATTTGAGGAACACGCTGGTGTTTCCCTGCAACAGAAATTAGATCTGAAAATAACAATATATAAATTGAATAAATCACTATATATATCAGTATATTTCACATTAAAGAGACACGTGGTTTCCATATATATAACTGAAACGGGAAGGAAGAGGTAGATCCTGGAATGAAACTGAAAGTTAAAATGAAACGAAACGTAAAACTGAGAGGAGAAATAAATCTGAAACGAAAATGGAAACTGGATCTACAACGTTAACTGGTAGGAAGAATGATAACTATACAAATTGAATAAATCATTATATAAATCAAGCGACGCCGGAGATATGAGGGTGAAGGACTTAGACCAGGAGGAAGCAGCGACGCCGGAGATGCGAAGCGACGCCGGAGATGCGAAGCGACGCCGGAGATGCGAAGCGACGCCGAAGGACTTAGACCGGAGGAAGCAGCGACGCCGGAGATGCGATGTGACTCCGGAGATGCGACGCCGGGAACTTGTTGTCTGCGGGGGAGAGGGAAGTCTAGGACAAGCGTAGAAATGGGGGATCGGGATGTGTCTTGGCCGGGTCTTCTATTTTTAAGGGGAGTTGGAAATCAGGGTAAAAGAATCACGGCTCTTATTTTACGAAGCCATATCCAAGGGTCATCCTTTTTGTTTGATTTTTTTATCTCATGCTATTCGCAGGCCACGATATTTCTTTTTAATATAACGAGTGACAGGCACGGGGCTCCGCCCCTATTCAAGGCGACATTTGTCGTGGGGGCGACATTTGTCGTGGGCGGCGATATTTGTCGTGGGGGCGACATTTGTCGTGAGGGCGATATTGGTAATACTTTCAATCGAAGTGGAATCGAAGCTCTTTAGGAGAATTTATCGTGGGGGCGACATTTGTCTTGGGGGCGACATTTGTCGTGAGGGAGATATTGAGGAACAATGTTTATTTAGAACGAACCAATTTTGAAAAAAGTTAGGAGAATTCAAATTTTATTTAACATATATTAATTGTATTTGAGTGTTTAGCAATCTAAACACCTACCTTTTGCTAAATGGGAAACGTTTTTATGCATGCATGAGAATTCTCAAACACCTACCTTTTGCTCCCGAGACTTTTACACACCGATTTGAAGTCAGTGTAGGTTGGGTTCTAGCCTTTCTGCTGCAGCACCGCCATCCATTTGTCTCAGGTAATAAATTCATTTCCTTTTTCCCTCTCTTTTGTTTTTTACTACAATTACTTTAAGTGCTGCTATAATTGCCATTATACAGGAAGTTGTTTCATAGAGGTCAGAAATGGAAACGGGAATTGAAATGAAAACAAAATCAAAAATAGGATGTAGTAACATAAATCAAAAATGAAATAGAAAACTCACCAATGATTCTAAATCTCCAAAACAACCAAAACAAATGTGTAAAATATGTCCATTACACTATAATTGCTACTATGTTTGATGAAATGTCTTTTTACTGAATTTAATTTCTACCATCGGTATCACTATAATTAAGCGTCACACAATAATTGCTACCATCAATATCGCTATACATGAAGCTGTTTCTTAGAAGTCAAAAATGGAAACCGGAAACGAAAGGAAAACTAAATCGAAAATAGGATGTAGTAACGTAAATCAAAAACAAAATTGAAAACTCACTGATGATTCACTAAGGAGATGAGGAGCAGGAAGCGGAGTGGTGAAACCGTCGCAGGTATGCAGGTACAGCATCATTTTGGAGTTCTCGATCTCCGATTAACCGTCACAGGTACGCAAACATTTAATTTGCATGAACTAATGACACAGAGCAAGTGCAAGTGCAGATAAGAAAATAAATTGACAGAGCAAGTTAGCAAACAACCTTCATAATGTGACATATTAACCTCAGAGCATGCTAGTAAACAACCTTTAGTTGTTGGAAGAAAATAGTAAATCTACAAATCAATTCATAATGTGAATTTTCGAATTGAAAGGTGCCTGAAATACTTGTATCATCGTCATCCTTTGAAGCAATTCCATTGCACCGCATAAATTTCCCCAACTGCAATCTGTAACATGTGTCATGTTCGATTACGTCTGTGGCTCCAATCACACTTCACCCTGGGAAAATATGATGACCGAGAGGTTTAGAACATACTCGGTGCACATGAAACTATGATGTTTGTTCATCTTGACCAATTATTTTGGGTAATGGAGTAACGAAAACTAAATGAACAGAACGCATGTGCATCAAGAAGAAAATCATCTAATTCGGAATGAAATCAATTTGTGAGAGTAAACCATTAGGAAAAGGGGAAATTGGTTTGCGTTCGTCGTCAAATAGGGAAAATATAATGGATGGAATATAAGCGGGTGTCTAATAATGACTAATCTGTGGTCGAGGAGACGATGTGGAGGCCCATAATTATGCACTCTTAGATTGAATAAATGAACAAAATTAATTACCCTCCTTCATTGATGCATTTCATCAAACAGCTATAATGCATTCCAATATAGTGTGAGTTAGATTAGCAGCGGAATACTTGAGTTAGATTAACAATGATATCCATATCTTGAGAAATAAAAAAATGATGTATGAAATTTAATTAAATACACTATCACAGGAATAAATATTTGACAAACATATATTTTCCTTCTATGAAAGCACTCTTCTTTTTTGTCGGTGAGGAGTCGATCTGTCCAATTCCCGAAATCTCATTAAAAGATATTATTCCAGAGAGCGCGACTATAAGCCACTAAGAAACAGGAAAAGAAGCACCCTCTTCAGACGTTTTCCATCCTTGATTCATTACTCAAAGATAAAATAAAGGTAGAAATTTAATTTAATGCTATCGTATGCGAGCACTCTGGAGCAGCAATGATGTCAGAAAGGAATTCCTCCAACTGTGGAGTGCAGTCGAAGGAGTTGTTGAAGCCTATACCGTAGAGTTTTCTCACACCGGGGGAATGAAGCAGCTTACCTTCCGACGAAGCAGTGTGCAGTCGACGGAGTCGTTGAAGCCTATACCATAAGATTTTCTCACACCAGGGGAATGAAACAGCTTACCTTCCGACAAAGCAGCGAGTCGTCGAGATGTTTGCACCACCAGCAAGGAGCCGAAGCAGGGAGTCGACGCAACGTCGCTAAGCAGATGACAGGAGCGTCGGCTGTGATGTCGTAGAGGAGAGGCAGATTTGGGATACAGGACGCGAGGGAGAAGGACTTAGACCCGGAGGAAGAAGTGACGCTGGAGATGCGAAGCGACGCCGAAGATGCGCGTAGGAGCGAAGTGAAGGACTGAGCGGAAGAGGGAACTTGTTGGCTGCGGGGGAGAGGGAAGTCTAGGGCAAGCGTCGAAATGGGGGGATCGGGATGACTGATGAGTATTGGCTGGGTCTTCTATTTTTAAGGGGAGTTGAAAATCAGGATAAAAGAATGAAGGGCTCTTATATTACATAGCCATATATTTGACGGTCAATATTTTTTGATGTATTTTTGATCTCACGTTATTCGCAGACCACTATATAGTATAGATATAGATATAAATATAGAATATAGAATATAGATATAGATGTATATATACACACTAGCAAGAAAAGGAGGGACGTGATTGAGAGATTAACATACCTATTATGAATAGATCCTCCTAACTTTGATGTCCCATTTGTCATTTACAACTCTTTCATAATCATCGTTTTTGCCGCTCCATGAATTATGAAGAGATTTTCTTATCTTGAGCCTTATGAGTAAGGTGGCCACAAGATTACTTGCATCCAAATTAACAATATCTTGGTACTCAGTAGCTACTGTGTCTACCATTTTTAGCTTGTTGAGTGTTCCAAAAATTCTTTGGTGCAAACCCATTAAAAAGTGCATGTTGGGATTGTGCAAACAATCCCTTGGAAAATGTCCAACCTTGTTAACAAAAGCATGAGAATTTGTTGTAGGTTCTCTCGGGAGGATGAGACATTAAGAGATCAATATTTCTATACTAACCAAAATTCTCGAGCAGATATATGGTCTGCAATTCTCAGTCAACGATGGTTGGGTGACTTGCTCCATGATTTCTGATGAAATCGTTGAGTGACATTCTGTTGAAACCAGCAACTGGTCTCTTGAGTTCGGACCCACTGGGGGTGTAGCCAATGCTTACTTCTCCCTTACTAGACTCTCTTGACGGTGGATGCTGGAAACGGAATAGACCCAAGGCTGAAGCGAGGAGGTCCCGCCACACACCCGGAAGATCTTAGAGAGCTTCCCCTCCCAAACCAAAGCTCAACCGGGCACCTTGGAGGGCACTGGTTGCCAACCAAAATTAGCCTAGAGGAGAGGATTCTCTAAAATCGGATCCCCTCCAAGGTGCCCTTAAGGGTCTATTTATAGTTTTCCTAGGCTGGTCTGTAAATAGCATGAATCTGCCTTTTAATTTTACTAGCCGCACCCCAAATCGGTTTGCTAATAGCCTAACTCCGCTGTTTCGAAGGGATATTTGCAGCCCACCAGGGGTATTATAGTCATTTTCCCCTCACAGTCCTTTGGGAGAGTGGTCCGGGAGGGCACCATTCGCTGGGCACCCGCCTGGCTGGGCGAATGCCCACACTTCTGGGCGAGTGGTCCGTGAGGGCACCACTCGCCTAGCGCCTTCTCCTCTACAGCTTACCCCCACCGTCCCGAGGGCATTTTTACCTTCCTTTGCCTGGGCGAGTGACCCAGCGAATAATCCGGACGACCCAGGTTTCGCCAGTTGACTGGGGGGACCCACTCGGCGAATACGGGTTGTACACAATCCCCGCTCTTTACGAGCGGTTCCTACGGTCGTAAAGAACAGTCCAACCCTGTATTCGGTGAGTGCTGGTTGACTGGATTCATAAGATTCCGTGGGTCCCACCGCCACCTTATAAATACCTCCTCCTGTCAGATTTTTGCTGGACAACTTTCATACCTTGGCCCGGAGTTTCCCATCTCTGGACTTTTCGCTACTTTTAATGTCTTTCCACAAACCTTCTTCGAGACCCCTCTCGCGGGAGATGATCGACCGCCTAGCTGCGGCCCAAGCTGTGACTGCCCCCAGGGCATCCAAATTTGCTCCCTGGCTGACGTCTAAACGGGATCCGAGCGCCCCCTATGTCTCGCGTCGAGCCAAGGCGATTCGGTTGAATCGTGAGAGAGGCGAGAGGGCCTCGGAGTCTCCGGCGGATACTCCACCGGCGAACACGTTGGCGGACACCCTTCCGGGCCCCGCGATGCTGGTATGAGGATTCTTCCTGTCTCCATTTAGTTCCTGTCCCTTACCCTGCGTTCATTCTGACCATTCGCAGGGGGTTTCGGTACCTGAGGACGGCCATGGGGCCGTTTTGAGTAGCGTGGTGGCGCCACCTCCTGCGGGTGAGATACCTCCTCCCGATCTGGATCTTGCTCCTCCGCCTCCCCCTGGGGAGACGGTACCCCAATCCCGTGAGTTGTGAACCTTCTCGCTTTTTCCTTTTATGTTGCCGGCTTCTAACCACTATCTTTTCGCAGCCCTCAGCACTGGCGTCCCGCTGCGGGACTCCATTCCTCCAAGTCCCCCTACTCAGGTGAACCCCTCCGCCACCGCGAATGAACGGAGGGTCTCCCCTGAGCGAGAGCTGGATGAGCATATCCGTGCTGATGACCGTGCGGATGCTCCGGCCCCTTCTTCACAGCCTTACCGTCCAGGAAAGGGAAAGGTCTTACCTCCCGCCGGGCTGTTTGGGACGCACCCCCATTCGTCTCGTCCGTCAGGCCACCTGGACCCCACCCTAGGTCAGTTCACTCACCCGCCTCTATCGTACTCGCATATTTTATCACCTCTAACCTAGTTGTGATTCCGCAGGCTATCGCGAAGCCTCCCCCTTCGACTCCTACTACGAGGGAGGAGAGGGAATGCTCTCGCCTCTCCCTTCCCCTGGGGACCTTGCTGACTTCCTGGGTGACTCCTCCGATCACGCGACCCTGAAGGAGCGGATTACGGAGGTCTTGGGGAAGCTCATCCACATCCAGCGGAACGTCGCCGGTCAGGTGGATGAGGTGCGGCTGGGAGTCACACGGGAGTTGAAGGACCTTCGACGAAGCCATTCGCATCTTCTCGCGGCGGTGGAGCGGCTGGGGGGTGAAGGAGGGGAGTTGTCTCCCGAGAGGCATGCCGCGCGAGCCCGGGACCAACTCCAACTTGCTTCCCAGGAAATCACCAGTATGCTCGCGTACTACCGCCCGCGAATGCCCATGGAAGCTGGGTCGCGAAAGCGAGGTCGGTGGATCTGGGAGGAGATCTGACTTACCCAACGTCCACCCCTCTTATTGTTTCCTTTTCTTACTTTATGCTGCGAATGCTGAACATTCTATTTATCTGTAATAATTTTTCTATGCTTTGCGAATGCTTCTTTATTCATTTTTCGTATCTCATAACTCTGCTTGGGTATTGTCGAGTGATAACTTATAGCCGGATGCTCTTCCAACCTCGTTGCGTAGCCGCGGAATGAATAGACATAGGGCATTCGCCATTAATGGGCGAGAGGGACCGGCTCGGGCCTCGAGGTGTCGGGAAGGCGCGATGGCTATCCGCACACCCGTGGCCTCGAAAGTCCAAACGCCGTTTAGTCCCTCTATAAATAGGTCTTTCAACCACCGTATTAAATACCTAACCATCCGCTCTCTTCCCTTGCACTAGCACTCGCGCTTCTTCCTTATCTGTTGCTCCCCTTTCCTTCTTCATTCGCAAAAATGGGTGGCGATGCGGAAGGCAGGGCCAAGTGCGTCAGCGCATTCGCCAACCATGTCTTTGATTCCTGCGACCTCTCCGAGGAGGCCTACCTGACCGCCGTCGCCGACTACGTCCCGCCGGGTTTCGAGGCGCGAAAGCCCAGGCTGGATGAGCGCCTGAATACCATCTCGTCTTGTGCTCTCGCGATCCCGCTAGAGCATTTCGAGGTGGGGTTCTGCCTCCCGATCTGGCCGGAACTCCGCCAGACCTTCAGATACTACGGGGTCGTGCCCGGCCAGCTCAACCCCAACTCCATCGCTATGCTGGTCGGGTACGCGAGCTACCTGCGAGAAGAGGGGATCGAGTTCTCGCTGCCCGTCTTCCGCAAGCTCTATACCTTCCGCTGCACCCATGGTATCTCGTTCTTCTCGGGACTGAGCCCCCTAAAACACTACGGGCTCCCGAACAAGAACCATGACTGGGTTCGCCGCTTTATTTTCGTAAGCGGGAACCTAGGGAACACCCTTCCCGCGCCGGTGCAGGAGGAGTCAACCTTCAGCCCCCCGACCCTAGGGGGGCACGAAGCCAAACTCCACCAATACATCCTGGAGCACGGGATGGATCTCGTCCATCTCCGGCGAAATGTCAACTCGCTTCCACCCATTCCGCAGGGCGAGGGTAAGTGTTCGAGACTTCATTCGCTTTCGCTTTGTGATTTTTACATCATTCGCTAGAACCGTTTGTTATATTATGCAGGTGTGCGCCATTTCCCTCTTCATCCGTCGCGTCCTTCCGGATCTACCCTCTCTCTCGCACAGGCCGTCGCGGATGCCTGTCGGGAGGAACCTTCTTCCTCCAAGCCTGGCGGAAAGAAGCGCAAGCCAGCGGCGCTGACCCCTTCCACCTCCAAGAAATCCAAAAAACCCCCTTCCGCCAAGGGGAAGGGGGTCCTGGGCGAGACCCTCGCGGCGGGTGCTCAGATCCAAGCCCTGGGGACGAGTGCACCAGGAGAGACCACCCCTCGTGCGGGACCGTCGTTGCCGCCGCCCCCACTTCCCAGGGACCATCGGAACTTCCCCAGCGGCGAGAAGTACTTGGACCCCTCGGGGGCTCCTTTGGTCAAGTGGGACAGGAATGCGAACCGGGTCTCGCTCTCCACCCTCCATCCGTCGTGGATAGAGAGCGATCTTGCCAGCGGGGAGGCTTACGCCATCGCGTATGCCCTCTATGGCCGAGAAGACGCCGAAGTATATGATGCCGAGACGACCCAGATTCTCGCCCACGAGAGTGTCAGGGCCATGCTGCGGGCGCTCGAGCTCGCACACATGTCTTCGCGCCGGAGCATCAAACTGGCGCGGGACTTGGCGGCGGTTGAGGAGTCCCGGTCCGTTGCTTCTACTGAGGCGATGGAGCTTAGGACCAAGCTGACGGCTGCGGAGACCCTTCTCGCCAACCGCCCTGTCGCAGAGGTATGTATGTTTTCTCCTTTCCCGCGAATGACTCGTTGCCGATTGGCAAACTTTATTCTTACCACCTTTGTTATTATTTTCAGGATACCATGGTCGCCGAGATGCTCCGCGCTCGGGTGGCCGGCCTTGAGGATGAAATCCGTCTGGCCAAAGCCGAGGTCCAGCGATTGCGAGAGGCTGGTGCGTCAGCACTCGACCCGGGAAGTGGGGGCCATTTTTATCCCCACCACGAGTTGGAGCAGCTGATGCAAGAGAACGCGCAAAATGTCGTCAAGCATGCGCTGTAGGTGCTGCGGCGAGCGGGATACCTGAAGGCGGAGGCCGAACGCCTTTCCGCTCGTCAAGTCGTCCCCGAGCTTTACATCCCAATTCCCTTTCCCGAGGACGACCACATCGAGCCGCGAGAAGACGCCCTCGTTCCAGACTCTGACGAGAGCGACGGATCTTCAAGCGAGAAGTCTGTTGATCCTTGAGAAGGGCTTCTTGTATTTCCTCTTTTTGCGTTTATACTTTTGGTTGTAATCTTGAACGGGCGAGTGCTTATAAAGGATGTACATTGATTACAATTTGTATTATTCCCAGCTTTTTTTCTCATTCGCCGCTATACCTCGTTAGGCTCATTAGGACGTTGATTCTTCTTATTCGCCGCCATACCTCGTTAGGCTCATTAGGACGTTAGGTTGTGATGCGGCTGTTTGGGCCATTTCGCGAATGCTCAAAGATGACTTAGGTCGGTCGTTACCCTTCGACCTCTTGCTACCAAGTGAACCTTACCATTCGCGCATCACGGAGTTTCGCTTAGGTAGTCAGGAGAGGTGTGACCCTCTCTCCGGCGCGTAGTCTGTGCGAATGCTCTTGAGAACATCTCTTGAGAACATCACTTGAGAACATAGAACCTGCCACCGAGTGAGCCTTCGGGCCTGCCAGCTAGATGAGAGCCTGGACAGCTGGTCTGCTCGGGGCCAACCTCTGGAACATAGAACCTGCCATCGAGTGAGCCTTCGGACCTGCCAGCTAGATGAGAGCCTAGACAGCGGGTCTGCTCGGGGCCATCCTCTAGAACATAGAACCTGCCACCGAGTGAGCCTTCGGACCTGCCAGCTAGATGAGAGCCTGGACAGCGGGTCTGCTCGGGGCCAACCTCTGGAACATAGAACCTGACACCGAGTGAGCCTTCGGACCTGCCAGCTAGATGAGAGCCTGGACAGCGGGTCTGCTCGGGGACAACCTCTGGAACATAGAACCTGCCACCGAGTGAGCCTTCGGACCTGCCAGCTAGATGAGAGCCTGGACAGCGGGTCTGCTCGGGGCCATTCTCTAGAACATAGAACCTGCCATCGAGTGAGCCTTCGGACCTGCCAGCTAGATGAGAGCCTGGACAACGGGTCTGCTCGGGGCCATCCTCTAGAACATAGAACCTGCCACCGAGTGAGCCTTCAGACCTGCCAGCTAGATGAGAGCCTGGACAGCGGGTCTGTTCGGGGCCAACCTCTGGAACATAGAACCTGCCACCGAGTGAGCCTTCGGACCTGCCAGCTAGATGAGAGCCTGGACAGCGGGTCTGCTCGGGGCCAACCTCTGGAACATAGAACCTGCCACCGAGTGAGCCTTCGGACCTGCCAGCTAGATGAGAGCCTGGACAGCGGGTCTGCTCGGGGCCATCCTCTAGAACATAGAACCTGCCACCGAGTGAGCCTTCGGACCTGCCAGCTAGATGAGAGCCTGGACAGCGGGTCTGCTCGGGGCCATCCTCTAGAACATAGAACCTGCCACCGAGTGAGCCTTCGGACCTGCCAGCTAGATGAGAGTCTGGACAGCGGGTCTGCTCGGGGCCAACCTCTGGAACATAGAACCTGCCACCGAGTGAGCCTTCAGACCTGCCAGCTAGATGAGAGCCTGGACAGCGGGTCTGCTCGGGGCCATCTTCTGGAACTTTTAGGATCTCTCCTGCGAGCTGTAGCATCATTTTTATACACACAGTTTAAACAAAATATTTTCATTCAAAAACTACTGTTAATACATGGTGCTAAGGATAAAAACGTTTAAGGTCGTCGCCACTCCATGTGTGGCTGAGGGGTTGGCCCTCAACATTCTGAAGGCGATATCCCCCAGATTTTAGTGCTTCTTCCACGACATAGGGGCCTCCCCAGTTGGGGTTAAGTTTTCCCACCGCGGCGGATCTCCCGGCCGCATCAACCTTCTTGAGTACCAGATCTCCCTTCACGAACTGCTTGATCCTGACGTGCCTGTCGAAATATTTGGCCATCCGCCGCTTGACCTCTTCTTGATGGATGGCTGCTCGATCCCGGGCTTCTTCGATGAGGTCGAGAGAGAGCCGCAACTCCTCCTCGTTCTCGGCTCTCCAATCTCCCTCTCCATTTGCGGCGACCTTCACCCGTGGTGTCATAACCTCGAACTCTATGGGGATGACGGCCTCGCAGCCGTGAGAGAGCTTGAAAGGGGTCTCTCCCGTGGCGGTGTTGGGGGTGGTTCTCAAAGCCCATAGGATCGAGGGGAGCTGCTCCACCCAATTGCCTTTGAGATTTTCCACCTTCTTCTTGAGCAAGTTCACGATGACCTTATTCGCCGCCTCCACCTGCCCGTTGCTCCTGGGATGGTGGACGGACGCAAACCTAAGGTCTATCCCCAACTGGCCACAGAAGCTGATGAATTCCTCGCTTGCGAATTGCGGTCCATTATCCGTGACTATGGCCTGTGGAAGCCCATGTCGACAAATGATCTCCCCCCATACGAAGTTGCGGATTACCTGGGAGGTGACCTTAGCCAACGCCTTGACCTCCAGCCACTTTGTGAAGTAGTCAATCATGACTAGGAGAAATCTCCTCTGTCCACTAGCCTGGGGGAAGGGTCCTACCAGATCCATTCCCCATATGGCGAATGGCCAGGGTGCCGTGATACTCTTTAGCCTCTAGGCTGGCATGAGCTGAAGCGGGGCGAACATTTGGCACTTCTGGCATCTCTTGGCGAAAGTTGCCGCATCTTTACTTAGAGTTGGCCAGAAGTACCCCTGCCTTATTATCCTTGCTTCCAACATCCTGCTCCCCGAGTGGCTGCCACACTCGCCGGAGTGAACTTCTTCCAAGATCTTTGGGACCTCTTCCTCCGAGATGCATCGGGCTAGGAGGCCTGAGAGGGTCTTCCGATACAAGTCACCCTCATGGAGCACATAGTAGGCAGACTTATACCGGAAGCGTCTCTGGTCCGGAACTTCTTCCGGAAACTTTCCCGTTGCCAGGAAGGTGACGAAGGGGTCCTTCCAGGAGGGCCGCTGTTCTACTTCCATGAGCTCTCCTTCTTCGATTAAAGGACGGAATAGGTCCGTCAGGGTCCCCCCGGCTCGAGGACCAGATTTTGCCAACCGATCTGCCGGGGTGCTCTCCTCTCGAGGGACGTGCTGGATGGAGAAAGTTTTGAATGTCCCGACGAGACCTTTGACTTTTGCTAAGTACCTCATGAGCACAGGTTCCCTTGTTTCGAACTCTCCCCTTATCTGAGAAGCTATTACCATGGAGTCAGTGAGGACCTCCACGTCATGAACCCCGAGCTCCCGGGCCAACCGCAGACCGCGATTACAGCCTCATACTCCGCCTGGTTGTTGGTGATTGGGAAGTGTATCATCAGTGTTTGCTCTATCTTTATTCCGTGGGGACTCTCCAGCACCACCCCTCCTCCGAGAGAATTCTTGCCCGAAGCCCCGTCCACCAGTAGCTTCCACGGAATGTGACGAGGGGCTCCGTCTTCTTTTATCTCGGCCACGAAATCTGACATGAAATCAGCTACCACCTGCGCCTTCATAGATAATCGAGGGACAAAGGTAATGTTGAATTCACTTAGCTCTATCGACCATTTTGCGAGCCTTCCTGAATGCTCCACTCCTTCGAAGATCTGGCGGAGAGGATGGTCCGTCACTACTTGGATCGAATGGGCCTGGAAGTATGGCCTGAGTTTCCTTGCTGCGATGACCAGGGCAAAGGCCAACTTCTCTAAAATTGGATACCTGAGCTCCGCTTCCCTCAGGACCCTGCTTACGTAGTAGACTGGCAGCTGCTTCTTGCCTTCCTCCCGAACCAGGACGGAGCTTACGGCCTCCACCCCGACCCCGAGATATAGATATAGATCCTCCCCCTCTTTGGGGCTTTGTAGTAGCGGAGCCTTGGTGAGTTGACTCTTCAAGGCTTGAAAGGCCTTCTCGCATTCTCTTGTCCACTCGAATTTCTGGTTGCCTCGTAGCGCTTTGAAGAAGGGGGAGCATCTTTCCCCGGCCCGGGAGAGAAACATGTTCAGCCCGGCGAGTCTTTCGGTCAAGCGCTGAACTTCCTTTGCGTTCCGTGGCGACCCCAGCTCCATTATAGCCCTAACCTTGTCCGGGTTAGGTTCTACCCCCCAGGGGGTGAGAAGGTGCCCGAGGAACTTCCCTTTGTTGGCTCCGAACACACACTTCAGAGGGTTCAGGCGCATCTTGTACTTGCGCAGGGTGGCGAAGGTCTCCTCGAGGTCCCGGATGTGAGAGCTCACACACTTGCTCTTTATCATAAGGTCATCCACGTAGACCTCCAGGTTCCTTCCCCTTTGCTTCTTAAATACCTGATCCATCATCTTCTGGTAGGTTGCACCTGCATTTTTCAGCCCGAAGGGCATCATCTTATAGCAGTAGCATCCCTCCCTGGTGATGAACGAGACATCTTTGACGTCCGGGGGGTGCATTCTTATTTGGTGATAACCTGAAAAAGCATCCAAAAAACTCATTACAGAAAAACCGACGGCTGAGTCAACCAGCGCGTCGATCCGAGGCAAGGGATAACAATCCTTAGGGCAGGCCTTATTTAACAACGAAAAGTCCACACACATACGCCAGCGGCCATCGGCCTTTTTTACCATTACGACATTAGAGACCCAGCCTGGATACTGGATCTCCGTTACAAAACCTGCTTCGAGGAGTTTTGTCACCTCCTCGCGGATCGGTCCTTCGAGCTTGTCAGCTATAGTCCTTCTCTTCTGCCGGATGGGGCGGGCTTCCGGATCGAGGTTGAGACGATGGCAAGCCACGTCCGCCTCGATGCCTGGCATGTCCGCTGCGCTCCATGCGAAGATGTCCACGTTCTTCTGGATGCACTCCAGCATCCTTCTCTGGTCCTCCGGGCCGAGGCCCCCGCTGATCCGCACCTTCTCCACCCTTCCCGCCTGGGTGGTAACCTCCATCTCTATCACCTCTTCCGCCGCCTCGAGCCGGGCTGGCTCTTCCCACTGGCCCTTTGCTTCTCGCCCCTCCTCCCGGGCCTTCTCTTCTGCAGCTCCTTCCGCCTCCACCGGCTCGACCTCCTGCTCCTCACGAGCGACCTCCATCAACTCGACCTCCTGCTCCTCACGAGCGACCTCCATCAACTCCTCTCGGGCATCGCCCTCTCCTCCTACTTCTCTCCTTTCCACTTCTTCTCCTGGCCCCTCCGGCCTTGCCATCTCTTCATCCATCTTCTCGGCGTCCGCCATCCATGAAATAGTGTTGACGGCAGTCACATAGCACTGCCTCGCCACCTTAGCATCTCCTCGGACGCGGATCTGGACTCCTCCACTATGGAGCTTTAGGCACTGATGGTACGATGAAGGCACGCATCGGAAGGCGCTGATGAGGGGGCGTCCGAAGATAGCATTGTAGCTGCTCGGAGCGTCAACGATGACGAACCGGCAGTTCCTGGGGACCCCTCCCAACGTCACTTGGAGACCTACACCTCCCTCGACCTCCTTTCGCTCTCCCGAGAAACCAAACAGTGGTCCGTCGGAGGCCTGCACTCTCTTCTTCTCTACCTCCATCGCGTCGAAAGCTTTTTTGAAGATCACATTCACCGAGCTCCCGTTGTCCACCAGGATCCGAGAGACCGTGAAGTTTTCTATCGCCGTCTGGATCACTAGGGCGTCGCAGAATGGATCCTCGTAATCGGGCATATCTTCTGAGGAGAAGGTGAGCTTCTCTGAGGGGGGTGGGGTCTGGGAAGTCGACGCGACGTCCCTTCGGAACATGGCCTGGAAACTTCTCTTGCGCGAAGCCTCTATCCCAACCCCACCGTGAATCACCCCGATTCCCCCCTGGTTCCTGTATCTGCCCTATCCTCACACCGGTCCTCTTCTGCCTCTTGGAGCACTTCCTCAATTCTGGCCTGTTGCCGCCGTGGCTGTCCTCTTTCCCTCATCTCCAAGAACTCCGGGCAGGTGGCGATCGCGTGACCTTCTTCCTGATGAAAGTCACAGTAAGGCAACGCCACCCTGTCCTCTCTTCCTGCTCTTCCTCTTCCTCCTCTCGCTCCTCTACCTCTTCTCCCTCGGCCTACCGCCATGGCTTGCTCCCTCGGGGGGTGAGGGGGTTTGGGACCCTGCCTCCACCCCTGATTCACTCCTCCTGCTTCCCTTCCTTGGTACCTCTCATCCTGACCTCGCGCCGGCCCTTCCTGATTCCTCCAGCCCAACCTGTTGTTGGGCTCTTGATTCCTCCAAACCCGGGGTGGTCTTTCGAACCCCTGGCCCCTGGGTTCCTCTCGTCTTCTTCCCTCTGGCTGCCTTGCCTCGGGCTCGCTCATCTTCGCCAACCTTTTGTAGAATTCTGGGTTGGCTGCCTCCCCTTCAATCTCCTCCGCGGCTCTCTCCATCAACTCCTCGAAGGATACGGGAGGTCTTCTCTTAAGGTCCATCTTGAAGAACCCCTCTCGCAGCCCTACGATGAATGCCATCTGGAGGGCGAATCCCGGCACCTCCTGCACTAGATGTATCTCCTCCTGGAACCTGTCCACGTACTTGGCCAGGGATTCCCCCTCCCTCTGTCTGATCTTGAAGAGAGCCTCTGCATCCTTCTTCCTCTTTTTTGATGTCGAGAAGCGCAGTCGGAAGCTTCGGCGCAGATCATCGAACGCGTAGATGGAACCTGTGGGAAGCTGGTGGAACCAGTCTCTGGCTTTCTCCTTCAGGGTGGTCGCGAAGAGTCGGCATTGAAAAGAATCCGACATGGGAAGGATTGATGTCATGTCCTCGAACCATTGCAGGTGCACAACTGGGTCCTCCTTGCCGGTGTAGTAGGACATCTCCGGCCCACGAAACCCTTCTGGCACTGGGGCCGAGAGGATCATCTCGCAAAAGGGGCTCCCTTCCCCTGCTCGGCGAGTGGTCCTCTCGCGCGGGACCAACTCACACACCTCAGCACTCGCCGGACTGCTGAACAGCTGCCGTCCGGGGAGGTCTCGCGCGCTTCCTTCTGCTGGCACCTCCTTCCCCGGCCGCTGCCCTGGTGCGTTCTCGCCGATCTGCAAAGGCGGAACCACCGGGACCGCCGGGGTCTCGTACTCACTCCTTGCCGCGAGAACTGTCTGCAGGACCTCTCGCTTAAACTTCTCAAACATCTCCAGCCACTCCCCTGCCGCTGGTGGCTGCGAGTGACCTGAGTCAGAACCATTTCCTCCATCTCCTGTCATCGAAACCAGCTTGGGATTTTCTTTCACCGGCTACGGTCCACGCTCACCGCACCAAAAATATTGAAACCAGCAACTGGTCTCTTGAGTTCGGACCCACTGGGGGTGTAGCCAATGCTTACTTCTCCCTTACTAGACTCTCTTGACGGTGGATGCTGGAAACGGAATAGACCCAAGGCTGAAGCGAGGAGGTCCCGCCACACACCCGGAAGATCTTAGAGAGCTTCCCCTCCCAAACCAAAGCTCAACCGGGCACCTTGGAGGGCATAGGTTGCCAACCAAAACTAGCCTAGAGGAGAGGATTCTCTAAAATCGGATCCCCTCCAAGGTGCCCTTAAGGGTCTATTTATAGTTTTCCTAGGCTGGTCTGTAAATAGCATGAATCTGCCTTTTAATTTTACTAGCCGCACCCCAAATCGGTCTGCTAATAGCCTAACTCCGCTGTTTCGAAGGGCTATTTGCAGCCCACCAGGGGTATTATAGTCATTTTTCCCTCACAGTCCTTTGGGCGAGTGGTCCGGGAGGGCACCATTCGCTGGGCACCCGCCTGGCTGGGCGAATGCCCACGCTTCTGGGCGAGTGGTCCGTGAGGGCACCACTCGCCTAGCGCCTTCTCCTCTACAGCTTACCCCCACCGTCCCGAGGGCATTTTTACCTTCCTTTGCCTGGGCGAGTGACCCGGCGAATAATCCGGACGACCCAGGTTTCGCCAGTTGACTGGGGGGACCCACTCGGCGAATACGGGTTGTACACATTCGGTTTTCGTCGAGCGGTGGTCAATGTTCTGGGAAAATATATATAAATTTTCCTTCTCCATATTTCTCTCATCGTGTGAGGAAAAATAGTTCTTCTCTTTACATTAGGAGTGCAGCAGTGCTAAGGAAGATGTATATTGGCTTGAAGAGGCCTTAAATGTCTCATTTCCACATGATGATGTTTAATGTAATCACGCACGCCTTCGAGATCAAGCTCGCACCTCTTCTCCTCTAGCTCTGGTGATACTTTCGCGGTTCTGCCTTGGAGGTTCACGGGTTGAAGTTCTGGTACTTCCAGAAAGCTGCACAAATATGGTGCTTCCACTCCCTTTATAATAATTTTCTGCCTCACTTGACAACCTTTCCAAGGCATTTGCCTTTTCTTAATCTCACGTGAAGCATGGGGTGGGTAGACAGGTAGCAAATAGGAATTTTATATGCACCTTTTTTTATTACTTTCTTCTTCACGCGGTGGATTAGGTGGATTTTGAAAAAGCAAACCAAATTCTCATATATTTCAATGACTCTATTCTTCAATTTGTGTGGGAATTGTCAATCTTTACTAATCGCTTGACATTTAAACGAAGCCCCCCCCCCCCCCCCCCCCCGATTCTTCCTTCTGTTCATTGATCATCGAATTCTGCTTTGCTCGACGATTCATTTCCTGCTCAATGCATCTTGCTCGACGATCTAGACTTCTCACTTTGCTCACCGATCTCGGATCCACTCACCAATTATTTCCATGTTTGACAATAGCTACCCAACAAAAATAAAGACTCAATTAAACAAAATGTGCCCCTTTCCTTTACATTATTCTAAGGGTATTTGATCAATTAATTATCTCGAGTAAGATAATTTCTCAAGTTAAATCATCAGGAATTTCCAACACCGTTGCCACACCCCTATCACAAGGGTGATAAGAGTGTAAATGTCTTTTAATACACAGTGCCTTGAGAAGATCTGTCAGTACTTTTTGGAGAGAGATCAAAATTGTTTTGTATAATGTAGAAAAAAATAAGACTAGTCCGGCTTGAGCTACTTGAGACCCTTTCTCAACTTAGAGTCTGATGACTCTTAGTTTTTTAATCCTTCCTCCTTGAATGGTTCACCAGATTAATGAAAGATTGAGAAGATGACTCCGACACTTTCTTATTTGATCTCCTGTGGAGATTTTCTTCTTCAACCTTAAGCTTCAAATCCATTCTATAAGAAGGATGATATCATGAAAACAACAAGCAAGAGCTAGGAGACGGTTGATTTTCATTGTAGAATGTTGTTATATATATATTATATATTGTTGAATCTGACTTAGGATAAATAATCGCCATCAAATCTTTTCTAAGAAAGATATTCCTTAATTTTTCCCAACATTGATTATAATCCTCACACTGTTTTCTGATTTGCTTAAGGTCAGTTGACCATTATCCGTCGTTCAATTATTAGGTGAAATCTGTTGAATGAATTTCATATCTATCATTGAGAGTCTTGCTTGTCGGTTTAGGCTGTGCTTGATGATTAACGATTATGTCACTGATTAGATCTGAGCTTAATGATTTCTAATCTGCTCGATGAATCAGTTTTTGACTAACATACCCCTTCCTTCTTTATACTTGGCCTTCATATTGTGCTTTCATTTCTAAAATGTGTATCTTTTCCTGGTTGATGATTTTGTGCACTCCTTGGCATTACTTGTGCTTATATTCTAAGCATAGTTGTTTCAACAATTTACTGTTTAACAATCCATATGCATACTCCTTCTGAGTATATGGTTCCTTGTCTGTGTACTCACTTTGATTATGTGGTTCCTTTAATGTGCATCTACTATATGTGTTGAACCCCAATTTGTTTGTGGTCGTAGAAGCCCCTTCTTCCAACGAGAAGAATGACATCGGTGATCGCTGGAGAACCCACCGAGTGCCAGAGAGACAGAGGAGAGGAGAAGTACTAGCAAAGGGAGAGGAAGTCGTCGTCAGATGAATTGGCGAGAAGATCATCGTCAGGGGAGCTGGAGAGAAGGTCGACGCAAGGGGATATAGAAAGAAGGTTGTTGCCATCAGAGATGGCGAGAAAGTCGTCGCCAGGGGAGATTTCGAGAAGGTCGTCGCCATAGGAGCTGACAAGAAGGGTTGTAATAGCAGGCCATAGATAGTGTCCGCGAGATCCGTGCGAGAACTGCTCGAGTGAATAGGGCCACCATCCCGATTTGCGGGGCACCCACCATCCACGTGTCATGCCGAGAAAATTCCAGCCTGGCAGCCACTGCATCAGTCCCATTACTATGTATGTTGCATTGCTCGATGAAAACTTGCTTGACAAATGACTACCCTATTAATCATACAACAACAAATGCCCATTTTCTTATACATTTAAAACTTATGATAAATATATTATATTCCTATTCTGTGTTAGTAATCTATTTAACCAAATCAGTTGGGTCTGCGCATTCTTCAAGGTTCGTTGCAGCAGTTGTAGAAATGCATCATGGAGGATATTTTGTCATGGCGAAGGCTATCTGTTTGGTTGAAAAGTGATAATTTGCTACACCTCAAATGATATGTGAATTGAGTGGTGATTTGTAATGCCAACAAACGACAAATACAAAACCCTAGATTGTATACCACTCTTCATATTTGAACTACAGCATGGGAAATATATGTCATGGATTTTGTCTTGAGAATTATCGCCCATGCAACAAAACCCCGACTTGTTCCTTGTCATTGTAGAAAGATTCTCGAAGACCGATTCATCCCATTCTACTAGACATGATTTTACTCGCATTTCTACTATTTTCTTTCTACTAGACATGATTTTACTCACATTTCTACTATTTTCTTTCTACTAGACATGATTTTACTCACATTTCTACTATTTTCTTTCTACTAGACATGATTTTACTCACATTTCTACTATTTTCTTTCTACTAGACATGATTTTACTCACATTTCTACTTCTAAATTGGATACATAGTTTTTTTAGTCATTTTTAGCAATCATTGTACCACATGTTCGACACAAAGATGTAGTTAATCTATTTTTTCTACCAACAAATGGAATTCATTAATATCTTGCTTGGCTCATTTTTGCATTTTATATGTGGTCAGCCCAAACATAAAATACACTTTGAATCTATTACCACTTCATAAATTACCTGGTTATTATATTAATGTTGGGCACATGGTGACATGGATGGACAAAATTTAAGTCGAAGTTAATGGACGACCTTGCAAAATTATGCGGAAAATTAACTACGGTGGATGGGTTATCTCGTCCACTTTCAACATAGCTGATTTGACAACATTATATCCGGACAATCCACTTTATGTTGACGTAAAGTTGGGATCGAGTCTTCTTCAAATAGTGGTGACGGATGCAAGTAGAAGAGATACAAGTGTTAGAAATATTGGGATCCAATAGGAATCCCAGACATATAGAAAGCAACATCAAATTGTGAGTAAGTGTTATGGGCCTGCTCGGAGGTTGTCGTAGGAGTTGCCGGAGGTGGGGATGACGGTGGCAGAGATACTACGGAGCCTTGACCGGGGCTTGTTAAGATTCGGGTTGGTTTGGATCCGGATCCAAACCGGATCCAGATCCAGTTTCCCATTTTTAGGTCATTCGTGACCTAACTGATGTGCGATTTATTCCCGATCCTTTTCCGCGACAGACCTATAGAGTCGCTCCTTGTTCCTGCGACAGAAGGAGAAAGCCGCCCCCTTATTCACGGATGAGAGGAGGAGCCACCCACTTGTAGATCCCGATCTAGCTCTCGATCCCAATCTCGAGAAGATGGTGCATCGTTCTTCTCCCATCGAGGTGGAACGACTGTCGGTCCTTGAGGCTATTGTTGCCGGTTCTTGGTGGAGATTGTTGCAGACCGTGGAGGAGATGCAGTAGTGAGGGATTTGTTCGGCTTCATAGTCGCTCATAGCGGAGACCTATAATAGCGGAGTTCAGAGGCGGTGCTGTGTGGTGAGGGGCTCGGCTAGGTTTGTGCTCGGGAGGAGGAGAGGTGCAGTCACGGCTTCCAAGGCGTGCGTAAGTGCAGTTGGTCTCGACTGTACTTTCTCTCCGGTGGTGATTGTCGTTGGCGAAAGTTCATGCGATAACCCTGTGCGTACGTTGTTCAACGGATTGCAATAAGCATTTTGTATTTCTCAGCGGGCGGAGGTGTCTGATTCCACCCGTGGTGCCCTTTATCAGATCCTCTTATATTTCTCCTGTTGTATGCATTTATTAATTTTATTGAGACATAAAATGCGTGGTTGAGTTTGTTATCGGCATGTTTGCTTATTATTGCACGTGTTGTTATTACCTATTTTTGCAGCTGCACCTGTGGGTCTCGTACCCCGATCCCTTACACGGCTGCTTAAGCGGGGCGTGCTCCCAAAATCTCATTCAAAGACGGGAAATTGAGTTTCTTTCATTACTTTCCTATCTTACATGACTTCATGGGTTTATAAAGACCCCCAATGGCATGGGCATAAATAACCCAAAAACATAAAATATTGCGGACTTCCCGCGACCAATAAAACGAAATGACTCGACTAATATATTTGACTCGATACAATAACTTGACTCAATAATAATTAATAAAACTATAGAACTAACGTATAAGATCCATAACATCTCGTTCGTCCTCGAAATCGAGCTTATCCTCAAGCTCGAACTTCGCGTGGTTGGCTGTGTCATCTGGCATCTTGATTTCCTAATTAATTAGCTAGAAGAATTAATTAAATTAATCAATAAATTAAGGAAAGACCTAGCCCGAATTGGGCTGCTGTGCGGGGCTCGATGAAGAAAAGGGTGCGCGGCTACTGTGCGGTCAGCTCGAGGACTGGAAAGACGGAACACTCAAGAAGGATCAGAGATAGCACACACGCGAGGATGTCTAGATGGCGCGTGCAAACGTAGAGGCAATAGAAGCATGTGGAGAGAACGGCGCGACGTTGCTGGGACGACGGGACGACGACGACGGGGAGCGAAAAAAGGGACGCGGCTCTGTTGGGGTACAAAATGATGACCATGCAGGACGATCAAGTCGGCGAGAGAAGGCGTTAATGCAACAGAGCGAGGAGATCGATCTAGAGAAACAAGTCGTTGCGGGATCCCATAAATTCCGTCATATATGAAGAAGAAGCGGCTTGTCGAACCAGAGGAAGGCGTCAACACCTCTAGTCGAGCTGAACTCGACCTGAGGTGGAGGGCGAACATTTCTCCACTTAACAACTCCCTGTGAGTCGAGCTCAACTGGAGGTGGAGAAAGCTCAACACCTTCCCAAACCAACTGGGGCGGAGAACCGGTCCACGTCCTAGGAGCTTAGCTCACCTGGAGGCGGAGGAACTCAACACCTTCCCAAACCAACTGGGGGCGGAGAACTGGTTCACGTCCTAGGAGCTTAGCTCACCTAGAGGCGGAGGAACTCAACACCTTCTCAAACCAACTGGGGGCGGAGAATCGGTCCACGTCCTAGGAGCTTAGCTCACCTAGAGGCGGAGGAACTCAACACCTTTCCAAACTAACTGGGGGAGGAGAACCGGTCAACGTCCTAGGAGCTTAGCTCACCTGGAGGCGGAGGAACTCAACACCTTCCCAAACCAACTGGGGGCGGAAACCGGTCCACGTCCTAGGAGCTTAGCTCACCTGGAGGCGGAGGAACTCAACACCTTCCCAAACCAACTGGGGGCGGAGAACCGGTCCACGTCCTAGGAGTTTAGCTCACTTGGAGGCGGAGGAACTCAACACCTTCCCAAACCAACAGGGGGCGGAGAACCGGTCCACGTCCTAGGAGCTTAGCTCACTTGGAGGCTGATGAACTCAACACCTTCCCAAACCAACTGGGGGCGGAGAACCGGTCCACGTCCTAGGAGCTTAGCTCATCTAGAGGCGGATGAACTCAACACCTTCCCAAACCAACTGGGGGCGGAGAACCGGTCCACGTCCTAGGAGCTTAGTTCACCTGGAGGCGGAGGAACTCAACACCTTCTCAAACCAACTGGGGGCGGAGAACCGGTCCACGTCCTAGGAGCTTAGCTCACCTGGAGGTGGAGGAACTCAACACATTCCCAAACCAACTGGGGGCGGAGAGCCGGTCCACGTCCTAGGAGCTTAGCTCACCTGGAGGTAGAGGAACTCAACACCTCCTCGAGCCGGTTACTCTTCCTGAAGCCTTACCAACCTCTGCTTTCACGGGCTAGAGTATCTATTATAAGTTGAAGTAAGAGATCTTTCCGAGAAGGAAACTCAATATTCATTAGGGATATAAACATTTTTGATCGTCGCCACTCCAAGTATTGCCGAGGGAAATTCCCTCAACATTTTGAAGGCGATACCCCCCTGACTTCAGGGCTTCCAGGATTACATAGGGTCCCTCCCAATTGGGCTGGAGCTTTCCTACGTTCATCGACCTTCCTGCGGCGTCGACCTTTTTGAGGACTAGATCTCCTGGGATGAATTGCTTGATTCTAATGTTTTTATCAAAATACCTGGCCATCCGGCGCTTCACTTCCTCTTGCCGAATCGCTGTAAGGTCTCGGAGATCCTCAACCACATCCAGCGAGAGCCGTTGTTCCTCTTCATTGTCTACCCTCCAGTCTTTGCCACCCTCCTGGGCGGCCACGACCCGGGGGGACCTGACCTCGAATTCCACTGGGAGTACGACCTCAGATCCATGAGAGAGCTTGAACGACGTTTCTCCCGTCGCCGTGTTAGGTGTCGTTCTCAAGGCCCACAAGACCGAGGGAAGCTGCTCCACCCAGTTCCCCTTCAAGTTCTCCACCTATTTCTTCAGCAGGTTGACTATGACTTTGTTTGCCGCCAACACCCGCCCGTTGCTCCGAGGATGATGAACGGAGGCGAACGGAGATCGATGCCCAACTGACCATAGAAGCTAATGAGTTCCCCGCTAGCGAACTGTGGTCCATTGTCTGTCACTATGGCGAGGGGGAGCCTGTACCTGCAAATTATTTCTCCCCAAATAAAATTCCTTATTACCTGTGAGGTTGTTTTTGCCAAAGCCTTAACCTCCGCCCACTTTGAGAAGTAGTCTATCATGACTAACAGGAACCTTCTTTGACCGTTGGCCTGAGGGAATGGGCCGACCAAGTCCATTCCCCAGATGGCGAAGGGACAGGGTGCTGTGATCGTCCTGAGCCTTTGCGCGGGCTGAAGTTGGAGTGGTGCGAAAAGCTGGCACTTCTGACACTTCCTCGCAAACTCCATGGTGTCCTTTCAAAGGGTCGGTCAGAAGTATCCCTGCCTCAGCACTCTCTTCTCTAAGGTTTGGCTTCCGGAATGGCTTCCGCACTCCCCGGAGTGGATTTCTTCCAAGACCTTCGAAACTTCATCTTCCGTCACGCACCTTGCTAGGATCCCAGTCAGGGTCTTCCTGTACAAGTTTCCTTCTCGTATCAGGTAGTATGCTGACTTATACCTGAATCGCTTCTTATCTGGGACCCCCTCCGGGAACTTGCCCGAGGCCAGAAAGGTAAGGATCGGGTCCACCCACGAGGCTCTTTGATCGATCTCCATCAGCTCTCCTTCCCCGATGGATGGGAAGAACAACTCAGTCACCGTTCCTCCCGCGCGAGAGCCGTATTTCGCGAACCGATCCGCTCGGACATTTTCCTCTCTCGGAATATACTGGATGGAGAAAGTGCAGAATCACCCGATGAGATCCCTAACCTTCACCAGATACCTCTGGAGGGTCGGCTCCTTCGCCTCAAACTCTCCTTGAACCTGGGAGGCCACCACCATCGAATCCGTGAAAACCTTCACATCTCGGATTCCCAGTTCCCTTGCCAGACAAAGCCCAGCCACCACAGCTTCATACTCGGACTGGTTGTTGGTCACGGGGAATCGAATGTCGATCGCTTGCGCAATTCTTGTCCCCTGCAGACTGACCAGGATCACCCCTCCGCCGAGGGAATTCTTTCCTGATGCCCCATCCGCGAACAGCTCCCATGCTATCAACCTGGTGGGTTCCGACTCATCCACCTCGGTCACATACTCTGTCAGGAAGTCTGCTACCGTCTGCGCTTTCATCGCAGCTGAGGGACGAAGGTGACATCGAACTCGCTAAGATCGACTGACCACTTTGCCAACCTGCTTGAGTGCTCCACTCCTTCCATAATGTTGCGAAGGGGGTGATCAGTCACCACTCTGATCAAATGAGACTGTAAATAGGGACGAAGTTTTCGGGCTGAGATGATCAAAGCGAACGCCAATTTCTCCTGGACAGGATACCTGAGCTCTGCTTTTTTCAGGACTCGGCTAACGTAGTAGATCGATAGCTGCTTCATTCCCTACTCCCGGACCAGGACCGAGCTCACCGCCTCAACTCCTATCCCTAGGTAGAGAAAACGTTATTCTCCTTCTCTCGGTCCTTGGAGCAAAGGAGCCCGTGTCAGTTGTTCCTTCAATGCCTGAAAAGCCTTCTCACATTCTGGTGTCCACTCAAACTTCTGACCCTGGCACAGGGCTTTGAAGAAGGGAGAGCACTTCTCCCCTGCTCTGGAGAGAAACCGGCTCAACCCTGCTAACTTCCCTGTCAGTTTTTGAATCTCCTTCGCACTCCTCGGCGACTCCAACTCCAGGATGGCTTTGACCTTGTTCGGATTGGGTTCGACCCCCTCCGGGGTGAGTAGGTGACCTAGGAACTTTCCTTGGCTTGCTTTGAAGACACATTTAGAAGGGTTAAGCCTCATCTTGAACCTCCGAAGGGTAGCGAAGATCTCCGCCAAATCCCGCAGGTGGGACTCTACGTCCCTGTTTTTGACCATCAAGTCGTCCACATAGACTTCTATGTTGCGCCCCTTCTGCTCCTTAAAGACTCGACTCATCATCCTTTGGTAGGTTGCTCCTGCGTTCCTCAGTTCGAAAGACATCATCTAATAGCAATAACACCCGTCGTCTGTGGTGAAAGAAACATCCTTAACATCTGGCGGATGCATTCAGATTTGATGGTAGCCGGAGAACGTATCCAAGAAGCTCATCAACGGGAAACCGACGGCTGAGTCTACCAGCGCGTCGATCCGAGGCAAAGGATAGCAATCCTTAGGACAGGCCTTGTTCAACAGAGAGAAGTCCACACACATTCTCCACCTCCCATCCCCCTTCTTTACCATCACCACATTAGAAAACCATCCTGGATATTGGATTTCTTCTACGAACCCTGCCTCTAGTTGTTGGAGCATGCGTTTCGCACTCCTCCGGTTTGATAATAACAAAGTCCCGTTTGTATTTGATTCTATTTTTATTAATGGTGTGCAGATAACAGGTATGAGATGCTCACATTTCTGCTGGAGCTAAATTTGAATGTGGGAAATTTCATTGTCATAAAATTCCGACAGCTGATGTCGCTCAGGAGACAGCAGAGAAGTTACAACTACTTCCCTCCACGGCAGCACGACGAAAGGCAGTTTTGAGCTGTCGGAAATCCGACATCGATGTCGCCTAGGCGACAGCTCGACGGTTACAGCAACTGCCTGCACGACGCCACTCCAGCGGCAGTTTAACGCTGTCGGAAAATTCCGACAGTCAATGTCGCCCATGCGACAGCGATTTTCTATAAATTGACACCTTGTGTTCGTACATTCCAAGCTTTGAGAATTCCAAGTCCCTTCCTGAGTGCATACGAACCAGAGAGCTCCAGAACCTCTTCAACTCCCATTTGTGCAAAGAAGGATTGAAGATTGAAGACGAGATCGGGCGCGCTTCTACATCAACGATCATCTCGAGGCTTCAACAATCCATTCAGAGATCTGAATTTCTAGGGAGTTGTCCTTTTTCATATTGTATTTTCATTTACACACATTTCATTTTATATTGGTAGAGAAATCGTCGTCTTGCGTGCGACGTCTAAGTCCTTGCGCGGCTTAGGGGAAAATCGCTTCCTTGTGCGGAGCGTTCAAGTCCTTGTGTGGCTTGGTGGGAAATCGTGGCCTTGTGTGCTACGTCTAGATCTTGGGAATATCTAGAGGATAGGCTTGGGCTTGGTCTTGGGAGAGACAAGTGATAGCCTTCCGATCCTTGGGAGAAGGATTGGTAAACCAAAAATTATTGTATTTTTTATTATCATAATTGTGCCTTGATCTTAAGCATTGTTAAGATCATTTTTATTGTATGCAAATTTCATGATAAATAAAATTATGCTCTTTTCACTAATTGCAAATTTGTTTGCTTAAATCTTTATCTTAGAAATTTGTGTTTGGTTTAATACAAAAATTGCATTGGTTTAAAATTATTTATAAGTAACTTTTTATTAAAGTAAATTTGTCTAAAAATTATTAAGTAAAAATTATATTTTTAAACGCACCCTTATTCACCCCCCCCCCCTCTAAGGGCGTCACACGATCCAACAAGTGGTATCAGAGCCAGGTTACTCCAAAACGGTTTTACCTCCGGGAGTAATGGCGCACAACGATCATGCGTTCGTTGAGGGGCAAGGCATAAGTAGACCACCTTTATTCACGGGCACAGACTATAATTATTGGAAAACACGTATGCGTTGTTTTCTAATTGCGCTAGATATAGAAGTCTGGAATATGGTAGAATCTAGTTACACTTCTCCAACAGTTGTTGTAGGAGATGTAACTATGGATAAGCCCAAAGATAAGTGGGATGATAATGATAAATTAAGATGTAAGAACAATGCAAAAGCCATGAATGCTTTATTTTGCGCACTAGATCGCACTGAATTTAATAGAGTTTGTGCTTGTAATTCTGCATTTGAAATTTGGAATCTGTTAGAAATCACTCATGAAGGTACTTCGCAGGTAAAGGACTCAAAGCTATTTCAACTGGAATCTGAATTTGAAAGGTTCAAAATGGAGGTAGATGAAGAGATTGATACGATGTACACACGATTCACAAAAATCGTGAACGACTCAAAGGTGCTGAGAAAGGTGTTCTCAAATGGAGATTTAGTAAGGAAAATATTAAGATCACTTCCCCCGAAGTTCAATCCTAAAGTGACTGCAATTTCCGAGTCACATGATCTTAAGACCTTACAATTGGAGAGCCTCATTGGGAACTTGAAAACTCATGAAGTTGAATTGAAAATTCAACAACAAGAGTATATGGAGCCAAGGAAGAAGGGATTGGCTCTAAAATCTAAGAATGAAGAAACTAGTGATTCTGAGGAGGATGAAGAAGATGAGGAAAGTTTATTTGTTAAAAAATTTAGAAAATTTATGAAAAATCCGGAGAGAAGGAATTCGTTTAAGAAGTATTTTAAGAAGGAGACTTTTAGGAAGAAAAAAGGAAAGGAAGGCGATGAGGAGGAAGATAGACCGCCACCGGAGTGCTATCACTGCAAGAAGTTAGGACACATCCGAAGCAAGTGTCCAAAGTACTTGAAAGAACTTAAAGAAAAGAAGCATAAATGGTCGAAGAAGGTGTTAAAGGCGGAAACATGGGATGATACTACTTCTGAGGATGCAAGCAGTTCAGACTCAAGTAAAGAAGAGGAGGCCAACATGTGATTAATGGGAAAGAGCGTCATATCTGATGACGAATGCAGTGTCCAAAGCGACACTGAGGTAACTCCTCCAACCTATGATGAATTATTTTCTGAATTTTTAAAGACTTGCAAATTTTTTGAAAAAAGTTTAAAAGATAATGATCTTCTTAAATCTGAAAATGAAATTTTACTTAAAGAAAACAAAAAATTGTTAAATGAAATCAAGACTATTGGAAAAAGAGACAGTTCTTGCCAAGAGTGTGATCACTTTTTGGGAAGAATTAAAGAACTTGAAGGATCTCTTTCCAAATCTCATTCTACAATAAAAGTTCTTACTAAAAAGAATGAGATTTTTGAGAGAAATCTGAAATCTTCAATTTCCAAAGTCCATGAGGGAAAGAAATCTTTTGAACGTAGATGCGTAAATCTAGTATCCGAGAATACAGAAATGAGAAACCAGATTCATGACTTAACACTAGCCATGAAAATTTTTGGAATGGGCCGAAGATCACTGGATATGATCTTAGGATACCAACGCCATGGATCTGGAAGGTTTGGACTCGGATACACGTCTGGAAGCTGTCGCCCGGCGACAACCACTGTCGCCGGCGACAGTGAAAAGTCCAGAAAATTTACTTTAAAAAATTCTAAAATTAATGAATTGTCAAATACTGCATCCTCATCCAGTAAAAGTCCAGAAAAATTATACTCTTCTAAATACATTACATGTGCCAAATGCAATAGATTTGGTCACACTACGGACTCTTGCTGGAAGGAAGGAAAAAGTAAAATTAAACAAATCTGGGTGCCTAAGGCTTCTACCTATACTATGGGTGGAACCACTTGGGTAACCAGATCTTTACTCACCTCTGCTTTCTAGGTGTGTTGGCAGGCTAAGGACAAAGAAGACGTGTGGTACTTGGACTCGGGTTGTTCAAAACACATGACGGGCAATAAAGAGAAGTTCCTTAGCCTAGAGATGAAGAAAGGAGGAGTTGTTACTTTCGGAGACAATGGAAAAGGAAAAATCATCGGCATCGGAGTTGTGGAAAAGAAAATTACAGAAAAAGAAGATGAACTCCTTCCCACGGTGGAGAATGATGATGAAGAACTTGGAGAAAATGAAGAAGAAAAAGAAGAAGAAAGAGAAGGAGAAAGAGGAGAAGAAGATAGAGAAGAAGAAGAAAGAGAAGGATATGTGTCTCCAAGTGAATTGAGATTCTCAAAGGATCATCCAAAGGAGCTTATCATTGGAGATCCGCAAAAAGGGGTTAGTACTCGTTCATCGCTACATGTTTTATTTTCAAACCTTTGTTTTGTTTCTGAAATAGAACCAAAAGATGTTTCCACCGCTTTAAATGATGAATTTTGGTTTTTAGCTATGAATGAAGAACTTAATCAATTTGAACGTAATAAGGTCTGGAATCTTGTAGAACGACCCAAAAATCATCCTGTAGTTGGTGTTAAGTGGATTTTTAAAAATAAAATGGATAATGAATCTAGAATTGTTAGAAATAAAGCCAGATTAGTTGCAAAAGGTTATGCACAAATTGAAGGGGTAGATTTTGATGAAACTTTTGCACCCGTAGCAAGATTAGAAGCGGTTAGAATATTTCTTGCATTTGCTTGTTTTAAAAGATTTAAATTATATCAAATGGATGTCAAAACCGCATTTTTAAACGGGTATATAAAAGAAGAGGTTTATGTAGAACAACCCCCTGATTTTATAAATGAGAAATATCCAAATTATGTTTATAAATTAGATAAAGCGCTTTATGGATTAAAACAAGCGTCTCGTGCTTGATATGATCGATTAACTCAATATTTGTTAAAGCACGATTATAAAATAAGAAGTGCTGATTCTACACTCTTCATTAAGCAAATTGATCATGATTTAGTTATTTTACAAATTTATGTTGATGATATTATTTTTGGAGCCACTAATGAAGAGTTGTGTAATGAAGTAGTTCAAATTATGAAAAATGAATTTGAAATGAGTATGGTTGGAGAACTTTCATATTTTCTAGGTTTTCAAATTACACAAAAACATGATGGAATTTTTATATGTCAAACCAAATATATTCATGATATGTTAAAAAGATTTGGATTTGAAAATCTTAAGCATGCAAACACTCCTATGAGTACTTCACTAAAATTAGGAAAAGATGAAAGTGGTGTTTCAATTGAACAAACCCTTTATAGAAGTATGATAGGATCTTTATTGTATTTAACCGCATCTAGACCTGATATTATGTTTGTCGTTTGTTTATGTGCTAGATTTCAAGCTAATCCGAAAGAGTCACATTTAAAAGCGGTGAAACGTATTTTTAGATATCTCATAGGAACATCAAAATTAGGTTTATGGTATCCTCATAATGATTCCTTTATTTTGCATGGTTTTTCGGATTCGGATTATGCGGGATGTTTTTTAGATAGGAAAAGCACTAGTGGCACTTGTCACTTTATCGGCCCTTCACTTATTTCATGGTCGAGTAGGAAACAGAAATTTGTTGCCCTCTCTACTACCGAGGCCGAATATATTGCACTAGGTAGTTGTTGTGCCCAAGCTCTTTGTGTTGGCACCAAAAGTGGCACCTCCAAAATTCACACTAAGAGGGACAGGAGAAAACTGTGAAGTGTAGGTTACAAAGACAGGAGAGGCTGAAAGGGAGGAAAACGATCACAAATAGCGATCACTTAAAAATGAGACCGCTTACACAGGTTGTAAGCTGGAGTCTCGGAGCAAAAAATGTCCTTTCTCAGGTACCCCTACCCCTCTATTTATAGACGAGGGGGCTGCCCAAACGGGCAGAACTGAAAAACTACGGGCTGCCGGGGGTACAGGAGAGCCGGGGCAGTGAAATGGGCTACAAATAGTAAAAAACAGAAAAAGCCCAGACCGCTCGGACTGGCGATCTTGAATGGCTTCGGCTGCTTGGAACATAGAAAACCAGGTCAGGCTGGAGGTTGGCGATCTGTGCGATCACAAAATTCGAAGACCGCTGAGACCGCGATTTTGCATTGTAAAGACTAGATCGCGGGCTTTCCGGGCAAACATAATCCCCGCACATTTTTAAGTTATGCTGGAACTTAGAAAATGTAAACTTTGACCGCCGAGACCGCGACTGTCATAAATGCGGCTTGGGCTATAAATACCACCTCAGATCTTCAGATTCCACAGTATTGAGAGATCCCGATCCTTGAGCGGTCACCGTTTACTGAGATCGCGAAAGAATTTTCCCTTTGAGATGGATGCTTTAGACTTGATGAGAATATCAGCGCAATCCCGAAAATCACCAGGATCTGCGTCGAAAACAAAGAAAGTTATTTCGAAGAAGACCGTCAGTTCTAGCAAGGAGAAATCGATCAAGAGTTCAAAGAAAAAAGATGATCCTGCTTCTAAGGCTCTTGTTGATTTAACGGTCGCAGAAGCTGCTGTTAAGACGACCCTGGAAGTTGTCAATCAACCTGCCGATTGTTCTGGAGAGACCGCTTCTGTAGAATCGATCAAGGCTGCTATGCTGCAGGTGAAGGCTTCAGCTGAGAATCTTAGAAGCCAGATTGCTGATAAAGAGAAAGCTGCTAGAGACTTAAAAAGAAAAGAAGCGAGTTCTCCTGATCGGACTGCTAAGAGGGTGAAAACTGGACAGATTGTGACCGCTGGTGACATCGATCTTCAGACTTATCTTTCAGAAGATAACCTTGTTGAGAATCTTTCAAGCGTAAGCGATCAAATTTCAAATTTTGTACTTATTTTAAAATTGACTTCTATTAATTTTTCCTTGATTATTAGTCAATGGATCCTTTTGAAGTTGAACGACTTCGAGTGATCGCCGAGGAAGAAGTTGCTGAAGAAAAAAGAAAAGAAGAAGAAAGAAAGAAGAAAGAAGAGGAAGAAGAGAGGAGAAAGGAAGAAGAAAGAAAAGTAAAAGTGGACGAGATCGCCAGGCTTGCGGCGATCACTGAGAGTTTAAAGAAGAGAGAAGAAGAGAAAAGAAAGCAGGAGGAGATCGCCAAAGCAGAGAGGGAGAGGAAAGAAAAAGAAACGATTTCTATGGCCGTGGAGAAAGAAAGGAAAGAAAAAGAGGAAGTTCTAGCTGCTGGGAAGAAGAAGGATAAGGAGAAGAAGAAGAAGAAGAAAGAAGAGAGAAAAAGAATTGCTGGAGAGGCGGTCTCGGCCGAGAAAGGAAAGGAGAAAAATGAGACCGCTGCATCTAGTGATCGCGGCGATGCTTTGTTAGAAGTGGATAAAGAGCTGGATGCGGAGGCGGCAGACCGCGCAGCTGCGTTAGACTTTATTAAGGCTGGTAAGGCGAAGATGGTCGCGAGACCGATTGTTCACTTCCCAAACTTGCTTTCCGCCCTGCATCTCCTGGAAAGCGACCTGAGATTGTCATTATTGAAACTGATGACATTCTTGTTAGTAATGCTGAATTAAAAAGAAGAAGGAAAGAAGGCGAGCGGTCACGAAAAAGACAATTAGAAAAAATCAATTTAGAATGCCTAAGGGGATCTGACCGCCTTTTGTTGACCGTCAATGTTGCGGTCTCAAAAGATGTTGAAAAGAACTTACTTGACTGCGGTCCTACTACACTGTCAAGTATTTCACACGAAATCCTTACTTTCTTCTTGATAACAAATTCTGATTATTTTTGACCGTTTTCTCTCCTGGTTGTAGGTGAAAATGTGAGCTCAGCTTCTGAAGAAGGTGAGATACCAAGAAAAGTTTCAATCCCTCCAGAGTTCGCTGATCTCCTTAAGCCGATGCTTGACGACATGAGGGTCATGCGAGATCGCGAGAGGATGCTAGAAGACCGCCTCCGAATCCAGACCGCGAATTTTGAAGCTAAGGAGAAGCAAATTCTTTCAAGCTTCGAAGTCAAAGAAAAGCAGGCTCGAGGCGAGTTTGAGGAAAAACTTCGGAAAGCCGAAAAGGATGCCGATTATTACAGAGGGAAGGCCGCGGCACTTGCTGCTGAGATCGCCACTCTTCGGTGGGGGGGGGGCCTCAAATGTCGATGAAGGCGGGCACTTCCAGCGCTTTCGCGGAAAAGAGATCGGCGGAAATCGTGGTAATCCCTATGGAGCAAGTAGACCGCGAAATGTCTAAAATCCATAGGGCTGCCATGATTGCCAATCACAGCCTAACATCTGCATGGACTGCGGTCAACGAGATGCAGGATGTGGCGGCGTTCGTTGGGAGGAGAAAGGATCAGAGGAGATGAGACCGCTACCCTTCTTTCTTTTTATTTAGCGATCTCTCTAGAAACACTGCTTAGTTTATTTCTGGTTTGTAAGATATTTTTGATTTTGCTTTATGGTATTAACTTTAACGTTGTGATATTCATTTTACGATCTCTGGCTTTCATAAATGCGATCTTATTAAATAGTGTTTGTATTGTGAATCATGTGCATTGCGATCTTCATGTGAGCTGTTTGGTGACTCCCTAAAAAGCTAAAGATTGTGATCTGATGAAAATTTTATGCGTGTTTGTTATTTTCGAGCCTATATAGCTTTTGGCGGTCTGACCCATCTGCAGGGCGATCTCAAGAAGTATAATCATTACACAATCATCTTCTTCCTTCTATAAATAGCTGCTCTTCCGGATCATTATTTTATTCTTCTTGAGTTTTCTTTAGTTTACTGACCCCTGCGATCTCATAAAATGATGTCCGCGCATTCCAAAGCTGCTGAGGTCTTTTTGAACTCCGATCACAAATATGGTCAAATCTCGGAGGAGGAATATTCTTCCTTCATTGAAAAATATGAGATCGATGACGAGATCACGATCAGAATTCCATTTGAAGATGAAGACTTGAACTCTGGAGATGAAGATAAATATGTCATCCCGATTGACCACTTCGCTTATGGTCTTCAAATTCCCATCCCTTGGGAAATGTTAGAAGTGATGGATTATTACGGTCTCGTTCTTGCCCAGATCCCGCCGAACTCGATCGGTCTGATGAGTGTCTTTATTAATTACTTGAGATCGGTGAAGTTAAAATTCACAATGTCGATCTTCCGAGGCACATTTTCTGTCAAGGTTTTAAAAGAGGGTCAAAATAAAGAAGAGTTCAAAGGATTGTTGTATCTCAGTTGTAATGGAATAAAAGTTCTAAATCTTCCGAATAAAATCTCTCTCTGGACTGAGAGGTATCTGATCTTTGAAGGCGGTCTCGCCAGCCGTCCCTCTCCGCGAGCAGAGAAAATATTTAGAAAAGAAAAACTTGTTTCAGAGGAAGAACTTGCAGTCTTGGAATGGCTGACGGGGAAACGATTCGATCTGAATCATTACCTGGCGATCTGGCCCGATGTTGCTGCGGTCTTACCGGAAGAAAGTAAGCTACAATTTTCTACGATTCCCAGCGGTCTCTCTAATAGAATTTGGAAATTTCTTCTTAACTGTTTCTCTTACAGCCGGATTCGCGATCCCAAAAGTCGACCCAGTGACGCCGAGTGATGAAGTCCTTACCCAGCGTGAAAAGCGTCTGAAGCAAGATCGCCAGAGAAAAGCGAAGGAGATCGCCGAGGAGGGTGATCTGGAGGAGGGGCCATTTCCCCTATTGGGTTTTGGAAAGAAAGTAAAAGATATCAAAGGAAAATCTCTACTGAGATGGGGTGAGACCGGAAAGTCTCTGAAGGTGTCAACCGATCTTCCCTTCTGGGGAGGGAGGTTTTCGAATCATGCTTTTGCGGTCACTTCTGCCCTTTATGGGAAAAAGAATGCTAATGAAGCGTTGAGGATCAGGACCGACGATCTCCCTGATGTATGCGCTCAGGTGACCGCCCGAAGCACGGTTTTGAACCATCATATGAGGCGATCTCTTCGCGCATCTTTGCAGCACGTAGAGCGTCTGCAGGATCGTTTTGATGTAAGTATTCAAAGAAAATGCGATCTTTAAATATTATCTTACCTTGACTGCTTCGATCTGATACATTTCCTTTTCAGAATTTCAAGAAGACCGCATATGATATCCATAATCCTGACTACCTCAGATCCCTATATACTCATGTCAGGGATGCATCAAACAAAACAATTGCTATTCTTCGCGAAAAAGATGGCCTTACTGCTGATTTCCGGGATACGACTTTTGCCGATCTCTTTCCCGAGGTCGCAGAAATGATCGAGGAGGCGGAAAAGAAAAAATCTAAGGAGTCGAAGACCGCTGAGACCATTGAAGATGAATCTGTCGAGGTCGTTGGAAGTCAAGACGATCACGCTTCTCCTAGTGGAAGTGTTTTTCTCGGCGAGGAAATGAGCTCAGCAGCGGCCTCGGATTCTGGATCGAGGGAGACTGATAGTGAAAGTGAGTCCTCGGAGAGTTCAACTTCTTCATCAGAGGAGCGGTCTCCGCGGAAAAAGAAACAGAAGAGATAGACACCCTTTCCCGACAAATGATGTAATTGCCGGTCAATGACCGCGCCTGATATTGTAATTTTTGAAATGAATGGAAAATTATTTTGTTCGTGAATGACTCTTTTCTGTACTTGTTTTTGCTATACTATTCATGCAAATCGATCACGACTTCTATTGTATGCGATCACAGCGTATTAGATTTAACATTCGATCTCAATGCTTTAGGTTTCGGCGTTTTCTAGTTTATGGAGATTAGAAATTTGACAAATCCAAAACTGTATAAAAAAGGATAACTCTGCGATCTCGAATAATCGGACCACCTGTAAGAAGATTAGAACTTGATAATAAATCTTTATGAATATCATTGCGGCGATCTAACAATACTCAGACCGCCATTTTGAGGAAAAACTCAACCATCAAGTGATAGGGATTGAAGGATCATGAGCATTTTCATGTAATCTTTGAATAAGAACAATTTAGATCGCGATCTCAGTATGATCAGACCGATCGCTATCAAGACAATTTAAGAGATTCCTGAATAACGATTCCAATCATCTTCGGAAAGCCTTGCCTGCCGATCACTTCTGCCCAATCCTGGAGAAAATGAAGCTGATGATCACAAACAACTTAGACTTCTTCCAACAATCTTTGAAAACCAAGGCTGACAATTACTTCCAAGTCCTAGAGAAAATCGAGCTAGCGACCGTAAATAACCAAGATCTCTTCATACAATTTCTGAAAACCAAGCCTCTTTAGAAAATCTCGCCTAGCGATCATATAACATTGATACTGGCGATCACTTTTATGCAGACCCTGGAGAAGATCAAGCCATTAACCATGAATAATGTTGATCACCCTTTGAAGAGAGGAAAGTATGCGGTCTCAAAAGATCTGACCGCCCGATCTCAATATTATGAAGTAAATGAGATTGTAGAAAAAGGGAGGAGAAAAAAGGAGAGGAGAATTTCGAAATAGTTCGCAGGGTCGGTGTGGTCATGCCGATGAGGCTATACCGACATTGCTTTCCTTGATAGATTATATTTTGGGATTCAGGCGACGGTCATAGATGTTTCCGACCTCGCCTCACCTAATCATGTTTTAATGAATATTCGAGAGTTATAGATCAAAATGATCGGTAGGGCAGGTGTGGTCATGCCGATGAGGCTTATACCGACATTGCTTTCCCTGTAGATCGTTAAGACCATAACAATGTCCCTTTCAATGCATGACAGAGCTGAGCCAGCCACCCAGACCTCCTTACTAAGGTGTGCCAGATGTCAGCTAGGACCCGACATCCTAAACTTTCACCGCTCGAGCTTGGCGAGCCACTGCTACACATATTCGAAATCTCCCCGACATCTGTGGTCCTGGCAGAATTACACGTCAAGCTAACAAGCCGAGGGAGAATGAAGTAGGATCCGTCGATATCTTTCTTGGTTTTTATGAACAACTTGATTCAAAGCTTGCCATTCACTATGTATATCATGAATGTTTTGGCCGTATTTGTACAATACTTTGAAAGAAAAGGAATGGGAGATAGAATGGGGAAAAGATCGAATACGAACTTTTTTAAGAGAAGAAAAGTTTGAGATCATCTCCACTCCAAGAGTGAGGCAACTCCTCTCCCTCATGGGTTTGGAGATGATAGGCACCATTTCTCAGCACCTTTTTTACCACGAATGGTCCTGCCCAGTTTGGGTTAAGCTTTCCAACCGAACCGGCTCTTGCTGCTGCATCTACTTTTTTCAAAACCAAGTCCCCAACAACAAATTCCTTGGTTCTCACATTTTTATCGAATAATCTTGCCATTCTTCTTTTTACCTCCTCTTGCCTGATGGTTGCTACATCTCTTAATTCTTCAATTAAGTCGAGACTACATCTCAACTCTTCATCATTCTCTTCCATCCAATCAATCTGATTTTGTTGCGCTAACAATACCCTTGGATTTTTTACCTCGAATTCTACCGGTATAAGAGCTTCGGAACCATGCGATAACTTGAAAGGAGTCTCTCCAGTGGCAGAACTTGGAGTTGTTCTTAAGGCCCAGAGAACTGAAGGTAGTTGTTCTGCCCAGTTGCCTCTGAGATTTTCCACTCTCTTTTTCAAGATATTTATGATAAGCTTGTTAGCGGCCTCTACCTGCCCATTGCTTCTAGGATGATGCATAGAAGCGAAACGTAACTCAATGCCAATTTGCTTACAGAAATTAATAAGAGTTGAATTATTGAACTGAGAACCATTATCCGTGATGATTGCCATTGGAATTCCGTGCCGACATACTATCTCCCCCCAAATAAAGTTTTTCACAGCTTGAGTAGTAATTCTGGCCAATGCTTTTGCCTCTATCCACTTGCTGAAATAGTCAATCATGACTATAATATATCGACGCTGCCCACTTGCCATAGGAAAGGGCCCAATCAAATCCATCCCCCAAACTGCAAATGGCCATGGTGTTGCTATTGATTTGAGTTGTTGAGCCGGCTGATTTTGGAGAGGAGCAAATTTCTGGCACTTGACACATTTCTTAGCAAACTTTTCTGCATCCTTCCTCATTTGAGGCCAAAAATACCCTTGTCTCAAGATTCTTTTTTCTAAAGTCCTTGCTCCTGAGTGACTCCCGCACTCTCCTGCGTGAACTTCTTGAAGAATCACTGGAACTTCTTCTTCCGAGACACACTGTGCTAGTGGAGAAAGGAAAGTTCTCCTATAAAGCACTCCTGTAACAAGATAGTAGTTAGCTGCTTTTTGTTTAAACCTTCTCTTATCTTTTACGGCTGAATGGAATTTTCCCGTTGAAAGATACAGAACGAACGGATCCATCCAAGACGGATGCTGATCAATCTCCATGACCTCTCCTCCTTCAATTGCCGGGCGAAACAATTCCGAAGTTGTTCCTCCCGAGAGAAGTCCGAACTTTGCTAATCCATCTGCTTCTGTGTTCTCGCCCCTTGGAATATGTTCAATAGTAAAACTTTTAAATTTTCCTACCTCGATTTTTACCAGAGTTAGATACCGCTTTAAGATACTATCTCTGGTTTTGAAAGTTCCATTCACTTGAGAAGCTATCACCAAAGAATCAGTGAGAACTTTGACATCATCGATCCCCAGCTCTCTAGCAAATTTAAGACCGGCTAGCAGAGATTCATATTCTGCTTGATTATTCGTTACTTGAAAGTAGAACTTCAGGGCCTGATCCAATCTTACTCCATTTGGGTTGACTAAGACAACTCCAGCTCCGGAAGAATTTCTCCCTGAGGCCCCATCTACGAAAATTGTCCAAGCAAGGGGTACTCCGACCCCCTTCTGCGACTCACCTTCTTTGGCATCCACAATGAAGTCTGCTAAAACTTGAGCTTTGATTGCCACCCTTGGGATATAAGATATGTCAAACTCACTGAGCTCTATTGCCCACTTTGCCAACCTGCCTGAATGCTCTGGTTTCTCCAAGACACTCTTCAATGGAAGATCAGTGACGACTAGAATCGAATGGGCTTGAAAGTATGGTCTTAATCTTCTTGCCGAAATCACGAGCATTAGGGCCAGCTTTTCAAGAATAGGATAGCGAGTCTCTGCATTCTTCAGGATTCGACTTACGTAATAGACTGGAAATTGTTTCTTTTTCTCTTCTCGGACCAAAATGGAGCTTATTGCATCGGCTCCGACTCCTATATACAGAAATAAATTTTCTCCTTCTCGCGGGCTTTGGAGCAAAGGAGTTGATGTTAATTGCTTTTTAAGCTGAATGAAAGCATCATCACACTCTTTTGTCCACTCGAACCTACTCCCTCCCCGGAGGGTCTTAAAGAAGGGTGCACTTTTATCTCCTGATCGGGAGATGAAGCGACTTAAGCCTGCCATCCTCCCTCCTAGCTGCTGAATTTCTTTGGGGGACTTGGGAGGTGGCATTTCCAGAATAGCTTTCACTTTGTCAGGATTAGGTTCCAGCTCTTCTGGAGTAAGGAGATGACCAAGAAATTTCCCTTTACTTGCCCCGAAAACGCATTTTAACGGATTCAACCTCATATTGAAAGTTCGAAGGGTCGCAAAAGTTTCTGAGAGGTCTCTAAGATGAGAAGTGAATGATTTGCTTTTTACCAAGAGGTCGTCAACATATACCTCAAGGTTTTTCCCCTTTTGGTTTTTGAAAACTGTATCCATCATTTTCTGATAGGTTGCTCCAGCATTCTTTAGCCCAAAGGGCATTACGAGATAACAGAAGCAACCATCATTTGTGATAAATGAAGTATGAGGTATATCTGGTTTATGCATTCTGATTTGATGGTAACCTGAAAAAGCATCTAAAAAGCTCATAAAAGAATAACCTACCACGGAATCTACTAAAGAATCTATCCGAGGCAAGGGGTAGCAATCCTTGGGGCAAGCTTTATTGAGTTTAGTAAAGTCGACACACATCCTCCATTTCCCACCTGACTTCTTTACCATTACAACGTTCGACACCCATTCTGGGTATTGGATTGGTTGAACGAACTTTGCCTTCAGGAGCTTCTCTACCTCTTCACGGATAGGCTGTGCTAGAGTAGTTGCAACGGACCTCTTCTTCTGCTGAATCGGGATGAAGTTTGGGTCAATATTGAGATGGTGGCAAGCAACATCTGGATCCACTCCAGGCATGTCATCTGCCGACCAAGCGAAGATATCTAGATTTTGCAGAAGGCAAGAGATGAGCTGACTCTTGTCAGCTTCAGATAATTCAGCGTTGATGGAGAGGCTCTTGCTCTCATCTTCCTCGCTGATCCGGACCTCTTGAGTTGCTTGGGCAGGTTCCAAGCGAACTCCATCTCTTGCATCCTCCTCAATTTCCTCTGCAGCTTGGATTTGTTCAGGAACTTCAATTGATTCAGCCATCATAACTTCTTGAGGAGAAGAGGACACGATCATGTTGACCGTCTTTACGTAGCATTCCCTAGCTTTCCTTGGGTCGCTCCTGATTCGGTGTTGTTTGTCGTTCAAGGCGAACTTCACCGCTTGATGATAGGTGGAGACAATGGCTTGATATGCATTCAAGAAGGGTCTTCCAAAGATGGCGTTGTAGCTACTGGGAGCATCAACGACTATAAATTTGACCAGCTTCACTATCCCTCCCAAAATTACAGAAAGAGTGACGAGCCCTTCTACTTCTTTCTTCTCTCCTGAAAAACCATAAAGGGGGCCTTCAGTTGAAAGGAGGGGTTTACCTGTCTTCAACGCCTCGAAGGCAGGTTTGAAGAGCACGTTGACTGAGCTTCCCGTGTCTATCAGAATCTTCTCTACTGTATAATTTTCAATTACAGCTTTGATGACGACCGCGTCGTCAAAGGGATTCGCGGTCTGAGGAAGGTCTTCATCACCGAAAGTGACCGTTCCCCGGACCGGGGCTGAAGAGGTAGCAGCAACCTCTGACTGATAAACCCTCTTCAGACTTGCCTTCCTTGAAGATTCTGGACCTGCACCTCCGTGGATGCAGAAGAGATTGCCCAAGGCGCCTTCGTCATTTGCATCCACACATTCATTGGGAAAACCGATATTGCCGAAATGGCCAATATCGTCCACTTCTTCGCATGCCCAATGGACTTCCGCTACTTCCTTAGCCTTGGAGGTTGAGGCTTTGGCAGAATCATTCTTCTGAATGAGATCTCGGAGCTTACCCTCCTTCAGAAGCTTTTCTAAGAACAGGCGGAGAGCTCTACAATCCTCTGTCAAATGTCCCCTATCTCTATGGTACTCACAGTAGAGAGTAGGATTTCTGGTCTTTGGATCCGAGTTTAGCGGAGCTGGCTTCTTGAAAAAGGGTTGTTTTTGAAGGATTTGAAGCACTTCACTCATAGAAACACCAAAGTCTGTGAAGGACTCTTGGGATTCATTGTAGAGTGAAGAAATGGGCAGAAGAGGAGGTTGGGAATACTGGATCTGGTGGACTGGGGTGACTTGCGGAGCAGGAGTAGCGGGGGTTTGAAGAAATGAACCTTGAGGCGGGAAAGAATGGTTACCTCGATTGAAGCGGTTGTTGCGATAATTCTTACCTCTCGGAGCTGGAGGTGGGAGTTCTGGTCGAGGTTTTGAGGAAGACGGAGCCGGATAAAATCCCGCAGAGCCTTTCTGAGTGGCCCTGTTTGTCAAATTGCTCACATAGGTAGGGTTGTTAATCTCCCCTTCTATGTAGCGATTGGCAATGCTGATCAGCTCCTGATAGGAGCTAGGCTCCTTGGTTGTGACTTTGAACTTCAGAGGACCCTCCTGCAGGCCACTGATCAAAGCTACCATATAGAGCTCGGGATCCATATCCCTGACTCCCAAGATCCCTTTCTGAAAACGGTCAACGAAATGCGCCGCAGTCTCGTTGTCCCCTTGCCTAATCTTGAAGAGGGTCGCAGGACCACTCTTCCTTTTCTTCGCGGTGGCAAACCTTAAAAGGAGCTCTTGCCTCAGGGCAGCAAAGCTCGAGATAGATTGACAAGGCAGCTTATAGAACCACTCCATGGCCGACCCATCAAAAGAGGTGACCATCAACTTACACTTCACTCCATCTGAAATGGTCCTGAGGGCAACAGCAGACTCGAAGGCTTGAAGATGACACATCGGGTCGGTCTCTCCTGTAAACACAGGGAGACGGGGCTCTCTGAATCCATGAGGAATTGGATCCCGACGAATCTCATCAGTAAAGGGGAAAGGCTCCCCGAAAGCAGAAGGTCCTGGAGGAGGAAGAAAAGGAGCAGGAGGATCTTGAGGGTAAGCAAACCCTTCTTCAAAATTCAGGGTCTGAGCCGGAGGCCCCTGGGCTGCGGCTCGGAAAGAATTACGACGGGCAGCAAACTCATGCTGAGATCGCTGAGGAGCTGCGGGCTGGAAAACGGGATGATCGCTCGGATGACCGCTTGCCACACGGCCAGGGGTAGCGACCTGAGAGGTTTGAGGAAGGATCTTCTGGGAGATCGCGGCTAGAACCTGGCTCATAGCCTCGATCTGCTTCGCAGACTCCTGCTGAGTCCGGACGACTTCTTGTCGATCTCGAGCGGCCTCTTGCTGAGACCGCGCGATCTCCTGCTGAACAGCAGCGGCGTCCTGCCTGGCTCGGGCGGCCTCGCGGAGAGCTTGCTCCACGCAAAGCTCAAAGCGGCGCTCCATCGCTTCTAACGGGTTGTGATCGGAAGGGGGAGCACTGGGAGATCGCAAAGGACGACCCATACGGCGATCAGCCATCTTGAATGTCTAAGAATTTCACCTGACACTTCGAATCTGAAGGTCGCGTGTTCGTTCTGTTGGCACCAAAAGTGGCACCTCCAAAATTCACACTAAGAGGGACAGGAGAAAACTGCGAAGTGTAGGTTACTAAGACAGGAGAGGCTGAAAGGGAGGAAAACGATCACAGGATAGCGATCACTTAAAAATGAGACCGCTTACACAGGTTGTAAGCTGGAGCCTCGGAGCAAAAAAGGTCCTTTCTCAACCCCTACCCCTCTATTTATAGACGAGGGGGCTGCCCAAACGGGCAGAACTGAAAAACTACGGGCTGCCCGGGGTACAGGAGAGCCGGGGCAGTGAAATGGGGTACAAATAGTAAAAAACAGAAAAAAGCCCAGACCGCTCGGACTGGCGATCTTGAATGGCTTCGGCTGCTTGGAACATAGAAAACCAGGTCAGGCTGGAGGTTGGCGATCTGTGCGATCACAAAATTCGAAGACCGCTGAGACCACGATTTTGCATTGTAAAGACTAGATCGCGGGCTTTCCGGGCAAACACTTTGGATGTCACAAACATTAGAAGATTTTGGTATGCAACAAAGTAGTGTAGAATTAAAGTGTGACAATAAAAGTGCTATAGACTTAACTAACAATCCCGTATTACATTCTAGATCTAAGCATATAGATGTCCGACATCATTTTATAAGGGATCATATTAAGAAGGGTAATATAAAAATCAACTTTATAGGCACGAAAAATCAACTAGCGGATATATTCACTAAGCCGTTACCGGATTCCCATTTTTCTATGCTTAGGCTAGAATTGGGAATTCTAGACATTTCACAATGAATATATCACTATTTAAAGCCTATAAAATTTAAAAAAAAAAGTTATCACAAAACCTAAACAATTTAAAAAGAAAAAGCCTAGATTTTAAAATCAAACCATAGAATTTCAAAAGACTTAACAAAAATTCAAACATCATTAATATTACATCAATATTGTTCCAATAAAAACAGTAGAAAACAACATAAGGATCAAGTTCATTAAACAGAAATAGAAATCTGAAGAAGTTCACTGTCGCCCAGGCGACAGTGGATGTCGGAAATTTCCGACATCAACCAGCAGCAGCAGCCTGATGAAACTACTCAGAATCTTCAAAACCAGCCCCGCTGCTCTCTGGACAGTCTTCTGGAGGTCCTCGTCTCACGGCTTTACCACGTCGAGTCCGCCTCACCGATTGGCGTGGCGGTTCTTCGTCCGGAACTTGCCATTCGGCATCTTCCTCCGGAGTTGGCTTTAACTTCAGACCTTTGACGAGAAACTTCATAAACTTCTGCATTCGACTACGGTCCTTCTTCACTTCCTTCTTGTGATCCTCTAGTGAATCACGTAAATCATCAATGGACTCTCGTAGTGATCCTGCCCTAGGCATTGGCGGCTCTCGAATCTCAATTCCCGGATGGGCCTTTTTCTGCGTCTTCTTCACTTTCATCGAACCCGTATAATATATCTCCGGATAACAATCATCCAAATAAGAACCTTGAGCTATCCATCCGTACTTCTTATAGAGTATACGCTGAATTATCGCCCCCATTGGCAGCGTATGAACCTTCACCCATTTTGGATGCTTTAATCTATACGCATACCGAATCTGGGAGAGTATGAAGTCCGCCACATCAAAAAGCTCATCCTCCATAATGTAGTAAGTAATGAGGGTCAACTGAGCCGTAATACTTCTTGTATCTCCACTCTTCAACATGACTGAATTCCTTAATATATCTTGAACTAAGAAAGCATCCGGAGTGAGTGACGTAACTTCAGTGGTTAGAGTCTTCTTTTGATTCCCATGTAAACTCATGTTTACAAGGGTCCAATCTCTATCTTTTCTATAACTCTCCACTATATCCGGCATATTTTCACTCATCACTAGAATTCCTCTCTTAGATCAACATGTGTTATTTCCACATGTTGACCTTGGATTCTTGATCTAACTCCCCCATCCAATTCAGTGTAATTTGGATCTTCCAAATGATTATAGAACTCTCGAATCAAAAAGGAAGAGAACGAATCTGGGGTGATTATTGAGAGTATACCTGTATTCGCAAGCCGATCATAGATATGATCGTGCTTCGGCGAATCAAATTCCACATATTTCGCTACTCCTACTATGGCTTTCTCCACCCCAGGATACACTTGATACGAACTATGCGCATCTTCAGAAGTACTTCTTCGCGCTTTAGAACTGGAAGCCATTCTGCAAATAACATATAAAAAACATGGATTAAAAATGTGTTGTGCACTGGAACACTGTCGCCCAGGCGACAGTGACTGTCGGAAATTTCCGACAGTACTTCAGTAAACTTCTCTTGAAATTTTTTACATAAACTTCCAGATCTACTCAAAATGATGTTCTACTCAAAATGAAATTTTTTGAACATCAAATCTTTAAAAAATATTTTTTTTCTTTCTCTCAAATCTACATCTTCTCCATATCCTTACTATTCATCATCTTCAACCTTCTTCCTCAAACAAATCTTGCATTTAAAAAAAAATTTATGCTATGTACAAATGCAACACTTCAACCACAAAAATAAATAAAAAATAAAAATTTTTCACCAAGATCCAACAAGATCCCCTTGATTTACACTAGATCTACATTTAAAAAAAAACACAAAACTTCCAAGATCTACACCATTCATCAAAGGAAAACTAAAAAACATACATCATTTATCATCTCCCCTTTCTAAAATCAAAAATCCCTAAAAATTTTTAAGTCAAAACACTTAAAAATCAAAAACCATAGCTTAGATCTAGGATGTCGCCGAACTCCGACAGCTTCCTCTCGTTTTTAACTCCAGGAAATGATGCACAATAGGGTTTGACTCGGTCCAAAGCCCTATTTATAATTTTGGCTGTCGCCCAGGCGACAGTGACTGTCGGAAATTTTCGACAGCTCCCGTTTTGATAAAACTTCAATTTTGGGTCCCTTTGATGATTTACAATAGTTATATATCATTATTAATGCTTCACCTCATGACTTGATGACAAACCATGTGTTTTTTATTTTTAAAAAATGACTCTTACATGATTATATGATTTCATTTCCAAGCTATCATCGTATTGACACTCCTACTTAGTTGTTTAGACCATTGGAAATTGTTTTCGCATGCCTCTAAGTATGAGAAATTGTTTATCTATCATAATGAACTATCACGTTCACTTCTTTTGATTAATACGTATGTCTTTTTATTTAATATATACATGGATCATATTTGCTTTAACATAATAAAATAGCACTTCATAAATACAACTTTCAACCTTGATTTGTTTGCACAACAAAATATACACCATCTTTTGCGATTCAAGTGAATTCGGAGATCCTTGGTCAATTACAAAAAAATATCAATATCTCAAAATTAAGATATCACAACATCTGTGATCAAAAAAGTTTAAAATAAAGACAAGGATACTCCACCAAGCACTACTCCCTCCTGATAAGTCTTAATGAGCATTGTGAGGTTAAGCACCTTGGAAAAAATTGTAAAGTGTCTTGTGCAAAAGAAAAATGATTTTCTATTCATCTTGTGCTATATCTTCAAAGTCAAAGTTAACTTTATATGCTTATATTATGTTCTACATTTCAATGATCATGTCAATTAAATAACTTCATATGTTTGATCTAAGTATCACATGTACACATCATTATGTTATATAAACATTCATCTCATGAGAATTGGACCAAAAATATTCCATAATTCTATACACTATTGTGTCTTTCTATGATACTTTCAAATGACCTTACTCATGTTTAAGTTATTTTCTTTCATTACTTCATATGGCTATACCGTCACTTCATGAGTTTATTCATACTATGGCATATTCCTATTATTTCATGGACTTCAATCATTTCCAACAAAGTGCTTCCGCTTACTCTTCATTTCTATATCATATATCTTTTCCCTTATGAACTACTCTTTTATCTAATATTAACTTTTGCTAATACCAAAAGGGGGAGAATTAAAAGTATAAAAAGAAAAATCACAAATCTATTACACCTAAATATTCCACCTACACAATACATCATATATTTAGGGGGAGCATATATTTAGGGGGAGCATTCATTTAGGGGAAGCTTTCATCTAAAGGGAGATTATTTATTTTAAGAGAAATATATCATGTTATTTTTGTGCACACACCAAATGTTAAAATCAACAATCTAAATAGACATAATTTCTTTTTATACTGATTTGTTATTATCAAAAGGGTGAGATTGTTGGAGCATGCGTTTCGCACTCCTCCGGTTTGATAATAACAAAGTCCCGTTTGTATTTGATTCTATTTTTATTAATGGTGTGCAGATAACAGGTATGAGATGTTCACATTTCTGCTGGAGCTAAATTTGAATGTGGGAAATTTCACTGTCGGAAAATTCCGACAGCTGATGTCGCCCAGGCGACAGCAGAGAAGTTACAACTACTTCCCTCCACGGCAGCACGACGAAAGGCAGTTTTGAGCTGTCGGAAATCCGACATCGATGTCGCCCAGGCGACAGCTCGACGGTTACAGCAACTGCCCGCACGACGCCACTCCAGCGGTAGTTTAACGCTGTCGGAAAATTCCGACAGTCAATGTCGCCCAGGCGACAGCGATTTTCTATAAATTGACACCTTGTGTTCGTGCATTCCAAGCTTTGAGAATTCCAAGTCCCTTCCTGAGTGCATACGAACCAAAGAGCTCCAGAACCTCTTCAACTCCCATTTGTGCAAAGAAGAATTGAAGATTGAAGACGAGATCGGGCGCGCTTCTACATCAACGATCATCTCGAGGCTTCAACAATCCATTCAGAGATCTGAATTTCTAGGGAGTTGTCCTTTTCATATTGTATTTTCATTTACACACATTTCATTTTATATTGGTAGAGAAATCGTCGTCTTGCGTGCGGCGTCTAAGTCCTTGCACAGCTTAGGGGAAAATCGCTTCCTTGTGCGGAGCGTCCAAGTCCTTGTGTGGCTTGGTGGGAAATCGTGGCCTTGTGTGCTACGTCTAGATCTTGGGAAGATCTAGAGGATAGGCTTGGGCTTGGTCTTGGGAGAGACAAGTGATAGTCTTCCGATCCTTGGGAGAAGGATTGGTAAACCAAAAATTATTGTATTTTTTATTATCATAATTGTGCCTTGATCTTAAGCATTGTTAAGATCATTTTTATTGTATGCAAATTTCATGATAAATAAAATTATGCTCTTTTCACTAATTGCAAATTTGTTTGCTTAAATCTTTATCTTAGAAATTTGTGTTTGGTTTAATACAAAAATTGCATTCGTTTAAAATTATTTATAAGTAACTTTTTATTAAAGTAAATTTGTCTAAAAATTATTAAGTAAAAATTATATTTTTAAACGCACCCTTATTCACCCCCCCTCTAAGGGCGTCACACGATCCAACACTAGTAGCTTCCCCACCTCCTCTTTGATCGGCCCATCAAGGGTGGTCGACACAGCTCTCTTATTTTGATGGATGGGGCGGATGCTTGAGTCAGGGTTGAGGCGATGACATGCTACATTCGCATCGACACCCGACATCTCTACAACGCTCCATGCAAAGATGTCCACATTCTGCTAGACACACCTTCAGACCTTCTCTTGATCCTGTTCGCTCAGCCTCCCGCTGATTTGTATCTTCTCCATCCTTCCACTACCGCTGACGACCTCCCTCTCTTTCACCTCCTCTGCCACCTCCAACTTGGTCAGATCCTCCAACACATGATCTACCTTCTCTGCCTCCTCTTCCCTTGCCAATTGTCGCGGCTTGCTGGGAGGAGGTGAGTTCCTTGGCTCTTCTCTTCCAGCCATGAGACTTGCCCAGAGCTTTCCGAACTAGCTGCTTCCACGCTCACCGCACCAGAATGTTGAAACCAGAGAACCGGTCTCGACGTTCGCAACGGGTATGCAGCTGGCCCTTACTTGACCTGAGCTAGAACCTTGACTAGTTGTTGAGAACCAAAAGACCTTGCCCCTAAGAATACTTGGAACTTAAAACGAACCCCTTAAGCTACAGCGAGGAGGTCCCACCACACACCTGGAAGTTCAAAGAGAACTTCCCTCCCAAGTCGATGCTGAGCCTGGGCACCTTGGAGGGCACTAAGGGTCACCTCACCGTCAACCTTAACTGACGGGGGGGGGGGGGGGGGGGGGGGGGGGGGGGGGGGGGGGGGGGGTGGAGTGCTTACTCACAATACACACGCGATGGAGAGGAAAATCCAACCCTTCCTAAGGTGCTCATGAGGGTCTATTTATAAACTTCCCAAAATTGGGCTGCAGATGTACAACCCCTATTCGGCAGACAAGAGCCAAGGGTGCCCGGCGAGTAGGCTGGCATCCCCTGGCGAGTAGAGCCAAGGGTGTCCGGCGAGTAGGCTGGCACCCCCTTGGCGAGTAGAGCCATGGGTGTCCGGCGAGTAGGCTGGCACCCCCTTGGCGAGTAGAGCCATGGGTGTCCGGCGAGTAGGCCGACACCTCCAGGCGAGTGGACCCGTTTTCAGGCGAGACCAGGTCGGGAGAGTTCGCCCAGGAAGATCTTTTGAGGTAAAGTCCCCTGGATGCCCTTAGTGGTCTGCCCATAGCTCCTCAGAACAGCGGAGCCCGGCTACCAGCAGACCAACTTGGGGTGCGTTTAGCGGAAACATAAAGCGGAACTATGCTATCCGCAGGCCATCCGGACCATTTTACCCTTATAAGAGTTTGCCTATAAATAGGACCCATTATGTCTCAGATCGGCACAGATCCACCCCCCTTGAGAGAGCCTGTGCTTTCTTCCTTGTGCTGTCTGAGACAGGCTCAGCTTCTGGTTTTTGGGAGGGGAAATCAAGTTAGATTTCCGGGTTAGTGGCGGGACCTCCTCGCTGCAGCCAGTGGGTCATTCTTAGGGAGCTACCTACCAACCGGTGAGGGTCAGTTATTAGCTCGGAACACTTAGTTCTAGGGATCCGACGAAGAGAGAAGTAACTCAAACTACTCCCCAAGTCTCGAACAAGTTGGACCGGTATCCGGGTTCCAATATTTTTGGTGCGGTGAGCGTGGACTGTAGCAAGAGAAGAAAATCTCATCTGACGATCCCATGACTGAACGCGACGAGCTGGGTACCGACCAGGGGAACTCGCCGCCTTCGGGCGAGTTCGTGACCAAGAGTGTCTTCGAGCAGGGGATGAAGGCGATGGAGGATACCATCCGGAGGTTACTCACTCCTCGCGTCGAGGTGGAAGTATCCCCCTCGGTCGCAGTCGCCTCGCCCGCGGAGGCGGGTCCAAGTCAGCGCCTCGGCAAGGAAGCACTCCTAGGGGAGGAAGACCAGCCGCTCCGTGCGCGGGTGCTCTTCGCCAGCCCGACGGAGACTCGCCAGTCAGAGGGCGAGCACGACCAAATATGCCCCTTCGCCAGCTCGCCCCGCGCAGTCCGTTCTGCGAGTTGGTGCTGTCCGCCCCCATTCCTGCAGGGTTCGTAGAACCCGCCATGAATTTCTACTCCGGAAAAGAAGATCCCGTCAAGCATCTGCAATGGTTTGAAGATATGGTCTCCATCAAGCCGATGACGGATCCCTTCAAGTGTCGGTTGTTCGCCATAACCTTCCAGGAAAAAGCCAGAGATTGGTTCCACCAGTTACCCGCGGGAAGCGTCTACGGGTTCGATGACCTGCGCAGAAGTTATTTGCTCCGCTTCTCTACCTCCAAGAAGAGGAGGAAGGGTTCAGAAGATCTTTTCCTTGTCAAGCAAAGGCCCCAGGAGATGCTCGAGTCGTATCTGGATCGCTTTCAGGAGGAGATCCTCCTAGTTCAAGAGGTCCCTGGACACACCCTGATCTTGGCCTTCAAGCTGGGGTTGCAGCCAGGGTTTTTTAAGATGGAGATCACTCGCAATCCCCCCTATCGTTCGAGGAGTTAGTCGATCGGGCCGGAAGGCAGATCGAAGGGGAGGCAACCAGCCTGGAGTTCGTGGCCAAGTTAGCAAGGTTGGAGGGGGGAGAGAAGGAAGGAGATGGAAGCGGCCGACGCGAGTCCAAGAGGAGGAGTGAGCCGAGAAGGCGAGAAGAGGGAGGGTCCCGGGAGAATAGGGATCAGCGAGATCAGGAGAGGAGGTTCCTGGCCCCGCCTCGCCGGCCGGCCTGGAGACCTGCTGGAGGAGGCTACCAAGGGAGACCGGGAGGGAGGTATTCCCCGGAGCAACGAGACCGCTGTCGCTCCCCCGAGCGGAGGCAAGGTTAGTGGAGGCAAAACCAAACACCGCCCAGAGAAGCTAATGTGATCAGGAGAGGAAGAGGACAAGGAAGAGGAGGAAGGCCGCGACAGCCTCGAGGTGGAGAAGAGCGTCGGGCGATGCCCTACTGCGACTTCCATGAGTTGGAGGGCCACGCGACGGCCACGTGCCCTGAGTTCTTGGAGTTAAGGAGGGGAGCTGGAGGAGCCCAGGAAGGGCATGAGAGGCGAGAGGGAGACATGTTGAGGATCGAGGGGGGATGAGCCCCCGCTCCAAGGAGGTGTGAGGATAGGGGGGATCTGGGAGCCCATGGGGGGATAGGGGTCATCCACGGAGGAGCAGGGTTGGAGGCGACCCGGAAGGGTATCCTCAACGCCATGTATCAAAAGAGCGTGGCCTCTACCTCCCAGATTCCACCACCGTCAGGAGAGATCACTTTCTCGGAGGAAGACATGTTGGGGAACGAGAACCCTTTCTGCGACGCTGTGGTGATCACGGCCGCGATAGAGAACTATACGGTCTCTCACATCCTGGTGGATAACGGGAGCTCCGTCAATGTCGTGTTCAAGAAAGCGTTTGATGCCATGAAAGTGGAAGAGAAGAGGGTTACCTCGACGGAAGGGCCGCTCTTTGGATTTGCGGGAGAAAGAAAGGAAGTAAAGGGAGGTGTGGAGTTGGTGGTGACGCTGGGAGGAACCACCAAGTGTTGCAGGTTCGTCATCGTGGACGCCCCCAGCAGTTACAATGCCATCTTCTGCAGGCCGCTCATCAGCGCCTACAAGTGTGTGCCCTCCTCCTACCACCAGTGTCTTAAGTATAACCAAGGAGGTGTGCAGATCCGGATCCGAAACGATCCCAAGGTGGCGAGGCAGTGTTATCTTAACACTGTCAACATGATCAGCTGGAAGGAGGAAGCAGAGGCGGTGGACCTGGTGATGGAGGAGATGGCGAGGCAGGAAGAGGCCGAAGAAGCAGAGGAGACGGCAAGGCTGGAGGGAGCCGAAGAAGTGGAGGAGAAGGAGATCCTAGCTGAAGGCGGGAGGCCGGGCAAGGTGAAGATCAGCAGGGAGCTGGAAGAGGAAGACAAGGAGAAGATCATATCCTGCATCTAGAGGAATGCGGACATCTTTGCGTGGAGCGCGGCCGATATGCCAGGTGTCGACGCGAACGTCGCCTGCCATCATCTCAACCTGGATAAAGGAGTCCACCCCATCCAACAGAAGAAGAGAAAAACTGCCACCACCCTAGCCGAGCCCATCAGGGAGGAGGTCAAGAAGCTGCTGGAAGCAGGGTTTGTGTCAGAGATCTAGTACCCAGGCTGGGTCTCCAATGTTGTAATGGTGAGGAAGGGAGAGGGGAAGTGGCGCATGTGTATCGACTTTTCTATCCTTAATAAAGCTTGCCCCAAGTATTGTTACCCTTTGCCTAGAATCGACGAGCTAGTAGACTCGGCCGTCGGATTCCCTGTCATGAGTTTTTTAGATGCTTTTTCTGGTTACCATCAAATCCGCATGCATCCACCCGACGTGAAGCACGTATCCTTCATTACCAACAACAGATGCTATTGTTATAAAATGATGCCATTCGAGCTTAAAAATGCGGGAGCAACCTATCAGCGCATGATGGACAGGGTGTTCAAAGAGCAGAAGGGGCGAAACTTGGAAGTATACGTCGACGATCTCATGGTAAAAAGTAAAAGCGTCGGGGAGCACCTCCATGACTTGGAGGAGACCTTCGCCACGCTGCGGAAATATAAGATGAGACTAAATCCGGCCAAGTGCGTGTTTGGGGATGGAAAGGGGAAGTTCTTGGGACACCTCTTGACTCCGGCTGGAGTAGAACCGAACCCGGACAAGGTGAAGGCGATCATGGAGATGGAAGCACCCAGGAACGTCAAGGAAGTTCAGCGCCTGACAGGTCGCCTAGCCGGGCTGAGCAGGTTCCTCTCCAGGGCAGGAGAGAAATGCTCACCTTTCTTCAAAACCCTCCGAGACAATAAAAAGTTCGAGTGGTCGGAAGAGTGTCAGGGAGCCTTCGAAAGCCTAAAACTCCAGTTGGCCCAGGTACCCCTGTTGCAAGGGCCTAGAGAGGGAGAAGACCTCTTCCTATACATAGGGATGGGGTCGGAAGCGGTAAGCTCGGTCCTGGTCCACGAGGAGGGGAAGCGCCAACTCCCCATTTACTACGTAAGTCGGGTCCTGCGGAAGGCAGAACTGCGGTACCCCATCCTGGAAAAATTGGCGTTTGCCTTGATTGTATCGGCGCGGAGACTCCGACCTTACTTCCAGGCCCCCCCGATCAAGGTAGTGACCGACCACCCTCTCCGCAATGTCCTAGAAGGAGTAGAGCATTCTGGCAGGATGACGAAGTGGTCAGTAGAACTCAGCGAGTTCGACGTCGCCTACGTGCCCCGACTAGCCATGAAGGCCCAAGCGGTGGCAGACTTCCTAGTCGACTATATCGCAGAAGTAGGCAAGGAGGAGATACCCCAGCAGGTGGCGTGGGAAGTGTTCGTGGATGGAGCGTCGGGGAGGAACTCATGTGGAGGAGGCATCGTCCTGATCAGCCCACAGGGCACCAGAATTGAGCAGGCCGTCAGCATTCGCTTCCCCGTTACCAACAATCAGGCAGAATATGAGGCCGTAATCGCGGGGCCACGCCTAGCCCAGGAGTTAGGAATCCATGACATCAAGGTCCACTCCGACTCACTGGTGGTCACCTCCCAGATCCGAGGAGAGTTTGAAGCAAAAGAGCCGGTACTGCAACGCTACCTGGTAAAAGTCAAAGACCTGGTGGGCGTCTTCAAGTCATTCTCCATACAACACGTGCCAAGGGAGGAGAACGCCCGAGCGGACCGGCTGGCCAAATATGGCCCCCTGGTCGGGGAAGCAATCACCGAGTTGTTTCGGCCTTCGATCGAGGAGGGAGAGGTGATGGACATCGACCAACCCGCTTCGTGGATGGATCCCCTGGTCACCTTCTTGACCACAGGATGCTTGCCCGCGGAAGTTCAAGACAAGAGACGGTTCAGGTATAAGTCCGCTTATTATTTACTAACTGACGGGGTGCTCTACAGGAAGACTCTATCCGGTCCCCTAGCCAGGTGCCTGTCCGAAGAGGAGGCCTCCCAGGTCTTGGAGGAGGTTCACGTAGGCGAGTGCGGCAGTCATTCGGGAAGCCGAACCCTGGAGAAGAGGGTACTCCGAGCTGGATACTTTTGGCCCACCATCCGGAAAGACGCCGAAGAGTTCGCAAAGAGATGCTCAAAGTGCCAACTCTACGCCCCGCTCCAGTTACAGCCAGCCCAACGTCTCCGGTCAATCACCACCCCCTGGCCCTTCGCCATTTGGGGGATGGATCTGGTAGGACCATTCCCCCCGGCAAGCGGGCAAAGGAGATACCTCCTGGTGATGATCGACTATTTCTCCAAGTGGATGGAGGTGAAGGCCCTGGCAAAAACAACCTCCCTGGTAGTGAAGAATTTCATTTGGGGGGAGATCGTGTGTAGACATGGCCTACCCCTCACCATCGTCACCGATAACGGCCCGCAATTCGCAAGCCTTGAGCTCACCGATTTCTGTAGTCAACTTGACATCGATCTCCGCTTCGCTTCAGTTCATCACCCGCGAAGCAACGGCCAGGTTGAAGCAGCCAACAAAGTCATCCTCAACCTGCTCAAGAAGAAGGTAGAAAACCTGAAGGGAAATTGGGTGGAGCAGCTCCCCTCGGTCCTCTGGGCCCTGAGGAACACCCCCACCACGGTAACCGGCGAAACACCATTCAAGCTATCGCACGGCTCGGAGGCTCTCATCCCGATAGAGTTCGAAGTCCGGAGTCCCAGGGTGGTAGCGGCAGAAGACGGGGATGAAGGGTGGAGACTCGAGAACGAAGGGGCGCAGCGACTCGCCTTGGATTTCGTGGAGGAACTTCGCGACCAGGCCACAATCCGACAAGAAGAGATCAAGCGAAGGATGGCAAAGCACTTTGACAAGCAGGTCTGAGTCAAGCAGTTCACCAAGGGAGACCTGATTCTCAAGAAGGTGGACGCCGCAGGAAGATCTGCCGCGGTGGGAAAACTTCACCCCAATTGGGAAGGCCCCTACGTTGTGTTCGAGGTGTTGAGAACCGGCGGGTACCGCCTGCAGAATGTTGAGGGAGAACTCTTAGGAAACACTTGGAGTGGAGACGACTTGAAGCGTTTCTACTCCTAGCATTAATGTAATACTTAGTAGATCCTTGTTATGCTTAAAAATAATAACGCGTTCCATGACAAACTTATAACGTCTCACCACCTAGGAGACAGACATCGAGCAGTGAATTCTGAGTCCTCGAGATGTGCTGTTGCCGTAGACCAGGCCGTAGCACTGGGCTCCTCCCCTGCAGGCTGGCTACTTGCCCCTCGAGCGAGTTCTAAGTCCTCGAGATGTGTTGTTGCCGTAGACCAGGTCGTAGCACTGGGCTCCTCCCCTGCAGGCTGGCTACCTGCCCCCTCGAGTGAGTTCTAAGTCCTCGAGATATGTTGTTGCCGTAGACCAGGCCGTAGCACTGGGCTCCTCCCCTGCAGGCTGGCTACCTGCCCCCTCGAGTGAGTTCTAAGTCCTCGAGATGTGTTGTTGCCGTAGACCAGGCCGTAGCACTGGGCTCCTCCCCTGCAGGCTGGCTACTTGCCCCCTCGAGTGAGTTCTAAGTCCTCGAGATGTGTTGTTGCCGTAGACCAGGCCGTAGCACTGGGCTCCTCCCCTGCAGGCTGGCTACTTGCCCCCTCGAGCGAGTTCTAAGTCCTCGAGATGTGTTGTTGCCGTAGACCAGGGCGTAGCACTGGGCTCCTCCCCTGCAGGCTGGCTACTTGCCCCCTGGAGTGAGTTCTAAGTCCTCGAGATGTGCTGTTGTCGTAGACCAGGCCGTAGCACTGGGCTCCTCCCCTGCAGGCTGGCTACTTGCCCCCTCGAGCGAGTTCTAAGTCCTCGAGATGTGTCGTTGTCGTAGACCAGGCCGTAGCACCGGGCTCCTCCCCTGCAGTCTGGCTACTTGCCCCCTCGAGTGAGTTCTAAGTCCTCGAGAGGTGTTGTTGCCGTAGACCAAGCCGTGGCACTGGGCTCCTCCCCTGCAGGCTGGCTACTTGCCCCCTCGAGTGAGGGTTGTGCCCTATAGTGTACTAGAACCTTGTTACCACCTCAGGGGAGGATGAACAGGTGGGCGAGGCGAGGGGTATCAACATCCCTTCGAGGCGAGCTCGACACCGCCGCCATCTTACCGCCTCGCAGGAAGTCCCAGTGCGAACGCGTGAGCAACCAGCGCGGCGAGTCTTCCGTCAGCCTCCTCGCGTTGGTGGCCAGGGAAGGGGGGCCGGGGCGCCAGATCTACAAAAGAACCCTCCAGTGCGAGTCACAACCACGCGCGAGTACACCCTAAGGGCGAGTAGAAAATGCGTATACGTAAAAATCCATCCTAAACATGAACGACATAACCGCGGAATAAAATAAAGCAAAACGCATCAAGGCAAATACGAGGAGAAGGGCGAGTACACCCAAAATAAACTCGCCAAGGATGTCTAGGACCGCGGCCGCCTCGGGTTCGTCGTCCGCGAGAACCCTGTTATCAGCCCGAGAAGAACCCACCCCAGAAGACATCTTGGAATGAGGGAATCATGGTACACCCTCACACTATTTATAGAAGAAGGCCCTGTCAACGCGCAGCCCCGCCGAATAGGGGGTTGGACTCTTCTTTCCAACCTCTGACGAGCTCGCAAAGAGCGGGGATTGTGTACAACCCCTATTCGGCAGACAAGAGCCAAGGGTGCCCGACGAGTAGGCTGGCATCCCCTGGAGAGTAGAGCCAAGGGTGTCCGGCGAGTAGGCTGGCACCCCCTTGGCGAGTAGAGCCATGGGTGTCCGGCGAGTAGGCCGGCACCTCCAGGCGAGTGGACCCGTTTTCAGGCGAGACCAGGTCGGGAGAGTTCGCCCAGGAAGATCTTTTGAGGTAAAGTCCCCTGGATGCCCTTAGTGGTCTGCCCATAGCTCCTCAGAACAGTGGAGCCCGACTATCAGCAGACCAACTTGGGGTGCGTTTAGCGGAAACATAAAGCGGAACTACGCTATCCGCAGGCCATCCAGACAATTTTACCCTTATAAGAGTTTGCCTATAAATATGACCCATTATGTCTCAGATCGGCACAGATCCACCCCCCTTGAGAGAGCCTGTGCTTTCTTCCTTGTGCTGTCTGAGACAGGCTCAGCTTCTGGTTTTTGGGAGGGGAAATCAAGTTAGATTTCCGGGTTAGTGGCGGGACCTCCTCGCTGCAGCCAGTGGGTCATTCTTAGGGAGCTACCTACCAACCGGTGAGGGTCAGTTCTTAGCTCGGAACACTTAGTTCTAGGGATCCGACGAAGAGAGAAGTAACTCAAGCTACTCCCCAAGTCTCGAACAAGTTGGACCGGTATCCGGGTTCCAACAGCGGATAGCCAAAAATCTGCTATCCGCAGCTCAACTACGAATCTGAACGACCAAAACAGGAGGGGGGCGAGTGGGAGATTAGACGTCCACTCCCCCCCTTGTCGGGGGCTGGGTGAGTGGACTAAGGTCCACCACCTGAACTGGGCGAGTGGACCTCATGGTCCACTCAGCTAACCGGGTGAGTGGACCACAAGTTCACTCGCCCAGTAGCTCGGGGCGAGTGGACCATAGGTCCACTCGCCCTCCAGCTCGGGCGAGTGGACCATAGGACTACTCGCCCAGAGCCTTGGGCGAGCGGACCTATGGACCACTCGCCCAGAGCCTTGGGCGAGCAAACCTATGGTGCACTCGCCCAGCACATTGGGCGAGTGGACCATAGGTCCACTCGCCCAAGGCTTTGGGAGAGTGGACCATTGGTCCACTCGCCCAAGTTGGGAAGCCACCTCCTGGGCCTTTTTTCTTGGTTCGGTCAGTCTCGATTGTCTCCAAGTAGTTATCTCACTTGTCACGGTCACTTCCGCTATCGCGACCTCATCTGCATCGGGTCACACCAGCTCTGCAAATATGAGGGTTGTACATGAGGCATAAGAAAAAGTCAAGTCATTCAGAGGTTCCTCCCTCCACTAATTCAGGTGCCACTATTGCACAAGGCCCCTTGACTCGATTTGCCCGTGGGAGGGTGAGCCACTTGACACATTCATGTCATTTTGGTTAGCCCAAGACGGAGAGCTGAGTTATTGATGTTACTCAGGTGGCGGATCCTAGTTACGATGAGAAAGGGTAGATAGTGGAGTCTTCCACTTCCTAGTATCCCCCGACACAATCGAGAGTGATCTCCTTGACCAACAGAAGGCCATCCGACAGGACGACGTGGTGACAGGTACAGATCATTATTTGACATGCAGCTCAGTTGGTGATGAGACTTTTTTTTGTAACACCCCAGGGCAGGCCACAACCTCTTCCTGTGTGTTAGGGCTGCAGCCCGAGTGACACCCCAACCAACTCTGCGCGCCTGTTTCTCAGCAGCGCCAGGTTGTTGAGGCCAGGTCTCGAACCCGCAACCTCCTGGATAAGAACTCCTTCAACCGAGTCTCATCACCAACTGAGCTGCAGCCCAACTGAGCTGCAACCGAGTCTCCGCGTAGAATCCGGATAGTGCGCACGACCATTGCCCTCGTCGCGCACGACCACTGACCGTGCGCCTGTGATCGTGCGCCCTGTTTATTCTGTTCCGCGATTTTGAGCGGAGAAGAAGATCCGACCGATCAAATCTCTTGGAATTCGATCCAACGGCTGGGATTTAATGCTGGGGGGTCTTAGGGCTTTGGAGAGGGATTAAACCCTCATTATTTCATAGGGTTTCTCTCTCCTAGGCTAGAGGAAGAAGAAGGGGGCAAGGAAGAAGAAGAGGAGATTTCGCCATTGACGGAGCTCCGGAGCTCCGTTTCGCGAGCCGTTTCCAGATCCGGAGAGTGCAGCCCGGTGCGGTTCTTTCCCTCCGCGTAGAATCTCGGATCCATGGCGAAGAGGAACACGTCTAGGGTAACGATTCTTCCTCCCGAACTTTGGACTTGTATTTGTCCATTTATTCTTCTTTCTTTGCTTGCATGAGGTATCTCTTTCACCAAATGGGTGAAGTGTAGGATTTCCTCAAGTCCTTCGGGACTCCGGGTAGATTGTGTCCGTCCCCGGCATATTGCATGTAGAAAATCCGGTAGTCGTGCGGATTTAGGCATTTTGTGTGAAGCCTATTCGTGGCCGTGAGCCCGAATCGGTGATGCTTGATTTGCGACGTTGCATTTAGGTTAGACCTAGAATGCGTGCCGGAGAATGACTCCGTGAACTCACCTATAGTATTGCGGGAGTTAAGTGTAGGCGTCTTGTGAAGATCCCTACGAAAGCCCCATGCTTTGAGTTTTGGATGAAGGCAAACCTTCACCACGTTATTGATGCGGAGCGTATGTACCTCCCTTGTTGAGAATTCGCGAAGCCTAGATCCTTGTGAAGGGGTTAGGTGCGTAGCGTATATTTTTGTGTAGCACTTGAAAGTGCTAAACCCTTACGGGCCGAGGTGAAGCCGTACCCGCGTCGTGCGATAGATCGCGACGATTAGAGCACGGGCAAAGCTGAACCGAACCCGTTTCCATGCAGATCGGCGAGAGGTCCCTTCCTCTTGAAGGCCGTGTGATCATGGGAGAGGTCGTGGAAGGTGTCATACCTAGACCGACCAAAAGCTCTTGTTTCCCCACCTAAGGTTGTGACCCTTAGGGTGGAGTGTTGTGAATTTGATGTTATGTTTAGCCTCATGCGATTTGCTTAGGCGGTTGTGGGAAACCTTCGGGTGAACCCAACCAACATCATGTGCATACCTAGGTTCCCTTCTTTTTGATGCTCAACCTAGAAGATTGATTGTGCTTGAAACCTCACCTTGTGTAGTTGCACTCTCTTTAGTTTAGTACTTGTGCTAGTATGGCTTACTTGCAGGGTAGAATCTCCGCCACCCCGGGAAAGGGGTGGGGTCGTTATAATTTGGTCAGCTGTGCTGACCGTTGCCTTGTTTACCACCGCTTGGTGGAATGTTCTTATGCAGGTGCAGGTGAGCCTAGCGGGAAATAGCGGGCGTTGGTCCTCTTGCTGTCCTTTTGCTGAGTTGGCCCTCGAAGGCCAGCCTTTTTCCTGTTTTCTCATGTATTGCCGGCCTGCGTGCCGATGTATGTTTTTTTTAGAGTTTTGTACATTGATTTGATGTAAGGCCCTAAGGCCGTAACTCTTATTTCTGGATTCATTCCTATGATAGTGGACATGTCTATTTGAATGGTTTAATTAATGCTTCCGCTTACGTTTTGTACTCTCGTTAGTTGTTACTTTTCTGGTTATCACCTTTTAACTCCTAGCTAGTGTGGTTTGTATGGCGTGGGGTCCCGGCCGGACCTGCTGTTATACTTTTTGTACTGCCTTAAGAGGATTCAAAATAGCCTCACATAAGCATTAACTCATTGAAGCGAGCTGAATATTCAACAACATTCGCGGTCGTGAACGTCGTGGTCATGAACCGCGGCCGTGAACGCCGTGGTCATGAACCGTCATTCGTGAACGTCCGACCTAACCTAAAAAAATTCATGCATTTTAGGCTCAAAACTAGTTTATTTTCTTTACAACGGTCGTAACATTTGTTTTGCCAAACATACATTCTATGATAATGGCGTTTTTGACCAAACTCATGAGCAAATAAGCCGCACCAATTTACTTTTGATTTATTACATGAATTATTCACTTCCTCCATTTATACTCTTTTACTATGCATGAAATGTGACATGACGAAGAGTAGCCTAGCAATGCCTCTAAATTGAATGCGAGTTTAAGGACAGGTTAAATCCGGCGGTTTTCATCATCGCCGCGTCACCGTGGGCACAAATAAAAACTGCGGGATTCCCGCGGTTTTATAGAGCAGGGCTGATCCCCGCGGCCTGGCCACAGCCACGCCAAACGGCGCGGTCGCGGCCGGGCGGACTATCAGATTTAATCTAACGCATAGAAAGAAAGAGTGGTGATAGTTTCACCCCGTTTCATGTGTGCGGAAGGCTCCGTTTATTTCAACGGTAATGTTTTGGAGCGTTGGGAATGAGAGCGGTGAGAACGAGAGCGTTGAATGTTAAAAATGACGTTTTGAAGCGTTTGGAATGAGGAATAGAGATTTACCAAACAGTTTTTTTCAGTGTTGGGAATGAAGAATAGAGGTTTATGAAGCAATTTGTTTTCAGCTCGACGTTTTCCCCCACTGACTGATGAACAAAAACGCGGAAACAAACAGAGATGCTTCGGTAATTTTATTTTGGCAATTGTTATAAGCACACCAGTTTTGGCTATTCGCACACCAATTTCTATGAGTTATTACACGCATTTTGAAAATAAGTCTTGTACATGCATTTTTAGGAAAAGTGTTCAACACGAAAATTGTAGATCTCGTCGAGATCTACAACTTTGATGCTGAACACTTTTCCTAAAAATGCATGTACAAGACGTATTTTCAAAAATTCGCTATAGTTACAAAAATTGCCTTTTTTTTATTTCAGTCATGAATTTTAACTCGAAACAAAATGGCATTTCAAAAGTTGAAAAACAACATTTTAAGGGTTTACGCTGGAATCCCTTCTCCGATCAAAATTCCACATCCAGCAAACCTCCACGCTCCAGCGAAGAAGCGTAGTGTCTCTTTACTTAAAGCTGTCTTCTCTTTCCGTCTGCGCATCCACTGCCACGGTGCCGATCTTCTACCGGAACGTGAGAAGATAACAAATGGATCTCCTTCGCCGGGAATTGGGTAAAAAGAGATTTTTTTTCTTAGAACGGAATTGATTCACGCAATGAGCGCCTCTGTGCATTGACCATACACACCATTAGAATTTTGAAGTAGTTCTGTGACAGGAATTAGATAAACTAGGTGAGGCTTTTTTTTAACGTTTTAAACTTTCAAAGCTTCGTTGTATACATATATACACACACACAAACACACAAACTTTTACGGCATCATGAATAATTTAAATATTGTTTACAATAACAAAACTCAAGCCTTTATCCCACCATAGTGGGGTCGGCTATATGGATCCTTTGCCGCCATTGCGCCCTATCTTTAATCATAGCCTCACTAATACCTAAGTACATCATATCTTTCCTTATAGTTTCATTCCAAAGTCTTTTTTGGTCTACCTCTCCCCCGTTTAACATGTCTAGTGACTAAACTCTCACAATGCCTAACATGTGCCTCTAATGGTCTCCTATGTATATGTCTGAACCATCTTAACGAGCTTCTCGCATCTTCTCTACAATTGGCGCCACTCCTGTCTTATCCCTGATACATTCATTCCTAATTTTATCTAGTCTTGTGTGACCACACATCCACCTAAGCATTCTCATCTCCGCAACTCCCATTTTTTGCTCATGTACATCATTCGCTGCCCAACACTCAGAACCGTAGAGCATTGCTGGCCTAATTGCAGTACGGTAAAACTTGCCTTTAAGTTTTAATGATACTTTACGATCACATAAGATCCCAGACGCGCATAAAAATAAGCATGAAAATTTTGAATTGGTTAATTTTTATTATTTCGAAGGTGATTATTTGAGATTTATTATTTGGATAGACAAACCATCATCATGAGGAGTCTTGAGATAATGAAAAATAGACTTTCCCGAAATTTGAGGACAATTCGAGAACTTTCAATTTTTGGGGTGACAATGGTCCAACAATGATCAAGGGAAATCCAGTAATCGAATTGAAGAACCGTCACCCACATTGATCTTATAACAACGAGAAAAAGCTTCTATGAAAATTTGGTGACGATCCGATGACTTTCATTTTGTAACAATAATTGTGCATTGAAGATTGCTGGAGATCTGACTATCGATCGACAAATTGAGCATAAATTTAGTCATAATCTCACTAATGCCTAAGTACATCATATTTTTCCTTATAGTTTCATTCCAAGTCTTTTTTGGTCTACCCCTCCCCCGTTTAACATGTCTAGTGATTAAACTCTCACAACGCCTAAAAGGTGTCTCTAATGGTCTCCTATGTACATGTCCGAACCATCTTAAACGAGCTTCTCACATCTTCTCTACAATTGGCTCCACTCCCGTCTTATCTCTGATACATTCATTCCTAGTTTTATCCAGTCTCGTGTGACCACACATCCACCTAAGCATTCTCATCTCCGCAACTCCCATTCTTTGCTCATATACACCATTCACTGCCCAACACTCAGAACTGTAGAGCATTGCTGGCCTAATTGCAGTACGGTAAAATTTGCCTTTAAGTTTTAATGGTACTTTACGATCACATAAGATCTCAGACGTGCCTCTCCACTTCAACCAACCTGCTTGGATTCTATGTATCACATCTTTATCTACACCTCCATCTTTTTGAATTATCGATCTCAGATATTTATAGCACTCGCTGCGAGAAATATCTTGGTCACCCAACTTAATGACTGATTCCTTCGTCCTTCTCGTACTACTAAATTTAAGCTCCATATACTCGGTCTTTGTCCTGCTCAACCTAAAACCCTTCTTTTTTAAAGTGTCTCGCCAAGATTCAATTTTCACATCCCCGCACATCTCTTGTACCTGGTAAAGTAAAAAAAAATGTTGTTGCTCATTCTAGTGCTAAAGAGAGTTTAGATTGATGGCTCAAGGGATTTGTGAAGGATTATGCCTGAGGGTTTCGATGAAAGATCCTTAACAGGAACACCAATCCAATTGTATTGTGATAATAAGACAACCATCAACATTGCTCTTAACTTGATTGCACTAAGCACATTTGCTTTTACATTCTGATAATCTTACTCTAACGTTTTTATTATTATATCTCAGTAAATAACCGTATCTACCTCAAAATCTTTGAGAACTTTTTTCTTATAAGTTGTTCTTTTAATATTCTCCCACTTCTCCTCTATAGTTGATGCATTATAAAGTTAATGTTACTATAGTTTGTCTTGTGGATTATATTAAGATGTTCTTATCATCTTCCAGGGTTGAGATAATGCCAAAGAGATTTATTGCGGCTATGGATTCAAATCTTTCAAGGTTCACTATTCCTAAGGGTTCAAGTTGTTCCACAAGCCAAAATTTATATGTCGCCAATTGTGGTCCAGCTGTAGGTGTATCGTTTAAGGATATCAAATCTGTCTTTGGCACGTTTGGAGAAGTTATAGGAATTTATCCTGCCGATGAAACTGGCGCTCGTGTTATTGTCTGCTTTTCTGAGTTGAAGTCAGCTGAAGAGACGTTTCATACTTTAAATGGACGTGGTTGTGAAGCCCTAGGTGGACGTATTTTGCATATACGCTACTCAATACCACAACCCCCTAAGGTTTTGCATGTGACTAACTTAAATTGGCTAAAATTTTCTTCGAAATATGTCCTGTTCTCATTTAACTGCTTGTTGTGTACTTATATTTTATATTTATGTTTGAGATTGTTGGGATTTATTTATTTTATTTGCACTGCTTGTTAGGACTTTAACATTCCTTATTTTAAAAAACAACTATGTAGCATTGAAACATGTTAATATGCATTTAAGTTTTTGTTAGGTCATAACAAACATCATCATCAACAGTAGTCATCATCAAACTTCTATCTATCTTTTAGAGTTTAGATGATGCAGGGAACCATATGACATAATCAACACCCAAAGCCACTCAGAACTCATCTTAATCATTTAGACATATGTGACTCATAATAAGACTAGGTTAAATGAGGGTGTCAACACACTAATTTCTTGGATGCCAACTACAAATAAATGAAATAATAAAAATGCATGTAGAGAATAGCATGGAATTTCAATATGTCAAGATGAGAAGAGTGCATAATTTGATCAAGAACATGTGTTGACTTGGGTATTTTAGAGCGAATTATTCTGCAATGTATCTTGAATTCTTGATGTTGCAAGTATAGACATATGGCACATAGTATGACAGATGAGGCTTGCTTTTGGATCTGAGTACTAGTGGATGAAAATTATTAGATCTGTTGGACACTAGATTTTATGACAGTAGCTGAGGTCTTCCTTTTCACGAGATTTCCGATGCATAGTGAAAGAGTCCTCCCATTTTTCCCATTCCCAACAATTCCACAAACTCTCCCAGCAGCTGTCACTCCTTGCTTTATCTCCTCATCCCTTACCCCACTGAATTCCACCACCAAACACCCTCTACCAGCGGCTACCACCCTCTACCAGCGGCTACCACCCTCCCACTGCCCATTTCCAACCAATACCAGCCCGTCCATTCCCCCCACAGCCTTCAAAAATCACCTACCAATCACGACCAGCCCATTTTCCCCTCCTACAATCCATCCAGCCACCCTAAACAGCCCCCGATCCCCCTCTTCAGCCCTAATTCAGCACCAAACAGCAGCGTTTACACTTCCAGACAGCCCCTACCTCCGTCGACATCAATTACTTGGTGAGATTTTACTTTCCAGTGTTCATTTTTTCGCATTGTATGGATAGCTTGTATTGTTAATAATGTCTAGCTTGATTTGATTTGATTTTCATCTCTTTATTGACGTGCAAAAATTATTCGTTTCGCATTTTAATTTCAGTGCACTCTCAATTAACTTGTAATTGTTGTATGCTTACTTTCATTGCAATATTCGTAATCAATTGCGACGTTTGCACGAGATTTTAAAATTAATTTGTTTAATTAATTGTGCCGACACCACTATGGTGGGATAAAGGCTTGAGTGTTGTTGTTGTTGTAATTGTGCGTCGGAAAATACTTGCATGATCGAGTCATCGCATTAGGGTTGTCCTTCGTTAGTTCATTGGATTGTGTGCTTGTATTCATTTGCATCTTCATTTTAGGGGTCGTCGTCGGTCAATTACATTCATCACATGCTCACGTGTGTTGCATTTAAGGTTAGGGCATTGTAAGTCCACATCCTATAGATTCGTCCTGCATCATGTAGAGAGTGATGTGGTGTAAGGAGGAAAAAGGTTGATCCACAAGGATGACGACATTAGCAAAGGTTACAAACTTGCATGTAGTCGATGATTAACAATATAACATACATAACCATTTTGTGTCCTAGAGTAACCCAAATTTACATAATTGGTTCCACATGATACTAGTTTATTGGCAGGAGGACCCAAGTGATGAACATAACACGTGCCACCAAAAAGATAAGAGTCATTGGAAAAAGGGGTGCAAGTGGAAGGATAAATTCCAAGCTTATTTTAGTTAAGCCATGTATTGACATATTTGTACAAGCAGAGTCCCACATGCTTGCATGCTCAAGGGACTAAAGAATGTGGAGAAAAGTACTAACTCTCACTTTACTTGTGCCTTTTAAATGAACTCTTTATCTACGTTAGTAGTGTCCGTACCATTCTTTGTTACACCTATTGACGCAGGGCGAATCTATAGGTGGTGAACTTATGATGCTCTAATCCTAAATGCAACATAAGTGAGCATGCGATGAATGTAATGGACCGACGACGAACCCTAAAATGAAGATGCAGATGAATACAAGAACGCAATCCAATGGACTAACGAAGGGTAACCCCAATGCGATGCACATGCAATGATTTAATCACGCAAGTATTTTCCGACGCACAATTAATTAAACAAATTAATTTTAAAATCTCGTGCAGGTATCACATTTGATTACAAATATTGCAATGGAAGTAAGCAAGTAACAATTAAAAGTTAATTGAGAGTGTGTTGAAAGCAAATGCAGGTGAATATACGATGCACAATTAAGAGAGCAATAAGTCAAATTTATACAAGCCCAATAACTTCAAGGAATACAAGTAGTTCTCGTATAATGCAGAGAAAATGAAACTATAATGTAAAAAACTCACCAAGTACTCAATGTAGGAGGTGGTGGGGGAGATCCGATGGTGATGGTGGCTGTCTGGGGGTGTAGATGATGTTATTGTAGGGGTTTGTTCGAGAGGGATGATGGTTGTTTGATGGGCTGGAATGGCCTGAGAGGGTTGTTGAAGGGTGCGGGGAGGCTGTGGGGTGACTGTAGTTTGGTTGGAAAGGGTCTGAGAGCGGAGGAATAGTAAAATCCAGTTGTTTGAGGGTTGGAGGAGGGGGAATCGGGCTTGGGGTGGCTGTAGGATTGGTGGGGGTGCAGGGAGGGTGCGAGGATGTTGTGGGGGTGGCTGTGGAGGGACTAGAAGGTGGCTAGGGGCGAGGAATTGTGGATTCTGGCAGTTGGAGGGGAAGGGGAACGAAGATCCGGCGGCTGGGGGGGGGGGGGCTGTTGACGGGAAAGGCGCCGGGAGATTCCGATGGGGATGGCTGTGATGGGGAGGTGTCTATTAAGGTAAGGAAGGGAAAGAAGAGTGGTTGGCGGAGGCCGAAGTGGGGCTGGAGGGACTAGAAGGCGGCGACGACAGCTGTTGAGGCCCTCGAATGAAGGTGCGTCAACGTTCGGCTGCTAGGAGGACAGGGACTCGGCGGACAGGAGTCGGAACCCTGTCGTTGGAGGCGGCGTCGGCAAGGAGATGCGGCAGTGAAGGCGGCGGAGCCGCTCGACGTCGTACCGAGTGAGAGAGAGGAGTCGCACCTCTCGCGACCGAGCAATTTCTCTTCCACGATAAAACTGTAACTCTCGATGCCCCCTCAACCGACTGCTAGTGTGATATAAAGAGGGGAATTAAGTTTAAATTTATCTGACGACCATGATTGCTCGACGAATAATTTATCTAAACTCTTAAAATAAAACTCCAAAACAATAAAAAAAGCATAAAAATAGGAAAATTCGAGCCGGTCGCGATCACGAGCTCTAATTGTCCATCTGATGATCTAAAATGTGTCGGTTCGATAATTTTTCACAAGAGGCGCGAACGATCTCCATCAATCCCCCGGGCTCAGAAACATTCATTTCCAGTGAATGGAGACTATATACTCTCAACGCAAGTCGGGGAAGACTCTATGTCGCTCCTGATACAAATTGTCTCCGCATAAGGTCATCGGTCCACTGAAGTCCCAGAGAGTCCAACACGCCAAACAAGTCGCCATATGGGTAAAGGGTAGAAACACAAGGGAGAAGACCAAGACTGTAGTGGATCCTGGAGGTACAAGAGAGATTGTAGTGATGGGGGAAACTGAATCTAAAAGGGAAGACAGAAGGTCTAAAACTAGATGACTCCACATTTAGTGTCAAGTCTTCAACATCGAATACAAGATGAATACCAACAATCCTAGTAATATCAAGCTCGAAGAAATTTCACTCAGACTCTCTCATGACAGTGTATGTGCATATTCTCCTAGCACTTAGATTCATAGTTGTCCTCAATGAGAGTCTCTCAAATAATGTGCAAATCATCACCAAATCACCTTCATTGTACATTTGCTCTCTCATGTGATTACCCACGTATATCTTAAAATGTTTATTATTTAATATAACTTTACGTCAGAATATGACATACAAATCATGCAACAAATGCAAATGATGAATTATGAACCCAACCGACTCATTAAATGCAGACTCTACGTAGCGGTGGAAGTCTTTACAGATGGGTGGTTTATCAGGAGGTTCTTTGGTCGGGGTGTCGAAACACTCGTCAAGTGCATGGGCACCCAAATGACTACCCAGGACATTGGTTCTGGGTTGTAATATCATGACATACCAAATGTCTCCTAAGGGATGCGAATCATCAGGAGGCTCATCGGGTGATCGATAGAAAAATTCATCGTGGAGGCAATCTCCCGAAGGAATGTCGAAGATAGTGACATGAGAATATGACTCAGGAGGTTCATATGGTGGTAAGTAAATTCATCGTGGATACGTCGATCATCTAAAGAGACATGTGAGATATGGACACAAGGATTCGATGCGTGGGTGGGTGGGTTGAATGTCTCCTAAAATGAAAAACTCGCTAGTTGGTTCTCCAGGAGGTTCAACGGGGGGCTCATCAAACAACTCAATCGTAAGAGGATGATCTTTCAGATGAGTGAAATCAATAAGAGTAGTAACCTCATTAAGAGGAGAGACAACCACTACAAAGTCAATATCATGCTCTCGACCCTCACTCGTGGTACGACTCGCCATGACACTATGGGAAAATTCAGATGAATATGCACACAAGGGCGAGTCTATGATCGGAGAACTAACTAAGTCAACGCCGGGAGTAGGTGAGGGACACATCACTATAGGATCACTGGGTTGCTCATACTCATTCTCTTTCGAGGCCGTGGGGTCTGAATCGGGATCAAATGATGGACCACTCATCAGACTAAGTATTTCACTGGGGTAAGCGAAATCAGTATCATGTATCACTTTTATCGTGTCTGATAGGACTTAAGTAGGCAAAGTGGTGGCCTCAGAATGGGAGGGACTTGTAGTGGGGAGGTCAATGTACGAATTCACTCGGCTAACTCTAGCGGATCTCGAGGTTTGATCATATTGAAGGGCGAGCTGGTACGTCTGTTCGACGCTGAGTAGTGATAGGTCAATTCAGTACGTATCTCAGATCGAAATCGTGAAGTGGTCATAGCTAGCTCCTCTTGGATGTCGCTCCTCACCACTAGCTCATCAAAACGATCCATGTGCAAGCGACTCCGATATGACGCAGGAAAATACTTCTGACACGGCCCACGCTTCATCTCCACCCAACTAGTGATACAATGAAGACGATCCCGCTCACGGGTCCACTCAATACTAGACCAATATGCTCTCGCCTGATCTATAAGTGTAAGTTTCACAAATTTAATGCGTCGCTCACCGAATAACTCAAAATGATTGAGGTAATATTCCATATCTACGAACAATGACTGAAAGACTTGAGACTCGATGAACCGTCAAAAGATGGGGCAACATCACCAAACCTACACTCTAGATCTCTCTTAAAATAATGATCCTCGTAATAATCTTCCATAAGATAATTGAGTCATGTCGAAGGATCAACACGTTCCGCTTGAGCGCAGGGATAAGGACGATGGTAATCATCATAGTGATAGTCTTTAGTATAGTGGGATCGCGTCGATGGGTCAACACGATCTTTGGAAGTGGTGTGCTGCGATCGAGAATAATCATCGTAGTAACGTGAGGATCTCTCAAAAGAGGCTCTATGAGATCAGGTGTAGATAGACTCGGGATCCCCATATAGAGGAGAGGAATGACGGCGATAACTAGCCATGAAGGAACCTTTAGTCTCTACTACTGCGTATTAAAATAAAGCCCGAACCCTGGGCCCTGATACCAATTTGATGAATTTATAGGTGGACTTACGATGCCCTAACCCTAAATGCAACACAAGTGAGCATGCGGTGAATGTAATAGACTGACTACGAACCCTAAAATGAAGATGCGGATGAACACACACACACAATCCAATGATTTAACAAAGGGTAACACCAATGCGATGCACATGCAATGATTTAATCACACAAGTATTTTCCGACACACAATTAATTAAACAAATTAAATTTAGTAACTTGTGCAGGCATCACAATTGATTACAAATATTGCAATGAAAGTAAGCAAACGACAATTACAAGTTAATTGAGAGTGCGTTAAAATTAAATGCATGTGAATATACAATCCACAATTATGAGAGCAATAAGTTAAATAAATACAAGCTCAATAACTTCAAGGAATACAAATAGTTCTCGTATAATGCAGAGAAAATGAAACTATAATGTAAAAACTCACCAAGTACTCAATGCTGAAGGTGGTGGGAGAGATCCGATGGTGATGGTGATGGTGATTGTCCGGGGGTGTAGATGTTGCTGTGTAAGGTCTGTCAGAGAGGGATGGTGGTTGTTTGGTGGGTTGGAATGGGCTGGGAGGGCTGTTGAAGGGTTCAGTGAAACTGTGGAGTGACTGTGGTCGGGCTGGAAAGGGGCTAAGGGCGGAGGAATAGTGAAATACAGCTTTTTGGGGGCTGGAGGAGGGGAAATTGGGCTTGGGGTGGTTGTAGGGGTGTGGGGAAGGTGCGAGATGTCGTGGGGTGGTTGTGGAGGTACTAGAAGGTGGCTAGCGGTGGGGAATGGCAGATTCCGGCAGTTGGAGTGGAAGGGGGATGGAGATTCGGCGATTGGGGGGTTTCCCGTGGATGGGAAAGGCGCCAAGAGGTGTCGAAGGGGATGGCTGTGGTGGGGAGGCATCAACTGAGGTAAGGAAGGGAAGGAAGAGTGGTTGTCGGAGGCCGAAGCGGGGATGGAGGGACTGGAAGACGGTGTCGGTGGAGTTGAGACCCTCGACTGAAGGAGCGGCAACGTTCGGCTGCTAGGAGGACAGGGAAGAGGCTGACATGAGGCAGAACTCGGCGGTGGGAGGGGCATCGACAAGGAGATGCGGCGGTGAAGGCGGCGGAGCCGCTCAGGGTCGCACCAAGCAGGAGAGAGGCTTAACACCTCTTGCGACCGAGCGGTTTCTTTTCCACAATAAAATCGTAACTCTCGATGCCCCATCAACTAGTTGCTAGTGTGATATAAGGGGGGAGGAATTAGGTTAAATTTATCTTGCGACCACGATTGCCCGACGGATAAGTTATCTTAACTCTCAAAATAAAACTCTAAAAAATAAAATAAAATACATAAAAAATAGGACAATTCGAGCCGGTCGTGACCACGAGCTCCGATCGTCCATCTGACAATCCAAAATATGCCGACTCAATAATTTCTCACACGAGGCACGAACAATCTTCATCACCTATCAGTTTCATTTGTGTAATTTATCGTGTTAAATAGAGAACAAAATGAGCCAATATTTTATTATTCTCATGCACAAATCTTGCATCTTACATTGTACAATGAGTCTCTATTTATAGAGAGAGGAAGAGAGAGAAAAAACAAACTCAAGATGTGGGACTAAAGGAGGAGCTAGAGGAGAGAGGCCTTATGGGCCTAAATACATGAGCTTTATTTTAACACTACCCGCAAGTTGGAGCGTACAATTCATAAGCGCCAAGCTTGGAGAGAAATTGCTGATATAGTGGGCGAGACAAGGCCTTGGTGAGAATATCAGAGATTTGATCAGCAACCCGCACATGTCGGAGAATCAGTTTCCGAAGTTGAACCTTTTCCCGGACAAAATGGCAATCAACTTCAATATGCTTTATACGCTCATGAAATACAAGGTTCTCGGCGATGTGAACAACTTGACTATCGCAGAAGAGAACAACAGGTGATGGAAGTTTGACACCTAAATCAGTGAGGAGACTTTCTAGCCATGTACGTTTTGAGACGGCGACAGTCATGGAGCGATACTCCGCTTCAGTTGAAGACCGAGGAACCACAGTCTGCTTCTTGCTTCGCCAAGTAACCAAGTTCCCGCCAAAATATATTCAGTAGACGCTTTTGGACCGACGATCGTCCAGGGACCCAGCGTAATCAACATCACAATATGCAATGAGAGACAGAGAAGTAGAAGACTTGTACACCAGCCCTTGTCCCGGAGCATTCTTCAAGTATCGAAGAATACGTTCAACGGCCTGAAGATGAGAGACCCAAGGGGTATGTATGAATCGACTGACCACACCGATTGCAAAGGAAATGTCTGGTCGTGTGACAGTGAGATAGATCAGCTTGCCAACAAGACGACGATAATACTCCGAATTAGGGAGAAGTTGATCAGATTTCGAGCCATGAGCGCGGAGATGATGATTTGCATCCATGGGTGTATCCACATGCTTACATCCAGAGTAGCCTGCATCTTGAAGTAGATCGAGACAATACTTCCGATGAGATAAGACAAGACCATCAGGTCATCGGGCTACCTCAATTCCCAAGAAGTAGCGAGTTATCCCAAATCCTTAGTTTGAAAATAAGAGGCAAGATATTGCGTGATTTGGGTGATGCCTAGAAGATCATCACCAGTAACAAGGATGTCATCAACGTAGACTAGAAGAATCATTGTGTCAGATGAACGTCGTCGAATAAATAGAGAGAAGTCTGCCGAGCTTCGGGTGAAGCCAAACTCACGAACCACCCGACTAAACTTCTCAAACCATGTCCATGGAGACTGCTTGAGGCCATAGAGAGATTTCTTCAGATGACAGAAAAGGGACTCCCCTGCGGTTGTATAACCAGGAGGTTGTTGCATGTATACAGTTTTCAGGAGGTCTTCATTAAGGAAGGCGTTTTTAATATCAAGCTAATGAAGCGGCCAATGACGATGAACGGATGAACAAGGGAAAGTAAGACCCGAACGATGCTGAGTTTTGCTGCCGAAGAAAAGGTCTCTTCATAATCAAGGCCATGTTTTTAAGTAAAACCTCTGACAACAAGACGAGCCTTGAGGCGGTCGACAGTCCCATCCGGTTGATGCTTGATGGTAAAAACTCATATACAGCCGGACCGGAAAATGACAAGGAGGAAGGGAACAAGATCACTTGTGTGATTGGCACATAGAACGGCCATTTCCTCATCCATTTCCATCCGCCACCCCGGATGTTGAAGGGCCTCTTGCACAGAAGACAGAGTGGAAATAGAGGACAAACGTTGCAAACCTGTGAAGGGGAGAAGAGAGGCGGTGCAAGGATACATAATTAGAGAGAGGTCGAGCGGTAGAAGAAACCACAGCTTGGGCGGGAGCCGTGGACGGATCAACGGTCCGGGGAGCAGCAACAGTAGATGACAACTGTCGCAGGGCATCAAACCGAAGACGACGACGATTGCACACTTGTAGAGGAGGAGAGGGGAGCACTGTATGGAGTAAGGGAGGAAAGGGTTGCACTGGAGGAGGCGTAAGAAGCAAGGGAGGAGAAGTGTGAGTGGGAACAACTAGACGTGGAAGATCATTGGGAGAGATAGCAGGAGGAGGAGCCGAGTAGAACAGTTGGTCCTCAAAGAAGGTAACATCCGCAGAGGTGATCGTTTTCCCAGTACTGGGAGAGTGACACACATAATCTTTCTGTGTACGAGAGTACCCAACCAATATATACTTGGTAGCACGAGGAACCAACTTATCAACCGGAGGTCCGAGATGATGGACAAAACATGCACACTCAAAAACCGAGGAAGGTGAGAGAATGGAGGTGTGGAAGGAAACAAAATGGAGAAGAGAGTAGCAAAATTGAGGACGGTCGACGACATGCGATTAATTAAATAGCACGCGGTGGAAACAACAAAGTGTCAATATTGTTTTGCAACATGCATTTGGAACATAAGAGAGCGAGCAACCTCCAGAAGATGATGGTTCTTTCGCTCGGCGACACCATTTTGTTGTGGTGTATATGCATGATGTTTGGTGGAGAATGCCGAGGAGATTGCAAGTGTCCTGAAATTCATGACTAGTATATTCACGAGCATTATCAGTGCGAATTATTTTAATGGTGCTCGAGAATTGAGTATGTGTTTCAGTAATAAAAGAGCGGAAGCATGGTAATAACTCTGTGCGATCACACAGTAAGTGCAACCCTGCTATTCCCATTGTCGTGATAGTATTCTTTTTCTTTCAAAATCTATCCTTTCACCCTTATATCCTCAACATTTTTTTATTTCTGCTATGCTTACTAATTTATCATGGCCCAACACTCAAAGTTATGCAACATAGTTTATCCTATTGCCATTTATAAGATTCACCATTAAATTCCATTATGTTAGCTTGTCACATAATTCATTGAAACACCATTTAACTACCCACCTTTTATTTCACAAGCTATATTCCATCCCATCCACATTCTTTCAGATTGTAGAACAGGTATATGCGTATTTGTATCACCCCTAATCATTTGATCATCTAAAAAATATTCTTTATTTAATGTGATTACATTTTATATATCCAGTCTTTATTAGCATAAGCTAAGCTTTGTCCTGCTTCCAAAAAGAACAATCGTAAAATCCGCTATTGATTTGAGATTCTCATAAAGTACTCTATGGTTGGGCTCATGTTTTTTGAAGCTTTATAAAAAGTTCAAGTTCCTACTTTGACAGAGTTTGCATGACTTAAAGATAGATATATTAAAACTACAGCTAAACATAAATTATCTAAAGATTATTGCTACAATTCATGTTTTAATTCATAAGTTGGCTTCATATATGTAACTATGGCACACGTTATGACCTGATGGAAAGGGTATCAGTATTATTTTGTGGTATAGTTTTCCATCTTCTGTACTCTTGTCGCTGTTCTCTTCTCACACACCCCTTTCTGAGAACTTTTGATCTGGTAACTCATTTTCATAAATACATTTGATTTCTTCTTAGGTTAACAGCAATGATTCAATTTTCGTATCTTTGGTGTCATCGGAGCTAGCAATTCCAGGAATTTACCTGGTCCATGACTTCATCACTTCTCAGGAAGAACAGGTTTCAGTGTTTCCCTTTATTTCCCCAGGAAGTATCTCATTTGAATATAATTTCCTCTATAAGCGAGTCTGCAGTCTTCAATGATTCGTATAAAACCTGAAAATTTTAACTTTTGGACCTTATTGTTATCAGGAACTGCTTGCTGCAGTTGATTGTAGACCTTGGAAGAACCTTTCCAAAAGAAGAGTTCAGCACTACGGCTATGAGTTTCTCTATGAAGTATGTTGTTTGCCTCTATATGAAACTTCTCAACAATCATAGATGTATTTATTTGGTTATTATTATCCTTCCATGTATTTCATATGAAACTTCTCAACAATCATATATGTATTTATTTGGTTATTATTATCCTTCCATGTATTTCTTTGTGCTGGATAACAAATCATTGACTCTTAATAATCTTGAGTAGGTTGATCCATTTGTGGGTACTCATTATTAACTTAGATATTAATATATTATTAGGGTGTTACGGGTTTACGATTGGGGAATGACATACCGGCATAGAAAACAACTCATACACATATATCTGTATTCGCATTTAGTATTTTTTGTTGTTGCACTATCACAATTGTACTCACATTTATGCAATAGTCTTGTTGAGGAGCGATTTTGTAATTATTGGAAGCCTTTCTTTCGCTACTTAAGTGAGTGAAAGAATAATGGAAAGAAAAGCAAAACCTAAATTCCAAACTTCTCTCCCTATCTCCCTTCCTCTCCTCCTTTTAGCCCACAATAGCACCTCCCTCAGGTTGCTGCACGTGGGTTGAGTTTGGCTCCCCATCAGAAGTATCTCATGCCCTCGCGTGCAGCTGCGTTGCACCAATCGACGCTTCTCCTCCCTCTCTACCATTGTCAACTCTAGATCCAAGAAAGGTCGAGAGGATCTCCTCGATGACTTCTCCCTGCCAGTGCCTCGCACTTGGTCTCAAATGAGCACCATAACATCTTGGTATCAGAGACATCTCCCTCCACCTTCAACGACGACTTAGTCTTCTCCACCACATTTTGCTTGTGACACGCACTTCCGGAGCTTGAGCGACCCCCATAGCACTTTGACACTTTCCCAATGCACCACCGATCCACTTCCAAAAACTAGGAATGAAATTAAGAATAAGACAGGAGTGACACCAATTGTAGAGAAGATGCGAGAAGCTCGACTAAGATGGTTCGGACACGTACAAAGGAGATCATTAGAGGCACATGTTAGTCTTTGTGAAAGCTTAGTCACTAGGCATGTTAAACGGGGGAGGGGTAGACCAATAAAGACTTGGAATGAAACTATAAGGAAAGACATGATGTACTTAGGCATTAGTGAGATTATGACTATAGATAGGGCACAATGGCGACAAAGGATCCATATAGCTGACCCCACTATAGTGGGATAAAGGCTTGAGTGTTGTTGTTTTATAGTTTCACATTGATGTTTCTCGCAGCACTGTCCCGAGCAAAACAAACCGTAGTTCACTTTATTCCTCATTTATGAGTCTCTAAATCATAGATTGTCTATATGTAGATTACAAGAATTTGTGCTACTTATTTATGTATATAATATTTAACCTTAGAAAATCCAATAAAATTACTCCTTTTCATTGGTAAATTGAAAAAAGTAAAAACATAAGACCAAAACCCAATGTGCAAATAATCTTATCATGCCTCGAATTTTTGAGGTGAATTTCCTTGGAGGCCTTCAGTGTCACACATAACGAGCAATGATTTCTCTTTAGGACAAGGACTCCCTGTTTTGTTATCTTCAATATGCTCTTCTTCACCCTCCACTAGCACATTACCGAAAACAATGGTGCCTCTTGGTAAAGATGGAGGTCGGGCACCACATATGGTAATAATTGGTGAAGAGGGTGAATGGATCTCCTTTACAGCTATGGAGATCCTTCTTTTTTTTCATGTCAAGATTATGTTGTTAATTATAAACTCCTTGTCGTTCTAAAGTTTGGGTAATTTATCGAAAACTGAAATCCTCCCACTTTCTGTAACCACCTTTGTTCTTAAAGAAGTGAAAAATGGACTATTGTTGTCCGTAGACGTAGCCCATCTTGGAGTGAATCGCGTAAATCTGCGTCTTCTGTGTTGATTTGCTGTTTGTTTTTCATTCTACCCTCGTTTTTGTAACATATATAAACCAATGTTCAATCAGAAGTATCTATGAGGTACTTCACACTTTTTTTCCTTGAGCCTCATACTTCTTCAGCATCTAATTATAATATAATTTATTGAGTTGTTTCTTTAAATATCTTGTGTTCATGGTCACCTACTAATGTGATATTGCTCAATGGTGTTCTCTTTTGCAGACAAGAAACGTTGATTCCAAGCAATTCCTTGGTGAACTTCCATCATTTGTTTCTCCAGTACTTGAAAAAATCTCATCATTTCAGGGCAGAAGAGACTACAAAAGCCAACTTGTTGATCAACTGACGGTATGTAGAATATTTAAAGCCTTATTCAGTTCAGCTTCTTTAAGCTACCATTTTCTATATTGAAATACACTATTGGATGAAGCTATAACGCTAGTAAGACTTCAAATAGTGAAGACTTAAACAATAGATTTTGTTTAAATCATCATGAGGAGATTTCACGGTTTGTAAAGTGGGTAGTAAGCCAAGCACCCAAGGTAAAGTATGGTTGATGGATAATATGGAGGAGTTTAATAAAGATAAATTCTACTGATTTAGCCCTGATCAGACCAAGAATAGATCAACCAAAAGTTGTTCAACATGCTACAAATAAGTTGACGCAGGTCAACCTTTATTGATTATGGGTGGAATTTGTATTTATTTTTAAATTTTTAAATTTAATAAACATAAATTAATATCATACTTTACAAGGAAATAAGGGTAATGATTATTTATCCTTATTGTTCTTTTATAAGTAGGACTGGTATAATATTGATCAATGAATGATGAATGAATTGCTTTCTTCTTGAGAACACTAGTTTGTTTCCCCTTGATTTAATTCCTTTAGGAGATCTCCAAGCCGTGTGAGTGGAGTTCACTTCCTAACTTTGTCCAAATTGTTTATGTGGAATTCTCCTTCTCTTCGTCACTCTTTAATCTCTACGGTGTTAATCCCTCCATTATTTGATATCAAACAGGGGTGCGAAATTTATTTGCATCATTCTCATATTCAATTAATTTTAGCCAAATAACTTCCAAATTCCTTGCTGCTTGGCTCCTTCTCTACTCAAATTCCTACACCGTATGATCCTCATTCATAACCTGCAACCCACCCTTAAATCTCATCCTTTATCCCTCAATATATTCAACGAATAATGAAATCTCCTTCACATCAATATCTATAATACTCCTATATCCCATTTGCATATTCATATTACGTCTGCACATGCCTCCTTGTTCTGAATCTAATCGTGAAAAAAATCCCTTATCTTGCAAAATTTCACTCATCCCTCGAAATCATGTTGCATTTGGGGAAAATGAATAATCCCCATCAACCTACAACACACATCCTCGTGTTGTTATGGACTGTTACGTTGCATATGCTAGTGGTCTCTTCATTTTTATGTATCTTTATTATTTTCATATCATTTTGCGTAGTTTAAGTATTTTCGTGTTTTTTGGTAGTTTTGTGAATATTCTGAGTATGTGGATTTATTTTCAAAATGTGTCGTATATCTTCTATTTAAAGTCCTTTTAGCCTATGGAATGGTAGCAAGATGAATATCCTCTCATTCTCATCATAGTTCATCTATTTCTCTCTTTTTTCTAGTTTCCTCTAGGGTCTTGAAGTTCCCCTTGATAGCTCTGGCATAGGAGTCTGCAAACAAGACTCCATTATCTCGGTACAATTCAAGGATCGCAACAACATTGTATCCAAACAAATTGGTCCTCACTCACTCTTTCGCTCCACCTCAGGGTCTGTTTCTGCTGATCGTGCTCACACATAAATTGTTTCTGTCACAGACTCAAGCTATCAACAATTGTTGCTTTTGCAAACATTCATTTGCTCCCTTCAGAGACATTCTTGCCCTCCTTTTGCAGACAGTCTTTCGCGGGAAGTCGAGCTCTCTTCTGTACACAGTTGATCAATTGCTCCTTTTGGAACCCTTGACACAAACAATGCATCGAAGCAGTCGACCATCCGGTAGTCGCAGCAAACCACGTCGATCCAGGTTTTTGACTCTCACTCAGAAATAGCCCTTAATGAAGTGAACACAAGATTGCATTGTCGTTCGCAACCAACGTGTGTTGGTTCGCTGTCACTGGGCCTAGTCAATGCATTAAGTCTACAACTCCAGCGATTGACCCTTCCTCTCATTGACCCAAACTCCACCTCAACTGCAATTAGGTCTTTTTCCTATTAACGAAGCCAAGAACAATCTACCGCTCTTCGTCGGTAGCGAGCTACTCCCTATTCTCATAATGGGCGATCTCCGTGGTTCCCAAGGAAAGAAAGAAAATTTAAGAAGTGTGTCCGTTGATCCAACTTTGCAATGACCGATGACAAAATCATTTGTCCGAACTCGTAATCACTTGAATTCAAGGCAAGCTATCGTGAGTGATGCAAACAACAATCAGGGAAAGTTGAAGGAGACGTTACAAAAGATAATGGATGATCGAGTAGCCAATGATGCTCACCACCAGACTATGCGAACCACAAACCAAACGATCTTCAATATGATTCACGCTCGAATTGATGCTTTGGTAGTATTGAGCCCACCGCCAACCTCTACTTCATGCTTGCACACCGGAGGCATAGGTGGCCAACATGGAACATTTCAGGGACTGGCTACTCATGATGGGATGTAGGGAGCAGCAACCCTTGCTTATTATTTGAGACCTCATGAAGAGGTGGTGGCCGAGTGACAAGGACATAGTACATGATCGAACACTATGATGGCAACAATGTACCACACTATGCCATGTTGGAGTTTTCCCCCTTTAACGGAAAGGCCGACCCCTTAAGATGTCTCACACGGTGCAAACACTTCTCCATCAACCAAATGACAGTGTTGGTTGAATGGACTAGTATGACATTCTTGTGTGGTTCCTTCATCTGCAAGAAGTGTATCTAGAAATTGTTTGGGAGGATTTTAAACAAATTTTCACCATGCTATTTGGCAACCCTTTGAGGCAATTGATCACAATCACTGTTATAAATATCGGATATCGGCGATATGGCACATTGAGTTTTAAAATGCCGGATGTTGGAGACATGTCGGAGGTTTTTAAAATATCAGATTTTCATCTCTCGTCAAAAAATATATTTTAATTATACTTATATGTTCTAAAAGTTAAAATTTGCTTAACAAGTAGACAAATAATGAGCCATGTATTTTAGAAAATAAATTCAAAGAGTAGCCAAAACAAAACATTACGGCTTAAGTTGTGTTTTAAAATGGCACATTCTCGTCGAGAATTTGAATGTCGCGTGTTTGTTCTGTTGGGACAAAATCTTCTCAACCCTACCTGTCGCACTTCTAGGAGTGGAGTGAGACTACCTAGCGGAGAATATTATGTCTGCAAGTGGAGAGCCAAGGAAGAAAGAGAGATAGTATGCGAGAAGTACGACGACCGAGAACAGGCTTCACGCAACGTGAACATTTAGTTGTGCATGTTTTTATATTTTAAAAAAGGATTACAGTCGATACGGTTCCGCGAGAGAGGCAAAGGATTCACGAGTTTTAGCCTAAGATGCGAGATCCCAGGGGGTTTCAAGGTGGTTTCATTGCCTGTTTCCTCTATGCAGGACACCTCTATTTATACTATCCAAGACTCTAACCGATGAGCACGCTACACTAAATAACTTACCGACCACACAAAAGTGTGGGCATGCTACCTAGAGGGATACATAAAGGATAAAAAAGGAAGACCTTTGGGTGGCGCTTTGATGACATGGCGTTCATCGTTGGTTCCAAGATATGTGAATATTCCCTGAGCATCCGCAAGAGCCTGTGAATGCTCGATAGGGGATCTGTTTGTAGGAAAGTGGTTGTTTTAGTGTTGAGTCTTCGTTTGTACTGGGAGAGTGCAAGCATACCCGAAGATCTAACAACGGCTTTCGTAAGAGCACGCGCGAGAACTTGGTGAGTTCTCATGGAAGTGTACTTACAGTTTTAATGCTCTCTCAATCTGATTTATGTACTCTTCATCAAGATCTTGTTGTTTCCGTACTCAGGCGACATCTTGAGTTAAGGTTGAATGATTAAAAGGGAGAAGTGTCTCAAGAGTGTTGTGATAAGAGAATATCTTGGAGACCTGAAGGAATTTTATAAAACTACTATTAAGCTGTCAATGTTGTATGAATCTGAATGCTGTGCAGTGAAAAAGTCTTTGAATTCTAAGTTGACTGTCATGGAATTGAGAATCCTAAGATGGATGCGTGGAATAGAAAAGAATGACTAACTAGTGATTATATTAAAGAATCGGTGGGAGTGGCAACTAAAGTATTGAGCATGTAAAATCAGATAGGGTTGTTGTCGAAAGTTTAGGTAGGAGAAGAGATACACCCAATATTATTTGATTGAATGTTATTAATGGTTTTTATGTAGTATAGGTTTAACATTTCAAGCAATACTCGCACGGATGAATAGAAAATGAGGATTCATTAAGATAACCTAAATAGTTGATATAAGGTTATTGATGATGATCTTTCATTCATAGTTGTGCCTAATTGTTCGTGTCATACAAATGAATTTCCTCTTGTGTTTTATCTTTTTATCCGTTTGCATTTATATCATGAAATTCAAAAAAATATTGCATCGCACCGTTAGTTTTCCTCACTATATTAGGAAACCCTAGTACCTGGTTAGTTTCCTGCAATTGCTCGTAGATGAAAGGCATATATAATATGATACAACAACAACAGAACCCATATAGTCCCCAATCATTGGGGGTATGGGCGGGGGAAGATTGGAAACAGACCTAACCTTTGGCCCTATGCACAAAGTGGCTTCTCTCAGAGGAGAAAGACCGAACCTTTGACAATAAATGCACAAAGTGGCTGCTCACAGATTACCACTGAAATAGTGGCCCCCTATACCGTTATGTTTGTTGCGGAATCATGCCCTCAAATCAAAGCCAAAGACATCAGAGAGGGCAAACCCAAGAATCCATTTTGATTTATGTGCACATAACCATGCTTCCTTCATTCAGCATCCAGAGCATTGGTCTTGCACGGCGCATATATAATATGATACAAACATAAAATTCTATTTGAACATCCCTCTGCGCTTAAGCTAAATAATTTTTCTAACATGTTTATATTTTGCCCACATTGCTGATGTCTTAGGCTCTGTTTGGCATGGTGGTAGCAGTCGTGAACCCAGTGGTTACGAACTGTCGTTCGTGAACGCCCAACCTCACCTAAGCAACTATATCCAGCTTTATGCTCAAAATTAGTATTTTTTTCTTGGTTGCGGTCATAACCGTTGTCATGTCAAACACATATTTTATGACCGTGGCGCTTTTGTCCAAATTCACTGGATCAAAAACGCCGTGCCAAACGGATGACGGTTCGTAACCACCATGTCCACGATTGCTACCGTCGTGCCAAACGGACCCTTAAATAAACTGCATGGAACTTTCTGACAGCAAAATCACCTTCTTTGTGGTTCAGGACAGCTGCTCTTTTGACCCCCTGAAATTTTGCAGGTCAATGATTATCCTCCAGGAATCGGCCTATCACCACATATTGACACACATTCAGCATTCGATGACATGATCTTTAGCTGTTCTTTAGCCGGACCGTGTGTTATGGAGTTCAGAAAATATACCCAATCTAACGTATTCGATACTAAAAGCTCCCAAGAATGCTTAAATTCTTCGAGAAAAGCTATTTTTCTTCCTCCTCGATCGATGCTTCTGTTGTCCGGCGAAGGAAGATATGCTTGGCACCACTACATTCCGCATCATAAGGTTTGCATAATCTCTTTCTTACCAGTTAATACAAGTTTACACAACCAATTTCTTTTACATATTGTATATTTAATTTTTCATATCAAGCGAGGGTAGATGTTTTTCACTCTCAATTCAATTTCAAACAAATTAGGAGAAAGCTAATTTCAGTTCAATTTCTTTGCCATTTCGGTTTCATTTTCATTTAGAGCTCGTTTGGCGCGGCGTTTTTGCTCCAGTGAGTTTGGACAAAAACTCCATAAATTATGTGTTTGGCATGACGACGGTTATGCGGCTACCAAGAAAACGAACACTAATTTTTTGAACATAAAAGTGTATGGAGCTCCTTATGTGTGGTCGGGCATTCACAAACGACGGTTCATAACCACTATGTTCAATTCCTTCTTAGGCTTCGTTTGGCGTGGTGGTGGCGGTCGTGAACGCTGTGGTCATGAACCGTCATTCGTGAACGCTCGACCTCACCTAAAAAAATTCATGCATTTTATGCTTAAAACTAGTTTATTTTCTTTATAGCGGTCATAACCTTTGTTTTGCCAAACATACATTCTATGATAATGGCGTTTTTGACCAAACTCAAAACGAAGCCTAAGGCTTCTTAGCAGAGCTGCAATTATAAATAGCAGGAATTACGCCGCTGATGCTAGTGTAAACATGCTTTATACATTGTAGGTTGATATTGTAGGAGGGGAGATGATCAGAAGATGTTCGAGGAGGGTTTCTTTCACTTTTCGTAAGGTATATAAACAATTTATGCATTGCTTATTCGCCTTCGTAAACTTGGTTGATTAGCGATTTGTTTGGCAATGCCTTCCAGCTTCTGCTTCTGCTTCTATTTTTTTAACAATAGAAATAACTTCGATACATTTTGTTTTAACTGATGTGAACAAGCTCAGCGATGCGAAAATATAAAAGCAATTTTCTTAGAATGGATGTTTGGATAAACTTCTTACGGTGCGTTGGGGCAACCGATGCGGGCTCCATTTGCCACAAATAGTATTTTCTATGAATTTATTTTTTTTCTATTTAATAATTTGATTAGTTATCTATACTAAGAAGGGTTATTTACCGGGACCTCCCCTCGAAGTTTGCGTAATTACAGCTTGCACCCCTCTAACTTTTGAAATTACAAAAACCTCCCCTATCCATGCACAAAAGTACCCCCCTTGGAGTAAATCATCAGGGGAGGTCTTTTTGTGCATGGATTTACTCCAAGGAGGTACTTTTGTGCACAAAAAGACCTCCCCTGATGATTTACTCCAAGGGGGGTACTTTTGTGCATGGATAGGGGAGGTTTTTGTAATTTCAAAAGTTAGAGGGGTGCAAGCTGTAATTACGCAAACTTCGAGGGGAGGTCCCGGTAAATAACCCTTCTTAGTATAGATAACTAATCAAATTATTAAAAGGGTTGCGGATAGCCAAAACTGGGGTGCGGTTAAAAATTGCCATTATAAATGCCAGCTACATAATAATATAACTAACCATAATTAGTATTATAGAGGGTTATTTACCGGGACCTCCCCTCGAAGTTTGCATAATTACAGATTGCACCCCGCTGACTTTCAAAATTACAATTAGCTCCCCTCAATGTTTATATTTCAAAATTACAGATTGTTTATATTTATGAAATATAAACATTGAGGGGAGCTAATTGTAATTTTGAAAGTCAGCGGGGTGCAATCTGTAATTATGCAAACTTCGAGAGGAGGTCCCGGTAAATAACCCTCTATAATACTAATTATGGTTAGTTATATTATTATGTAGCTGGCATTTATAATTTACCTCTTTCAATCATACAATCACAGATGTTAATGTCAAAATAGTTTAACCAATTTCGACGGCATTATGCTGTGAATGAAAAATGATGATTCGTAAATACGACGGTGTTGTTAACGACTGCGAATGACAGGTGCGGAGCGGACCTTGCGACTGCGAATTCGCTCAACACTGCGATTCTCGAAAGCTGAACTAAGTTCCTCGAAAGGCGGCAAGCTTCAAAACCTGAAGTTTGTGGGCATCGTCGGCTCTGAAAAGTGGCATCGTATATACTGCGGACACCGCAATCCAGCTGCGGCATTGATTTAATTATATTGTTCAAACTGTTTTTGTTTTTTAGGTCATTGATTGATGTTTGCACGCCGGTGATTGATTCCTATCTGGTTGCGCGGAATTTGCCGTAATAATCTATACTATATGAGCATCAAATGAATCTGGGCCTCAGTTTTAGGGTCTGTTTGGCATGGTGGTGGCGGTTTGAAAGTGGTGCTTACGAACCGTGGTTCGTGAGCATCCAACCTCATTGAAGGAACTTCATCCACTTTTATGTTCAAAACTAGATTCTCTTTCTTGGCGGCGGCCATAACCGTTGTTTTGTCAAACATGCTTTCTATGATGGTGGCGTTTTTGTTCAAACTCACCTGAGCAAAAAGCCGTGTCTGGCGGACCTTTAGGCTCCGTTTGGTACGGCGTTTAAAAAAAATTTGTATACTTTGTTCGTAGGTACTACCAGCTTCTCGATGCAGTGTGTGTTGGCAATAATACTTAGTTGTTGCTTAAGTGATGGTTTTGGCATTGTAGAGTTGTGTGACCCTGCGCTTGGAGAGATTCTTGCGTCCGATCGGCGTTTCGAAATCTCTGTCCGGGATCGCTGTCCGCGTGCAAGATCGAAGGGAGGTGATCAAATCTAAAAAACTGTCGGGATTGGTGAACCCGTTCACGTAGTGGAGCAAAGAAGAAATCGGAGTCCGCTCGGGCGGAGGCTCCGTCTAATTGGTTATCTATTAATTTTACCCTTATTGTAGTGAAACATTAGGGCTTCCTACACCTTTTATAGAGGTGAAATTTTTGTACAGAGGCTCGTCTTCAGATTTGGAGACGGAGCTCTTACGGTTGTGCATGTGTGGTTCGGTCGAATAAGAAGTGCGCTCCGGACGATCAAAAGTGCTCCTTGGCGAACAAATGTGCGCTCCGGGCGAACAAAATTATGTTCCCCCAAAGCATGCGTGGCACAATCGTAAGGATTCCGTCTCCAAATCTCGAGACGAGTCTGTGTACAAAAAGTTCTCTTTACATAGAGAGCGAGGAAAGAGAATCATGTAAAGAAAAATGGAGAGCATGTGGGGGTATCACGTGCCATGATTTTTGTAGTTATCTAAAGTGTGGAGCTCTCTGGGTCGTTATTTCATTAATTGTGAGTAACTAGTTGTTCAAGTCAGTCATCGCGCAATCAAATCCATTTATTTCTCTTGATGTTTGGCTGATCATGTGATATTGGTCACCTCTCGTCCTCTTAATGTCCGTAATCTTACGATCCGCAATCTTACGATGGAGATTTTTTGTGAAAATATAGGTGTAATACGGTAGTAGTAACTGTTGAGTTGATTTGGTTTCAAACATCCACCCACCCATGCACTTCATGTGATGTTACAAATAAAAAAAAAGAATCTTGACTTACCTGTAGCAGCCCATGTGCCAAGAAAGAAAAAAAAAGGAACTTTGATTTCTCCTCCATGCATGCAAATCACGAGGAAATATTATAATATATATTTATATTATATATACATTACGGTGGCATGCATGAAGGCGGAGAGAGGCAAGCACCAACCAAGAACTGTGAAGAAGAGGATCACCACTCCTCTTGATCACGAGGCCGAGGGTCGTGGCCGGCGCCGAAAGCCTTTCGGCGCCGGCGATCGCCGGAGCATGTCGGCGGGAGTAGGCCGGCGGATGTTGGTGCGGCGAGGCGGCGGCGGGCTGCAACAAGTGCGGCGAGGCGGCGGCGGGCTGCAATGAGTGCGGCAAGGCTGTGGAGGGTTGCGACGTGTGCGGCAAGGCTGCGACGGGCTGGAGCGGGTGTGACGAGTTTATGGTTGGCGGAGACACGATGGCGGGCTGCGTAGGCGCGGCAAGGCCAAGTACGTCTCGGTGGAGTGCTTCTCCGGTGGTGGTGGGTCGTCTAACAACGACGAAGGTTCGTTCTGTCACGAACCTTGTGCGTCCGCTGTGCTAGCGGATTGCAGTTAAGATTGTTCTCTCTCCCGCGGATCGAGCGAGTCCGGCTTCTCTGCGGCGTTTTCTGTAATGGGCGTTGGTATACTTCTTCATATATGAATATTGCAGTTGAATATTTTTATATACGCAGTGCTTGGTTCAGATTGCTGTGCGTTTTTGTGTCGCCCTGTATTAATTTGGTTGCGACCGGGGGATGAATTCCGCGTTATCCCCAACAAGTGGTATCAGAGCCAGGTTCTGTAGGCGACTGATTCGAAATTCGGGGAAGTTTTTGACTGCGGTGGGTGACGACTAGGTCAGCTCCCCATCCTTTCAAATTCGACCTTTGAATTAATCAGGTCTCCTAGTCATGCCAGAGGACAACGCAAATCTGAACAGTTTTTCAGTGAAGAATTTCAACGGTAGTGGCGAGTTTGACCTATGGAGGATGCAAGTCCATGAGAGGGTCATGCTGCATGTTGATATGTTACAGGGAGGAGACAATCTGTGGGAACACCAAATTGTGTTCAGAGGTTTTTTGTGTCAATTAAAGGCAGTTGGCGCAGATACGGGGGAAGACGTGAAGATCTTATCACTTCTTACCTCGCTCACAAAGACTTACCGGCATTGGTGACAAAGCTCTTGTATGAGAATGATACAATGGAGCTAGAGGAGGTCACGATCGCGGTGCTATCCAGATAGATGTCTAAGGGCCCTACTCCTGGGGGCGGTCACATCTTGGCAGCAGCGAAGGGTAAGGTGAGGCAGTTTGGCAAGGGATTGAGCGAGCACGATCTCGATCTAGGCCAAAGGAGGGTATGGTTTGTAACCATTGCAGACAGTGCGGTCACACAGGAGAGCGAGTTCGCAGCGTGCGAAAAGGCCTCGAGGCCAGGGTGCGGACTGAGTGACGTTGGGTCAGGGTGCAGAGTGATGATGTCCTCGCCATCACTGAGAGTCAGAGCGACTCTGACAGCTGGATGTTGGATCCCGGTGTGTCGCAACACAATTGCTATGATGCATCAATGTTTTGTTCTCTGGAGGTGACGACTCGAGTTACGAGGTCACGGGGACAGAGATGAGTGACACGAGGATGCATGATGGGGTGGTGCGCAAGCTTGAGAGGGTGCATATAATGCCCTAGTTGCGTAGGGATTCGACGTCGTTAAGCATATTGGACTTAAGTGGCTACAGTTGGGTGGCCTGGGTGGAGTCCTGACGGTGAAGTGAGGGTGTACCGTGCTCTTGAGAGCTGTGCAGTGCGATAGTATATACCGGCTGATGGGGACCACGATGCGAAGTGGTGTACTCATGATTTCTGCGGGTGATATGGTGGATGGTCGAGGTGGTGCAGTGGATCGCCCTTCTGTGACTCTGATTTGGCGAGTCAGTTTTTGCGATCCGGGTGTGTCGACATCCCACAGGTAAACCAGAGCAGAGATGAAGTTCGACTTGCGACAAGTCGGCTGACGCCTCAGGCATGAGGTGGTGCTTCATGCAGATTGGTGCTTCGTGCAGACTGGTGTTTGGTGCAGACAGTGCTTCGTGCAGAGAAGATTTGTGCAGAAAGTGATGTTTGAAATCCAAAACAAGGTGGTGATTGTTGAGTTGATTTGGTTTCAAACATCCACCCACCCATGCACTCCACGTGATGTTACAAATAAAAAAAAAAGAATCTTGACTTACCTGTAGCAGCCCATGTGCCAAGAAAGAAAGAAAAAAAGGAACTTTGATTTCTCCTCCATGCATGCAAATCACGAGGAAGTATTATAATATATATTTATATTATATATACATTACGGTGGCATGCATGAAGGCGGAGAGAGGCAAGCACCAACCAAGAACTGTGAAGAAGAGGATCACCACTCCTCTTGATCACGAGGCCGAGGGCCGTGGCCGGCGCCGAAAGCCTTTCGACGCCGGCGATCGCCGGAGCATGTCGGCGGGAGTAGGCCGGCGGATGTTGGTGCGGCGAGGCGGCGGCGGGCTGCAACAAGTGCGGCGAGGCGGCGGCGGGCTGCAACAAGTGCGGCAAGGCGGCGGCGGGCTGCAATGAGTGCGGCAAGGCTATGGCGGGCTGCGACGTGTGCGGCAAGGCTGCGACGGGCTGGAGCGGGTGTGACGAGTTTATGGTTGGCGGAGACACGATGGCGGGCTGCGTAGGCGCGGCAAGGCCAAGTACGTCTCGGTGGAGTGCTTCTCCGGTGGTGGTGGGTCGTCTAACAACGACGAAGGTTCGTTCTGTCACGAACCTTGTGCGTCCGCTGTGCTAGCGGATTGCAGTTAAGATTGTTCTCTCTCCCGCGGATCGAGCGAGTCCGGCTTCTCCGCGGCGTTTTCTGTAATGGGCGTTGGTATACTTCTTCATATATGAATATTGCAGTTGAATATTTTTATATACGCAGTTCTTGGTTCAGATTGCTGTGCGTTTTTGTGTCGCCCTGTATTAATTTGGTTGCGATCGGGGGATGGATTCCGCGTTATCCCCAACAGTAACCATCGTTGGTGATGAAGGAGACGTCTTTTACGTCAGGAGGATGCATCCGGATCTGATGGCATCTTGAAAAGGCATCAAGAAAACTCATTACATGAAAATAGATGACCGAATCAACCAACGTGTCGTTTCGAGGAAGAGGGTATCAATTCTTTGGGCAAGCTTTATTCAATAGAGAAAAGTCATACACATGCACCATTTTCCCCCAGTCTACTTGACCATTACAATATTTGAGATCCAGCTTGAATACTAGATCTCTAAAATAAAATCCGCCTCTGGTAGCTTTTGTACCTCCTCGCGGATGGGCTCGGCCAGGGAGGTGGCAATCGATCTCTTCTTTTGACGAATCAGACGAACCTCGGGGTCGAGATTGAGGCAATGGCATGCCACTTTAGCATCAATGTCGGGCATGCCCGTGGCGCTCCAAGTGAAGATGTTGTTGTTGGCTTATAGACATGCCGCAATTTTCTGTTGATCCTCCCTTATCAACTCCTTGCTGACTTCAGGCGTCCGATCCTCCCGTTTGCAGTGGTCACTTCCATCTCCTGCACCTCTTCTGCCACTTCTAGCACCCTATCGACCTCTTCTGCATCTTCACCCCAACTGAGGGTGTTGATTTGTTGAAGGCAAGAAGGTAGCATTCCCGGGCTACCTTTGAATCCCTCTGAATCTGAATCTGCACCCCTCCCTGAGTATACTTCAAGCACTGATGAAAGGAGGAGAGCATGGATTGGAAGGTGTTGATGAGCGGTCTTCCGAAGATAACATTATAACTCCTCAGAGCATATACGATGACGAACCTGCAGTTCTTCGAGGTGCCTCCGAGAGTCACCAACATCTCTACTCCTCCTTCTACCTCCTTTCGTTCCCATGTGAAGCCGAACAACGGGTCATCCGAGGCCTTTATGTTGAGAACCTTGCCTATAATGTTCCTGATTTGAAGAAGTCCTCAAGTCAAGGATAAATATACTTTGTATTTTATGTTATCTATATTGTTGTGTTTCAGGATTGTTAGTTTAATAAAGTAAAATCACTCATGAAATCAATACTAGTTCAAGGGATATTTGAAGAATTCACAAAATTATTTTTAGTCAAATATCGTCTTGATAAGGTTCACGGAGTCATGAAATGTCGGTTTGATAACCTTAAGCTTCAAGGAATATCGTCTTGAAGATACACAGCTAAAGCCACAAATCGTTTTGATAAGAAGGATCAATTCATTCATCAGAATATCGTCTTGATGAAACTCAGACAGACAAATATCGTCTTGAAGAGGTTCAGGACAAATATCGTCTTGAAGAGGTTCAGGTAATTCAACAATTCAAGTAGGAGCTCTCAAGCACTAATTATAAACCGCGTTGAAACTTTGGTATCGTCTTGAAGGCTTGGGTGAAGTTAATTTGGTATAAGTCAATTATCGTTGAGATCAGCTGAAATATTGTCTTGAAGTCTTTACGATATTTCTAGAAGCATATTGAAATGATGAATGCTTAAGTTCATATCGTTTAGATATGACTCCCCCATAATAGTCCAAAAGCTTAGAATTAAAGTCTAAGTTTTATCGACGTGACAAGTTGAAATATTGTCTTCATAAGCTTAACAATCGGCTTGAAAACAACAATCGTGTTGAATTCAGATATCGTCTTGAAGACCACAAGCATCGTCGAGATGAGGTTTTATTGGCTTGATGACTTTACACTTTGTTAGAAATTAACTCTAAGTCTGAAAGAGTTCATATCGGCTGGAAGAATTAAATTGTCGTCTGGACAAAATGAAATGTCGTCGAGACAACTTGAATATCGTCGAGACAACTTGAATATCGTCGAGACAACTTGAATATCGTCGAGACAGTTCAAATTGCAGATATTCAAATCCTTGTCACCACCGATTACGCTAATCAGATCAATGCTTTAAGGAAAAAAATTTCTGACATAAAGTTTCTTCGATTCGACGGTTATTGCTCAGAGTCATATAAATATATATGAGATGTGAAGGGAAAACCCTAATCCTAGCATTCGAAAAAGAAAAATCAAATAGTATTCTGAAGAACAGCCGACAAACTCCAAGTCCATAGAAAATATTCAGAAGGATAAATTCACAAGATCAACTCAAGTGCTCCTAATATTGCTCCAGGTTATTCAGTCTCAAATCTTTCAAGAGCAAGATATTTCTCTGATTTCTAAGTTCAGACAGATCAAACTTTCAAAGAAGATTTTCTAATAATTTATTGCTGATCAAGGAAGGTTGTTATCATCCAGCCCAAGAAGCTCTGCTTTACAAGGTCTATTCTATTGAGTCTATTTCTGTTGTTGTAAACAAACCTTATAATTAATCATGTTGTAGGATCTCTTTGAGATCTGAGGTAGGGTTCAAGGGTGAACCTGAGGTAGGGTTTTGCTATAAACCTGAGATATGATTATGGGATAGAATTTGAGTTGTAGGATCCTGAGGAAGGGGATCTAGGGTAGGGAATCAATTTGTATTCCCGAGATAGGAGTTTAACTCCTAGTTGTAAGATCTGCGGATTTGAGTTGATTTGGTTGATGTGGTCGATGCTAGCACACTGCTAGATGAGCGAAGGGGAAAAGTGGACTACCCAACTCGGGGAACCACTATCGCTTTCTGTGTTTGTGGTGCTTGTTGTGATTGTCTCTTTAGTAGTATGATTATTCCGCAAATATTTTAAAAAGTAGACATCACATATTCAACCCCCTTTATGTGAAGATTAACATCCCATAACTTACACTTTACCATTTTGGCTTCCATCGCCATAACACAAACACATCTTTGAAGATGACGTTGACCGAGCTGTCATTATCCACTAGGATCCGAATAACTGTAAAGTTCTCAATCTTCTTGGATGACAAGGGCATCGTGGAACGTGTCCTCATTTTCCAGCATATCTTCTCCTGAGAAGGTGATCTCTCTAGTCGGAGGTGGGCCTCGAGATGTCGACGCGATGCTTCTCTTGTAGATGCTATGAAGGATACCCTTGTGGGAGCCCTCCACTCCTACTCCCTCATGGATGCAATTGATTCCTCCTCGGGTTCCGATGTCTACTCAGTCTTGCTATCTTACTCTAGCGTGGATCGGGGTCAGCACACCCCCAATCACTGCTTCTTGTTGCGGGTCCTCATGCTTTATTCATGGTGCTCTCTTGGCTCCTCCGACGGTCCTTCTTATATCCAAGAACTCCTGGCATACCGCATTGGAGTGCCCTTCTACTTGGTGGAAGTCGTAGTGGAGGACCGCCTTCCTCCTTTGATGCTCACGATCCAGGGCTTTCCTTAGCTGATTCCGCACATGACGATTAACCACCATTGCTTTTTGAGGCGGAGACCTAAAGGGCCTCCTGAACCCCTGCTGTATTTTCGATGCATTGAAACGAACTCAATGCCCGGGAGAATGTCGTGGCCTGGTCCGAATGGCGATGCCCTCATCCTGCTGTCTTCCAAGTAGGCCTATTTATCGGGGCTTGAAACCTTCTCTCGGGCTTCCTCCGCTCCGGAATCTCCCCCAGCCTTCTGAACTCCCCGCCTTGCCGGTGGACTTCCTCTGGCTTCCGACCTCCTCCTGAGTGCTTCGGTTCATCTTTCTTCGAAAGCCTCGTAAACGAGGCTAGGAAGTTCTTATTGTTGCTTTCTTCCTGGACGTATCACCCCACGCAATCGATCAGATGGACGCCAATGGTGAGAGCCAGCTGGAGGGTGTAACCATCCACCTTTTGGATTTGCAGGACTTTTTCTTTGAAGTCATCGATGTAGTTCCCTAGCGACTCGTCAGTCCCTTGCTTGAGAAGAAAAAGGGTGGTCGACCCCTTTTCCCTCTTCTTTGACGTTGCGAACCACAACATCAGCCCTCTGCGCAGGTCCTCGAAGTAGTAGATAGAACCCGCGGGAAACTGGTGGAACCAATCTCTTGCCTTCTCTTTGAAGGTGATCGCAAAAAGCATGCACTTAAAGACATCGATCATAGATCGAATTGAGGCGACGTCTTCAAACCACTGTAGGTGATGGATGAGATTGTCCTTCCCGGTGTAGTAGTTGAGCACGGGCTCGCGGAATCCCTCGAGAACTGGTGCGATCATTACTTACTCGCAAAATGTCCTCTGGCGAGTTTCATCGCCCTCGCAGGGTGATGCATTGACTTCGCCCAAACAAGCTCGCTCTTCCTTTGATGAGACGATGACTTCTTCGTCGGGTTGCCACGACGACCCGACACACTCAAGTCAGCGTGATGATTGATAGCGCGGTCGTTGCGAGCTCTGTAGCCGGTGTTACGAGATCTCGCAGTGCCTCCATGATCCCCTCCTTGAACGCAGCGAGGTCGACTTTGGTGACAAACTCGCTCGGAGCTTGCGCATTGCCAGCTACTAGTTCCATTCGTCTTTGCTCGCCATTAAACCTTTCACTAGAGGTTCTTCCTTTGATCATGATCCACGCTCACCGCACAAAAAATGTTGAAACCAATGCTATCCTGGTTCACAAAAGTTGGGGCCGGTTGCGACCAAAAGTTACTTGTCTAGCGGTTGGGACAGACGAACTTAAACTAAGGGGAGATGGGGAACACAAGAAGGTATTGTCTGCAAGAAGGATCTCGCGAGCTACAACGAGGAGGTCCCGCCACGTACCCAAAAGTATATATGAACTTCCCCTCCTAAATCAGAGCTGTGGTTGGCACAAGGGAGGCACAAAGACATTTTTGGGAACCTTTGGGGGGAGTGGGGGTCAATGTGCTTTCAACTTGTGCCCATATGTCCTATTTATATGCAATCAAAAAGGGGGAGGGGGTTATATATGGACTTTGAATAGCCACCCACCTCTTAAAATACTGAGTACCGGACACCTGACGAGTTTATTTGTTGTCGCCTTTGGCGAGTTCACTTTATGTCGAGGCCTAGCTTGCCGAGCTCGCTTTGGTGAGATGAGATTGGTTGCGAGGATCATGGAATACTGCTCGCCGAAGAGGTGAGATCTCGCTGATGAACTCATCGATAGTATAGGCGAGTTCTCGATCTCTGGGTTGATGTGCTCGTCGATAGTATAAGCGATCTCTCGACCCCCCTTGCCGACTTTCTTGTTCTCGCCTCTTATGGCCGATGAGTACTTTTTGAAGGTGCGAGGGCTCACCACTGGGTTGGGGCCCCACCTCGATGAATATGGGTTGTAAACACACCATTGCTATGTGCACACCATTGTTATGCGCACACCATTGTTATGCGCACACCTTGAAATTTTATTTACATGCCAAAATGTTAGAGAAACACCAAAATGAAATATTGATTTTTTTCTTTGCTTCGAAAACAATATCTTTCTTCTCTTTTGTATTTTGTACAACAAAACCGAAACAAAATATAAAGCATAAAACTCAAAACATTTCTACAATTCATCCAAAAGTCCTTTAGATGATATAATTCGTTATAGTTACGCCCATGTTTCAATTCGGTCGGCAATACGTCTTATGCGTGTATTTTTAGTGAAAGTGTTCAACATGAAAATTGTAGATCTCGACGATATCTACAACTTTCGTGTTGAACACTTTTCATAAAAATGCTTGTACAAGGAGTATTTCCAAAAAAACTCATAATACTTCATATAAATGGGTTGCGGATAGTCAAAATTGGGGTGCGGTTAACAATTGCCATATACAATGGATCTCGAGCCACATCAGAACAAATCAGGCGGACCAAAATTTATTTCCGATTTTCTCCCTCCTCAGAACACCAAAATTTCCTCTCCCTAATAAAACCCCAGCACGCCCTTGCCGCCACACACCCTTCTTTGACGCCGCAGCCTCTCCGTCGCAGCCGTATCTCCGGCGCCGTATCTCCGACGCTGCCCCCACGCCGGATCACCGACGCGGCCCCGAAACATCCTCTCCATCCCGACCGAGGTGAGCTCTTTCCAACATTTCTCCGCCGTCTTCCTCAAAAAGCAGAAAAAATTGCCTGTTTTTTTATTTAGTTTTTTGTTGTTTTATTTGATGCCTTGTGCTTACTAACTTGTTTGTTTTGTCTTTTCATTCCGAGAACATAGTACCATTACTCTTCTGTAGTGAGGGAGGGCGCAATCGGAGCTACTGTTATTGCTATTCACATGGCAACTACACATCACCAGGCGGTGAAATGCCTCAATACCTCGACCAGCCGTCAGCGCTTCATGGTATTCACCATAACAGCGCTAGTTTTCTTTCTCTCACCGTGCAATTTTTCACAAATTCTGATGCCCGCGCCGCTCCTCGTTGCCGTATGCAGTTCAAGACTTTCTCTCAGCGAGTTGACGAAATCGATATCGATGTCTTCCACAGCCTGCAACCCTTTAAGTCCGAGCCGAAAGACGACTCTTCTTTCTTCCGGGAGGCTTTACTATATTGGAAAGTAGGTTTCTCACAAATCCTGCACTCTTTTCCTCCAAAGTTTAAGTTGGTCCAGTTGTTACCTTCCTGGCGGTGCTTCGTATTGTAGGAACTGAACACAGCAGAGGATTTCATCTCGTTTTATGAGGTGATAATGCCCCTGGTGCAGACATTGCCTCAGATAATACTTCACAAAGAGCACATATTCTCGGAACTTGTCGGGAGATTGCAAATGGGAGCTAAACTATCTCTTGAACCATTACTTATGTAAGTATCACTCACATCATCCTTTCAATTAAGTTTGCCCCATATTTTTGTTCCATGTTAGTAAATTTTGGAGTATTTTGCATATCAACTTCGGTGACCAGGTGCAAGTTGGAAATTTGTTCAGATCGATAGTCACATTGACCCCACCAAGAGTTAGGCTCCGTTTGGCATGGTGGTGGCGGTCATGAACGCTGGTTATAATGAACCTTCGTTCGTGAACGCTCAACCTCACGTAAGGAACTTCATTCACTTTAAGCTCAAAACTAGTTTCTTTTCTTGGTGGCGGTCAAAATCATTGTCATGCCAAACATACATTCTATGATGCTGGCGTTTTTGTCCAAACTCACCAGAGCAAAAACGCCGCGCCAGACAGAGCCTTAGCCTATCATATTAACCAAATAGTAGACTCGTCCATGCCAAACTCCAAATAAGGCTATCCCGATCATGTTCCATGTACCCACACAAATCCATATTCTAAATCTTACGGTAGGATGCGTAAACCCCACAAAAATCTATAGGAAAGTGTCCATGATTTTGGACATGCTGGGGAAAGCTAAATTGGGTGTAAGGTATTATTGAAAGAGAAATTTGCATGCTTTATTGTCAGAAGTATACATATGAACTTGGAAATTTTAAATTTAGTCTTATTTGTACCTAAAGTTTCAGATATAGGATGTATAGAAAGTTGAATGGTTGCTTTCATTCTTTGTTGTGAGTACCCTCAATACTCATATATCGCGGCTAAGGAACGTCAAACAAGCAGCGATAGTGGTTGACTGGTTATAGGCTAGATCTAGGGGAGGAAAGAGAGGATATTGAAAGAAGTTAGCAGGCAGGGGACATAGTAATTCAAGGAATGCTATCTTGGATGGGTTTGATGTTAGCAGATTGGAGGTTTGAGTTGTTAGATCCGAATGTGTTGATAAATTTGGAAATGGTGAGGGGTGATGGTGTTGTCTTGAGTGGTGGAATGGTTTTGAGGCGATTGAAGTAAACAAAGGATGGAGAAAGAAATGATGATGGGGTTACATGAAGCATAGGTTAGCAGTTTTGGGGAGATTGATGAAGGAAATGGGATTTAGTGTGGAAAAGCTAGGGAAACCAGGATTACATTGTAGACCCGCTTAGTGGATGCGGTAGGTAGTGATTGAGGAGCGATTGGTTTACAAATGGATTATACTGATTGACTAATTGATGAATGGTGGCCTTACCTTTTTGCAGCATGCACCCACTGTTACCCTCGCAACCCCCTATTTTCTCAAACCTGGAAGCCACAATCCTATTTCCCTAGCCCGAGAGTCGTAACCCCTCCCAATCCCCCCTCCACTCAGATCCAATATCCGCCCACATCCAGCCCCCATCTCCGCCACAAACTCCTCACCGGATCGTCTCTATCGCGCCGTACGTCCTTGGATCTCCCCTCCTACGGCTGTCCCCGTACTTTGTGAGTATTTATTTGTTGTATGGATCTATGTTTTATATATTGAAATACGGTGTTGTGATTTCATGTTTGTGTGGATAAATAGCATCGTGGAATTTTGTTCTAGATCTACTTGTGATCTGCACAAGGGAATCATTTGCCGCGCGTTTTGCTTTGGCCCTCCTCGCGGAGGAATTCCATTACTTGCTAGCCCAAAAGAAAATTACTTTTGCTTGTTTATTATAATTGCGTGGGTTTAATGTTTATTGCCAGTTTTTTATTATTGTCGCCATTCCTTGCATGGTCGCATCACATTTAGTGTTAATGTCGTAAGGTCAAAATCCCACCATCCACTAGAGTTGCATTGTAGTCTCACTTCACACCTCTACCCATACATCAGGAGCCTTAAATGAAATTATGTAGTCAATTGACTCTCACCGTTCATCATTCAACACTTTCTCTTTCACATGTCTAGCCTTCTCCATATCATAATACAACATACATAAGTTTGTAGCGTTTTCAAGCATATCCGAGAGCATCTGGGATTTTTTAATTTAAAATAAAAGAAATTTATTTTGAGAGTTTTGAGGACAATTTCTTAACTTTTTTGAGAATTTCAAGCTGTTGCAAATATTTGTTCTTCATAAACACGCAGTGCCATCTATTTGTTACAATAGCCATCTCTCCGTAAGTTAGGTCTATCGAAGTTTGTTCACTCTCGTTGTAGGCTTGGCCTATCATGTTGGTCCTTACGAGCATCATGTTTTATATGGCTTAATCCACTTTCTGCAACGTTTTGGTCTTATGGAGTTGGGTAGCTGATTAGGTAACGAGAATGCCAGGTGAGTCTCCTTGATGTGTTGAACATAGGTAAAAATTTCATTTCTATATTATTTTCAAAAGCTAGTCATCTATCATTTATGATGTAAATTTTTAATTCGGATGAGGCATGTGTTCCCCACCATCTTTTGTGGTTGAGTTTGCTCAGATATTTTGCAATTGATGGTACATATTTATTTCATTGTGTTAAACCTTCATCATAGCATGAGTCTTACAGTAGCATGTTCCATGTCCTCTTTCTTAGTTTGTTCTCTAGTTATCCTATTCAATAAAATAGGTGGTAAAGAATGGGTGCTCATCCTGACACAATCTCTTGATTCTTTCGGTATTATATCTAACACTAAAGTTTATTTCTACAGGTTGATCGTTGCTCTTTCAAGAGATCTCCTTGATGAATTTCTGCTGTAAGTTTGTCCTCTGTATGGGATTTTGAAATTTGGTCCCCCAATCTTGATCTATTCTTACAGATTTGTATGCTTTTCCTACGTTCCTTTCATGACTTTTAAACATCTAAATGCTAGTCCAAGCTGCCATTGCCTATTTAACTTACTCATCTTTTACTTTCTGAAACCATGTACTTTAATAAGATTCTGACCTTCCTGCTTGGTCTTAACAGGTTTTTGCAAAGGCTTGCCAGTTCTTTAACCAATCTTCTTTTAACTGGAGGCGATCATGATCCTGATGTACTTGAGCAGGTTTTTTTGCTAACCCGTTGCCTGGATAAAGAAACAACCTAATGACATCTAAAGTCCATCAAATTCAAAGTTGTTTTCTTATTCCAGGTTTTCACGGCTTGGTCATATATCGTAATGTATTTGCATAAGAATATTGTAAAGGATGTTGTCACCTTCCTAAAGTAAGTAGCCATCTCTTGTTGAAAATTCGGACGAAAATTGATGTCAAGTTGATATCACTCTTGTATGCTGTCCTTATACTAGTGATTGGTGTTTTCAGCGATCAAATTAAGCAATATTTTTTATTTTAATGGCAGTTCTGTATTTTGTAGTCTGACATCATTTAACTTTACTAGAATGACAGCCCAATTAAGGTACTATCCAAAGGAGTATGTCCAAGAGTTTATGGCTGAGGTAGTTTCATTTTTGTTAAGGAACGCTCCATTAATACAACTTCAAAATGGTATTTTTTGTTCTCTTTCTTCCTTTTGAGGAACTCATAATTACTTTTTTATGTAAATAAAAATTAGTTTATGTGAACTGACCCATTCAACCATTTTGATAAGTTACCGGATATATTTTTCTTAACTTTTGGGTTGAAGTTTCTGATTGGCTTTTCATTCCTGTTTGCAGGGATCAGAAAAATAATACGAGAAGTAGTGAACGGTTCATCTTCTGTTAAGAAAATAGGGGCTACTGCTTTAATATGGCACATCCTGAAGGGGACTTCCTCACGGCTTCACTCAAGAGCAAGAGAAGTTTTGCTGTTGGTATTGGATGAATCTTTCCTTAGCATGGGAGATACTCCTCAAGGTAGATTTTTTAAATAAACATTTTAAATGACTTGTTATCTTCTTGAGATATCTTTTTGATTAGTTGATCAGTATAGTGATTTCCACTTCTGTGTTTTTAGCAGTCCCCGCAACTAGTATATTTAGGTGTACTACTTTGACACTAAAAAAATGGCAAAAAGGCGATTAATTTTTTGTTCAATGTAGGTGCTAATTTGTGCTAATTAGTAATGTTTCAAAAGTTGTTTTTAGGTGCCGCACAGGGCTCTGCTCGAGGCAGAATACAGCACTCAAGCCTTTATCCCACCATAGTGGCATAGGCTATGGGGGGCATTTGCCCTGAGAGGCTGCCTCACAGAGTGAGGCATCCCACTGGAAACAAAATATTCATCTTCTGCACCCTGTTGGTTCCTCTGTATATACATATTATTTTAATTAGATTAAATTATCATTTTTTAGATTGGCAAATTATAAATAAATTTCTAATTTTATAAATAAAAAAATGTAAAGAAGTTTGTGGGATAATTTTCAATCAGTTTTCATTGAGCAAAGCAAATCCATATTTATTCGTGGGGAGACCCATGGGGTCTCAAGTAGTATTGGACTAAAGAATGGTTCACGGCAATATGAATAGTAATCTGGTTGTCATAAAAGAGAACCTTACGCATAGATAACTACACGCCCAGGTCAAATAGAAGGCTCTTAAGACAAGTGAGCTCGAAATTGCAAAGGCCATTGTTGAAGTTGTTGGAGTTAGCACATTTTATATTCCGGTCTATGTATTAGAGTCCTCTAGGAATGTGTCTGAGTTTTGTCCCACATTGTCAATTTTAGTTTATGAGTCATTGTAAGTTCTTTAAATACCCCCTTTGAGGGATAAGTTAATTGCACTTTCTATTTCTCTCTAATATTTCAACATGGTATCAGAGGAGGAATATTTTTCTCTCTAAAAAGTTCTCTCGGTACCGTATGCACTCGATTTCTTCGCATCGAAGAACACTTCGGCTCCCGCTCCCGCTACTGCCAAAGCTTATGCTGCTCCCGCTCCCGTGACATTCTCCTCTGTGGCCCTTGAAGACGAAGGCTTCCTCTGCTGATCCCGTCTGCCGATCTCTTCGTCGATCTCGTGTATCGATTCCTTCGTCGAACCAGGCCACCGATCCCGTCCAGATCCCACTTTTGTTGCATCGACCGAAGCCTGTCCGGCATCTTTCGGCCTGGTAACTCATCATCGACCCCTTCTTCTGATCTCAATGACGATGCTCTCCGTCGCAGATCTTATTTCGCTGCTACCGTAGCCGACGTTCTTCTACTCGCCCGCAACTGCTGCCGATTAGGCTACTCTTCTTCCGATATATTCTCCGCATGCGCCAGAGAAGTTATCTGTGAGCTCATCAGTCCTTTGATGCCTAATCCAACCGCTGCTTTGTCCACATCCAGTTGTTCTCACTGGTTTCCCTTTCCGATCGCTTCTTCCATGGCAAAAATCTTGCCGGTTGCTTTTGTCCTCGATGTTCTCTCATTTAGTTGCTTTGTTCCAGCCTCTGACACTCCGCCGCTCCTGATCCAGCCTCCTTCAGCCGCTGCTCCTCATGTTTCCGGCGATTCCAGCCGCTGCATCTTTCGTGCTCGATGGGCATTCAACTTCCGGCCGCTACTACCCCTTCCGGGGTGTTGATCTCTCGCCGATGCTGAAGTCTTTGTGGTTTGGTCGTTCTTTGTGTCTTTAAATGTCTTTGCTTAGTTGTTGTTAGTGTTGTGTCTTGTTGTGATGCCTTCATGCATGCATATCCCACGTGAGGGGGAGTGTTTGGGAGGAAGGCGACTCGGATGATATTTCCCGACTCTCTCCTTAGTCCCATACAACCCTCCAGGCTTATGTCTTGTGTTGTTTGAGTCTCCCCATTTTTTTCTTTGTTGATGGAAATGTGGTATGGTCATTGGTGGTTGACCTGTATGCTCAATTGGTTGTGTCGTGTGGGAGTGCCCCCAGTGGCTCGTCTGTTGACCTATGTACAACGGGTTGTGTCGCGTGAGTTTGTGTCCCCGGTGGCCTGTCTGTATTCCAGCGGGTTGTGTCGTCTGAGTTTGTGTCCACGGTGACCCGTCTGTTTTCCAGCGGGTTGTGTCGTGTGAGTTTGTGTTGTGCGGGACCGTGTCGTGTGGAACCGCCCTTTGTGCGGATTATCCATGACGGATTATCCCTGACGTATTATTTTTCCTGGTGGCCCGTTTGATGTTTTGTACCACTTGCTTACCTCCATTACCTTTCTTTGTATGGTGTTTTCAAGCTGGAGGTTTCCCCTCCAGCTTGAGGGGGAGTGTTGAAGTTATTGCATTTTATATTCCGGTCTATGTATTAGAGTCCTCTAGGAATGTGTCTATGTGTTTTGTCCCACATTGCCAATTCTAGTTTATGAGTCCTTGCAAGTCCTTTAAATACCCCCTTTGAGGGATGAATAAATTGCACTTTCTATTTCTCTCTAATATTTCAACAGTCATTAAGCGACATTCGGCCATGTTGAGGTACAAGCCACACCATACTGCTTTTTTACTCTTCCACATGACCAGCTGCTTACCTAAGTACACAAATCACTAGTTGAGGGACGATCGCTAATAGAACAAGCATAGTTGACATCTGAGTTGGCAATAAGAGAAATAGCAGAAGCATGCTGATATACATGTCCTCGTCCAGGAGTGCGATTTAGATACCAAATGATGCATTCAACAATTTATTGATGGGATGCTCAAGAATGATGTATAAATTGAGTAACACTCATTGTGAAGGAAATGTTTTGACGTGTGAATATCAGATTTATCAATTTCCTAATGAAGAAATGATAGTACTAGATTGGGAAAAATGGTTCAAAAATGGAGGCAGCAGAGAAAAACTTCACATTTATATTTATGAGCGTATCAATTGGTTTACGCCACAAGCAATTAGGCCTGCAAGCGGTTCGGTTCGGTTTTATACAAAACCGAGACCGAACTGAATAGCCTCGGTTTTTACACCGAAACCAATCGGTTCGGTTCGATTTTTTACTGTCGGTTCGGTTTTCTATGTTTGCTAAGACTAGTCCTCAATTATAAGAACAAAGCACATCACTGGTTGATTGTAATAATCATATATTGTAATAATATAATAATGTACAACATTGACACAGATAGTATTATATTTCAAATGCGGAGAACTAGAAAGGCTTTAAAAGATAAGAAGTATTATATTTTCGATTGGGCTGTCATCCATACAAACAACATCAAAATATCATAAAATCCAAAGCACTGAAATACCCTAATGTAACAACCTTCACGGTACAAGATAACACAGAGAGAAACATGAATACTAAAATGCTATCCCAAACATTCTCTGATAATACTCTAATATCAAATGAGGAGTTACATTTACAAAAAAAAACAATTAGGTAATATAAAATGCAACAGTTTTCAAAACATATTTAGTATTTCATATTCTAAGTTGATTTGAAATGCACAAAAACACACGACTACAATAAGAACAGCATTTAGACTAGTGCACACAAAAATCAAGTTAGAACTATTCAAAATGAAAACAATTAAGTACAATATATTTAATTTCCACTCACCATGTTTAATTTTCATCCATATGTATATCATCCTCGAAACCGATTTGTCCTTCTCCAAGTCTAAAAATAAGAATACAAGATTGTTAAATATGTAACTATGAAAGCACTTTTGAATTTTAGCATTAAAGACAATGTAAATCAAATTTTACCTTTATCCAGCTCTTCAAATTTTTCTGCATCAAGTATCATTTCCCCAATTTCGGTTAGACTCGGCTTGCAACGCAACCAATCACGACTACAAATAAGAGCTTCAACTGTTTTTGGTGCCAATGAGCTTCCCACCAGTACTAAAAGCCTACTCTGAGGCGACTGTTGATATTGGAATGGCTAGAATGTCCGTTGCAATCTCAGATAAAATTGGAAACCTAGAGGAGTTTACTTTTCACCAATTCAAGATGTCAAAATTTAGTTGCATTTTCAATGAGTCCTCCCATAGATATTGTGTCAATTCACTTGCAAAGTTTGACGACTCTTCTGTTACCGTGCTTCTAGTTGCTTGCTACTATGGACGATGGCTTCCCGTGCTGATGCCCTCTTGGTCAATGCTTCTCTTCCTTGCCGGGCTCCCTTCTCACTCGCCGCTACTTGAGCTTTTTTGCTCGCCGCTGCTTGATCACTCTGCTCGCAACTGCTTGAGCCTTCTTCCCGCCGCTGGCTTGTGCTTTGCTCGCTACATCTTGCATCGTGGTCTTGCCGACAACCGTTATCCATAGTTGTTTTATGTTATGTTTTTTTGTTGTTGTTTGTGTCTCCATACGACCTATGCCTTCATGCACGTGTTCTATGTGAGGGGGAGTGTACGTCACGGCCTCTAGGCGTAGTCTATGCCTTCATGCACGTATTCCACGCGAGGGGGAGTGTTTGTGATAACGATGACTCGGATGCCTCTTTCCCAACTCCTGCCTTAGTCACACATGGCCTCCAGGCGTAGCCTATGTCTTCATGCACATGATCCACGTGAGGGGGAGTGTTTGTGATAACGGCGACTCAGATGCCTCTTTCCCGACTCCTGCCTTAGTCACACATGGCCCCCAGGCATATGTTGTTTGTGTCTCCCTTTTTTTCTTCTTCGATTTGAGGTAGGGTTGGTTTGGCCTTTGTTGGTTGACCTAGTTTCAGCTCTGAGAGTATCCAGTGTGATCATGGACGGTTTGTGGACCAACGTCGTGCGACTTATGCCCGGTTGGAGTATCCCCGGTGACACGCGGTTGGGCCTCAGTGACTGCTGTTTTGTCCCACGTTGCCAACCACCATTTACCTCTCCTTTTATGTTGTGTTCAAGCTGAAGGTTTCACCTCCAGCTTGAGGGGGAGTGTTAGAGTTATTATATTTGAGTATTTAATATGTTTGAGGTTTAGTCCCACACCGTGGGTTATGTTTGTGAGTCAGTTGTATTTCTTATAAATTGTCCCCTATATGGATGAATAAGATTATACCTTCTATTTCTTTTCTTCTAATTTCAACAATACTGATGATTTTTCCTTTGGATTGTCAATCGAAGCATCGACGGATACTTTTTTTTTTGAAACATGATCAGGATTGTCAATCGAAGCATCGTCATTATTCTTCCTAGTTGTGTTACACTGCATTTCTAACCCTTAAACTATTTGCATATTATTTTCGTCCATCACTGACAGATTCTCAATAGTTGACATCTATATTGCAGAAAATTAAAACAAAATCAACTAATTATATTGAAACATTCAAATCAAGCAAATGATGCATTCAGATTTTAGATCATACATTGAGGACTGAAAACCGAAGCAAAAAAAAAAATCTGAATCTGCTGGGTAGAAATAGAAATCAGGACTACTGGTTGCAGGACTGCTGGGTGCAGGACACTAGATTCTTCATTGTCACTGAAGAAGAGAGACAAATGATTATAAGTTGTCCAGAACTTCTAAAAAAGAGGAACTCCAAGAGAAGAAAATAAGAAATGCAACAGGTGAGTAATTTCACGGGCCCTAACTAGAAATGCAGGGTTGAAACTTGAAAAGAAGAGTGAAAGCAAGATGAAGAAGAAAAAAATAGAAGAGAAAGCTAATAAATAGTCGTTACCTACCGGGAGATAGAAGTTAGGACTGGAGTGACGGGCCGCCGGTTGCCTCCTCTAACCTCTTCGAGGAGACGAGGCCTCCTCTAACCTCCCCTGTGCGAGTTGGAGACGCAGAGAAGTGCGAACGCAACGCCGGGCCTGGACGCCGACACCGTGGACGGGATATCTATACAGCGGTCAGCGGCTTCTGCAGTTCTGCTAGGCGCTGGGATTTCTAGGGATGAAGAGTGAAGAGTGAAAAGTGAAATCTGAATGACAAAAATGATAAATCAATTTAGATTTCACGGGCCACTGGGTAATTGATTTCAAGGAGGTATTTACGCCGACACTACAGTCTACCGCCTGGAATGGAAACAGCTAAATAAAAAATACCTCACTCGGTTTGGTTTAACCGGTTTTTCTATGGGAGAAACCGGATCGAACCGAATTGGTGTCAGTTTTTGACCCCGCAAAACCGAAACCGAACCGATCGGTTCGGTCCAAAAATCGCTTCGGTTCGGTTGGTTCGACCCGGTTTAACCTATTGAACTAAGCTCGGAGAGATCGTTTAAGGCCATACATGGATTACTTCAAAATATACAAAAGGTTTTCATGTAGTCTCATACCCTATGGCCTGGCAGTTGTTGAATGTACATTGCCATAATCAAATCGATGTTGAGGAAGACATTTTTTAACATCAAACTTATGTAACTTCCAACGACGATAAGCAATAGGAGAGACCATCACTGAAATTATATTAAGCTTAGCAACCAGTTAGAATTTTCCTCATAATTAATGCTATGCAACTGAGTAAACCCCTTAAGAACATGCCTCTTCTTTAGGCTTTGAGCTTAACTATTTAGTGAACACGCACCAACAACCAACACTGGTCTGTCCTGTAGGCAGAAGAGACCAACTCCCAACTTCGAATGGCCCCATAAAATTCTCCTCTTCTCTAACACATCCTACTAACTCGGATGTCGCCGTGCCTCTTGATTTGAGGAAAGGGCGGCAGAGAATGTGAACATGAAAACATGTGAAGTGATGTAGCTATACGATGAAATGTGACAATTTCAACAAATGATAATTGGTGAGTAGTACACAAGTTGCAGATGTCGGATTCATGTCGTTTTGTGTTTGAAATGTCGGATTGCGGGAGATATATCAGAGATATTTTATAATGCCGGATTTTAATATTTAAATAAATTTATTCTTATATACATAGTTGCGGAGATGAGAATGCTTAGGCGTGATTTTTTCGCCCGGGCGCGATATTTTCGTCCGGGCGCGATTTTTTCGTCCGGGGCGCGATTTTTTCGCCCGGGCGCTTTTATTTCGCCAGGGCGTGATTTTTTCGCCTGGGCGCGATTTTTTTGCCCGGGCGCGTTTATTTCGCCCGGGCGCGTTTTATTTCCCCCGGGCACGTTTATTTCGGCCGGAGCGATTTTTTCGCCCGGGCGCGATTTTTTCGCCCGGCAGCGATTTTTTCGCCGACACGATTTTTTGCGCGGGCGTGATTTTTTCGCCTGGGCGCATTTATTTCAGCTGGGCTCAAATTTTTCCCCCGTGCGCGATTTTTTCGCCCTGACGCGATTTTTTAGCCCGGGCGGGCGTTTTTTGCCCTGGCGCGCTTTTCGCCCTGGCGCGCGCTTTTAAAAATTTGAATTTTAAAAATTTCAATTCCAGAACGCCAATTCCATCGTGCAGCCGAACAACTTACAGATATCAATTCCAATTCTGTTCACTGAATTCCATCCTGCAATCGAACATCAGAATTGGTTTTATGCACAAAACCAATTCCTGTAGATATTGGTTTTCTGGCCAAACCAATTCCAGAAAGCCATTACCTGCGCGCCGAACGGACCCAAAGAGATTGCATAGAAAAAATGTCTAATGTAATCCTGCTTTAAATCATGCCTTCGACTCCTAACTGATTTCCTGCAACAGACTGTAACTATGATGTTGTGCCTCTTCTCTTACTGACCCTACCTCCTGCAATTCCCGACCACTCCATCGGTCATACTCTCCACCGATTTCTCGGACATTTTCAGGAGCTACTGTCTCTACCATCTGATCCAAATGCAACCTGACAACCCCTTTCCCTTGCCCATCGCTGCTCCCATTCAACCCCGCACTACTACCATTTTCCAACTCACATGTTCTTAGTTTTGAAATTCAGTCATACTACATCGTTTCCTGGCCGACCACACTTTCGTTCGTCGCAATGCCACGCCTCCATTGCAAGCCCCCACAACAAGCCCCACCGCAACTTCCATTCCATTTTTGACCCGGTACTCGCTCATCGCGTTCGTGCCTACGAGGACCCGGTCTGCTCCTCATGTGAACCTAGGGTAACCTCTTTGCTTGTCATCAACTACTTTATTTCATGTGGGTTTTAAATTAATGTTTAATAGAACTTGCCTGCTTTCCTCCACTAGTTTTTGTTATTATTTTCATAAATTGTGTTCTGTGGAAGAATCAAATTAGTATGTTCGTGTTAATTTACTAACTTTCCTTCTGAGATGTTATCCCATAACGCTGAGTTTAGTTGCTAGGTTTTGCTACTCGACGAATAGAGTTGTTAGACTGAAGATCATGTTCTGTACCTAGTAGCTAATATTGAATTTTAGGATCTGATCATTGATCATCTATAAATCTGATATAATAACAAATTCAGAAAGTGTCAGTTTCATAAGGACCAAAACATATGAATGCACTGAAGGGAAGTGAGTATCACTTCTAAATGACGACTTAGAAAGCTAGAGCGATATTGTCCGCATAGATACAAGACTAATAGTCAACGAGTGACCGTTGACGAATAGGAATAGAGGATTGTGCCATACGACAATGTCAATCCACAATGGATGTCCAATATGCCACATCTTCTCCCAAGATTGATTTCCATGCCAAAAAAGGCAAAGCATGAATCTCCAGAAGAACACAAGAGCACAACTCAAATGATAACAATGCAATTATGAGCCACACTCAAGCTATTCATCAACCAAAGAACAATCATGTCGATAGTCTAAACACGAGAGAGCTAGATTGCCTGGGTTCATCCATAATGCTTCAACAATTGGAGCAATAAAGCTTCAACAATCGACGCAATCAAGCTTCGCAATCGACGCAATCAAGTTTCAACAATCAGAGCAATAAATCTCTACAATCGGAATACGAAAGTTGATCAAAGAAGACGACCTGAAAGAAACCCAAATTGCTATAGACGCCAGAGCTAAGTTAGATATAGAAGATTCTAATCCCTTTGTCTCATCATTGAAGCCTTGATATTGATGGAAGCTCTGCGGAAGACTGGTTGACGCCCGAGAAGTGATGACAAAAACTCAGCTCCATGACCTAGAGCCGCTTGGAAATCTATCGATTGAAGCTAACTTGGTCGAATGCTCAGATATGAACCGAAACCTGATTGAAACCTCGTGAAGTGAAAACGCTCAGGGGAGAGACATAAGCTCTAGAAGTGACGATGCTGGAATATGGTCGACGCTTGGGGATAGAAGAAAGCTCTCCTCTTTACTTTAGGGTAAGTGACGACTCTCGAGAGATTAGCGATCGACCGAAGCACTGCTCCGCACTCAAATTTCTAGGGCAAAGGATCTTAATGCTTTGGTACCATGTGAAAGAAGTTCGTGGGATAATTTCCAATGATTTCTCATTGAGCCAAGTAAATACGTATTTATATAAGTCGAGTTCCACATCTTCCAGTACAATCTATGTCTAAATGATGAATGGAATTAAAGATCAATAAAGGACAAACACAATTATTTACTACAAAAAGGATTTTTTTTTGAATCAGCTGAAATACTGCGTCGTATAAACATTGAAGTCCTAAGTCTGACTCGCTTCCCTTCCTCTCTCACATCGAATCTCTCTTACTATTCTGCTCATTTTATGCCATAGACTTGCAATTATATATGCCTCAGACTCTTCTGCCATTTTTTGATACATCAACTTCCATTCACATCTCCATTTAAATGTATTAAATAGACTTGAAGACTTGCTCTATGAGGATCTTGCAGAATAAGAACTTAGGAAGGCATAATTAGTTATTTTATTTTCCCTGTTCATTAGGTTTGATTTTATATCTTTGTGTAAAATAGGCTTTGGATTTAGAATATGAACCATATGATTGTATTGGAATTTATTTTAGGTTTTTTCCTTTATTTTATTTAACCCTTAGGATATAAATTTCTGTGTCTTATGAGCCGTGTCTTAGGTCATGATAGGTAGAACTCCCCACTTTATTCCTTTTGATTTTTGAAATATTGCTAACAAGTGATATATGTAAACTTATTTTGTGATGGTTTTGTATTGTTTTAATCTCGGTTGGACTTAGTAATGACCCAGCAAACTAAGCTCCAACGGTTATTGAACATGTAGTCGTTGCCCCGAAGTCATTGGGACTTTTTATATTTTGACTTTTCATCCTTTAAGGACTTATGCTATATTTAATCCCACCATGCAACCATCACGAGCTAGATATTAACAGTGGTATAATAATTTCTCTAATATAATAGGCTTATCTCTAAAATGCTAAAATTATAGTGGAAACTACTACGATAAAAGAGTGTCCACAAAACTAAATAATCTACCAATTGTGTTCTTGTTTTCTTATGCACGGGAGAGATCAAGCATGATCTACTTCCTTAATTAGGTGAACATGAAAACATGTGAACATGTGAAGTGATGTAGCTATACGATGAAATGTGACAATTTCAACAAATGATAATTGGTGAGTAGTACACAAGTTGCAGATGTCGGATTCATGTCGTTTTGCGTTTGAAATGTCGGATTGCGGGAGATATATCAGAGATATTTTATAATGCCGGATTTTAATATTTAAATAAATTTATTCTTATATACATAGTTGCGGAGATGAGAATGCTTAGGCGTGATTTTTTCGCCCGAGCGCGATTTTTTTGTCCGGGCGCGATTTTTTTGTCCGGGGCGCAATTTTTTCGCCCGGGCGCGTTTATTTCGCCCGGGCGTGATTTTTTCGCCCGGGCGCGATTTTTTCGCCCGGGCGCGTTTATTTCGCCCGGGCGCGTTTTATTTCCCCCGGGCACGTTTATTTCGGCCGACGCGATTTTTTCGCCCGGGCGCGATTTTTTCGCCCGGGAGCGATTTTTTCGCCGGCCACGATTTTTTGCGCGGGCGTGATTTTTTCGCCTGGGCGCATTTATTTCAGCTGGGCTCAATTTTTTCGCCCGTGCGCGATTTTTTCGCCCTGACGCGATATTTTAGCCCGGGCGCGCGTTTTTTGCCCTGGCGCGCTTTTCGCCCTGGCGCGCGTTTTTAAAAATTTGAATTTTAAAAATTTCAATTCCAGAACGCCAATTCCATCGTGCAACCGAACAACTTACAGATATCAATTCAAATTCTGTTCACTGAATTCCATCCTGCAATCGAACATCAGAATTGGTTTTATGCACAAAACCAATTCCTGCAGATATTGGTTTTCTGGCCAAAGCCAATTCCAGAAAGCCATTACCTGCGCGCCGAACGGACCCAAAGAGATTGCATAGAAAAAATGTCTAATGTAATCCTGCTTTAAATCATGCCTTCGACTCCTAACTGATTTCCTGCAACAGACTGTAACTGTGATGTTGTGCCTCTTCTCTTACTGACCCTACCTCCTGCAATTCCCGACCACTCCATCGGTCATACTCTCCACCGATTTCTCAGACATTTTCAGGAGCCACTGTCTCTACCATCTGATCCAAATGCAACCTGACAACCCCTTTCCCTTGCCCATCGCTGCTCCCATTCAACCCCACACTACTACCATTTTCCAACTCACATGTTCTTAGTTTTGAAATTCAGTCATACTACATCGTTTCCTGGCCGACCACACTTTCGTTCGTCGCAATGCCACGCCTCCATTGCAAGCCCCCACAACAAGCCCCACCGCAACTTCCATTCCATTTTGACCCGGTACTCGCTCATCGCGTTCGTGCCTACGAGGACCCGGTCTGCTCCTCATGTGAACCTAGGGTAACCTCTTTGCTTGTCATCAACTACTTTATTTCATGTGGGTTTTAAATTAATGTTTAATAGAACTTGCCTGCTTTCCTCCACTAGTTTTTGTTATTATTTTCATAAATTGTGTTCTATGTGGAAGAATCAAATTAGTATGCTCGTGTTAATTTACTAACTTTCCTTCTGAGATGTTATCCCATAACGCTGAGTTTAGTTGCTAGGTTTTGCTACTCGACGAATAGAGTTGTTAGACTGAAGATCATGTTCTGTACCTAGTAGCTATTATTGAATTTTAGGATCTGATCATTGATCATTTATAAATCTGATATAATAACAAATTCAGAAAGTGTCAGTTTCATAAGGACCAAAACATATGAATGCACTGAAGGGAAGTGAGTATCATTTCTAAATGACGACTTAGAAAGCTAGAGCGATATTGTCCGCATAGATACAAGACTAATAGTCAACGAGTGACCGTTGACGAATAGGAATAGAGGATTGTGCCATACGACAATGTCAATCCACAATGGATGTCCAATATGCCACATCTTCTCCCAAGATTGATTTCCATGCCAAAAAAGGCAAAGCATGAATCTCCAGAAGAACACAAGAGCACAACTCAAATGATAACAATGCAATTATGAGCCACACTCAAGCTATTCATCAACCAAAGAACAATCATGTCGATAGTCTAAACACGAGAGAGCTAGATTGCCTGGGTTCATCCATAATGCTTCAACAATTGGAGCAATAAAGCTTCAACAATCGACGCAATCAAGCTTCGCAATCGACGCAATCAAGTTTCAACAATCAGAGCAATAAATCTCTACAATCGGAATACGAAAGTTGATCAAAGAAGACGACCTGAAAGAAACCCAAATTGCTATAGACGCCAGAGCTAAGTTAGATATAGAAGATTCTAATCCCTTTGTCTCATCATTGAAGCCTTGATATTGATGGAAGCTCTGCGGAAGACTGGTTGACGCCCGAGAAGTGATGACAAAAACTCAGCTCCATGACCTAGAGCCGCTTGGAAATCTATCGATTGAAGCTAACTTGGTCGAATGCTCAGATATGAACCGAAACCTGATTGAAACCTCGTGAAGTGAAAACGCTCAGGGGAGAGACATAAGCTCTAGAAGTGACGATGCTGGAATATGGTCGACGCTTGGGGATAGAAGAAAGCTCTCCTCTTTACTTTAGGGTAAGTGACGACTCTCGAGAGATTAGCGATCGACCGAAGCACTGCTCCGCACTCAAATTTCTAGGGCAAAGGATCATAATGCTTTGGTACCATGTGAAAGAAGTTCGTGGGATAATTTCCAATGACTTCTCATTGAGCCAAGTAAATACGTATTTATATAAGTCGAGTTCCACATCTTCCAGTACAATCTATGTCTAAATGATGAATGGAATTAAAGATCAATAAAGGACAAACACAATTATTTACTACAAAAAAGGATTTTTTTTTGAATCAGCTGAAATACTGCGTCGTATAAACATTGAAGTCCTAAGTCTGACTCGCTTCACTTCCTCTCTCACATCGAATCTCTCTTACTATTCTGCTCATTTTATGCCATAGACTTGCAATTATATATGCCTCAGACTCTTCTGCCATTTTTTGATACATCAACTTCCATTCACATCTCCATTTAAATGTATTAAATAGACTTGAAGACTTGCTCTATGAGGATCTTGCAGAATAAGAACTTAGGAAGGCATAATTAGTTATTTTATTTTCCCTGTTCATTAGGTTTGATTTTATATCTTTGTGTAAAATAGGCTTTGGATTTAGAATATGAACCATATGATTGTATTGGAATTTATTTTAGGTTTTTTCCTTTATTTTATTTAACCCTTAGGATATAAATTTCTGTGTCTTATGAGCCGTGTCTTAGGTCATGATAGGTAGAACTCCCCACTTTATTCCTTTTGATTTTTGAAATATTGCTAACAAGTGATATATGTAAACTTATTTTGTGATGGTTTTGTATTGTTTTAATCTCGGTTGGACTTAGTAATGACCCAGCAAACTAAGCTCCAACTGTTATTGAACATGTAGTCGTTGCCCCGAAGTCATTGGGACTTTTTATATTTTGACTTTTCATCCTTTAAGGACTTATGCTATATTTAATCCCACCATGCAACCATCACGAGCTAGATATTAACAGTGGTATAATAATTTCTCTAATATAATAGGCTTATCTCTAAAATGCTAAAATTATAGTGGAAACTACTACGATAAAAGAGTGTCCACAAAACTAAATAATCTACCAATTGTGTTCTTGTTTTCTTATGCACGGGAGAGATCAAGCATAATCTACTTCCTTTCGATCCGAAAATTGAGCGCACCTTGTGCGGTTTAGGTTTGAGAAGATAAGGTAGAAACATGGGCCAATCAGCACTTAAATGCATTCCATGCTTTTGCAAGCTCCGTGAAGAGCTGCTGTATAAGGCACACACTAAGTACGTCATTCATCCGGGCAGACATGGATCTAAAGAGATCATTTTGGTGGCTAGTATGAAGAAGGTTGTGGCGCTATATGTGAGATAGTGCCAAATTTGTGCTTTAGTGAAGGCGGAATGTCAAAGACTCGCCAAAATTTTCGTTGCTTATATTTATCGCTCACCTACTTCTGCTGTGTTGTATTCCTTCTTCCCCACCTACTCATGTTCCCCGGTTTAAAGTTCTCTCTATTTCTCTAGCTCTACCCTTAATTTATTTCTGATTTTTTAAGGGCTTATGCTATATTTATTAGATATTCATTCTTTTTTTTTCCTCACTAGCTTGGCTTCTCTTTACAGATTCAGAAGCTGTACAAGATGTTGTGAATGGTATTTTGCATAGGCTATTTGACGAGGTTGATCAGATAGAACAGAAGGTTGTATTTGAATGCTTGTATACGCGTATATTTGATAGCATAACTAAGGGGTGCTTCACTGACACAATTCGGTTATTGAGCCTCCTAACAAATGTGATTCATCTTAGTAAAGGCAGTGAAGTATTTGGTGAGATATGACATTCTTTCCCATTATTAATAATTTTTAGAGTATGCATTAGTTATTTTTTTTTAAATATGTTTTATGTGTTTGATTTTACTTTCTCATTCTTCTTCCCAGGTAGATGATATATTTTTGTGCCTTTTCTTTTTTCTATTTTTTCAGATAGAGACAAAATGATAGATCTTGTTAAATTGCTTATACAGTCCTGCATCACTTCTAAGGAAGTTATGAAGTCTGGGGACTGTTTTTCTGAGGGTGCGCTAACTGCCTTTTGTAATAAGGTGTTGTACCTAGTTCTTTGCCTGCTTGACACGCATGAAAGATCATCTTATATATATCTCACAAAGGAACTTGACCCAGTATTTAAGCTGGACCAATCGAGGTAGTGGATGGATGGTTGGTTTTTGTTTGTGGAGCTTTGCTGCGGAAGTATTTCAGACAAGCATTTTAGTTGCGCCTTCAGTTTTTGCGCATTAATTATTCCTTGCATTTTTTTGCAGTTTGCAAATGTTTGTTAAAGAACTCATTCATAAGGACCCTGAAGTTGTGATTTCCTGTAGAAATTATATAATGAGGTATCGTCTGTCAACTGCTTTTCTGCGATATCTTGTGGATAATGCATTCATATAGTTGACATTTCTGTGTTTCATTTCCAGTGCAATTGATGAAATGGTTGAAACCTCACCAGATGAAGTCCTTTTATTGTCTCTGAGGTTATTTGAGAGACATTCGTGTAACTTTCTTGATGACATTCCACCAAGAACTTGCAAATTCTTTATGGAGAAATTAAATTATTGGATTAATTTATTGAGTAATCCTGCAACCATGAATAATATATCAGATGTTTTGTCCGAATTAGCTATTTTATGGGGAGTTATAAGATGCTATCCTTCGTTTCGATTTACTTGGGGAAGTTCATTACAGCTCAGGAATTTAATTGATGCTTTTGATCAACTTCTGGAAACCAATTATGGTATGCCATGTTTTGGTTGCTAATAATTTACTCCGGGCATGTTTTTGTGGATTTAACTTTGTAAATTTTCTTTAGACAGCATTGCAGGTGTACCAGTGTCCATTTGGCAAGATCTACTTGGCGTTATACTGAATTCATATCATAAGTTATTGCATGAAAGTTGTGGACCTTCAGAAGCATACATTTTTCTGCATTTAGCTAAACGATACAAATCATCACCTCGAATTTTATTTGCTGCAGCTGAATATTTGGATTCTTTCTTAGGGTGTAATACCTAACACTTTCTTCTTTTTCTTCATTTCTGGCTTATTCAATGTTGGGGCTTTGTAAGTTGATATAGTTACATGCTAAATTACAGGTCAAAGAATGAAGCTAGTGACTCTCGTGGTATATTTACCAAAATTGATGTTGAAGATACTCGTGTTTCAATCAGCATTTTTTCAGATAACTTAGTCCTACCTAGTAAGGAAATTCGTGTTTCAACACTAAGAATTATTTCTCATTATCCTATGTTGGATGAGCTTCCTACATGTGAAGATCGGCCTCTCAAGAAATTTAGATATGAAAAATCTGACTCAGCTGAAAGTCTCGGATGCATCAATGTATGTTTTGATTGTTTTTATTTTTATCAAACTTGAAAGTAATTGTTGGGATTTCTTGAACTTAAATATGTGGATGTACCAGGTTGTTGATCAATGTATGTTTTGATTGTTTTTATTTTTATCAAACTTGAAAGTAATTGTTGGGATTTCTTGAACTTAAATATGTGGATGTACCAGGTTGTTGACCTTTTACTCTCAATTGAAACAACTCCAATTTCCTTATCTTCTAGTCGAAAGATCGTCATCCTAATCTCCAGATTACAGATGGTCGTTAGTTCTGGAAAAATTCATGATGCTTATCTACCTCTATTATTGAATGGAGTTATTGGCATCTTGCATAATCGTTTCGCTCTTCTCTGGCAGCCTGCTTTGGAATGCCTTACTTGTATAATTAGACAGTACGGTAGAATTGTTTGGAACCAATTTGTCCAGAATCTTGAATATTACCAACTGAAGTCTTTATCCTCTGTTGACGCTGCACCAAAATTGAAGTCTGAAGCTCCTCAACCGACAAGTATGTCCCTATATGCTTTACGCCAGTTCATTTATAATTACTTTGTTTAAAATGTTCCCTTTTCAATGGTTTTTGGGAGCTCTATTGTGTATGCTTTAAGCCAGTTCATTTCTAATTACTTGGTTTAAAATGTTCCCTTTTCAATGGTTTTTGGGAGCTCTATTGTGTCTTTTTGATACGCCTTATTGGATTTGAATTCCTTTTTCCAGCTCTATCTCCATTCTGTAAATTTTTCTTCTATGATAATTATTTGTCAAGTTATGGGTTTTGATTTTATATTATTCTCTGTGATGGTGACTAGCGAGCCGGGGATTTCTTCCATCCAATCCTGTTTAAACACATCTATATTTTCTTGTTTTCTGTGCAGTAAACTTATCTTGATTTTTTTATGGGTGTTGGGTAAAGATAGCAAACTTCTACGTGGATTATCTTTGAGACAGTTTGTGGGCAATACTTGTTGATAATAGATTAATTATCTTTTGTTATTGCCGGGTCAGATTTTCCGTCTTGACTCCCCCAAAATGGACGCCCAATAAGAATACAAAGGATTTAAGGTGCCATCGAGACACAATTCTTTCCTATGATGACACCAAATAAGAATACAAAGGATGCACTGCCAAATTAATTATTGAAGTAATTAATAGTTATGCTCCTCTGTTTGCTGGCGTGTGACTCGAGTTGAAGAGGCGTGGTTACTCCCTTTTGAGAGGAAGGTGTGGGGCTCGATACAGTCGAGGATAAAGGCTAGGAGTGTGGTCTGCTTGAGGAGAGGAGATGACATGAGTTTTGGAGGACAAGACGTGAGTTGTAGGATAAGATGCGTGTCCTAGGAGAAGGCGTGAGTTATGGAGGCCAAACGAAGCTCTGCAGGGCTCGAGCGACAGTCTAGAGGCCCACAGAATCCATGCATTGGCGATGCATCTGGATCTGCGACAAGTAATCGATCAGGAATCAACTTCTGGTATCAACGACGTGCGGCTAGGTCTACGTCGACGCCGATGCTGAAGCGTTGTGTTGACAACGAGCGGCTAGGCGTCGTTGGCTTTGGTTAACTTGAAATCAAAGCATTGGGAGAAGGATCATGAACTCGTCTGAAGCTCTGGAAGAAGGATCGACCCAAAGCTCTGGCTAAAAGTGAGCTTGCAGGAGGCCGGTTCGTGGAAATTAGAAAAAGAAATTGGAGGACCCGTGGGAAGTGGCTGCAGAGAACGCGATGAGGATATGCTCTGATACCAAGTTGTTATGGGAAAATGCGTCGAACGTCGGCAGAGTTGTCGAAGGAGTGGCCAGAGGCGGGGATGCTGGAGGAGGATACTATGGAGCCGGCGGGGTGTACTCGTAAGAGAGAGAGAGCGCTATCAAAATCTCTTACTATGGAGCCGGAACCACGACTACCTAAGCGGGGTGTACTCGTGAGAGAGAGCGCCATCAAAACCTCTTATAATGGGACAAGGAGAATAGAGTAATTCTTGCATACATTCATTCCAATCATGCATGCCTTTAAATAAGCTTTCACGATTCCACTCTTAATGACTCTTCCTAACCACCAATTTCATTTAATGAAGGGTAATTTTAAAATAAAAGATAACATTCGACTATAAATAAATAAAAATGATTAATAAATAATTACTAACCATGCCCAAAGCCCATAACATTAACATAGTACTCAGTCATGAAAGAAGATTTAACTAACCTTGGTTTATATAAATTGAAGCTTTGAACTAGTGATAGATGGAGGAAGATTCTTGATGTGATCCCATATAGTTGCATCTTTTCTTCTACTGCTGCTGATTACGACAATGTTAAAGGCATAAGTAGAAGAGGTATATCAGAGCTAACATACCTAACAGTTTGTGAGAAATTGAAAATAATATGATATATTATTTTCAAAAAATCTAAATATTACATGAAATCACATCTCTTTATATAGAACATAGGATGTGAGAGAATATACAATTAGCGATGTAGGACTAAATAGAGATCGAGCGGGTATACGGTTATACCACTAGTAACCCCCCAGACTATAACACAGGAACAAGCAGGGGCGATTACACCATGAGTAACCGCTCAGACTAAAGTACCAAAACAGGCAGGGGCAGTTACACCTTGATTAACCACCCGATCAATAAGATATCCCAAGCCAGCAACACCGGGTGGTTACAACACGAGTAACAGCCCATCCTTATCAACACCTTCATAGTGTGTTTTAACACTCTCCCTTAAGCTTAAACATATATATTGATCATGCCCAGCTTGTCACATATATCTGAAAAATGAGGAAGTAACTCGTTTTGTGAAGATATCTGACAATTTTTTTCAGAAGTGACGAACGGAATGAAGATCGGTTTCTTCAAAACTTTTTCTCTAACAAAGTGACAGACGACTTCAATATGCTTGGTTCTTTCATGAAATACTGAATTCTTTGAAATATAGATGACTGCTTTATAGTCGCAAAACATGGACAACGGATGATTGTAGGCTTATCCCAGATCCATTAGAAGCGCTCATAACCACTTTAGTTTACATGCAGTTTGATCCATACTCATATATTTTGCTTCAACACTTGATCTGGATATTACAACTTGCTTTTTACTTTTCTAAGTAACAAGATTGCCACCAACGAATGTGCAGAACCCTGAAGTGGACTTTCGATCTCTTGTCATCAGCATAACTGGTATCAGAATATGCTTCTATCTGCAGATGATTATTCTTTTGAAACAATAGACCCTTACCTGGAGAGCCTTGAACATATTCCAATATTTTTAGTGCTGTTCGAAGATGACACTCTCTAGGTGTTTGTATGATCTGGTGTACCTTCCCCACATCATAGCAAATGTCTGGTATTGTTACGGTAAGCTAAATGAGTTTACCCATTAATCGTCTATATTGAGTAGCATTAGGAAGGAGAGGAGAGTCCTCACTCCAAAGTTTGTTCTCTCCTACAGTCAAAGGGCATCGAGCAGGTTTCGCACCAAGAAGAACAGTTTCACTGAGAAGATCTAGTTCATACTTACTTTGGGAGAGGACAACAGAGTTACACTGTCTTGCAATCTTGATGTCTAAGAAGTATTTGGGAGACCCCATGTACTTGGTTACAAAGTTGTCGTGAAGATGTTTCTTAGACATAACTATGGCTGACGGATCCTCTACCGTAAGAAGGATGTCATCAACATATACTGCAAGAACAACCAGTCCACCAGTAGTTTTTCGTATAAAAAGAGAGTGATTGGCAGAGCTCCTAGTGAAACTGATACCTGAGGCCATAGATACCCTTCCGCAACTTGCATATCTGAGACCCCCCCTGAGTAATATACTCAGGAGGTTGCTCCATGTATACTTCATCCTGTAGATCACCATAAAAGAGGGCGTTTTTAACATCCAGTTGATACATCTGCTGGTCTTTGTTGACAGCCACACAGAAAAGGACTCATATAGTGTTGATGCGAGCAACTGGAGAGAAAGTGTCGAAGAAATCAACATCATAGGTTTGGGTGAATCCCTTGGTAACTAAACGAGCCTTGTAGCGATCCACAATGTCGTACAGATGATACTTGACGACGAAGACCCAACGACAACCAACAATATATGCACCAGGAGGGGTAGGGACAAGAGTCCAAGTACCTCTATCTATTAAGGTGGACATTTTCTCGTCCAGGAGACTTTCCAATGAGGTAAGGCAAGAGCATTTTGATAAGTGGCTGGGGTGACAGTAGCGGAGATGGTGAGAGAAAACTCATGCAAGAAGAGCTAAGGCGAGCATATGGCACGACATCATTAATGAAATGCTGAGTACATGTCTGGGCCTCTTTGCGAAGAGCAATAGGGAGATCCAGGTCCGAGGCATCATCGTTATCTGATCCTTTCGAAGAAGAGTGTTGGCCTGAGAACTGGTAGCGAGTGCCCCGGAGTAGCGGGATGGGAGAGAAGATCTGGAGAAGGAGCAAGTGTTGAAAGGAGAGAAAGAGGTGGAGTAGGAATAACTGATGATGGAGCATGCAAAATGGGAAGAGATGGAGATGGAGGAGGTTCCGCAATAGTGGAATCCAAGGTGTTGGTGGAGAAATAAGGAATGGACTCAAAGAAGGTGACATCGGCCGAAACATATTACTTTTTGAGAATATGGTCATAACAACGATATCCATTTTGAGTGGAAGAGTAGCCAACAAAAATACTCTTGATGGCGCGAGATGATAGTTTATCACGACCTTGCGAAGTGTGAACGAAAGTGGTACACCCAAACACTCGTGGAGTGAGGGAGAATGGGGCAGCGCCGGGATATAAAATGAAAAAATGGGGTCTGGCCATGAAGAATTGTAGAGGAGAGGTGATTGATGAGGTAACATGATATGAGGATAACATGAACCCAATAGGAGCGGAGAATATTCATTTGGTGGAGAAGAGTGCGCGCAACATCAAGGAGATGCCGATTCTTTCGTTCGGTAATGCTATTTTGTTGAGACTTATATACACAGCTTGTTTGATGCATAACACCATTATGCATGCAAAAGTTAAAAAATTGATGCTAACTCCTTTATTCTTTAGTATTATCAGTGCGAAGAATTTTTAAGCACCAAACTAGGTGCAAATTTCATTATAGAAAGTAGTGAATACGAAGAAAAGTTCAGAGCGTTCTTTAAGAAGATACACCCAAGTACATCTAGAAAAGTCATCAATAAAAGTTACAAAATATAGACTACCCTTACCAACAGTCTTGGTAGGACTAGGACCCCATATGTACGAGTGAACAAGATCGAACGGACGGATCGAACTATGATCGAGCTTGGCAGGATAGGAAGAGCGGTGATGTTTGCCATACTGACAAGCCTCACAGTCTGGAGAAAAGATGTCCTTCGGGAGAGATGACAGTAGCTGTTGTAGCAAGCAAGGGGGCGGATGACCAAGGCGAAGATGCCATTGACGGAGAGACTCAGATGTGGTAGAGGCAGAGAGAGCTGATACCGTATCGAGGCGCATTCAGTCCCAGTAGCAATCGTCTTCTTGGAACAAAGATCCTGAAAATAACAATTAGTAGTTGTAAATGTAACAAAGCAGTGTAGTTTCCGTGAGAGGGGCATAAGACAGATAAAGTTGCATGGAAAATTAGGCACATAGATAGTGTCATCAAGGTTGAGAGTGGGGGTGGTCTGAAGTACACCTGTTCCACAAATAGGAGAAGGAGAGTCATTCACAACCAATACTAGGGGTAGCCGAGTGTGCCTCTCCATGTGAGATAAGACAAGCGGGTTTCTTGTCATATGATTGGTGGCACTAGAGTCGATGAGCCACTTACCCTGAGTGGCAACCCGCGCGCTACCTGAAGAGGTGGCGATGGAAGCAGAAGGCTTGGTGGCATGAGGAGGTGCCTCAACCGCTTGTGGTCGAAAGTGAGGATGTTTCGCAAAGCAACGGTCAACTCCCGAAGGCGTGGGAGTGGTATCATCCATAGTGAAGAGGCCACGACTGGCGGCAATAGGGACCGATCGGTTACAGGATAGGAGACCGCTCAAGGCAGCAATAGAAGACGGGTCAGAAACGAACTTAGAATTCGCACACGGGAACATGCCACAGAAGAAAGGGCGGGCGGTTAGACAACCGAAGTCCACACAGATTGCACAAACAGAAGGATACCAAACAAGCGGGAGAGTGGGCGGTTACACACCGAAGTCCACTATCCAGAGAGAGGGTGGGCGGTTCAGCAACCGGAGTCCGCACAAATTGGAGCAGATATGGTAGGCGGTATGATACTGAAGTTCGCGAAGGGCAACGAGGGGTGGCGATTTCAAGATTGCGGTCAGGCACAAGGGGCGGTTACATGCACAAAGTTCGCAGTCGCAGGATCAGTAGCTCTGATACCATATGAGAAATTGATAATAGAATATTTTATTTCCAAAAAAATCTAAATATTACATGAGGGCACCTCTCTTTATATAGAACAGAGGAGGTGAGAGAATATACAATTAGCGATGTGAGACTAAATACAACAAACTATTGATAGAGAGATCTGGCGGTTACGTCACTAGTAACCGCCCAGACTAGTACAGGAACAAGCATGGGTGGTTACACCATGAGTAACCGCCCAGACTAAACCAAAACAAGCAGGGACGGTTACACCATGAGTAATCGCCCGATCACTAAGACATCTCAAGCCAGCACACCGTGTGGTTACAACACGAGTAACCGCACGTCCTTATCAACATCTTCATCTTGTGTTTTAACACAGTTTATAAAAGGTTATGATAAACTTATTTTAATACTAAATGCAACTTTCAAGAAGATTGAACTAATGATAATTCATTATATAGATAAGTGAATTAGTTGGGTAGTTGAAGAATGATAATGATAAAGATTTTATGATTATTTTAAATAGGGAAAGAAAATAACCATATTGTGCAGGGAGAAGGATGGGATGCAATTCTGGTCATATTGATAGATCTTTACATATGTAAATACTCAATTTGTGTGTCGTCTTCTGACTCTTCTGCATATGTTAAAATTTTACCCCTTGGCATGAGTTTCAGCTATTTCTTTTGAGGAAGATGATGTTACTTTTTAACCTATTATAGTCAAGCCTCCCTCTGCTATTGTTAGTGAAAAACTTTTCCTTTTCCTGGATTATCTACCAGTCTATTATATATTTGACTTACATAACCCTTCTTTGTTATGCAGCTCTGATCCAGTGCTTCAACGTGTATTTAGACCATGAATTTGATAGTACGCCATGCATAAAAGTAATGATTCTCTTGCTTCAAGCTCTTCAAAAAGTATCAGACATTGCAGAATCTCATTCTCGCCAACTTATCCCACTATTCTTAAAATTTATGGGCTATTCCGATGTCAGCACATTCAGGTTTTCTTCTTTGGAAAACTTTCAGTGATTGCTTTTCTTCTTTAGTTAATTTTAATTTTGAGCACCTTGTTTGTTGAAGTTTATTTTGCCATGTTATCTTTGTCCTATTTCTTAGGGTTGATTCATTTGGTGAATATAAGTGCAAAGGAAAGGAATGGAGGTCAGTTCTCAAAGAATGGTTAAGCTTATTGGCCAAAATGCACAATTCCCCATCTTTTTATCAAAGCCAAGTGCTTAAAGAGGTTCTAGTGAACAGGTTGGTTTGAAGTACATTAATGATCTGCAATATTTATGGCCGGCATTACTGTTCTATTTTATACTGTCCTGATAATTCATATTTCTTCAAAACTTTACATTGATATGATACATTAATGTTTTTAGGCTCCTTGACGAAATTGACTCTGATATACAATTGAAAGCTATAGATTGTTTATTAAACTGGAAGGATGACTACCTCATTCCATATGAGAAGCATCTAAAAAATTTACTAGTTTCAAAGAATCTGCGGGAGGAACTTACAACCTGGTCTGTTTCTGAAGATTCTGTATATATTCACGAAGGACACAGGACTCAGTTAATTCCGGTTGTTGTTAGATTGCTAGCACCAAAAGTGAGAAATATGAAATCACTTGCATTACACAAGGTTTTGATTTTCTTGTCTCCTCTCAAAGATGTATTCAGATGTTATGTTGGTGATTCAGTTACGTGTGCTTGTTTTGTTCTCACTGATGGGTTGCTATTTTTGTTTATACTTTTTCAGCATGCAGGTCTGAGCAATCGGAGGGCAGTACTTTGTTTCTTAGCCCAACTTGAAGTTGATGACCTTCATCTCTTCTTCTCTTTACTGTTAAAGCCATTGTTTTGCAACCATGCTGAAATCAAAGTCACAGAGGGGCAATCACTTGTTTCTTTGAATTATCAAGATGTGGAAAATATTTCGCTGAAGAAGAAATATGGATTCTTACATGTGCTAGAGGATGTCCTTAAAAACTTTGATGCTTTGCACATCAGGCCATTTCTTAGTCCTTTAATGACATTTGTTGCTTTGATTCTTGACAATTGCATGTCAAAAATAAAAAATGAAGTTAGCAAAAGGATTTGTGCTTCAGAAAATGGGGCTGCTGGTCATTTGGAGGTTGTTCATGCAGAAGCTTTAGCACAAAGTTCCCTTGTGGTTAGTTAAAAAACAGTTTTTGGATTTCAGTTTATGTCTAACATCTTAAACATTTACTTCAATCAATCGTATGACAATTGGTGTGTTGAACTTTCCATCAAGTTACAAGGCAATGTTAACATGACTTCTTTTGTGCAAAATAATGTAAGAGAATGAACATTAGCATTCACAAACAAAATGCACAATCAAGTAATTTAGAAAACCATAACTTTCGACATGGTGACATTGAAGATCTTGAAGAATAAAGTACATCATTCTTCATACATTTTGTTGTAGGGAGATTTGGATAATAGAGCATGGATTTGCAGTTGGGAGATTTGGATAATGCATAGAATAATGTAGACATTACACAGTAAAAATAATGTTTAAATGGTAGAACTCCTCTTGATTATCTTTATTTATCTTCATATAATACTTATGTTCATCAAGCATTTCTTGGACAAGGTAGATGAGGCTCAACCCAACTCGTTCGGAGAAAGAAGAAGCTTGTTCCTATTGATCTCAATGCACAGGAAGAAGGAGATGCCGATTTATAGACTCACATTTGGCAAGTTTGTTCGAGGAGGAGGTGCCAAATGGGAGAATTAACACTTGGAAAGGCGGTGCCAATTAGAATTTGTCGGCGGAACCTACGGCTAGGGATGTGGATCTGTTAGCTATAGCTCGAAATATGCCTTCCTCTAGAATGAGATGATTGAGCTATAGCTTGACAACGAAGATGAAGGGGATAAATGATTGTGATCATCTCCCGGGGCTAGAGCTTGATGGTGAAGAAGGGAGAAATAAAAATTTATTCGCTTTTTCTTGGCTTATACCTCATGTGCAAGATTCATCTTCCCTGCTTTAGTAGAGTTTTTTCCAGCCTCAATTTTTTTTCATCCTGCCATTTTTTCTACCTATCTTCCTTCTAGGAACTTTCTTCGCCGCTTCTCTCTACACTGCATTTCACTTTTTTTTGGGTCATCAACAATTTTGCACGTGTCACTTAAGGATTAATTTGGCACACAATAAATTTATTGCACTAATAGAACATATACGCTCGCGAGGTATGCTCATGCCGCAAAAGCCCCCGAGGGCTAGTTCCCCCAAGGAGTCCTATCCAAAGATAGATTTCAAGCATAATAAGACTTCATACCCCTTTTTTATATAGGAGGGGTGACTAGTCGTAGTTGCAGAAATGCCCTAATACATCATATGCTACTAATAAATGCTCCTGACTAGTCGATTTGGATTTCCACTAGTTAAGGGCGATCATCCACATGAAGCGTATATGTATCAATACTCCACCTTCAAAATCGTTGTCCTCAAGGTCGGGCACCAATGGTATCATCTTCGAGCTCCAGGGACTTATATTGCAACTGTAATGTCGTCGTCTTTGGCCGTGGGCAGTTCTTTATGGGGACATTTTGTGAATTGGGGAGTGAGATTGTTTGCGGTGGAAACAAATGTCATGAAGGCGGAGGTCGATGTAATCTTTGTTGGAGAAGCGGTGTGTTGAAGGATTTGTCTTTAGTGGTGGAATTGGAGGCGAGGGCTGGAGAGGTGGTGCTAGTGAAATTTGTGGTGAGGGAGCTTCATATGGTGATAGAGCAAGGATATGTTCCTTCTTGGGTGGTCCAAACCGTGATTGGGATTACGCCATGCTGTAGTCACTGGGCCCTCCTTGGGTGTCGTGGTAAATTGCACTTCCGCAAAGTGGGCCTGCTGGATGACCACAATGGGCATGGGGTTCTGTGTGCTCAGGAGAGCGCAAATGTGTTGGAAGCCATGCATGAAGTACTTGAGGTAATGGACCATGGATAAGCCTGGAACATGACAGGTGAACTCCACAAAATCGTCTATGCAAGCCTCTACTGAGTTGACTTGTTGAACAACACATAAGCACTAGAAGACGTTCCCAGAGCGACACATGTTGTAACACAAGATGTGTTCCTCCTTGAGCATGACTCACGTCATGTGCGACGTTGATTAACGAAGCTAACTCATCCAACAAAGGGCGGACCCTTCCATGTAAATTAGCGCGAAGGGAACATTGCTGGCTTCCGGGATGAGTTGTAACTCAAATAGTTGTTTTGTGCGGACGATCCATCTGAGTGGGTTTGAACTGTCGAACATATGCACCTCTATCTACTTGGTGCCATATGCAGGGGAATAAATTGGGGGGGGGGGGGTTGATATAGGGATCGATCGAACTGTCGAGGCCTGTCAGATCGACAGTTGTATAATTGGTGGTCTGAGATGTGCGAGCTTTGTTGGCGTTCCGGTGGCCTTGACGGAGGATCTGGAGGGGTAGTTAGGTGAATTCCACCACCTCCTTATGTGATGCCCATAGAACGCCCCACCTTGTCGAGGTGATCCATCATGATGAGTATGACAATCATGCAATCGGCATAAGAACGTGGTTTTCCTCCACATTCGGATGTTCCCCGAAGGACCGACGACAATGAAGGAAAATGCCAGTGGTGGTATAAGGGGTTGTAGCGGAGGAGCCAACTGTGGTTGCTTGATTGTTCGAAAGCTGGGCCAAGAAGTGTGTTAAGGTTGCCGCGTGCAGGGGCAGAGGTCGTGCAAGCGTAGAGGGTCGACGCAATCGTTGTGCTGACAGATCACACGTGATCTGGAACGGATATCGTCCGTAAGATGAGGGAGGCCTCTTCGACGTGGTTCTTTGTTGGCTGCAGTGAGGAGAATGACTACTCTGGAGCCGTCGTTGGCTAGGAAGCAGACTCCTAACGTCAAGGTTGCAAATGTCAGATGTCTAGGTACACGTCTATTTTGGTTTTTCATGTCTTTTTTAATATATCAGGGGATATATCGAGGATATTTCATATATCATGTTTCAATATTTAATTATTTATATGCATAATTTTATATAAACATAATTATTGTTTTTTTATATGTATTGATATATTAATAATTTAATATTATTGAACTTTTAAATCTACCAAACTAGTGTAAACATTTTATGTTACACAAGTAATAACAATGTAACGTATGGAAGAAAGCCAGAGGAAGCAACAAGCTAGGAAGTTGTCGACGACTACGAAAATAAGGAACTCTCAGTTCAACATTCGAATGTCAAGCATAATCGATGTCGACGATCGACGAAAACATGAAAAAAAGCCAAAGGAAACATGAAGAGAGTCGAGAACTATGACACAAAATAACTCAGACGTTTTGCTGTTTATTAAACTATAGAGCTAAATAAAATAAAAGTCAGGCAGTGTACCGCCAGGATATATTGGCCAACATATCATCGGATATATTGACCAACATATCGATCGATAACTGATATATCGTCCGATTTATTCCAAAAGAATACTTTGAAAAACAATATCGAAAATGTGTGGTTTTGTCCATAAAACCTTTATGTCGGCCAACATGCCGTCTATATTGGTTGATATCTACAACATTGCCTAGTGATTTGAGTCGGGCGAGGATATCGGTCTGTGACCGCAGCTGTATGAGGACGTGCGGCCTGTGGTGTGGTTGGCGTCAGATGGTTGGACAGTTCCTAGTGAGGAAGAATCTTGCGACCTAAGTTTAGGTGAGGAGATAGCGGCTGGTCAGACTAAGTTAGTACACACCAAAATATATTGCACTTACTAATAGAACTGATACAGTTGTGAGGTATGCTCGTGCCAAAGATCCTGAGGGATGGCTCCTCTAAGGAGCCCTGTCCATAGAGAGATCCTAGACTATGACTTCCAAGATGACTAATAAGACTCCACACCCCTCCTTATATAGGAGAGACTACTCCTAATTACATAAATACCCCAATACATCATATCCTACTAATAGACGCTCCCGATGGTTCAGTCTGAATCTCCACTAGCCGAGGGTAGTCATCCTCATGGAGTGTATACGTATTGTATATGATCATAAGTTCCCATTTTAGTCGACACAGTACATGTGTGGTACAAAGCTAATACCGTAGATATCAAGTATGATGTAATAAATATGATTCCATTATTAAGCTCAAAGTTCAGAAATATGGCTAGTGACAATGATATTTAACCGCCAACGTCCTTTTTGCTCGGTTTTATTTTCCTTGATTTTATTACTAAAAAGTAGATGCATTTTGTACTATTCTAATCTCTTTGTTGAGATTCAATCAATGTTTTTTACTTGTATATCATCTATACCTCCTAATATGTAATTTTTTTAGACGAGCACATGTAACAAGCAGTTCAAGGATTTGCGATCTTTGTGTTTGAAGATTGTATCTTCAGCTCTGAACAAGCATGACAGTCATGATTTCGGTTGTGACTTCTGGGAAATTTTCTTCCGCTCTGTAAAGCCTCTAATAGACAACTTCAAGCAAGAGGGTTCTGGCAGTGAACATCCAAGCTCATTATTTTCTTGCTTTTTGGCGATGAGCCGAAGCCCTACACTTGTCTCGTTCTTAAATAGGGATAAAAATCTCGTGCCTACCATCTTTTCAATTCTAACAGTGAGGACTGCATCTGAATCAATTATATCTTCAGTGCTTAATTTTATAGAGAATTTGTTGAATCTGGACAATGATTTTGGACAAGAGGACAATTCGATAAAAGCAGTGTTCTATCCTCATCTTGAAGTGCTCGTGCATAGTTTTCATGAACTTATTCTGTCCACTGGAGTTTCACACAGGTATCTCTTCTTCCTCTCATGCACTTGGGTCTTGGAATTTTGCTGGCTGCTGCAATTTTATGCTGCCTCTCTTCTTCACATTTACAATGAGATCGATTTCTGAAATTGAGCTGGTTTTTGCAATCCATTTGGACTTTCTTGGCGAGGTCAAGGTCTAACTTTTTAAATTTTGTATGAATGATGTTTAATGATGCCACTTGCTTATGGCAATGAGACCAAAGTTGTAAAGACCTTCGGTCCTAGCCAAAATGTATCATCTATTATTCTCAATTAATAATTTATAACCTTCAATTAGTGTGGTTGAATTCCATTGTTCACTAATTAATAAAAATGTTAGCATCTCAATTATTTCGCGGATTACTTATGTTCTCCACTATCGGCTTACGCTTTGCTTGCATAGAATGCTGGTTTATCTTATTTTCTCACATACATCCTGAGATCCTGCTTCAAAAAATTCTCATACTAAGCAGATTGTGTGTATGTTAGCTCTTTGCTCACTTGTCTTAATTTGATAGGAAATCTCCCATTTGGCCCGGGAAGATGGAGATAAGGATACTCAAAATGATAGTGAAATATATAAATAATTCAGTAACAGCTGCTCAGTTTCTCGACATGCTACTTCCCATTTTCAAAAGGAAAACTATAGATTTTAGTGAGTGATGCTTCCATTTTTTCTGCTCACTCTGTTTGTTTGTCATCAGTGGGACAAATATTAATTCATGAATTTTATGTGGTTTGGAAAAGTTTATTTTTCTTCATTTATGTTTGCAGAGGATTGTTTGGAAGCCTTGCTTGTTATGAAGGGGGTTCTACAGTATTTGCCCAGTGAGAGTGGTTATATATCTGATAAGATTCTAAAATCTGTCTGTCCAGTTCTTGCAATTGCAGAGCTACCTGTGCGGCTCTGTATATGCGATGTTATTGATAGCCTTGTACTCATTGATCCATCTCTAGCTGATTTGGTACATATCTTCGATTATTTGAATGCAATTTTTTGACGCAATTTTTTGTTCTATTCCCACCTTGCAAAAAAGAAGGAAATTTCCATGCAATGAGCTTTTCCTTTTCTTCTTCATAATAACGCCAATATGTCCTATCTAATGAAGCTTCTTTCTTTCTTCTTGTATAATTTACAGGCTAGACTTCTTCATGATTTGAATGCAATGTCTTCTACGGATATTGAAGAGTTTGATTATGATACAAGGGTCGGCGCACATGAGAAAATTTGTCCAGAATTATTTTCTTCGCTTGGAGTTGATCATTCTTTGCCTATCTTGTCGCATTCTATGTATGATATGTCATCTGGTGAATTAATCCTTCGGCAATGTGCGGTTAACTCATTGTTAGCATTTGTTCAGTTTGCCTCGTCATATCTGAAAACAGACTCGAGTAATTCTTATGAACATGAAGCTGAGTGTAAACAAGAATCTGGGGTAGCTGTAGAAACTGGTGGTAGAACTAATTGGACAAAGGCCAGCATTCAGTGGGCTATAAATGATCTTTTTTTGAAGAACATTGGGGAGGCTATGACAAAGGAAATCTTCACCCAAAAAGTATGCTGATGGTTTTTATTATATTCCTTTAATGTTAGTTTTCTCTGCTTTGTTACCTGATATGTGCCAACTGTTCTTTAGGAATGGATCACTCTGCTTCATGATATGATTTATAATCTTCATGGAGTTCCAGCTCTATACGCGTTTAAACCTCTGTGCAGTGACGATCCTGAATTAGATTTTTTCAATAATATACTCCATCTGCAGGTGCCTTCTTCATCTTCTTCTATCTAACGTGGTTTTAAGCTTGACATAATAATCTTGTGATGCTCTTATCAAAATTTAAGCTGCTTGCAGATACATAGGAGAAGAAGAGCTTTGATGCGTTTCAAAAATGTCATTAGTGCTGGAAATTTTGCAGAGGTACATTTGGTTTACTTCTAAATTATGTCTAATTAATCAGAAGAGAAGGTGAAGTAAATTATGTTGTTCATTAACTTTGTTTCATAATTGCAGACTATTGCTGTAAACATATTTGTTCCTCTGTTTTTAAATATGATGTTTGAGGTAAAAGATGGGAAAGGGGAGCATATAAGAAATGCATGCTTGGATTCACTTGCTTCTATATCAAGTCTTATGCCATGGGGGTCTTATCGCTCCTTTCTGATGAGATGTTTCCGCGAGCTCACTGTTCGCCCAGAAAAACGGAAAATCTTAATAAGATTAATATGCGCTATATTGGACATGTTTCATTTCTATACTCCCAACTCTGATGAAAGGGATAAAGATGGTACTGACGGTGCTTTGTGTCCTGATAATTCTGGTGAGAATGTAATTGTTGCTTTGCAGAATAGTCGTAAAAGTGTTTCTCCGGAGATTCAGTCTTATCTTCAAAATACTGTCCTTCCTCAAATTCAGAAGATTCTGACTAAGGATTCTGAAAATGTCAACGTTAATATTAGTCTTGCGGCACTTAAAGTACTGAAGCTTCTACCATCAGATACTATGGACTCACAGCTTTCAAGCTTATTTCACCACATCTGTACATTCTTAAAGAATCATCTTGAAAGCATGAGAAATGAAGCAAGATCTGCTTTGGCTGCATGCACCAAGGAGTTGGGACTTGAATATCTACATTTCATAGTTAAGGTCTTGCGATCGATTTTAAAGAGGGGGTACGAAATGCATGTTTTAGGGTATACCTTGAATTTCATCTTATCCAAGGCGCTAACAGGAAAATCCACTGGGAGTTTGGATTACTGTTTAGAAGAACTCCTATCTATCGCTGAAAATGACATTCTTGGAGATGTTGCGGAGCAGAAAGAGGTTGAAAAAATTGCTTCGAAAATGAAAGAAACGAAGAAGACAAAGTCATTTGAGACTTTCAAGTTGATTTCCCAGAGCATTACTTTCAAAACGCATGCTTTGAAACTTCTTTCTCCCATAAATAAACATACTCAAAACCATCTCACACCAAAAATGAAAAGGAAGCTTGAGATAATACTGTTACATATAGCCTCTGGAATTGAATGCAATCCATCTGCGCAGACTGCTGAGTTATTTATCTTTGTTTATGGGCTCATCGAAGACAGTATTGCTGCTGAGGTCTCTCACAGAAAAGAAAGATCCGAAGCTGCAATGAATGAAAAATCTTCATCAGATGTCACCGACAATCGAAAATCTCTCCGCCCTAGTGACCGCAGTCTGAAAAATTCTCATCTTATTACTGTGTTTGCCCTTGAAGTACTTCATAATCGTCTGAAGAATATAAAGTTGGACAAGAATGACCAGGAGCTATTATCAATGTTAGACCCCTTTGTTAAACAGCTTGGAGACTGCCTGAATTCTAAATACGAAGTTGTTCTTTCTGCAGCATTCAGATGCCTTGTTCCACTTTTAAAGCTTCCTTTGCCATCAATGGATATGGAAGGTGATAAGATCAAGTCATTGCTCCTGTCTATTATTCAGAGATCTGGAGATGGAAGGAGCCCGTTGGTCCAATCCTGTTTAAAGCTGCTTACGGTGCTGTTCCGGAGTACTAGGATTTCAATTTCACATGGCGAACTGCACATGCTCATTCGATTTCCAATTTTTATCGATATCCAAAATAGCCCTTCCACTTTAGCACTCTCACTTTTGAAGTCCATCGTTGCACGGAAACTTGTGGTTCATGAAATTTATGACCTTGTTGTGCGAGTTGCTGAACTGATGGTCACTACCGAGTCGGAACCAATTAGTAGGAAATGCAGCCAGATCCTCTTACAGTTTCTTCTAGAGTATCGTCTATCTGATAAGCGCTTACAGCAGCACTTGGATTTCTTGCTTTCAAATCTTAGGTACTCATCCTACTATATAGATCTATGTTGCACCGACACTTCAAATTGCCCAGCGTGTCGGTGTCGGACTCTCCGACACTCTTCGGACTCTCCGACACTCTCCGACACTTCAGAACACTATAAAGGCCACTATGTGTGATGTTTTATTTTTAAAATTTAGGTACTATATTGAACATTGACTCAATAAAGATTCTTCTAGAATTTCTCCATACAAGGATAGTGAAATCATTCAAGAAACCAAAAAATGCTTTAGGAAGTACTTTCCTAACATTGAGGATCGCACCAAGTGAATTTAGAGTACGCAAATTTTGCTTATATAAATGGAGAATTTAGATAATTTGATTCAGTTCACAGTCGATCTTCAATGGATTATAAGGCTTGGTGGGTTATTCATGGTGCAAGTGCACTTATGCTACAAAGTTTAGCCATAAAGCTTCTTGCACAACCATCTTCTTCATCATGTGTCGAGAGGAATTGGAGAACGTACTCCTTCATAATTATAAAAAATAAATATTTAATACACGTGTCCCAGCGTGTCGGAATATGGTATTTTTTGAGAATTAATGAGTCGCGTGTCGTGTCGTGTCGCGTCGCGTGTCGCGTGTCGGTGTCGGTGCAACATAGATATAGATCTACTTGTTTTCTTTCTTACTAGTTGCCCCCTACTTTTGATTACTCCTTTGGAATTTCTGCAGCTATGAACATCCATCTGGAAGAAAGTCTGTGCTGGAGATGCTTCATGCTATTCTGATTAAATTTCCAAAGAGTGTTATAGATAGTCATGTGCAGACATTTTTCCTCCACCTCGTGGCTGCAGTAGCAAATGAGCAGGATCAAAAGGTCCGATCGATGGTTTCAACAGTTCTCAAGGAACTGATTGGACGAACTAGTCAGCAGATGCTGCAGCCAATTCTAGAATTTACTCTGTCGTGGTACGACGGCGAGAAAGAAGATTTATGGTGCCCAGCTGCACAGGTATCAGACTTCTCTTATTGTCTATTTTGTCGAGGCTATAATTTTCTATGATGTTCATTATGTTGCTCTTGTTCTTTGATGGAATTTTGCTTTCTTTTCTCATAGATGTATGTTAAGAAGAAAAGTTGTTTGGGTTAAAATCCGTAAACAGATGCAATTTCCAAATGTAGATTAGCCGCAACAGTAATTCCAGGGGAAAATTCAAATTTTCCCGACCGTTTTTTTCGACTACAGATTAGCCACAGTAATAAATAGAGGGTTGATATTAGTAGTCATATTCTCGATATTCGCAGTCCATTGTTATTCATAGTCCAAAAATTATATTCGCAGTCCAATATTATATTTGTAGTCCACGCCTTCTCCATTGTATCCACTCTCCCCACTACTTCCATTCCATCTTCTCTCCTCCGCTGTTTCTCGGCGGCCAGTACAACAACATCCCACACTCAACAAGATGACTGACGAGCTATGTTGCACCGACACCGACACGCGACACGACACGACACGCGACTCGTTAATTCTCAAAAAATACCATATTCCGACACGCTGGGACACGTGTATTAAATATTTATTTTTTATAATTATGAAGGAGTACGTTCTCCAATTCCTCTCGACACATGATGAAGAAGATGGTTGTGCAAGAAGCTTTATGGCTAAACTTTGTAGCATAAGTGCACTTGCACCATGAATAACCCACCAAGCCTTATAATCCATTGAAGATCGACTGTGAACTGAATCAAATTATCTAAATTCTCCATTTATATAAGCAAAATTTGCGTACTCTAAATTCACTTGGTGCGATCCTCAATGTTAGGAAAGTACTTCCTAAAACATTTTTTGGTTTCTTGAATGATTTCACTATCCTTGTATGGAGAAATTCTAGAAGAATCTTTATTGAGTCAATGTTCAATATAGTACCTAAATTTTAAAAATAAAACATCACACATAGTGGCCTTTATAGTGTTCTGAAGTGTCGGAGAGTGTCGGAGAGTCCGAAGAGTGTCGGAGAGTCCGACACCGACACGCTGGGCAATTTGAAGTGTCGGTGCAACATAGCTGACGAGATACCATATTCTCTGAGATGAAGGTGTTCTCCCGCCGATTCTCGCTCGTGAAGCCCCGATCGTAACCTCCAGCCGACGATTTCTTCCAAATCTCGCAAGTCAGCCACCCTCCTATGCTCCGTGCTTGCAATGGCTGCCTTAGCTTGAACTTTCTCTCTCTAGTATCTCAGTGGTAGAGCACCGGAAGCATTTCCTCTACCTTTAAAGTAAGCAGTTCAGCGATTACAGGTTCATTTTGTGGGAACCCATCCTTGGTGTTGGTTTGGAGGCAGAGGTTCACCGACTCATTTCGCATTCCAGTTGGGACCGCTTGTTCTCCATTGAAGATGAGGGATTTGGTGAGCTTTTGCAGCAACATCCCCGCATAACCGAGTAGGGGCGTTTCCTGTTAACCTCGAACCCTGATCGGCTACTTCTAGATATGGCGGGTCTTGCAGTGGAGATGAAGGTGTCGCCGACACTGCAGGCGGAGCTAAACTTCGCGCAACTGCGATTGCCGGTGCTCTTCCATGCCAGATCTTTGCTCGCCGGAACTCTTCCACGCCAGTCTGTGCTTGCCGGAGCTCTTCCTTGCCAGATCTACGGTCAGGGGCGTAGAGATGGAGAGGATATTTACATTTTTTTGGACTGCGAATAAAATGAGACGGGTGCGAATATAATGAGGATTTTTACAAGTTTTTGGACTGCGAATAGCGAGAATAGGACTGCTAATATCAACCCTCTAATAAATACACCAATAGTAATTCCTAGGGAAAGTTCAGAGCATGCAACTAACTCTCATAGTAGGAACATCATAGTAGGATTAGGGACTTCTCTTTTTCTTGCCAGATATATCATTGTTATTGAGGAAATGCATGCACCAAGGCCCCTCCCTTTTATGCAGTTTTTATTTTTTTCAACTATTTTAATAATATTTGACAGTTAATCTTGGCTATGAGTGGTTATGCACCATGTTTAAAAATATTTCAATACCAAATAAATACTATTTGGCATACTAATCCCATTTCTCTTGAGTTGCCTGATGCTATTTTGCTAGTCTTGATATTACATTTTCCATTTATTTGACTGCAAAGTGCAAAGTATATATATGCATATTATTTTTTATTTGCAGGTAATTGGGTTATTAATTGAGGTATGGAAAGGAGGACTTAAGGTGCATATTACTCGTATAGTTAAAATTGCTGAAAATATCTTGAAACTTTCCATAGCCGCAATCGAAACTTTAGAACTCGGTGCTTCAAAGGAGGAACCCATGGTTCCATCCTGGAACAAGGCTTACTATTCACTTGCCATGCTAGAGAAAATGCTGCTTTCTTTTCCGGAGCTCTATTTCCAATCGAGTTTTCAGGTTTGTGTTATTCTACTTCCATAATCTATTTCCGACCCCAGCCTAGGCTCTGTTTGGGGCGGCGATGGCGGTCGTGAACACTGTGGTTATGAACCGTCGTTCGTGAACGCGTGACCTCACCAAAGGAACTTCATCCACTTTATGTTCAAAACTAGTTTTCTTTTCTTGGTGGGCATAACAATTGTCATGTCAAACATGCATTCTATGACGGTGGCGTTTTTGTCCAAACTCATCGGAGCAAAAACGCCGCGCCAAACAGAGCCCTAAGCTTGAGTTGAGGATTAACACCGGGTCTGGTGTGCATAATGGAACACCAGCTACTCTTTTGAAAGACTTGATTATGTCACATGATGCTATGATGCTCTTGTTTTCTCATCAGGTGATGTGGGAAATGATCGTCAAATTTTTGTTGCATCCGCATGCATGGTTACGGAACATTTCTGGTCGGCTCGTGGCATTATATTTTACCACTGCATCTGAAGCACGCAGAGCAGCTGATAGAGCGAAAATGAGCCAACGAACTTTCTATCTCGTCAATCCTAGCAAACTATACACAATTGCTGTTTCGTTCTTGAAGCAGCTTGAGGCACGCGTGATGGATGATGCGTCTGGAAATATAATTACTCAAAATCTTGCATTTTCAGTTTGCGGTCTGCACTCATTTGCGAAACAGAGGAGCTCCATGCCAATGCACGAATTATGGTCGACTCTCGATGACCACGAGAAGAGCTCCTATCTTGAGGCCTTCGATTTACTCGGTTCGGGAAAGGCGAAAAGGGTTTTCCTGCTCTCCGCCAGTGTCCACAGTCATTCTTTATCGGAGGAAAATGATGGAAACCTTTCTTCCATATTAGTTAAGCCTCTTCTCAGGAGGTTGGGAAGAATAGCAATGACAAAAGAGAATTTTCAGGTTTGTGCTTCGCATGCTTTGAAATTTCCTGCTTCTTTGTTTTGATCATTCGAAGAGGAGCATCGGCGCACCGGTTAAGCAGCCTCTTGCAAAAATGCAGGGTAAAGTTTGCGTACATTTCACCCTTGTGGTGGGACCCTTCCCAGGACCCTCGCTTCGCGGGGATTCTTTGTGCACCGGGCTGCCTTTTTTGTTTTTGTTTTGATCATTTGAGTTGAATCATTCTATTATAGCTATAGAAATGTGGACCAATTGACAACTTCATAACTAAATTTTCTTATTTGTTTCTATTGACTTTTCGATGTTACGAACTGATGATTTGTGAAATTTCGCAGATGAAAATAGTTCTTAACTGCTTAAGAACGATCTCATCGCAAATTGGCACGGAAGGCTCCGGTGATTATGCCGTCTACATATTACTTCCCTTGTATAAAGTTTGTGAAGGTTTTACTGGAAAGGTTATTGATGGTAAGGCTGCTTGAATATTTTCCTAAGCTTTTAATTTTTGGTGAAAGTATGTTAAGGTATGAATCCTTGCAGTTTTTAAATGGATTTGAAATCTCTTAAGTTTCAACTTTTAGGATAATTTCTATTTTAAAAACAAAATTGAATTCAATTTCAAGTAATTTTAATATGAAATTCCATTTTTATCCTTGATAAATTTATAAAACTTGATTAGATTCTTCTTTTTAAATAAGTTCAACCCTAAATCACGGTAAAAGGATTAAGTCTTAAATTATTTTAGGGGTAAAATGATTTTTTGATTAAAATATTTTGAAATTAAATATTTAATATATTATTTAATTTAGTTTTATAATTTTGAATGATTTAATTAGGAATAAGATAAAATTGTATTGTTTTTTTAAATAAATAAGTCCTTATTTGACTAAAAGCATATTAAATGCCACTAGTCATTTCTCCTGCGAATAATGACTTCGTGCGCGAACACATTTTTTGGACACGAACACATTTCGAGCACCAACGCATATTTCATACACAAAATCATATTTCACGCGCGAACCCACTTTCCGTGCGCATTATATTTAGTCCTTATTTGACTAAATATAATGCCACGAGTCATTTCTCCTGCGCAAAGTCATTTCTCTTGCACGAACCCATGCAATTAATTTTTCACTCGAAGTCATATTTCACGCATGAAATCATTATTTGCGCACAAACTCATTTTGGCGCACAAAGTCATTTTTCGCTCATGAACTCATATTTCGCGCATGAACTCATATTTCGCGCACGAACTCATATTTCGCGCACGAACTCATATTTCGCGCACGAACTCATTTTTTTTTGCGCACAAAGTCATTTCTCTTGCACGAAGTCATTATTCGCATAACTGCTCAAAGCATATAGATACATCCTTGATAAATTTTGAATGATTAAGTTTTATATGCTTTGTTCGAGTCCTGGAAGCAACCTCTTGCAGAAATGCAGGGTAAGGCTTGCCTACATTTCACCCTTGTGGTTGGGACCCTTCCACGGACCCTCGCTGTGCGGGGATGCTTTGTGCACCGGGGCTGCCCTTTTTATTGTTGGAGTTTTGCATAGGTGATTGCATTCATCTTGCATGTGATTCCATTACTTGTCTTTAAAAAAAAATCATTTTTTGTTTCATCTAAAACAAATGAATGTTCATGCATGAGTTGACCTTTTTCTAAGTTTTTTTCTTCTTTTGCTTCTGATAAAAATTCAATTTTTGTTTCGTCTTGTAGAAACTCAAACCCTAAACAGCAACACTCAAGCCTTTATCCCACCATAGTGGGGTCGGCTATATGGATCCTCTGTCGCCATTGTGCCCTATCTTTAATCATAGTCTCACTAATGCCTAAGTACATTATGTCTTTCCTTATAGTTTCATTCCTAAGTCTTTTTTGGTCTACCCCTCCCCCGTTTAACTAAGTCCTTCTAGTGACTAAGCTCTCACAACGCCTAACAGGTGCTTCTAATGGTCTCCTTTGTACATCCGAACCATCTTAAACGAGCTTCTCGCATCTTCTCTACAATTGGCGCCACTCCTGTCTTTTTCCTGAATCCTGATACATTCATTCCTAATTTTATCCAGTCTCGTGTGACCACACATCCACCTAAGCATTCTCATCTCCGCAACTCCCATTTTTTTCTCATGTACACCATTCACTGCCCAACACTCAGAATCGTAGAGCATTGCTGGTCTAATTGCAATAATCAAACACAAATACAACAACAACAAAACTCAAGCCTTTATCCCACCATAGTGGGGTCGGCTATATGGATCTTTTGTCGCCATTGCGCCCTATCTTTAATCATAGCCTCACTAATGCCCAAGTACAAACACAAATAAAATAATAACTTTTATTTCTCCAGCTACTTATTATATGAGTGCACCCACCCCTCCTTATATAGACAGATTCCTTCAACACATCTAAAACAATTGAAACATGTTCATGCATGAGTTGACCTTCTTCTAATTTTTTTTCTTCTTCTTTTGCTTCAGATGAAATTAAGCAGCTTGCGGAAGAGGTGCGCGACAGCATAAAGGATGTGCTGGGCGCCGAAATTTTTATACAGGTGTACAATCAGATAAGGAAGAACCTCAAGGGGAAGAGGGACCACAGGAGAAACCAGCAGAAGTTAGTAGCTGTAGTCAACCCCATGCTCCATGCCAGGCGAAAGCTTCGAGTTGCGGCTAAGCATCGAAGGCACCGAATAAAAACCGTACAGGCGATGAAGATGGGCACCAGAAGGTCATAAAATGTTAGGTTATATATAGGCAATAGCTATATGCAGTCCCACTTTGGCTATGTGCAGACCATGCAATTTGAAAATGGTTATATGTCCTTGGACTGCATATAACCAAAATTAGCATGCATATCACATGACCCTATATATATTTAATGTAAACATTTAGTCAGAAATGCAATTTTGGGAGGAAGAGGTGGGGAGGAGGTTGTGCAATTGTTTTCTAGAGACTTAGTTTTTGATTTAATTTGTTCTAATTGCAGGCTGATTGAGGCCTTATTTTCTCCACTGTTCCCTTGTTTTATTGACTATCTACTATGTTTGTTTGGTTTTTACCACCGCTCTAACTTTGGGTCCGTTTGGCACCGTGGTGTCGGACGTGAACGCGGCTGTTATGAATCGTCATTCGTTTGGCTTGATATGTTTTGCGTAAAGTGGGATGCATCTTTGCGTGTATCTTGATAACACTATCTATGAGCCAGATTAATCGTGATGCACTAATTTTGTGTGCTGGAGACTGTTGGACGTTCCAGCATGAACAAAAAAAAAAGGCATGTCAAGATTAGTCCCACACCGCCTACCCAGATGGTCCACCTCTCCTAGCTATGAGCCAGATTAATCGTGATGCACTAATTTTGTGTTGGTTATAATAGTCCCCACCTCTCCTATCTTTGACCCGAATTTTGGATGGAAAATGAGTGCGGTGGTTTAACATGGTATCAGGGCGAGGTTCACGCTGATGGGGCGTGTTGGACGGCCCGGAATGAACAAAAAAAAAGGTATGCCAAGATTAGTCCTACACCGCCTACCCAGATGGTCCACTTGTCGTTATAATAGGCCCCACCTCTCCTATCATTGACTTGGGTTTTGGAATGGAAAATGAGTACGGTGGTTTAACAGAGACTATAAAATTTTCCTCATTTATTTATGCCCTAGAATATAAGATTTCTGAGTTATTCTCATTCGTGATCATACAAGCATATAGTTGGTTGATTTATATTTTAGTCCATATTACATCAAAAGTATTTATTCTTTGAGGATTATAGAGCACGAAACATTTTTAAATTTATAACATATTTTAGTTATTTAATATAGGGATTTTGGCACTTTGCACCTCTAAAATTGGCACTTTGCGCCCCTCAATTATCAATTTCAGGCACTTTCCATCCCTAGGCCAAAATATTAAGGGTATTTATGTCCGGGCAGTATAAAAAATGCTCATTCAAAAGTATTTAGGTCCGAGTAGCACCAATAATTTGTGATGCAAAGTGCAAAACAGAGTATTTTTGGTGCTGTCCGAGCCTAAATACTCTTGAAATTTCGGCATGGGGGTGCAAAATGCCAGAAATCGGTATTTGGGGGTGGGTGCAAAATGCCAATTTTAAAGATTCAAAGTGTAAAATGTCAATAACCCGTATTTCGGGGATGCGAAGTGCAAAAAAGCCACATTCTAATTATTTATAATTTCATTCAAATTAAATTTTGTAGCCGTCCACATTCTAATTATTAATCTTCCCCTGCACGCCAACAGAGTCGCTCGACCTTCGCGCCAAAAATTTGGGAAAAATTGGAAGTTCTCGGCGATCAAATTCGAAATCCTAGGGCTGAAAATCAACGCTCCCGCCTTTAAATCATCAGCTGTGCCGGCTGTCGACTGCAACACCGCCGCCCAGCAACTGCCCGGCGCCGCACTCCCAGGCGACAGAGGAGAGATTCCGTTCGCCGGCCGTCCCTCACCGCCGACGGCCCTCACTGACGGCGTCGACTGACTCACCATTCTAGGTGGTGTCCGCGACTGCTCTCTGCATCTTCCCGATCGGAAGGAGCTTGAGGCGATTCGCCCACCTACTCTCTGAACCGAAGCATCCCTCGTTTGTGGATCTGCTCTCTGAACCGAAGCTCCCTTCTCGTCCTCTGCATCGACCCTAGGGCATCAGTGTAATCCCTTCAGAAACCGATTGTTCTTCCATGACCTGCAATGCTTTGTTCCTACGCATCTCTTTATTTATTTTTCCATGACCTGCAATGTTTTATTCACTCTGTTCCTACGCATCTCTTCCATGACCTGCAACGTTTTATTCAGTTTTTTTTGTAAAGATCTTCACTGTTTTGTTCTCCTATTTATTCTCCATTCTTTGATCTGTTAGGATTTGCATGTTTTTATGTTCTTCTTTGTCCTGCAATGCTTTTGTTTACGCCTCTCCATGCTTCATCTGTGATCTGCAATGTTTCGTTCATACGCCTCTTACATAATTGTTTACTTTGATGTCTTTTTACTGCTATGATTTGCAAGTTTTTGTAGTTTTTACTGCTGTAAATTTCTTCAGATTCATTCTTCTTTGTTGTCGTTCTTATCGTTGGTTTCAAAACCTCAATCTATATGTAGCTGAGGGTAAATTAGGAGTTATGCAGAAGCCATATTATTTTTTTTTTTCATTTAAAAATGATAATAGGAAGAGTGAATCTGTATATGTTTGTTTGTTTATATGAATGTGCATGTATATGAGGAGTTAATAGGTAAACTACTTTCAAACAATTGTTCTTCCAAACAGATAAACATAAAATATCATTATAAACAATACAAAAATGCAAATTCTCCAAACAGTTTACGAGTTACTCATCACTATTTTCACTACAGCCCTATTCTCACTATTGGGTTTCCACAACAGCCGTTTCATAAACAACAACTGCCCCAAACAGAGCTGAAATCTTCCATCCAAAGAGAAAGAGAGAAGCGAGTATTTCCAGCGGGCAAATATGTATGTGGTGAAGAGGGATAGCCGGCAGGAGGCGGTTCACTTTGACAAGATCACCGCGAGGCTGAAGAAGCTTAGCTATGGACTCAACCAGGAGCACTGTGACCCGGTGCTCGTTGCCCAGAAGGTCTGTGCCGGTGTCTACAAGGGTGTCACCACCACGCAACTCGATGAGCTTGCCGCCGAAACTGCTGCCGCCTTGACGGCAAATCATCCTGATTATGCCTCGGTGATTAGACTTCCTTCTCCATCTTCGCTCATATGAAATCCTTATCTTTTTTTCGTGCTCATTCATTGTTCTGTTTCATTTAGCTTGCTGCTAGGATTGCTGTCTCAAATCTGCACAAGAATACCAAGAAATTGTTTTCAGAGACGTAAGGGGCTAAATTCTTCATTGGACTTTACCTTGGTGTCTTATTGGTTTGAGATTTCTTCATTTGTTACTGGGTTGATTTTGAATTGTTTGCCCTGTCTCAGGATCAAGGAGATGTACAATCATTTCAATGAAAGGGCTGGGCAAAAGGCGCCTTTGATTTCAGATGAAGTTTATGAGATTATCATGGAGGTGAGCTTCCTTGCTTATTCTATTTTGTTTTTTTCAGTTCATATCTGTAACTTTATCTAAACTTCGTGTTGTAATATTGCTATTAATTTTTGTCAATGTTATGAATTACCTGTCGTGACTACAATATTCGTATATTACTCTGTTTGAGTCGAGTTGTTTTGAAAGAACAGAACTAGGTTTGATCCTTTCATGAGTTTTTTGCGAAAGGAGATGATTTATTCACTATAAAAGGAAATTCTACCCTAGATTACACAACCACATACTCTCTTAAGATCCGTATGTTTGGATGGAATTGGTGCTCCAATTCCATTCAACTGAACGGACCCTTAATGTGGAATGAACTTTGTGGGTCAGATTTATGGATTTTAGCATAGCCATCTCATGAAGCTTGCATTTTTATTTCCCCCCACTTATTTATGCACTGCCTATATGTACACTAGGATAATTTTCTTTACTATGTTTGACCAAAAACCACCCCGAAAGAGTTTTATGCAAACTTCACCATCATTTCATTTATTGGATGCATTTTCTTTCTTAGAAGCATTTTCTTGATAATCATGATAAAACTATGATTTCTATGTCACACTTCATATTTAGGGGTCCAATGCTTCAATGCCATATTTAAAAATTTCTTATGATATTAGAAGTTGTACCTTGATAGTTAAGCAACCTTAAATTGACTAATCACTCAAATATATGTTTCGCAGCATGCATGTTACACTCAATTTATCATTCCCAATTCTTCAATTTCAAAGCTTGCTATCAGTAACATTTTCTTTCATGTGTATGCAGAATGCTACTCGTCTTGATAGTGAGATCATTTATGATAGAGATTTTGAATATGACTACTTTGGTTTTAAAACTCTCGAGAGGTCCTATCTTCTAAAAGTATCTGGGAAAGTGGTGGAAAGGCCACAACATATGCTAATGAGAGTTTCTATCGGAATTCACAAAAGAGATATTGATTCCGCCATCAAAACCTATCACCTGATGTCACAGAGGTGGTTTACTCATGCTTCTCCTACCTTATTCAATGCAGGCACCCCTAGGCCTCAGGTATTGCTAAATCATTCGACTTTTTCTAATTCCTTGACTTGTCAATATACTGATTGAGGGTTCTCTTGATTATGCCAGCTTAGCAGCTGTTTTCTCATTTGCTTGAAAGATGACAGCATTGAGGGAATCTATGATACCCTGAAAGAGTGTGCTATAATAAGCAAATCTGCAGGGGGAATTGGTGTCTCCGTTCACAATATTCGTGCCACCGGGAGTTACATTCGTGGGACAAATGGTGTTTCAAATGGCCTAGTTCCAATGCTACGGGTCTTCAATGATACTGCTCGCTATGTTGATCAAGGAGGAGGGAAAAGGAAAGGTAACAGGATCATATTTTAGTGGTCTGCGTGCTGGTTTGCCTTGCTTGTTTTGTTAAAATTAATACCAAACAAAATCTCCTAGGTGCATTTGCTGTCTACTTGGAACCTTGGCATGCTGACATTTTTGACTTCCTTGACCTCAGAAAAAATCATGGGAAGGTATGCTGTGCTCTGCTTTGTTTTGATTTCTCAATCACAAATACTATGAACCTATGATTGAAGCTGTACTGAAGCAAGGAAAAATTGAGGTGGGCTTTACTTGTTAAAAACAATTTAAAGTGTGAGTAGTAAGGTGATATAGAATTGATGGGTTAGGTAAGGTGCCAAATATTAAGAGTTGATCTTACGCTTTAGCAAATATATTCTATCTCAAAAAGTTTTGAAGTGACACAGTTTATCACAAGCATCTTATTGATGGCAAATATAGTACAGCTTAATGTTTAACATGCATATTTGTAAATTCGGATTTTCATAACAAACTAGCAGATGCAATGACAAATGAGTTATTAGTATGAAAAGTTACTATGACTTCAATGTGGATCAATGCAATTCATTTCAGGTTTTTACACCAGGTCTAGGGGCTGAATGATCATAATAGAAGAATATTTGTTAAGAAATAGTGAAATACAAGATAATTAATAAAAAATGTCTTATTTTATTATGCAATTTTCTTGAATTTTATCAAATGCCCTCCTGTTTTGATGGTTTGTGCACCACTTATCTGGAGCTCCTCACAATTTTTTCCTGTTGTCAAATTTTAACTCCATGATGTACATAATGCGGAGCCTTATTGTACCCATGTTCCAGGTGTTAAATTTGTTGTGACTTCTCTTTCAATTTATGACCTTTTGTTTATATATTTATAAACTTAATGATAAAATTTGTGTACAGTTATATATTTTTATTTTTATAGCGTAATATGTTGCCTTACCAACAATCAAGGGGTGAAAACAGTCAATATTTGTTCGAAGGCATGCACTCTCCGGCAACTGCAGTCTGCATTACTTTCAATTGTTGTATAGGTTTTTTTATTGTACACTATTTTTCCTCTATAATTTTGTTATTTCATTTTATATACACTTGCTTTTATTTTATGTTATTGTAATTTATTGTTTATCATATTATATAGTATATTATATAGCAAATCCGCAGACAATGGTTTCAATGTAATGGAAAAAAATGAATTTTATTGGATGTTTCCATGGTTTGATACATGAGATTTGAATTTAAAATGAAGATATTTGATAATGTTGGATAATAAAATTAATTTGGAATTAATAAATAATGTGATTTTACTTATCCCTAACTAGGATCTTTGCACTTGGTTAAATTATTAAATAATGCAATATAGTGATGTTTAATTTATGAATCCTTTTACTGAGCCGAGTTATTTCTTTTGTTCTGGAAAGAGAAAATTCAGATTAATTTAATGTAGGAGCGCATAGTTAAACTCAATACTCAAGTAAAAAAAAGCTAAAAACTTTAAGACACTTGATGATGCCTGTCTCAGGAACCTAGGACTAAATAAAACATTCAAGGTGATGGTTGTTGCTCTTAAAGAAGGTGAGGTCATGTTTCACCCGTACTAGCATCCATTTAATATTCCTGCCATGAGTTTTTTCTGTCTTCCATGTTCTCTTATTGTTGAACCTTATTTTTACATTAATGAGACGCGGAACAGGATTTGTTCCCCTGCTTTTGTGTAATGTTTATTAAGACATGAAGCTGCATCCTTTTAAATAAATGTAAAACAAGATTGATAAGAAGGGGAAATTTGATGGTAACAAGATCCAATTTAAGAATTGTGCACAATTCTTGTAACATTTAGACATTAAAATTTAGGATTTGCACTGTCCAAAGTTTCCTCATTCTGGGTTCTGGTGTTTTACCACTTCACCTTCTGTGGTATATCTGTAACATTCATATTTAGCTCGAATCAAACATCAAATAATAGTACTTTTAAACCTACTTATAAATTTTTATAGGAAGAGAATAGAGCACGAGATCTGTTCTATGCACTCTGGATCCCTGATTTATTCATGGAAAGGGTCCAAAGAAATGAAGAATGGTCACTTTTTTGCCCAAATGAATCCCCTGGATTGTCCGACTGTTGGGGTGAAGAATTCAACAATTTGTACACAAAATATGAAAAAGAGGTACCTTGCATTCTTTTTCCAAACAAACGTTTATAATTTGCATTGATGCATATAATATAATTTTGTGACTGTATTCCTTTCTTATTTAAGGGCAAGGCCAGGAAGGTTGTTTCAGCACAGAGCCTATGGTTTGAGATCCTTACATCACAGATTGAGACTGGAACCCCCTATATGTTATATAAGGCATATTATTTATTTTTTCCATGATCAATATTGTTTATTTTGTCTGCTGCCACCTCTTCGTCATTGTCCTAATTTCAAACTTCTTTTGAAGGATTCTTGCAATAGGAAAAGCAATCAAAACAATCTTGGAACAATCAAGTCCTCAAATTTGTGCACTGAGATAATAGAGTTCAGCAGTTCTGATGAAACGGCCGTATGCAATTTGGCATCAATTGCTTTACCTCGATTTGTGAGAGAAAAGGCAAGTTCTCATGATTTTCCTTAGCAAGGTCAAGAAAATGCATAAAATATAATTCCCTGGCTACTCTCGATGTTTGAATCTGTCGGGTTATTTGCAGGGTATCCCTATAGAGTCACATCCATCCAAGCAGGTTGGAAGCATTGGATCTAACAATAGATATTTTGATTTTGAGAAGCTAGCTGAGGTTTGACCACTTTTTGTTACAGCCGCACTCATTTTTCACCTTTTTATCAACAATTTCATTTTCTTCTCTTCTTTTGTTTGAAGGTGACTGGAGTAGTTACAGAGAACCTCAACAAGATAATTGACATAAACTATTACCCTGTTGAAACTGCTAGGAAGTCAAACCTACGACATAGACCAATTGGCATTGGGGTTCAAGGTTTGGCTGATACTTTCATCTTACTTGGCTTAGCATTTGATTCACCAGAGGTAATGTTTATTTTGATAGGGTTCCCTTATTATTTTTAAATATGTATAAGTTATATGATTTATTGTGTTGTTGATTATTTATATTTTTTCTAAAGGCCCAACAACTAAACAAGGACATTTTTGAGACCATTTATTACCATGCTTTGGATGCTTCTTCTGAACTTGCTTCCAGAGAAGGTCCTTATGAAACATATCAGGGAAGTCCAGTAAGTAAGGTATGTACTAACAAAGTGAAACATTTATCTGAGATGATTTCACTCTTCTTATTTGATGTAAAATGTCAAATATAAGTAATAAACACTGCCCCTTTTACTAAAATAACATTAGTCACTTATTTGGTTTGGTTTTTCAAATCATAATATCATTTAATCAGATTAAAGATTTTTTCATGCTACATGCTGAATGCTTTTTCTTCAGGGCATTCTTCAACCAGATATGTGGGATGTAACCCCTTCATCCCGGTGGGATTGGCCCGCTTTAAGAGAGAAAATTGCAAGGAATGGCGTAAGAAACTCTCTTCTTGTTGCTCCAATGCCCACTGCCTCTACTAGTCAGATTCTTGGTAACAATGAGTGCTTTGAGCCATACACATCAAATATATATAGCCGCAGGGTTTTAAGGTGTCCTTTTTTTCTCTGGCTGTATTGAGTATTCGCCAATCCTCATATTTAAATTTCCACTAATGGTCATATATGCTTAATTTTTTCCAGCGGAGAATTTGTTGTTGTGAACAAGCATCTACTGAATGATTTGACTGAAATGGGTCTCTGGTGTAACACTCTTAAAAACCAGATAATTCATGATGATGGATCCATCTTTAAGATACCACAAATACCAGAGCATTTGAAGGCCATTTACAAGTACATGCCATCCATATTCTCCAATTTTGTAATGATTTCATTTTCTTTTATACTGTAAAATTAACATAAATGTTTGGTCAGAACTGTGTGGGAGGTGAAGCAGAGAACTATAGTTGACATGGCCATAGATAGAGGATGCTACATTGATCAGAGCCAGAGCCTGAATATACATATGGATCAACCCAACTTTGGAAAACTGACTTCATTGCACTTCTATGCCTGGTCTAAGGTACAGTTGCAAACTGATATTATAAGTTGTACTTTTTTTTAAATATATTATATTCTGAGTTTAATCCTTTAGATATATATTTTTTTATTTCAACTGAAGGGCCTTAAGACGGGCATGTATTATCTTCGAACACGTGCGGCAGCTGATGCAATCAAATTCACAGTTGATACTTCACTTCTCTCGGTAATCGTTTGACACTCGATCTATTTCTGTACTTTCTTAACTATAACCTGTTGATTGAGATGATGTGCGCTACAAGGATATTAGTAAAAAAAAGGGCCTATGAAGTTCAAGAAACTTTTGTATAAAAAAGAAATAAGAAGGCAAACATTGCAGCTGTTCTTAATAGATAAAATTCACAACCTTTTATTCATCAAGAATGAATCTATTTTTTTTTCTTCGAACCACTCGAGCTCTTATAGCTACCATTAAAAGTCATGTGACTTGTCTTTTCTGTCACAAGATTGCGGCGCTGGCCTATGATCCTCAGACTAGCAAGTGGGCAGGTAGAAGTGTCCAACCGGGAGTTAAAGCGCATAATTGAGTAATTTGTGCACACCAATCTTTCAAAAGTAATGTTGATGTCTAACATGTGTTGCATGTATACTCTTTCAAGTTTATGTAGAGCTACCTTGATGTGGAGTAATTTTATTCTCCCAAAGCAAAATTTTGAAAAGTTAGAGATTTTAGTTTCTTATTCCCTAAGCTTACATTTTTTTTATTGAATTAGATAAGCTGGAGGCACAAAAAAAATGTATAAAAATCCACATGAAATAACTGTTTTTATATTGATATCATTAAATAATAGAAAAATATGGAAACTAAAAGTATATATTTGTATGTTCTGATCACCTGTATTATTTGTGCAATATATATGCAGAAGAATGATAAAGCAGAGGAAAATAATGTAGTGGATAGTAGTAGTAGTATTGCACAAGTTGCTTGCTCTTTTGAAAATAAAGATTCCTGCATGGCTTGTGGAAGCTAAACCTCTTTGCTGCCAGTTTAAACCCCCTCCATCTTCAAGCAGAAGTCTTTGGTTGCATGACTTGTAAGTTGAAGCTGCAGTCATCTTCCAATTAATTGCGCTCAGCCCGGCCACCTCTTCAAGCACAAGTCATCTTGCCTCTTGATCTCTTAATGAAGTTGCTCATTATCTTTTACTTTTAATTGTAATACTTATCTCAATACAATTAGTTTATATGGTTTTGATGTGCTATATATTGTTGTATGAGGTGTTTGTTTGTTTGCTAATAATTTTCAATATATCTATATACTATATATAAGGGTGTCTCCTAAATTATCGGTGTGTAATGTCCAGCCAAATAATAACCAGCAAGAGAGAGAGAGAGAAAGAGGGCTCCCTGTGCAGTGTCACTCGTGCATATTATGTGATTCTATATTATGTGGCACGGGGGGCTCCCTGTGCGTAGGGCACGGGGAATTTTGCTATTAATTGGAGGAGAATGAGATTAGTGAATCTTGGTTTGGAATTAATGGATGGCCGGAGGTTATGGGTGGTTTACATAAAAATTAAATGAGATTAATTATTGTGATGGGGGAGGTAGTGGGCTGCTGATAATGTCATAATTAATCATTGATGATTATTGTATAAAAATGTCAACTAGCTCAAAATATTTAATTAATTATATATCTATAAACAAATTAACCTATTAAGGTTAATCTATAGGACAAATTAATCTCTATAGGACAAATTAACCTATTAAGGTTTTGACTCGGTCACATCTGTTCATGAAAACTTTAGCGGGTTATTAGCCATGTGTTCTCAATGTGTCATTGTACGTTTAGGGACACTAACCTAATTCATCGGGATCACGCCACCGCTCCAAGTGCTCCCAAACAGCTCTCCGTCGTGGTTCAGCAGGTGATATCCTCCGACTGCTAATGATTTGTGGATGATGAATGACCCTTCCCAGTTCTAGTTTAGCTTCTCGACAGCGGCCGACCTTCCTGCTGCGTCCACTTTTTTCAGGATGAGATCCCATGTCTGGAACTGCTTGATGCGAACGTGCTTGTCGAAATGCTTCCCCATCCGCCTCTTGATCTCTTCCTGTCGAACTGAGGCTAGATCTCGAAGCTCTTCGATGAAGTCGAGGGAAAGCCTTTGGGCCTCTTTGTTCTCTAGCTTTCACTCCTCATCTCCTTCTTCCGCCACAACCACTGTGCGGCTTCTGACTTCGAACTACACTGGGATGAGAGCCTCAAACCCGTGGGACAACTTGAATGGTGTTTCCCCCGTGGCTGAGTTTGGATTGGTCCTCAGAGCCCATTGGACCGAAGGTAACTGCTCCGCCCAATTCTCTTTTAGGTTCTCGACCTTCTTCTTCTTCAGGAGGTTGATCACAAGCTTGTTGGCGGCCTCCACTTGCCCATTGCTCCGAGGATGGTGGATAGAGGCAAATCGGTGATATGTCCCTAGCTGCCTGCAGAAATCTTCTAGTTCTAAACTGAAAAACTGCGGACCGTTGTCGGTGACGATGGCGAGAGGGATCCCAAATCTGCAAGCGATTTTCCCTTAGATCAAGTTCTTCACGACTTGAGAGGTGGTCTTCGCCAAAGCTTTGGTCTCGATCCACTTTGAGAAGTAGTCGATCATGACAAGAATAACGTACATGTACTAGGTAGTTTATAGATCACAATTTGAAGAAGAAAGCTCAACGATCACTGATTGTTGACTGTAGACCATTGATTGGTGATCTTATCTCTCAACTCCAGAAGATCTGAAGAAGGTAGATCAACGATCGTTGACTGGCGACCCTCAACATCACCTAGTGATCGTCGACCGGTGACCACCAGATCAACTCGAAGGCAGACAAAGTTTTATGACCGCCTACTAGCTCCTGGAAGTGTTCACCTCTGTGATCGTTGATTGAACTTAAAAGTATTCTGTCAAATTCAAAAAGAGTCATTGCTCTCCCAAAATGGAAGACATCAGTCTTATCTTCCGCTCATGTCGCTACTGTCTTATTAAAACTTGGACAGAAAAGGAAAGCATATGAGATATAAAAGCTCATTTGTTTGGTGGATGCCCCAGAAGCTTTTACAGAACTTTTCATCGTCAGCCCAAAGCTCCTAAAGTCGTGAATATCAAAAAGCTTTAATCCTACATCTCATTTTCCACTTCTCTGTATGTTTCTCCTCCTTCTTTGAATTAGATAGTCTCTCCTCTGTAGAGACATTCTTGCTAAGAGCTATTACATTCACATCTTCAACAACCTACTCTATAAAGGGTTATCTGACTCTCCCTTCAAAAGAGTTGTTTTGGGTTAGAACCTACAGTGTAATGGGTTTAGATTGGGTTGGATCACCCAGAAGGAAAAAGCTCGTCTTCTCGGTCAAGAGATAGTGGAAGCCCACTCATTGTGGAAGAGAGAACGTACACACTTATTGGGGAAGGGAAATAGAATAAATCGCGGAAAACCTGGAACGAGTCCGCGGGCATGCCAAACATAGCCTAAAACCTCTCGTCGAATCGAAAAAAAAACCAGCTTTGGTGCTGGAATTGTGGTTAACGCAACAGTTCGATGTGAGCGGAGCAGGAGATGCTCATTTTGGGAAGCAAGATGATGGTTGTTGACGCATGATGAATCTATAGGTGGACGAGATCGAGTGATTCCCTAACCCTAGATGTCATGCATGCAAACAATCACAACTAAATGCAATAGATCCAACAACAATCCTAAAAATGCGAGAGAGAGAGAGAGAGAGATGCAAGTACACACAATCCTACAACATGAACCTTAAATTTAATGTGAATGTAATTGATTCAATTATACAATGAGTTATGACGTGCAATTAATTAAACAATATTGATTTTAAAATACTCGCGCATTTAATCATAATTAATACCAAATTCTAATTAAGTTAACAAATAACAATTACAACTAATTGAAAAATATAATTACACATAAAAACAAAATGAGGAACAAACTAGAAAATAACGAGGGGGAGGGCAGAGAGACGAGAACGCCGTTATGCTACCTCAATATTAGCGGGCCATTTATTGAATAAAACAATTAAACATCATTAATATAACTATGCCCGCCCCCGGTAGGCTTCGCTCGCTTCCGACACGCACCTAGTTATATTTAATATTTTTTTCTTTTTTCATTTCTGAAATTTTAAAAAATAAAATATTGTGTATTTTATTTTTAAAATATTTAAAATTTCTGTATTTTATAAAATATTGTATATTTTTTCATTTCTCTCTTTATTTCTCTCTTTCTCCTCCCTCTCTCTCTTAATTGTGGTCCTCCCTCTCTCTCTTAATTGTGGGCCCCACTTCCTCTCTATTTCTCTCTCCTTATCTATTTCTCTCTCTAATTCCAAGATGCCGCCCTCTTTCTTCTCCCTCTCTCACTCTCTTAATTGTGGGCCCCACTCCCTCTCTCCTCTCTCTCCCTCTCTTTTTCTCTTTCCTTATCGAACGGTTGATATTAGTTGGCTGGACATTACACCGATAAGAGAATATGGTTTATTTTTGGTCATTAATTGTATATTATGTTAAAAAAAACAAATTTGAAGTATACATAAATCATAGTACAATATATATGAGAAGCCCAAAACGTCATTAGGTTTTCCTAAATAAAATATTATATAGGTTTGGAATTAATGGATGGCCGGAGGTTATGGGTGGTTTACATATTAATTAAATGAGATTAGTGTGATGACGGAGGTAGTGGGCTGCCGCTAATGTCATAATTAATCATTGATGATTATTGTATAAAAATGTCAACTAGCTCACAATATTTAATTAATTATATATCTATAAACAAATTAACCTATTAAGGTTAATCTATAGGACAAATTAATCTCTATAGGACAAATTAACCTATTAAGGTTTTGACTCGGTCACATCTGTTCATGAAAACTTTAGCGGGTTATTAGCCATGTGTTCTCAATGCGTCATTGTAGGTTTAGGGACACTAACCTAATTCATCGGGATCACGCCACCGCTCCAAGTGCTCCCAAACAGCTCTCCGTCGTGATTCTGCAGGTGATATCCTCCGGTTGCTAATGATTTGTGGATGATGAATGACCCTTCCCAGTTCTGGTTTAGCTTCCCGACAGCGGCCGACCTTCCTGCTGCGTCCACTTTTTTCATGATGAGATCCCCTGTCGGGAACTGCTTGATGCGAACGTGCTTGTCGAAATGCTTCCCCATCTGCCTCTTGATCTCTTCCTGCCGAACTGAGGCTAGATCTCGAAGCTCTTCGATGAAGTCGAGGGAAAGCCTTTGGGCCTCTTCGTTCTCTAGCTTCCACTCCTCATCTCCTTCTTCCGCCACAACCACTGTGGGGCTTCTGACTTCGAACTCCACTGGGATGAGAGCCTCAGACCCGTGGGACAACTTGAATGGTGTTTCCCCCGTGGCTGAGTTTGGATTGGTCCTCAGAGCCCATTGGACCGAAGGTAACTGCTCCGCCCAATTCTCTTTTAGGTTCTCAACCTTCTTCTTCAGGAGGTTGATCACAAGCTTGTTGGCGGCATCCACTTGCCCATTGCTCCGAGGGTGGTGGATAGAGGCAAATCAGTGATCTGTCCCTAGCTGCCTGTAGAAATCTTCCAGTTCCAAACTGGCAAACTGCGGACCGTTGTCGGTGACGATGGCGAGAGGGATCCCAAATCTGCAAGCGATTTTCCCCCAGATCAAGTTCTTCACGACTTGAGAGGTTGTCTTCGCCAAAGCTCTGGCCTCGATCCACTTTGAGAATATTCGATCATGATAAGAATGATGTTCTGACAGAAGCTCATCACAACAGATATTCAGTACACCCCGGGATCACCAAGATGACCGCAGATGTAAAGAGAACAATGTATTGGCCAGGGATGAAAAGAGATATTGTCCGCTTCGTGACCCACTGCGAGCCATGTCAACTAATAAAGGCCGAGTGCAAAAGACCGGGAGGGCTATTACAGCCATTGCCAGTGCCGGAGTGGAAGTTCGAGGATATCTCCATGGACTTCGTACACGGGTTACCTCGCTCCCGCTTCGGGCATGACTCTGTATGGGTCATAGTGGATAGATTAACAAAGGTAACCAGGCTCATTCCCACCAAAAAGGGTGCCCCCGTCAGTGTCCTAGTCTGATTGTTTGTGGAGCAGTTTGTCAGATACCACGGAGTACCCAAATCGATCGTGTCAAATCGAGACGACCGATTTACATCGAGGGAATGTAAGGCGGTTCAGGCATATCTGGGGTCACGAATGAAGTTCAGCACTGCATTCCACCCTCAGACAGACGGACAAACAGAGCGAACTATCCGGACCATGGAGGACTTACTGAGGTTGTGCATATTAGATAGCGGGGAACCATGGGAGATGCCACTGTCACTCGTCGAATTCTCCTACAACAATATCCAGCAGTGTCACAACCCGCATTTTCTCCGAATTTAGGAATATCAGAGTAAGAGAAAATACGCGTCATGATGCCACGTCATGCAGGAGACAACTGCAGACGCTCAGGCGGGAACCTACTACTTATTTAAATCAAACATGATTACATGATAATTCTTCATTTGAAATCATTTATTAGGGTTTGGAGTAAGAACAGTGTCTCTCAGTTCGTGGATCAACTAGTCCACCGAGAAAATATATGAAATTTGCAGCGGAAAAATACTTGATTTTGTTCACTTAAGGTCCTATATGCACGTGATGACAGGACCTAAAGTAAATGATATGTACATATCTAGGCGTAGTATAAGTATATAAAATACCTTTAGGTGACTTTAAAACTAAGGATTTCAGTTAAAAGAAATGCGATGAGGATGAAAGAAAAATCCTTTTATAACTATGATGCACCTAGACATAAATCATTCCCAGAGAGCAAGATACCTCAGATCTAAAAGCAGTGGCATTAGCTGGCAAGTAAACTATAAAGTATCAAAAAGAGGCACAACGGGCGTCAACAACCTGACACTAACCCATTAACTCCAAACTAGCATGTCTGAACACAAGAAGAAAACTAACAACAACTACCTCGCAGCAGCGGGGTAAAACAACAACTAAAACTCCCGAAGACTCCGGGCTATACCACTAGTCGCTATGGCTTAGAACCTGAGACATTCAATAATACAAAGAACGCCTCAGCAAGTGATTTACAAGTGGCAGAGAAACAAGAAGTAAAGTAAATAAGGCATAAGGGGTACCAACCTAGGCCAAACTTACAGAAAAAGAAAAGGAGGACTCCAAAGCAAAGAACTAAGCAAAACACTGAGTGCACCAAATATCATAAAGAGGAACAAAGATGGTTCATTTATCTTGTATATTCTATTTAAAGAGACTAATCAGCTCAAGTTAAACGGGGGGCGGTTACTATACTCCGCCACCCAAAGCCCAGAAACACGGCCCTGCCACCCAAACACGGCCCACGGGGCCTCAGGACGAGCCCGCTGACCACCCATAAAATGGCCACCGTGCAAGGTTAAACAAATCCTCACTGCCCCCCAAACACGACTACCGTGCAAGGCTAAAGACAATGGTTCTTATTAATTAAATTTCAATTAAAACACGGGACGTTGCCCGAAAAGAATAATCACCAGGATACCCTAAGAGATAGGGTCACAACAAGGTAAACATTTCCCAATACTATTCATAAGAGAACCCATAAGTTATTTAACCACAACGGGTACGAGATTTCAAAGAGGAGAAGTGATCGGAGGCATAACTCAAGTACTAAGAAGCGGAGGGCATTTCTCGAGAATCTAAAGGATAAGAACATAGTTCTCGAGAAATCAAGGAGTGAGGTCATAAATTTCTAGGGAAAACCAAGGGCAGAGTCAAAATATTTCTCGAGAGAAAAGAAAAGACAGGGAACATGACTTCTCGAGAATTAAAGGTAGGTAACAGGATCTTCTCGAGAAATCCAAGGACAGGGTCATTCATTTCTCGAGAAATCCCAAGCAGGGACTATGATTTCTCGAGAAAAACCCAAGGTAGGGACTATGATTTCTCGAGAATCTAAATGCAGGGATCAAGGTTTTCTCGAGAAATTAAGTGCATGGAGCATGAGTTTCTCGAGAATTTAAATGCAGGAAGCAGCAGATTCTCGAGAAATTCAAATGCAGGACTTGATTTCTTGAGATATTAGGTAGAAATCAGCAGTTTCTCGAGACAGTAAAGGCTGTACATGAAGCTCTCGAGAAACAAGCATGCAACAGGGGTAAGTTTCGGGCTACTACAGATTTTTCTGGGGGAAGACGCCGATACTTCGGGGAAGATCGAGGGGGGTTCGAGATCAAAACGACACGACCATAAATCACAAGCCAAAACACAGCAAGAACACATACCCACAGAAAACAGTGCTTTAAGAAAACAACGAGAAGGAGGGGATAGCCACTTGCCTTAACCTTGCAAAAACTCGAATTTCTCCGCTCCAAAAGCCAAGGAAATACTCGAGCACGAAAACCTGAAGCTTTTCAGATCAAAAAGGAGGAGTTAGGTCACTACCTTAACTCCAAAAATTCCATGAAACGGGAAAAGCTTACCACTAGAACGAAGATCTCGCCGAGTGCTTTCCAAATCTACTCTCCAAACGCGATGCAGACTACTACAACCCTAAGAACCGTCGGCCGGAAGCTCCACGACGCTCCGCTCTCGCTCTCTCACTCGGCGGCTGGTTTGGATCGATGGAGGAAGAAGAAGAATAGAGAGAGAACTTTAGGTTTTATAATTAAAACCTAATTTAATATTTAATTAATTAAATAATACTCCCTTTTCACTTAAAATACGAGGGTGACTAGATCACCTCGGATTTCTACGAAATTCGAACCCCAACTGAAAAACGGTGCTACGAATCCAACAACGGAGCCAGAATTCCATTCCGACGAGCCAAACTCGAGATTAGAATTCCCGAAGCTGAAATCTCAATAGTTACTCTAAATAACCCCGAGTTTTCCCTTAACTCGAAATGACGCGAAATCTCGCACGCGCGACCTAATTTAAACGCATTAACTAAACTAAGACTCAAAACTAAAATCTGAAGGGTTGACGTACGCCCTTACGCTAAAAATTACAACACAACGGGTACGTAAATAATTAACGAAAAACCAGGGACGTTACAAGCAGTCTAGCATTGGCATGGCTCCTTACGAAGCCCTCTACGACAGAAAGTGCAGAACCCCTCTATCTTGGGTTCAAGACGAAGATCCGAAGGCGCTGGGGTGGGAATATATCGAAAACACATACGCATAAGTACGATTGATACATGATCGGATGCTAGAGGCACAGAGCAGACAAATGAAATATTACGATGCGCGACACCGTAGGGTGGAGTTCCAAGCAGGAGACCGAGTATTCTTGAAGATACGTACGTCTAGTATGTTGGACATGTGTGTCACATCCCTTTGTTTGAGAATAACAAATCCCAAATTGTATTTGATCTTGCTTGTCGTGTGTTTATAGTGTGCAGGAATTATAGGTGCAATACTCCACAGGAAGAAAGCATCTTGGAACCAACAAACTGAGCAGATGCTCTACCGCCAGCGTTAGGGGTTATCGCAGGCGCTAGCGCTACCGCCAGTACTAGCGCTACCGCCTGGCGCTAGCTCAATTTTGTGCACAGTGCCACGCCGCCGACGGTTTCGCAATCGCTCCACACGAACGCTACCACATGCGCTAGGTGTAACATCCCCAGAACTACTAGACCCCTAAGGTGCACCTTATCATGACAAAGTCATGACATTGCTCTGAGAGACCAAAAATTGTCCTAAGAACCAAGGTGAAAAGGTGAAAAACACTTTGGTGTGCAAATAGACAAATTGAGCCCAAGGCTTAGGGAGTCCCCTGGGTCATTTGGGACACATTGGTGTCAACCCAAGTGATCAGAATAGACAAGTCAACCTTGTCCCCAAATAGGTCAAACCTTCTTAATTGAGGTCAATATGACTTCATGTGACCAAATTGAACTTACCAATGGGTTCCTAACCCTAAGAGAGACTCAAGTGACACAAAAGCCCCATCAAGATGTCATCAATCGGTTCATTTTGACCAAAGTCAACTTTTCCCCAATCTTGGTCAAAATCACATTCATAGGCTAAATTGGCCCAACTAGGGCCTCATCATGACCCAATCAACCTTGGGTGGTGTCAAAGGACTCAAGACCAACTCATCGGACCAGTCGACTTATCACTTTGACCAAGTCAACCCTAAAAGTCAACAATGGTCAAAGTTGAGCCCTAAAGAAGAAATTAAAAAGCCCCAGCCTATTCCAATGGGCTAAGGCCTTGATTCAAGGCCCATCCTGCAGCCCAATGGCCTAATTACATCCCTTGCCCTCAAAATTTGAATGAGGGTGACATGCAAGAGGGCAAAGTGGAGAATTTCCCAAAATCAAGAGAGGACAAAGGAGGAAATCATGGTTTGGGTGCCACTTGGCTCCCAATTCCTCTCCCAATGCACTCCACTGAACTCCCTCAGTTATTCCCATCTGAAATCTAGCAGGGTGGATGCCAAATGGCAGCCTTGGTGAAGCATCCAAGGCTTGGCCGACCTTGCCCCAATGGAAACTCCATATACTCACATCCTCAGCCCAAACTGACTGGACCATTAGCTTTAGAAGGTGGAGGGCATATGAAATCGAGTCTTAGATCAAAGCTTTTGGTGGAGAGGAGCAAAATCGGCAAGGAGCTCTAATGGAGGTGGCCGGCCATGGCAAGCCGGGATTCCCTCAACCTCAAGCTCAATGAGGCACGTATTCCTTCTCTCCTCCTCTTGTGCTAGCTTCACACTTCTTCTATTTTCAAAATCCACGACGAAATTGCATATCTCCATTTTCGGATTTGGTGTTCTTGAGCTCGAAAATTAAAATGGCGGGGGAGCAACTCCGGCCACCTCCGACCGAGATCTCACCGCCCGGTAGATAGCCCTACCAAGGACGGAGGTGGTGGCTTGAGGGATTGGCCGGAGAAGGCCGGAGTTCGCCGGAATCGGGGGCCAAAATTGGCCTAGGCGCGGTCGATCTGGACCTTAGGCTGGAGGAAGGAGGCGATCTCCTGGCCGTTCGATCTGGACAAGATAGTTAACCGCATCCCAGTTTTATTATTAATAATGAAGTTTGAATTTCTGTCACACTATGTACAACCATCTTAAACATTTATTTAAAAATACTTCCTCTCATTTCCTGAGAAAACTCTGAACATCAATATTGTAGCTCTTGGACTCTAGTATTTTTAGAAATTTAGATCACACCAATCGGAGCCCTGTAGCTCCCTCAACACAATTTTTGGTGGGAGTGGTCTTAGAATAGAGCAGAAATATAACTAGTGATATATCTCCAATGGTAACTCCTATGGAGTTGAAATTTGGACCATGCATGTATATCCCCTAGTAATATATTGTGTAAAAAATTCAGATTTTAGAGGAACATTTTTCTATAGTTTTATCCATTATTTGATTTATCAAATTAATGTGATTTAGGGTGCTAGACACCTCAAGTTGACCCCAAATTTTGGTGAGGGCTTCTTTAGGTCGTGTATGGGATCTGGTTAAAATTTCATCACCTGTGCATGAGTGGATTTCTCTGAGCTTCAAATTGAAGTTTTGGGACTTAAGGGTCAAATTGGGGTGCTAATAGTCAATTTGGGCTTTTGAACCTTTTGATGGAATTGAATGTGGGAATCACCTTGCATGCCTCTGAAACCTTGGGGTTTTTGTATGTCATGAGGATATACATCTTTGACATAAGTCTCATGACTTTCGGAAATTATTTTCTTAAAGTTTCTAAGTAAATTCAAATTGTCACACTTGTAAATTAATGAAATTTATGAGGTTAAAACAACTAGCAAAAATCTCACATTCTAGGCATAGTCTTTTTATGACATTAAATATCCTTAGAAACAATCTCATGTGGTTTAGATGAAAATTTAGGGTAGCTCCTTTACAAATTATGAAATGCCCTCCATGGGCAATTTAATTAATTATTGAGAAATTTATATATAGAAAATGTTGATTCTCTGGAATGTGTAGCTTTATGATGAGGCACATCAGTAGGAGTAATCTCATATGGCCTAGATAAAAATTTAGCTTAGTTCCTTTACAAGTTTTGAAATGTCTTCCATGGACAAATTATTTGATTATTGAGAAATTATAACTAAATAATCCTTGAAAAATTATGAAACTTAGGCATTGCTATTTTTAGGTTAATACTATACTTCTGTGATTTTCTCAGAATTTATAGAGACCTATAAATGGTAGTTGTAGTGTGATCCCTTATTGGCACACCTTTTGTATTAAATAGTAATTATGGATAAATACTCCCTGGTAAATTATGAAACCTTGGATTTGGTGTTTTTAGATGATTATTGTGCTAGTTTAATTTTCTCAGAATTTATAGAGACATATAAATGGTAGTTGTAGTGTAATCCCTTATTGGCACACCATTTGTATTAAATAGTAATTATGGATAAATACTCCCTGGTAAATTATGAAACCTTGGATTTGGTGTTTTTAGATGATTATTGTGCTAGGTTAATTTTCTAAGAATTTATAGAGACATATAAATGATAGTTGTAGTGTAATCCCTTATTGGCACACCATTTGTATTAAATATTAATTATGGATAAATACTACCCGGTAAATTATGAAACCTTAGATTTGCTGTTTTTAGACCAATATTGTGCTATAGTAATTTTTCCAGAATTTATTGAAGTCTTAACATAGCACTTGTAGTGTAAACCCTTATTGGCACACCAAATATAATAAATAATAATTAAGGATAAATACTCCTTGGATTAATATGAGACTTAAGATCTGGTGTTTTTAGACCAATATTGTGCTATAGTAATTTTCCAAGAATTTATTGAAGTATTAACATAGCACTTGTAGTATAAACCCTTATTGGCACACCAAATGTAATAAATGATAAATAAAGGTAAATACTCCTTGGATTAATCTGAGACTTAAGATCTGGTGTTTGTAGACCAATATTGTGCTATAATAATTTTCCCAGAATTTATTGAAGTCTTAACATAGCACTTGTAGTGTAAACCCTTATTGGCACACCAAATGTAATAAATGATAAATAAAGGTAAATACTCTTTGGATTAATCTGAGACTTAAGATCTGGTGTTTTTAGACCAATATTGTGCTATAGTAATTTTCCCAGAATTTATTGAAGTCTTAACATAGCACTTGTAGTGTAATCCCTTATTGGCACACCATTTATGTTAAATAGGAATCATGGTTAAATAATCCCTGGAAAAGGTGAAACTTGGGGTTTGAGGTTTTTAGACCAATACTATGCTAGTGTGAATTCATCAGAATTTATAGAGATCCGTAGATGATACTTATTGCGTAAAACTTTACTTTCATCCAATCTATCTGAATAGAAACTATGATTAAGAATTCCCTGGAAGAGTATGAAGTGTAGGCTTTGAGGTTGTTAGATCATTACAAAATGTGAACCTATGGTAATAATTGGAACTCATTTGGATATGATATAATCAAGATTGCACCATAGGAGTCAAATCTAGCTCAATCTCATTTGGTCTGCGAATAGTAAAACTGATTTATATGATTTAGACCACCACTGACCTTCACACATAGAACTATTAACTCTTTGATTATTATGAAGGCTCAGATTATTTGGAAGAACACCTCTAAGGGCATCATGGGAAATAAGGGTTGGGGTGCGTTTAGCAAGCTATAAGTGCAGGAATTTATAATGATATAAAAAAGAGGTTAGACCTCATCAAGGGCCCCACAGACAACTCATCTGTGTTAAATGATTATATGGAAGTAAAACTACCCTTAGCCGGGTGAGCCATCTTAAGGTAAATACTCAAGGGAGAAGTCTAGAAATATCTAAGGCAAACCCTGGATTAAGGATGACGAAGAATAGGAGTGTGGGTCCAAGTAAGGTTGAGAATGCTAATTGAATGTGTGCAGTTCCTTGGTGAAGAAGGGAACTCGAGCTTAGAATGTGACGACGGGAGAGTCAACACCCAGTCACAATTGGTGGTGTTGGAGTTCAAAAGAACTCCCCCACTCCTAAGAGCCAAGTTTAACTCATCTTATAGATTTAATGTAATTGGAGAGGAAAATGGTGATCAGGTAGAATGAGGTAGATACCAACAAGGTTAAGTGCCTTGGGAAGAGGAAGTTCGGGGTGTCAGCCCTCCACACTTCCTAGTACCGCTGCGAGCCCCTCACCGGGTAACCCTTCGGAAGTCCAAGGCTAACCCTAAGCTTCTAAGATCAACTAAATTATAAACAAGACTAGTTAAGTAGGAGAACTTGACAAGTTATCTTTCATCCCAAACCGGATCGGGTTATATGAGAAGGACTGGGATAGTCCTGCGAGCGGTAGGCTCGAGATATAAGGAAGGACTGGGATAGTCCTGCGAGCGGTAGGCTTGAGATATAAGGAAGGACTGAGATAGTCCTGCGAGCGGTAGGCTCGAGATATAAGGAAGGACTGGGATAGTCCTGCGAGCGGTAAGCTCGGGAGTTAAAAGGAAGGACTGGGATAGTCCTGCGAGCAGTAGGCTCGTAGTTTAAATATAAGACTGGTGTAGTCTAGCGAGCGGTAGGCTCGTAGTTTAAATATAAGACTGGTGTAGTCTAGCGAGCGGTAGACTCGTAGTTTAAATATAAGACTAGTGTAGTCTAGCGAGCTGTAGGCTCGTAGTTTAAATATATGACTGGTGTAGTCTAGCGAGCGGCAGACTCGTAGTTTAAATATTAGACTGATGTAGTCTGGCGAGCGATAGGCTCTACTTTATAAATGTTGATTTAGAATTGCGAGCTGGAGGCTCGGTAGTAAGGGTTAATACATATTTGCATATGCATAAGATGTGGTGGGTCTTCGGTTCTGGCTTAGTCGTCACACCGACAACAGTTCGTTGACTCGATAGTGCCAGTGGTTGATTAGGGGCCAGGTTGTTTTACTGTGCGTCCGACGGGACAGATTCCCTAAACCCTGCCTGGCCATTTCAGTTTAGTACGCAGGAGCTCGTGAGTACCGGGTACCGGTATCACAACGTACGTTTGGGCCTAGGTCTGGTAGTGTGACATACCCACCTAGGTGAGGAGACGCCCGCTCCTCTGCCACCGTTTGACCACGACGGGAGGTGCCCGAGATGTTAGCTACCTCCGAAAAGTGGGAACTAAAGGTCTGTACGTACAGAGTCGTGTGGGTGAGTTGCATGTGTATGAAATAATAATACAAACATTGCATCATTGCATTGCACATGATAGCATAGCATTTCTGCACAAACAGAGACCTCATCGTATAAATCCGTATGGGCTCTTTTATACGATGAGTTTACTTCTTGCCAGATCCCTTAGCTTATGTGCTTTTGTGTGTGCATATAAGTTAAGGTTACTTTTGTAGCTGCTCTTATTTCTTGTACCTGCTTCTTTATATTGCATTGTATTTTACTATTTGCTGTCATACTTACTCTGGTTAGTATAGAATTGTTACCTTCACTTGCTTAGTATTTATATACCCTGCTGGTCTAGACATTTGTCACCTGCCTTGTTTCTATTACCCCTTTATTTTCCTCCGCTTCTTCCTCCCGCACGGTGCCTAGGAGTCGCGGGGGGAGGGGATGGGGAATTTGACTTAGTCTTTTGACTAACGGTCAGTGGACCACATCATTTTAGGGATAATGTGCCAAAACAGCAGGACTCCATTCTAGAGACAGGTCAGGAGAACAGGATGAAGCAAGGCAACCACTACTCAATGACAGGATGACAAAGTTCGATAGTTTCCGCGTAATTGTAGAGTGAGAGAGAGTTGCTTACTTTATTTATTTTGGACATATACCGGGCATAAGCCCTTACTCTCTTTCCTCTTGTACTCATTGTTGGACTTGTATACTTTTTTTTAGATATATATGCAGATGTGTGATTGTGGACTTGGTTTGTCTTTCTTAGCTTTCTTCTTATCTCTTGTTGGCCTAGTTGATCGTTCTTGCCGGCAGGATCGGCGTCTTGCGGAGGCGGCTAACTTGTGTGTTAGCGTCACCGTAAGGCGGCGGTTCTGGGCATAAGATCCTGGAACTCTCCTGGTGCGGGAGAGAGATCTTACAACTGGTATCACTTGAACAACGATCCAACGAGAAAGAAGTCCACAAACCCTGGGATACCCCCGCTCGAGTTAGTTTGAGGACAAACTAGCAGCGGAAGCAGTGGTGTGCCCATGTGTAAAAATCACACAAAATAGTCCATTAATCAATGAGTTAGGCCAACCCAACTAGGATATCTTTCTAGTTTGACGCACCAAGACGATTTTATAGCGTACACTAATCCAAACCAACCTCAGGCATAGACCGATTAAGGCGTTATGACCCCCAAAGTGACTAAAGGAAGAGTCTATTGAGAAAATAGTTACCTAAAGCTTAAAACTCCGACGTCCTTAATTCTAATATCAAGTGATATCATCACTCCTTACCCAATGAGAAGGACCGCCTCAAGATATTCAGTGCATGAACACCATTAGTGAACAGTAGGAGAATCGTAAACTTAATCTCCAAACCAACAACTAGGTTACACCGAAATGATCATCGTGACAAACACCGGGTTTGGATAAGGATTCGAGTTCAGAAAAGACCCTTTTGTGTATGGCCCATAGAATAATCATGAGAAGGTTGCGATAATTAGTAACCTTGATGGCCTAAAAATATGTGGAATATCAATGGGCCTCAGGATGAAACTCCAAGTCTAGAGTTGTATGCCCTAAGGTGTGAGTGAATACCTAGGACAATAGATAATAATGATATCAGGAACTTAGCCTGAAGTGTGCAGGGGCTAATCCCTTTTGTTTATTGGGGCCAGTTAAATACCAACTCGAGTTCCCTAGACCTTATTTTGAAAATGTTCGTAAAAAATGTAAGCAATCCTGAAGTATTTTACTTTACTTGACTTAAGTAGATATTTTGAAGTATGCATAATCGGTCTGATGACCAACCCTTCCTAGAAGTTGAGACCCTTAAAGAATTCCTTCGTCTTAAGAAATGAGAATTATTAATACTATGACGAGGCTGTTATGAATACACAATCAGAATAAGAGCATAGAGCCTTTCAAGAATGATTATTCACCTCCCTTAATGCTCTAAGGTTATGCAGATAAGTAAACTAAGAAAATAGTAAATGAAGTCTTTGAAGTTATAGATCAGGTCGCCTAGATATATCTTTGCATGCGACTCTTGAGAACCAGGAAAATAGTATAAGACTTCGAGAGAATCTCCAAAGTCCGAACATAATGCCATAGACAGCTATTTAGTACGCAACCTAAGGACCGATTGTGCCTTCCCTAATACAAGTCATGGTGTGAATCACTTGCAAATTCGCAAGAAATTGTGAAATTACTTTAAAAGACCTAAGCTCGAGGCAACACTGATTGTAGAAAGAGTTTTACACTCAGTTAAGGTGGTGTGATAATTATTGCCTCGACGGTATATTCATAGACCCTCTACCATCTCAACTCAATTGTCGTAACACACAATTAATGACTTTAATGTCGACTAAAGGTTTGACAAATAAACTTTTGAAAAGCGCAAGAGAGAACCGACATGAATTATAGACTCAGCGCAGGTTTAAGTCGGATATGGACTGGATAAGAATGCAACGAACAATTGGCCCCCGTGATCTTAAGAGGTGAACAAATGTAAACAACCTCATGCAAAGTGTGGTACCTTAGATCTCCCTCCCCAACTCGGAGACGATGATTTAGTTATGTTCGGGGCAAACAGTGCAAATATCGTTGGATGATCAAATATCTGAATTCAGTCGAATGGATTGAAACATAGGATGGCCAAGCTAGTTCTGGGGACAAATAAATCACCTTATGAGCTATGTGGATTGGAACCGGGTCCATGCAAGTTAGAGTTATAGCAGGGACTTCTGCATTTTAGGGCATTCGAAGGCGATACATATTTGGCTCACTCATCAAAGCCAAACCTCTTTAATGTGAGAAGTTTATTATATTGGAAACTTGCAGATTAAAATAAGTAGAGTAATTGTAAACTTCATTTTAGATGGCAAATAATGACGTTCACGTTGTGAGCAACTGAGATTCATTACTAAAATGTGATATTCAAGGTATGATAACCTAGAAAATTTGAGATTGATGGACAATATAGCTAAGATGTATGCATTGTATATGACCTTTCAACCAGAGCACGTACGCTTAAAAGGCAGCATCACCGCCATTAGAAAGATTCGAGACTATGGGCATATTTTTGCGTCAAAGCATAGAGCGGACATACTAAATATTATGATGCACGACATCGCAAGGAAGAAATCTAGGGTCAGAAGGAGCTGGAATGTCATAAAACCTCGGAATTCACTAGCAGAAGTGAGATTACACCCAGGGAAATTACTTGGAATTTTTGGTGATATTATACTTCGCTATAGTATATACCCAAATCAACCCTGATTAGCTTGTCCCATACTTAGATGGGCGAATAAATTTATTATTACGTGAAATTGGGTAATCAGGCTGTTGGGATCAACAATATGTTTCGGGAATCTTATGAGAATATTCTATCCTTCACAAATTGAATGTTGATGGTCCAGGAATGTTATAAAAGGTAGTGTATAGACTTGGGTCTCATTTTTGAAACCTCATCGAGATTTTTTTTCCATTTCCATTGAGCGTGAAAACCCGTAGACCCGAACTTGAATTTCGGGGACGAAATTATTCTTTTGTTTATTGGGATTTGTAACACCCCCAGAACTACTAGACCCCTAAGGTGCACCTTATCATGACAAGGTCATGACATTGCTCTGAGAGACCAAAAATTGTCCTAAGAACCAAGGTGAAAAGGTGAAAAACACTTTGGTGTGCAAATAGACAAATTGAGCTCAAGGCTTAGGGAGTCCCTGGGTCATTTGGGACACATTGGTGTCAACCCAAGTGATCAGAATGGACAAGTCAACCTTGTCCCCAAATAGGTCAAACCTTCTTAATTAAGGTCAATATAACTTCATGTGACCAAATTGAACTTACCAATGGGTTCCTAACCCTAAGAGAGACTCAAGTGACACAAAAGCCCCATCAAGATGTCATCAATCGGTTCATTTTGACCAAAGTCAACTTTTCCCCAATCTTGGTCAAAATCACATTCATAGGCTAAATTGGCCCAACTAGGGCCTCACCATGACCCAATCAACCTTGGGTGGTGTCAAAGGACTCAAGACCAACTCATCGGACCAATCGACTTATCACTTTGACCAAGTCAACCCTAAAAGTCAACAATGGTCAAAGTTGAGCCCTAAAGAAGAAATTAAAAAGCCCCAGCCTATTCCAATGGGATAAGGCCTTGATTCAAGGCCCATCCTGCATCCCAATGGACTAATTACATCCCTTGCCCTCAAAATTTGAATGAGGGTGACATGCAAGAGGGCAAAGTGGAGAATTTCCCAAAATCAAGAGAGGACAAAGGAGGAAATCATGGTTTGGGTGCCACTTGGCTCCCAATTCCTCTCCCAATGCACTCCACTGAACTCACTCAGTTATTCCCATCTGAAATCTAGCAGGGTGGATGCCAAATGGCAGCCTTGTTGAAGCATCCAAGGATTGGCCGACCTTGCCCCAATGGAAACTCCATATACTCAAATCCTCAGCCCAAACTGACTGGACCATTAGCTTTAGAAGGTGGAGGGCATATGAAATCGAGTCTTAGATCAAAGCTTTTGGTGGAGAGGAGCAAAATCGGCAAGGAGCTCTAATGGAGGTGGCCGGCCATGGCAAGCCGGGATTCCCTCAACCTCAAGCTCAATGAGGCACGTATTCCTTCTCTCCCCCTCTTGTGCTAGCTTCACACTTCTTCTATTTTCAAAATCCACGAAGAAATTGCATATCTCCATTTTCGGATTTGGTGTTCTTGAGCTCGAAAATTAAAATGGCGGGGGAGCAACTCCGGCCACCTCCGGCCGAGATATCACCGCCGGTAGATAGCCCTACCATGGACGGAGGTGGTGGCTTGAGGGATTGGCCAGAGAAGGCCGGAGTTCGCCGGAATCGGGGGCCAAAATCATCCCAGGCGCGGTCAATCTGGACCTTAGGCTGGAGGAAGGAGACGATCTCCTGGCCGTTCGATCTGGACAAGATAGTTAACCGCAGCCCAGTTTTATTATTAATAATGAAGTTTGAATTTCTGTCACACTATGTACAACCATCTTAAACATTTATTTAAAAATACTTCCTCTCATTTCCTGAGAAAACTCTGAACATCAATATTGTAGCTCTTGGAATCTAGTATTTTTAGAAATTTAGATCACACCAATCGGGGCCCTGTAGCTCCCTCAACACCATTTTTGGTGGGAGTGGTCTTAGAATAGAGCAGAAATTAAACTAGTGATATATCTCCAATGGTAACTCCTATGGAGTTGAAATTTGGACCATGCATGTATATCCCCTAGTAATATATTGTGTAAAAAATTCAAATTTTAGAGGAACGTTTTTCTATAGTTTTATCCATTATTTGATTTATCAAATTAATGTGATTTAGGGTGCTAGACACCTCAAGATGACCCCAAATTTTGGTGAGGGCTTCTTTAGGTCGTGTATGGGATCTGGTTAAAATTTCATCACTTGTGCATGAGTGGATTTCTCTGAGCTTCAAATTGAAGTTTTGGGACTTAAGGGTCAAATTGGGGTGCTAATAGTCAATTTGGGCTTTTGAACCTTTTGATGGAATTGAAGGTGGGAATCACCTTGCATGCCTCTGAAACCTTGGGATTTTTGTATGTCATGAGGATATACATCTTTGACATAAGTCTCATGACTTTCAGAAATTATTTCTTAAAGTTTCTAAGTAAATTCAAATTGTCACACTTGTAAATTAATGAAATTTATGAGGTTAAAACAACTAGCAAAAATCTCACCTTCTAGGCATAGTCTTTTTATGACATTAAATATCCTTAGAAACAATCTCATGTGGTTTAGATGAAAATTTAGGGTAGCTCCTTTACAAATTATGAAATGCCCTCCATGGGCAATTTAATTAATTATTGAGAAATTTATATATAGAAAATGTTGATTCTCTGGAATGTGTAGCTTTATGATGAGGCACATCAGTAGGAGTAATCTCATGTGGCCTAGATAAAAATTTAGCTTAGTTCTTTTACAAGTTTTGAAATGTCTTCCATGGACAAATTATTTGATTATTGAGAAATTATGACTAAATAATCCTTGGAAAATTATGAAACTAAGGCATTGCTATTTTTAGGTCAATACTATACTTCTGTGATTTTCTCAGAATTTATAGAGACATATAAATGGTAGTTGTAATGTGATCCCTTATTGGCACACCTTTTGTATTAAATAGTAATTATGGATAAATACTCCCTAGTAAATTATGAAACCTTGGATTTGATGTTTTTAGATGATTATTGTGCTAGTTTAATTTTCTCAGAATTTATAGAGACATATAAATGGTAGTTGTAGTGTAATCCCTTATTGGCACACCATTTGTATTAAATAGTATTATGGATAAATACTCCCTGGTAAATTATGAAACCTTGGATTTGGTGTTTTTAGATGATTATTGTGCTAGGTTAATTTTCTAAGAATTTATAGAGACATATAAATGGTAGTTGTAGTGTAATCCCTTATTGGCACACCATTTGTATTAAATAGTAATTATGGATAAATACTCCCTGGTAAATTATGAAACCTTGGATTTGGTGTTTTTAGATGATTATTGTGCTAGGTTAATTTTCTCAGAATTTATAGAGACATATAAATAGTAGTTGTAGTGTAATCCCTTATTGGCACACCATTTGTATTAAATAGTAATTATGCATAAATACTCCCTGGTAAATTATGAAACCTTAGATTTGGTGTTTTTAGACCAATATTGTGCTATAGTAATTTTCCCAGAATTTATTGAAGTCTTATCATAGCACTTGTAGTGTAATCCCTTATTGGCACACCATTTATGTTAAATAGGAATCATGGTTAAATAATCCCTGGAAAAGGTGAAACTTGGGGTTTGAGGTTTTTAGACCAATACTATGCTAGTGTAAATTCATCAGAATTTATAGAGATCCGTAGATGATACTTATTGCATAAAACTTTACTTTCATCCCATCTATCTGAATAAAAACTATGATTAAGAATTCCCTGGAAGAGTATGAAGTGTAGGCTTTGAGGTTGTTAGATCATTACAAAATGTGAACCTATGGTAATAATTGGAACTCATTTGGACATGATATAATCAAGATTGCACCATAGGAGTCAAATCTAGCTCAATCTCATTTGGTCTGCGAATAGTAAAACTGATTTATATGATTTAGACCACCACTGACCTTCACACATAGAACTATTAACTCTTTGATTATTATGAAGGCTCAGATTATTTGGAAGAACACCTCTAAGGGCATCATGGGAAATAAGGGTTGGGGTGCGTTTAACAAGCTATAAGTGCAGGAATTTGTAATGATATAAAAAGGAGGTTAGACCTCATCAAGGGCCCCACAGACAACTCATCTGTGTTAAATGATTATATGGAAGTAAAACTACCCTTAGCCGGGTGAGCCATCTTAAGGTAAATACTCAAGGGAGAAGTTTAGAAATATCTAAGGCAAACCCTGGATTAAGGATGACGAAGAATAGGAGTGTGGGTCCAAGTAAGGTTGAGAATGCTAATTGAATATGTGCAGTTCCTCGGTGAAGAAGGGAACTCGTGCTTAGAATGTGACGACGGGAGAGTCAGCACCCAGTCACAATTGGTGGTGTTGGAGTTCAAAAGAACTCCCCCACTCCTAAGAGCCAAGTTTAACTCATCTTATAGATTTAATGTAATTGGAGAGGAAAATGGGGATCAGGTAGAATGGGGTAGATACCAACAAGATTAAGTGCCTTGGGAAGAGGAAGTTCGGGGTGCCAGCCCGCCACACTTCCTAGTACCGCTGCGAGCCCCTCACTGGGTAACCCTTCGGAAGTCCAAGGCTAACCCTAAGCTTCTAAGACCAACTAAATTATAAACAAGACTAGTTAAGTAGGAGAACTTGACAAGTTATCTTTCATCCCAAACCGGATCGGGTTATATGAGAAGGACTGAGATAGTCCTGCGAGCGGTAGGCTCGAGATATAAGGAAGGACTGGGATAGTCCTGCTAGCGGTAGACTCGAGATATAAGGAAGGACTGGGATAGTCCTGCGAGCGGTAGGCTCGTAGTTTAAATATAAGACTGGTGTAGTCTAGCGAGCGGTATGCTCGTAGTTTAAATATAAGACTGGTGTAGTCTAGCGAGCGGTAGGCTCGTAGTTTAAATATAAGACTAATGTAGTCTAGCGAGCGGTAGGCTCGTAGTTTAGATATAAGACTGGTGTAATCTAGCGAGCGGTAGGCTCGTAGTTTAAATATAAGACTGATGTAGTCTAGCGAGCGGTAGGCTCTACTTTATAAATGTTGATTTAACATTGCGAGCTGGAGGATCGGTAGTAAGGGTTAATACATATTTGCATATGCATAAGATGTGGTGGGTCTTCGGTTCTGGCTTAGTCGTCACAACCGACAGCAGTTCGTTGACTCGACAGTGCCAGTGGTTGATTAGGGGCCAGGTTGTTTTACTGTGCGTCCGACGTGACGTATTCCCTAAACCCTGCCTGGCCATTTCAGTTTAGTACGCAGGAGATCGTGAGTACCGGGTACTGGTATCACAACGTACGTTTGGGCCTAGGTCTGGTAGTGTGACATACCCACCTAGGTGAGGAGACGCCCGCTCCTTTGCCACCGTTTGACCACGACGGGAGGTGCCCGATGTAACATCCCCCAGACAGCTAGACCCCTAAGATGGTTTTGTCATGACAAAACCATAGGAAGAACCCAAGGCCTTGTGAATTGAGGTGAGAAGAAGAAAACCACCTTGGTCTGCAAATAGCAATTTCTTGTGACCAAGCTTAGGGTTGGACTTTAGGGCCTCATCTTGACCTTTTGACACCACCTTAGTATCCCTAACCCTTTAGGGGCCCCCTTAAGGCACCAAGGGCCCATTGGGGTCAACCAAAGAGGCCAAATTGACCAAAGTCAACCCTAACCCTAAAATGGTCAAATTAGCCAAATTAGAGCCAATTAACCTTCACCATGCCAAATTGACCACTCATCTAGGTCTAGAATATCATGAGAGACCTAGTGGACCTAAAAGCCCCATCATGGGACCCCCAATAGTGCAAATTGACCAAAATGCCCCTTTAGGTCAAAAATGGCAATTCTTCACAAAGTGCCCTAATTGACCATCACCATGTTAAATTGACCCTACCGTTAGGGTTACCATGTCATAGGGGACCCAGTGGCCCAAAAAGCCCCATGACTGGGTCAACCCTAGGGCTCAATTTGACCAAAGTCAACTTAGCCTGTTTTGGTCAAATCAGCTTAAATTGGGTCAACCAAGACTCATGTGACCAAATTGACCCCACCAATAGTTTCTAAACTTAATTTGGAATCCAATGGACCCAAAAGCCCCATCCTAGGGTCACCCAATTGGCCAATAGGACCAAAAGTCAAAATTGCCCAATTTAGGTCAAACCTCTTGAACCTAGCCTAATCCATTTGGGCTAAGCCCAAATTGACCTTTTGACCAGCCTAGTAGACTGATATTAAGCATGAGAGAGAGAGAAATTTCGGCCATGGTAATTAGGAGAGAGAAATGGGGGTTTTGGAGGAAAGAGGAAGAGAGAGAAAGGTGGCCATTAATGGCCAAAGGAGACCAAGGGCCATCCTTTCTTCTCCCAATGGATTGGTGCATCTCCCCTCTTCAATTTGAAGAATCGTAACAGTCATGCAAGGCCATAGGGGGGCTGAATTTCGTGGATTTTCATGGTGGCCGAAATTCCCCATTCATGGCCATTGATGGCATTGAAGCCATGGCTATTCCCCTCCCTCAATTGAAGCCTTTAAAAGCTTCACCAGACAGAGAGGAGCTGTTTCCCCCACTTACCCAAAGGAATCAGGCTCCTCTATGTGGTGGTTGCAGAACTCGGAAACCATGGAGGTCGGCCATGGCAATCCCCCTAACGGCAAGACTTCAAGCCCTAAATCAGGTCTGGTTCTCTCCCCCTCTCTTCAGTGGGTAGATCCCTTCAATCGGCAGCAAGGTTCGAGCCCTATCGGCTCTGGATTGGGCTGACCAAGAAGCTCGAAACTGAGCTTTTTCTTCCAACCTAAATGCCCTGTTCCGGCCACTTCCGGCCGGCCAACCACCGCATCTCGCCGGCCACCACCTCAACGAAGGTGGTGGTGGCATTGGCCGGCCGGGGCGGCGCCTAGGTGGCCGGGAAAATGAGGATCAAGGTGGCCCAGGCGCGGGCGATCCTGGCCGTTGGCCAGAGGAAGACGATGACCAGGCGCCTTTCGATCTGCCTTAAGATTCGTGCGCTTCCTTAATGATATTTCTTATTCCTGTGATTAAAACTGCAGCCTCTTATTAAATCTGGTAAAAATAGTTAGAGGCCGATTCAGAGAAAGTGGTCAACATAGAAAATGTAGCCCTTAGGGTCTAGTTTAATACAAAATTTAGATCACTCAATTTGGAGTCCTGGTTAGAGCTCAGCACTCATTTTAGTGGGGGCTGTCCTTAAGGCTATTCAGAGCTTGATTTTGATGCCCACTCCTTTATAGAACTCCAAATGACTTGATATTTGGGGTGTAGTCTAGTCTTAGGCATATATAGGTCATGTCCAAAGATCAGAAGGATTGGAGAAGTCTTCCCATAATTTTTGGGAAAGTTCAATAATCCTACTTTAACCTAATTAGGTGCCCTAAACACCTCAAGACCCTTCCAAACTTGGATGGGTGGTCCTAGGGGGTATGTATAGGCCCTGGTTTAAATATCATGATTTATGGAGTTGTTTTGGTGGGGTATTCCACCAAAACAACCTTAGGCTCCCTAGGTTTAGGCAAAACTTTGGGTGAGTGCCCCCACTCTTCCACAAGGTCTTTTGGCTCCATATTTGGGGTGCACCTCACCCTCCCCCATGCCAACCTCTGGTCCAAGTTTGGTGGCCACTGGAGGAGTTTTGCCCTAGTAAATCAAAAAGGGGCCAAATTGCTATTTGCACCCCAAATAGGTACTCTTTGGAACCCCACTCCTCACCAAGTGTTGGTAGGATCTTGGGTGGTCTTTCACTGACCCATGGTCAGTATAGGGAGTAGTATGGGCTTGGGCAAGGTAGGGAGTCTTCTTGAGAATAGTTTGCTTAAAGGTTAGGTTTAGGGCAAAAGTAAACCTAAGCTAACTTTGGAGTGTGGAGGGGCTTTCCTCCCACTGATTTTGGGGTGACCTTGGTCACTGCCTAGGAAGGTAGGAGACACCCAAGGAGCAACTTTGGATGAGTTAGGGCCTAGTGTGCCCTTAAGCCTTAGTAGTGAAGTGTTTGGTGCCCTTTAGGGTTTGTGAAGGAGGTAGGAGTAAATGTCCATGGAGAGAGGTGCAATGGCCCTCTCTGAGTTCTAAGAGTGTTTTAATCCCCTCACAAGAGGGTTGAGTGGAGTTGGGGAAGTTTACACCCTAACCCTAGGCTAAACCCTAATGGGGTGCAATTAGAGGCTAATGAGGGAAGAGGGGTCAAACCTTAATGGTTTGACTTGAAATTTTGGGGAGGTGGTTTTAGTGACCATAGAATGCCACTGTGAGAATTTGAAGGGATTTGGAGTTGTTAATCCTAGGTAATAAATCCTTGGGTAGATTTGTAAATAATTAGGGTTTTTGGTTTTAGAAAGAAATAATACATATTTATTAACCATTTTTCTGTCACAAACTTGTTTTAATGCTAATGATCACTGGGAGAGTCTGTTAGACCATGGGAAGACTTTTTGGGGTTCAAAGTGTAATATTTCATATAGTAGACTATTTTTGGGATGATCAATTCTAGGCTCATAAATTGCTGTAATTGCATGAAACTTTGCTGGTTGCCTTTTCATATCAATATGGAACCACTGTAATTTTCTAATAATTTATGGATCAATAATTTTGGTACCTTTAGTTCATTTTGGAAGAAATTGCAAATATATCCTTGGATGAAATTACAAATGTACCCTCTGTGGAACATGGTCAAACTTTGTAGGACTGAATATTTTATTATGAAGCACCTCTGTATAAATTTGCATAAGGATTGGAGTTCAAATGAGGGTACCTCCTTTGGAATTTATTGGAAATAAAAGTGTTTTGGAATTTTAAAAATTAGTAAATCTTGCTGATTTTTCCTAAAATTTAATACCTACTATTTATGTGGTACTCTTGATTTATGTAAAAATTGGGAGGGGCATTGGAAGTCAGAAAAGTGCACTTGTAGTTCAAACCCTAGGAAGTTGTCCTTGGGAAAAATGGTTTTAAATATTAATAATATGGGGAAAATTATGGAACTCTGGAATGGATCTTAAACCAGTGACATGGACCCCCAGTGAGATTATTGGGTCATAGAGTTGATTAATTAATGTACTTCCCTTCATGAGGATCAAAACGTTAAGGGTGGTCTGCGTTTAGTAAATTGGCAGTTTTGGAGTTATAGGCCAATTTGGAATACATTGTTTGGAAATGTGAGAATTGAATGGTGATTGTATGGGTATGAGAGGACCCTTGGAGAGATTTAAGGTTGATGAGTTCTGGGATGGTGGGGTGCCTCCCTTGGGGTAGGTCACCTTGGGATTTGGCGAAAGATCGTCTTTTCCCCTAAGTGTCTTTAAGCCCTTAGGATTAATTCAGGTAAGAATATTAAAGGGGTTTCCTTTGGGTAGTCACCAATAATAATTAAGTGTCTTGGGAGTGGGAACTTTGGGGTGTCATCCCATAGTGGTTCCTAGTACCGTAGCGAGCCCCTCACGGGGTAACCCTCGGGAAGTCCAAGACTAACCCTAACTCGTAGGAGTAAGACATTGTACAAGATTAACTAATAACACACTCATCCATACCCTGTGGTTTCGGAAGTTTAGTTGGTTTGGTTGTCCGAGCGGTGGGCTCGGTGGCTGTTTGCAGCAGACTAGTTAGTCTGGTGAGCTTATGGCTCGGAAGGTTATTGATGACGGGCAGGTTAGCCCGGGGAGCTTTTGGCTCGGAAGGTTTTGATGACGGGCAGGTTAGCCCGGGGAGCTTTTGGCTCGGAAGGTTTTGATGACGGGCAGGTTAGCCCGGGGAGCATTAGGCTCGGAAGGTTATTGATGGCGGGCAGGTTAGCCCGGGGAACTCATGGCTCAGAGATAGGAAGTAAAACATGTTGCATGTGCACTGAAGGTGGTGGGTCTTCAGTATTGGACGGTCGTTCACACCGACGTCAATACGTTGACTCGGCGAGTGTGGTTTTACACTTAGCCTTGATAGTCTGGCGGTCCAGTCAGCAAGAGTACGCAGACGCTCCGCGGGTGTAGTGGAGGCGTACAATAGGTCTAGGTTGGGTAGTGTGAATACCAACCTAGAGGTGGGCGAGGCTCAACCCACCGCTTCCGTTTGCCACTACGGAAGTATCCTGGGAGTCTAGCTCGCTCCAAAAAGAGGGAACTAAAGGTCTATGCGCATAGAGTCGAAGTGGGTGAGTTGCACTTGTATGAACATAGCATAACAGCATACCTTGCATGTCATAGCATAAACATTGCATTCAAACTACCCCTAACGTATAAGTCGGTTATGGGACTTCTTATACGGTAGGCCCTGCTAAACGACCCCTTGGTCTATAGGTTTGTAGGGGCATTCCTATAAATCAATGGTTACTTTTATATATCACCTTACTTGCTATTTTACTTACTGCTTTCTGTTCTTTATATACTTGTTACCATGCTTTTAATTATTGCTTCAGTTATATACGTACACATGTGTAGAGTAGAATCATTTCATATACCACTGCCACCTGCTCTTTGATTACACCCCTTGCTGTCCTCCGCTTCATCCTCCCGCACGGTGCCTAGGAACCATTGGGGGTGGGGTGGGGAACATAAGGCTTAGTCTTTTGACTAACGGTCGGTGGACCATATCATTTTAGGAGTTCGAGGAGACGCAGCAACCTTCAAGAAACAGGTACAGCAGGATCCGACATGGGGGACCCCACGACCATGCTACCATTGTCACCAACCGGGACATACTCGGGTCAGTTGCCCCTTGATGAGTGGAACCCCTCCAGTACAGCGACCAGGAGGCCAATGGCGAAGACGTAGACGTGGATTGCGAGGCAGTGACCGTAGGCCGAGGAAGAAGAAGCATCCAGTGTTGCAGCACCAGTGGAGCACGGGATCTACAGGGATGGGTCAGTCTGGTCAGAGTGCTTCAGTCTCTGTGTCGGTGACGGTTAGCTTTAGCTTTACTCAGTAGATAGCTTCCGCGAGTGATTTTGTAGTGAGGAAATGATGTATAGGGCAAGAGCCCCTTTTATTTGTACCCTTGTTATCTTTATTCAGTTATATCTGTGGACATTTATCTCTATGGTTTTAATTCATGTGATTATGTGGACTTGTCTTCTCTTTTATGTATTTTTCTTCGTGATCGATTTGGCCGGCAGGATTGACGTTTTGTGGTGGTGACCTTCCGAGTGAAGGTGTCACCGCAAAGCGGCGGTTCTGGGCCTAAGACCCGGTGATTTTTGCAAAAAAAAAAAGGGGTCTTACACCCGAGAGGTTAGCTACCTCCGAAAAGTGGAAACTAAAGGTCTGTACGTACAGAGTCGTGTGGGTGAGTTGCATGTGTATGAAATAATAATACAAACATTGCATCATTGCATTGCACATGATAGCATAGCATTTCTGCACAAACAGAGACCTCATCGTATAAATCCGTATGGGCTCTTTTATACGATGAGTTTACTTCTTGCCAGATCCCTTAGCTTATGTGCTTTTGTGTGTGCATTTAAGTTAAGGTTACTTTTGTAGCTGCTCTTATTTTTTGTACCTGCTTCTTTATATTGCATTGTCTTTTACTATTTGCTGTCATACTTACTCTGGTTAGTATAGAATTGTTACCTTCACTTGCTTAGTATTTATATACCCTGTTGGTCTAGACATTTGTCACCTGCCTTGTTTCTATTACCCCTTTATTTTCCTCCGCTTCTTCCTCCCGCACGGTGCCTAGGAGTCGCGGGGGGAGGGGATGGGGAATTTGACTTAGTCTTTTGACTAACGGTCAGTGGACCACATCATTTTAGGGATAATGTGCCAAAAACAGCAGGACTCCATTCTGGAGACAGGTCAGGAGAACAGGATGAAGCAAGGCAACCATTACTCAATGACAGGATGACAAAGTTCGATAGCTTCCGCGTAATTGTAGAGTGAGAGAGAGTTGCTTACTTTATTTATTATGGACATATACCGGGCATAAGCCCTTACTCTCTTTCCTCTTGTACTCATTGTTGGACTTGTATACTTTTTTTTAGATATATATGCAAATGTGTGATTGTGGACTTGGTTTGTCTTTCTTAGCTTTCTTCTTATCTCTTGTTGGCCTAGTTGATCGTTCTTGCCGGCAGGATCGGCGTCTTGCGGAGGCGGCTAACTTGTGTGTTAGCGTCACCGTAAGGCGGCGGTTCTGGGCATAAGATCTTGGAACTCTCCTGGTGCGGGAGAGGGATCTTACAACTGGTATCACTTGAACAACGATCCAACGAGAAAGAAGTCCACAAACCCTGGGACACCCCCGCTCGAGTTAGTTTGAGGACAAACTAGCAGCGGAAGCAGTGGTGTGCCCATGTGTAAAAATCACACAAAATAGTCCATTAATCACTGAGTTAGGCAAACCTAACTAGGATATCTTTCTAGTTTGACGCACCAAGACGATTTTATAGCGTACACTAATCCAAACCAACCTCAGGCATAGAACGATTAAGGCGTTATGACCCCCAAAGTGACTAAAGGAAGAGTCTATTGAGAAAATAGTTACCTAAAGCTTAAAACTCCGACGTCCTTAATTCTAATATCAAGTGATATCATCACTCCTTACCCAATGAGAAGGATCGCCTCAAGATATTCAGTGCACGAACACCATTAGTGAACAGTAGGAGAATCGTAAACTTAATCTCCAAACCAACAACTAGGTTACACCGAAATGATCATCGTGACAAACACCGGGTTTGGATAAGTATTCGAGTTCAGAAAAGACCCTTTTGTGTATGGCCCATAGAATAGTCATGAGAAGGTTGCGATAATTAGTAACCTTGATGACCTAAAAATATGTGGAATATCAATGGGCCTCAGGATGGAACTCCAAGTCTAGAGTTGTATGCCCTAAGGAGTGAGTGAATACCTAGGACAATAGATCATAATGATATCAGGAACTTAGCCCGAAGTGTGCAGGGGCTAATCCCTTTTGTTTATTGGTGCCAGTTAAATACCAACTCGAGTTCCCTAGACCTTATTTTGAAAATGTTCGTCAAAAATGTAAGCAATCCTGAAGTATTTAACTTTACTTGACTTAAGAAGATATTTTGAAGTATGCATAATTGGTCTGATGACCAACCCTTCCTAGAAGTTGAGACCCTTCAAGAATTCCTTCGTCTTAAGAAATGAGAATTATTAATACTATGACGAGGCTGTTATGAATACACAATCAGAATAAGAGCATAGAGCCTTTCAAGAATGATTATTCACCTCCCTTAATGCTCTAAGGTTATGCAGATAAGTAAACTAAGAAAATAGTAAATGAAGTCTTTGAAGTTATAGATCAGGTCGCCTAGATATATCTTTTCATATTGCTTTCTAAGCATGGAACATTATTGCAGCAAGAGAAGCAATGGTGGATCTTCTCTTAGCTGGATATATAACAGATTGTCATATGGACGTGTTTGCCAAAAAATACTTGAATTACGAAGAATAGCCGATGATAATCATGACGGAATTTCATATACTTATCTCCGAATCTTTGGGCAAAACCTATTTTCCATCGTCTTATTACTATCCAATATTCTGTGTAATCTCATACTCCATTCGTATTTTATGTAGTTGCTCAATCAAAAGATTCATGATAATGGTAAAATTGTTGGATTGCAATTCAATGCATCCCATTGACAAAGTCAAAATTTGAAAGTCCAGCCATCATATTCATTCCATTCTGTCGGAACGATCATTGATTCTTATTGTTCGGCGTTGTAAAACAATCCAAATGGATCGTTCATGACTCATTATCAAATTCCCAGCGTAAAGAGTTGGCTAGAGATCCATTAAGTAAAAGATTGCAATCAATAGTACAGAATTCTAAATATGCCACTTTTCGATTTTTGACAGAGGTTTCATTTTGTATTGTAGATTGGAGTGCTCCAAAAGGCAGACACGAGCAATGTCGATATGAATTTTACGCTTTCCCAGACATTGGTTAAATAAAGATCATATGTCATGCTCTACATTGAATGAATGCGCCTTAGTATAAGTTTTTTAAGTGATATGCCATTGACATAATTGGTGTCGGTTCTTACCCAAAACTCTCTCAATGACAACAATCATTGCTTGATCCTGATCAGTATAAATTGTCAATGGTTGCTTATCGGAGACAAATTTTAAAAATGTTTGAAAGTGTCATGTAAATGATTTTATAGTTTCTTCAGCTATAAATGCAATAGCAATTATGACATTCTTCCAATGGCGATTGACTGCAACAAAGGGGGCACATATATGCAAGATCATATATGTTCATTCTATAAGTCATGTCGAAAATTAGCACATCATAAAAACACTCATAATATATCGTGTCAGAGTCTTCTATCCATAAGAAATTTGTCAACTTATTCGGATCATCAACTTGGACATCGAAAGAAAACATGTTATCGAAAACTTAAGTAGTTCTAATAGATTAACGACGACACCACCATCTATTTTTGATGTTTTGTGCTTATCAATAAATTTTGTGTCTATTTTTAGTAAATCCCAAATTTTGATTCCATGTTCATTGACTTTAAAATAGTACCACTCTTCACCGCAACAGTCCGATGTGAGCGGAGCAGGAGATGCTCATTTTGGGAAGCAAGAGGATGGTTATTGACGCATGATGAATCTATAGGTGGACGAGATTGAGTGATTCCCTAACCCTAGATGTCATGCATGCAAACAATCACAACTAAATGCAATAGATCCAACAACAATCCTAAAAATGAGAGAGAGAGAGAGAGAGAGATGCAAGTACACACAATCCTACAACATAAACCTTAAATTTAATGTGAATGTAATTGATTCAATTATACAATGAGTTATGACGTGCAATTAATTAAACAATATTGATTTTAAAATATTCGCGCATTTAATCATAATTAATACCAAATTCTAATTAAGTTAACAAATAACAATTGCAACTAATTGAAAATATAATTACACATAAAAACAAAATGAGGAACAAACTAGAAAACAACGAGGGGGGAGGGCAGAGAGAAAAGAACTACGTTATGCTACCTCAATATTAGCGGGCCATTATATATGGTACTAGGTTGAGTTTATTTTTGGTCATTAATTGTATAATTAAACATCATTAATATATATATATATATATATATATATATATATATATATATATATATATATATGAGTGACAGTGCACGGGGGCCCCCGTGCCCCACACGACAGTACTATGCCCGCCCCCGGCAGGATTCGCTCGCTCCCGGCACGCACCTAGTTATATTTAATATTTTTTTGTTTCATTTCTGAAATTTAAAAAAAATAAAATATCGTGTATTTTATTTTAAAATATTTAAAATTTCTGTATTTTATAAAATATTGTATATTTTTTCATTTCTCTCTTTATTTCTCTCTTTATTTCTCTCTTTCTCCTCCCTCTCTCTCTTAATTGCGGCCCACTCCCTCTCTCTTTCTCTCTCCTTATCTATTTCTCTCTCCAATTCCAAGATGCCGCCCTCTTTCTTCTCCCTCTCTCACTCTCTTAATTGTGGGCCCCACTCCCTCATATATATATATGAGTGACAGTGCACGGGGCCCCCCCCGTGCCCCAAACGACAGTACTATGCCCGCCCCCGGCAGGCTTCTCTCGCTCCCGGCACGCACCTAGTTATATTTAATATTTTTTTTTCATTTCTGAAATTTTAAAAAATAAAATATTATGTATTTTATTTTTAAAATATTTAAAATTTCTGTATTTTATAAAATATTGTATATTTTTTCATTTCTCTCTTTATTTCTCTCTTTCTCCTCCCTCTCTCTTAATTGTGGGCCCCACTCCCTCTCTATTTCTCTCTCCTTATCTATTTCTCTCTCCAATTCCAAGATGCCACTCTTTCTTCTCCCTCTCCCACTCTCTTAATTGTGGGCCCCACTCCCTCTCTCCCTCTCTTTTTCTCTTTCCTTATCGAACGGTTGATATTAGTTGGCTGAACATTACAACCGATAAGAGAATATTCTTATATATATATATATATGGCACTAGGTTGAGTTTATTTTTGGTCATTAATTGTATATTATGTTAAAAAAATAAATTTGAAAGTATACATAAATCATAGTACAATATATATCAGAAGCCCAAAATGTCATTAGGTTTTCCTAAATAAAATATTATATAGGTTTGGAATTAATGGATGGCCGGAGGTTATGGTGGTTTACATATTAATTAAATGAGATTAGTGTGATGGCGGAGGTAGTGGGCTGCCGCTAATGTCATAATTAATCATTGATGATTATTGTATAAAATGTCAACTCACAATATTTAATTAATTATATATCTATAAACAAATTAACCTATTAAGGTTAATCTATAGGACAAATTAATCTATATAGGACAAATTAATCTATTAAGGTTTTGACGACTCGGTCACATCTGTTCATGAAAACTTTAGCGGGTTATTAGCATGTGTTCTCAATGTGCCAATTGTAGGTTTAGGGACACTAACCTAACTCATCGGGATCACGCCACCGCTCCAAGTGCTCCCAAACAGCTCTCCGTCGTGGTTCTGCAGGTGATATCCTCCGGTTGCTAATGATTTGTGGATGATGAATGAACCTTCCCAGTTCGGGTTTAGCTTCCCGACAGTGGCCGACCTTCCTGCTGCGTCCACTTATTTCAGGATGAGATCCCATGTCTGGAACTGCTTGATGCGAATGTGCTTGTTGAAATGCTTCGCCATCCGCCTCTTGATCTCTTCCTGCCGAACTGAGGCTAGATCTCGAAGCTCTTCGATGAAGTCGAGGGAAAGCCTTTGGGCCTCTTCGTTCTCTAGCTTTCACTCCTCATCTCCTTCTTCCGCCGCAACCACTGTGGGGCTTCTGGCTTCGAACTCCCTGGGATGAGAGCCTCAGACCCGTGGGACAACTCGAATGGTGTTTCCCCCCGTGGCTGAGTTTGGATTGGTCCTCAGAGCCCATTGGACCGAAGGTAGCTGCTCCGTCCCAATTCCCTTTTAGGTTCTCGACCTTCTTCTTCAGGAGGTTGATCAAAAGATTGTTGCCGGCATCCACTTGCCCATTGCTCCGAGGGTGGTGGATAGAGGCAAATCAGTGATCTGTCCCTAGCTGCCTGCAGAAATCTTCCAGTTCCAAACTGGCAAACTGCGGACCGTTGTCGGTGACGATGGCGATAGGGATCCCAAATATGCAAGCGATTTTCCCCCAGATCAAGTTCTTCACGACTTGAGAGGTTGTCTTCGCCAAAGCTTTGGCCTCGATCCACTTTGAGAAGTATTCGATCATGATAAGAATGATGTTCTGACAGAAGCTCATCACAGCAGATATTCAGTACACCCCGGGATCACCAAGATGACCGCAGATGTAAAGAGAACAAATATATTGGCCAGGGATGAAGAGAGATATTGTCCGCTTCGTGACCCACTGCGAGCCATGCCAACTAATAAAGGCCGAGTGCAAAAGACCGGGAGAGCTATTACAGCCATTGCCAGTGCCGGAGTGGAAGTTCGAGGATATCTCCATGGACTTCGTACACGGGTTACCTCGCTCCCGCTTCGGGCATGACTCTGTCTGGGTCATAGTGGATAGATTAACAAAGGTAACCAGGCTCATTCCCACCAAAAAGGGTGCCCCCGTCAGTGTCCTAGTCCGATTGTTTGAACACAAGAAGAAAACTAACAACAACTACCTCACAGCAGCGGGGTAAAACAACAACTAAAATTCCTGAAGACTCCGGGCTATACCACTAGCCGCTATGGCTTAGAACCTGAGGCATTCAATAATACAAAGAACGCCTCAGCAAGGGATTTACAAGTGGCAGAGAAATAAGAAGTAAAGTAAATAAGGCAATAAGGGGTACCAACCCAGGCCAAACTTACAGAAAAAGAAAAGGAGGACTCCAAAGCAAAGAACTAAGCAAAACACCGAGTGCACCAAATATCATAAAGAGGAACAAACATGGTTAATTTATCTTGTAAATTCTATTTAAAGAGACTGATCAGCTCAAGTTAAACCGGGGGGGGGGGGGGGGTTACTATACTCCGCCACCCAAAGCCCAGAAACACGGACCTACCACCCAAACACAGCCCACTGGGCCTCAGGACGAGCCTGCTGACCACCCCTAAAATGACCACCGTGCAAGGTTTAGCAAATCCTCACTGCCCCCCAAACACTACTACCGTGCAAGGCTAAAGACAATGGTTCTTATTAATTAAATTTCAATTAAAACACGGGACGTTGCCCGAAAAGAATAATCACCAGGATACCCTAAGAGATAGGGTCACAACAAGGTAAACATTTCCCAATACTATTCATAAGAGAACCCATAAGTTATTTAACCACAACGGGTACAAGATTTCAAAGAGGAGAAGTAATCAGAGGCATAACTCAAGTACTAAGAAGCAGAGGGCATTTCTCGAGAATCTAAAGGATAAGAACATAGTTCTCGAGAAATCAATGAGTGAGGTCATAAAGTTCTAGGAAAAACCAAGGGCAGAGTCAAAATATTTCTCGAGAAGAAAAGAAAAGACAGGGAACATGACTTCTCAAGAATTAAAGGTAGGTAACAGGATCTTCTCGAGAAATCTAAGGACAGGGTCATTCATTTCTCGAGAAATCCCAAGCAGGGACTATGATTTCTCGAGAAAAAACCCAAGGTAGGGACTATGATTTCTCGAGAATCTAAATGCAGGGATCAAGGTTTTCTCGAGAAATTAAGAGCATGGAGCATGAGTTTCTCGAGAAATTATGAGCATGGAGCATGAGTTTCTCGAGAATTTAAATGCATGAAGCAGCAGATTCTCGAGAAATCCAAATGCAGGACTTGATTTCTCGAGATATTAGGTAGAAATCAGCAGTTTCTCGAGATAGTAAAGGCTGTACATGAAGCTCTCGAGAAACAAGCATGCAACAGGGGTAAGTTTCGGGCTACTACAGATTTTTCTGGGGGAAGACTCCGATACTTCGGGGAAGATCGAGGGGGGTTCGAGATCAAAATGACACGACCATAAATCACAAGCCAAAACACAGCAAGAACACATACCCACAGAAAAGAGTGCTTTAAGAAAACAACGAGAAGGAGGGGATAGCCACTTGCCTTAACCTTGCAAAAACTCGAATTTCTCCGCCTCCAAAAGCCAAGGAAATACTCGAGCACGAAAACCTGAAGCTTTTCGGATCAAAAAGGAGGAGTTAGGTCACTACCTTAACTCCAAAAATTCCACGAAATGGGAAAAGCTTACCACTAGAATGAAGATCTCGCCGAGTGCTTTCCAAATCTACTCTCCAAACGCGATTCAGACTACTACAGCCCTAAGAACCGTCGGCCGAAAGCTCCACGACGCTCCGCTCTCACTCTCTCGCTCGGCGGCTGGTTTGGATCGATGGAAGAAGAAGAATAGGGAGAGAACTTTAGGTTTTATAATAAAAACCTAATTTAATATTTAATTAATTAAATAATACTCCATTTCACTTAAACTGCGAGGGTGACTAGATCACCTCAGATTTCTACGAAATTCACACCCCAACTGAAAAACGGTGCTACGAATCTAACAGCGGAGCCAGAATTCCATTCCGACGAGCCAAACTCGAGATTAGAATTCCCGAAGCTGAAATCTCAATAGTTACTCTAAATGACCCAGAGTTTTCCCTTAACTCGAAATGACGCGAAATCATCGCATGCGCGACCTAATTTAAACGCATTAACTAAACTAAGAATCAAACTAAATCCGAAGGGTTGACGTACGCCCTTACGCTAAAAATTACAACACAACGGGTACGTGAATAATTAATGAAAAACCAGGGCCGTTACAAAGCAGTCCAGCATTGGCATGGCTCCTTACGAAGCCCTCTACGGCAGAAAGTCCAGAACCCCTCTATCTTGGGTTCAAGACAAAGATCCGAAGGCGCTGGGGTGGGAATATATCGAAAACACATACGCACAAGTACGGTTGATACATGATCGGATGCTAGAGGCGTAGAGCAGACAATGAAATATTACGATGCGCGACACCGTAGGGTGGAGTTCCAAGCAGGAGGACCGAGTATTCTTGAAGATACGTACGTCCAGTATGTTGGATATGTGTGTCACATCCCTTTGTTTGAGAATAACAAATCCCAAATTGTATTTGATCTTGCTTGTCGTGTGTTTATAGTGTGCAGGAACTATAGGTGCAATACTCCACAGGAAGAAAGCAGCTTGGAACCAACAAACTGAGCAGATGCTCTACCGCCAGCGTTAGGGGTTAACGCAGGCGCTAGCGCTACCGCCAGTGCTAGCGCTACCGCCTGGGCGCTAGCTCAATTTTGTGCACAGTGCCACGCCGCCTACGATTTCGCAACCGCTCCACACGAATGCTACCACAGGCGCTAGGAGCTACCACAGACGCTATCTTCAAGTTCTATAAATTGATGGGCTCTCTATCATTTCAGTTAGAGCTTCCAGAGAGATTACTTGTGCCAAATTTCCAGAGCTGCTACTCTGCCGAAAGTTCAATCTCCCACTCAAAAGCCAAAGAAGATTTCTGGAGAAGGAAGCCCCACGCTGCATCCAAAGAACGATCGCTTCAACCTCGCTTGTGCTACATCGATCCTTCATCCTCAACTTCAGAAATCTCATAGAGGGAGTTCTTGTTATTTGCTTTATTTCATTATTGTATTTTTTGTAGTTGAATTCGCCTTGTGTTGGCGACTAGGTCCTTGCGCGGCTTAGGGGGTAATTCGCCGCGTGAGTTGGTGACTAGGTCTAGGAGATTAGATCTAGGGGGTGCTCGAGGCTATATCCGGGGTAGGATTGGCTAGAGCGGCTTGAGGCCATATCCAGGGAAGGATTGACTAAAGCCAACCGGTTTGTGGGGGATACAAGTCGGTATAGAAAAGGAAAAATTATTTACTTTGTACGCCTTCGATTTCTAGCGATATTGAAATCAAATTTATGAAACACCTTTTATATAATGTAATCATGTATCCATTTGTGTTTACTTGATTTCTTTTTTTGGCATAAACTATAAAATTGCAAATTACAATTGTTTCTTTCTTTAAGCTAAATTGTTATCTCGTTCTAATTTACTTTAAAACAATTTAGAAAATAGTCTAAAAATTTAAAAAGAAAAGTTATTCCCTTATTCACGCCCCCTCTAAGGGCGCCAATCGATCCAACAAGTGGTATCAGAGGGCAGGTTATTCCAAACGGTGTAAAAACCAGGAATAATGACGTCTTATGATCTCGTTTTTTTCCGAGTGTCAGAGAATTAGTAGACCTCCACTCTTTACCAGGTCAAATTATAATTACTGGAAAAAATAGGGATGAGATGTTTTCTTATGACCCTAGATATTGAGGTATGGAATATGGTAGAAGAAGAATACTCTCCTCCTACAGTTGTAGTTGGAGAGATAACTTTAGATAAACCAAAAGATAAATGAGATGATAGAGATAAACTTAAATGCAAAAATAACGCCAAGACCATGAATGCTTTATTTTGTGCGTTAGATAGAAATGAATTTAATAGAATTTCCGCATGTACTATTGCATATGAAAATTTGGAATCATTTGGAAGTTACTCATGAAGGTACATCGCAGGTTAAAGATTCAAAGCTTTTCCAACTTGAGTCGGAATATGAAAAATTCCGGATGGATGAAAGTGAAGATGTCGATGTCATGTACACGCGCTTCACCAAGATCGTCAATGCCTCCAAAGCTCTTGAAAGACCTTCTACAACGGCGACTTGGTCCGAAAGATCCTTCGTTCACTTCCAACCAAAATTCAACCCGAAGGTGACGAATATTTCAGATCGCACAATCTAAGGACGCTCCAAGTTGAGAGCCTCATTGGGAATCTCAAAACCCATGAGGTAGAACTCAAAATCCAACATGATGAATACAACAAGGAGCCAAAGAGAAGGCGTTGACATTAAAATCAAAGAAGGAGTGCCAAGAGGATGAGGATGAAGATGAAGAAAGCCTTTTGGTGAAGAACTTCCGAAAGTTCATGCGAAATCCGGAAAGGAGAAACACTTTCCGGAAATTTATCCAAAAGGATGCAAGATGGAAAGGTCATCCTCAAAGAAGGAAAAGGATAGCGACGATGAGAAGAAAGACCTCCACCAGAATGCTTTCATTGTAGGAAGACCGGGCACATTCGGAGCCAGTGCCCAAAGTTCTTGAAGGAGAAGAAGGAAAAGCGGCACAAAGGGAAGGAGAAGAGGAAGGTGCTAAAAGCTAGAACATGGGATGACTCCTCCTCCTCCTCCGAAGAATCAAGCGGGTCTTCATCAAGCGAAGATGAGGAAGCAAACATGTGTCTCATGGGACATGGGAAACGACAGCGACGACACCAGTGTTCTTAGCGACACTGAGGTAACTCTTCCCACTTATGATGAACTCTTTAATGAATTCATTGAAACTTGCAAAGCTTTTGATAAAAATATGAAAGATAGTATTTTATTGAATCGTGAAAATGATCTCTTATTAAAGAAAATCAAAAGCTTTCCAAAAAATTAATTGTTTTAGAAAGAGAAAGTTCTCTTGCCAAGAGTGTGATCACTCCACTAAATTGGCAAAAGATATTGAAGAGTCACTTCTAAAGCCCTCTCTCATGTCAAAACTCTTACAAAAGAGAAGGGGGAATTAGAAGGGAAATTAGAAGCCTCTCTTTTGCAAATAAAAAATAATAAAAAAGGTTATGAAAATAGGTGTGTTATGCTTGTGAAAAGAAAATTTTTCACTTAAAGCACAAGTTCATGATCTCACCATGGCCATTAAAAAATTTGGAATAGGCCAAAAATCACCGGAAATGATTTTAGGGAACCAGTGCCATGGTTCTGGAAAATTTGGGGCTCGGATATCGAGGTGAGGGCTACCGCCCGGCGCTAGCCACTAACGCCGGCGCTAGCACCTCTTACAAGAAGCCTGAATTTTCTTTCTCAAAATGTTTTCTTCTGTAAATCCAATTTCTTCCTGCAAGAAAATAATCCATAAAGGGTCTCAACCCCCTTTATTTCGTGTGCAAACTGTTATAGGTTAGGTCACACATCTAGTTCTTGCAGGAAAATAAAACAAAAATACTTTAAAGTAAATCTGGGCACCTAAGGCTTCCACTTATTCTATGGGTGGTTCCACTTGGGTATCCAGATCTTTACTCTCATCTTCTTTCTAGATGTGCAGGCAGGCTAAGGACAATGAAGACGTGTGGTACTTGGATTCAGGATGCTCCAAGCACATGATGGGCAATAAAGCAAAGTTTCTTAGCTTAGAAAAGAAGAAGGGAGGGATCGTGACGTTTGGTGATAACGGAAAAGGAAGGATCATGGGAATTGGTACAGTGTGTAACAAATCCTTTACTATATCTAATGTTCTTTATGTGAAAGGATTAAAACACACTTAATTTCTATTAGCCAATTATGTGATAAAGGATTAGATGTGTTATTTGAATCTTCCACTATCTATGCAAAATATCTAATCCTACTACAAAAGATATTTTACTAACTGGCACCAAGAATACATAATGTTTATATAGTTTCTTTTCATGATCTTTCTAAATCATCTATAAAATGCTTTATCCCTAAAAATGATGAATTAGAACTTTGGCATAGAAGACTAGGGCATGCTAGCACAAAGCTCATTGTAAAACTTGCCAAAAGTAATTTAATTAGAGGATTGCCTATGTTAAATGGAACTTTACCTTCACTTTGTTCATCATGTCAAAAAGGTAAATTTTCTAGATACTCTTTCAAAAGTAAAAATTTCATTTCTACTACAAGACCTTTGCAAATAATTCATATGGATCTTTTGGTCCCGTTAGCACTCCAAGTCTTGGTGGTAGATTATATACATATGTTTTAATAGAAGATTTTTCAAGATATTGTTGGACATTATTTCTCTATTCCAAGTTCGATGCATTTTGTGAATTTGCAAAATTATGTACTCGTATTCAAAATGAAAGTGATTTAAAAATTAAATGCATTCGCTCGGATCATGGAGGAGAATTTGAAAATGGAAAAATTTACATCCTTTTTTGATATGTTAGGCATTAAACATGAGTTTTCTGCACCACGCACACCACAACAAATGGTGTTGTAGAAAGAAAGAATAGGACACTTCAAGAACTGGCACACACTATGTTATGTGAATATAAATTACCTAAGATCCTTTTGGGCCGAAGCCGTAAATACATCATGTTATGTTATGATAGAATCATGCTTCGCCCATCTCTTAATCTCACACCATATGAACTCTATTTTCAAAAGAAGCCTAATGTATCTTATTTCAAAGTTTTGGTTGTAAATGTTTTATTTGAATACAAAAGATAGCTTGGGAAAGTTTGATGAAAAATGTGATGAAGGAACTTTTCTTGGGTACTCTTCGACTAGTAAAGCTATAGAATTTTTAATAAAAAGAACTAGTAGAGTTGAAGAGTCAATAAATGTAAATTTGATGAGTTTGTTCCTTGTGTAGAAAAACTTTCCGCAGGCAACGAGGATGATCTATTACTACCTTTGGAGCATGGTGACAAAGAACCTTCCAAAGAAGAAGAGGAGGCCAAGGAAAGATGAATATGTACCTCCAAGTACCTTAAAATTCATAAAAGGATCATCCACAGGAATTGATAATGGGTGAACCATCCATGCGGGTAAGAACTTGCTCTTCTCTTCATGAATTTTTTTCAAATATTTGTTTTGTTTCCGAAATAGAACCAAAAACCGTTTCTACTGCTTTAATGATGAATTTTGGTTTTTGGCTATGAATGAAGAGTTGAGCGACATAATGTTTGGAAATTAGTTGAAAGACCATCTAATCACCCGGTTGTAGGTGTAAAATAGATTTTTAAAATAAATTAGATGGTGAGTCAAGAATCTCTAGAAATAAAACACGATTAGTAGCACAAGGATATTCTCAAATCAAGGGGATAGATTTTGATGAATCTTTTGCACCCGTTGCTAGATTAGAGTCTATAAGAATTTTTCTAGCTTGCAAGCTTTAAACGAATAAAACTATTTCAAATGGATGTGAAAAGTGCTTTTCTAAATGGGTTTGTAAAAGAAGAAGTTTATGTTGAACAACCCCCGGTTTTATTAGTGAAAAATTTCCAAATCATGTTTATAAACTAGAGAAAGCGCTTTATGGTTTAAAACAAGCGCCTCGTGCATGGTATGAAAGACTTACATCATTTTTATTAAAGCACGGTTATATTATGGGAAGTGCGGATAATCCTCTATTCATTATGCACAACAATGATGATATGATTATTGTACAAATATATGTTGATGATATTATTTTTGGATCTACTAATGAAGAGATGTGTAAAAAAGTTATTTTTGTAATGAAAAATGAATTTGAAATGAGTCTTGTAGGAGAACTTTTTTATTCCTTGGTTTTCAAATATCACAAAGAATTGATGGTATCTTTGTATTTCAAACTAAATATGTCCTTGATATGCTTAAACATTTTGGATTTGAAAACCTTAAACATGCTTCTACACCAATGAGTGCATCACTAAAATTAGGAAAAGATGAATCAGGAATTTCTATAGATCATACTTTATATAGAGGCATGATAGAATCTCTACTTTATCTAAGTGCAACTAGACCCGATGTTATGTTTGCCGTATGCTTATGTGCTCGATTTCAAGCCAATCCAAAAGAATCTCATTTAAAAGCGGTAAAAGAATTTTTAGATATCTTATTGGGTCATCTAGATTAGGATTATGGTACCCGCACAATAATTCATTTACACTTCACGGCTACTCCGATTCGGACTACGTCGGTTGTTCACTTGATAGAAAAAGCACTAGTGGTACTTGTCATTTTCTAGGACCTTCATTAGTTGCATGGTCTAGTAGGAAATAAAATTCGGTTGCACACTCCACCACGGAGGCCTAACACATTGCATTAGGGAGTTGTTGTGCACAAGCACAATGGATGAGCCAAGCTTTAGAGGACTTTGGTTTTCATCTAAAACTTATTGAATTAAAATGTGACAACAAAAGTGCCATTGATCTCACAAATAATCCGGTACACCATTCTAGATCCAAACATATAGATGTACGTCATCATTTCATAAGGGATCACATTAAAAAGGAAAATGTTAGAATAAGTTTCATTGGCACGGACTCCCAACTTGCTGATATATTCACTAAACCTCTTCCCGATGCAAGGTTTCAAATGTTAAGGTTGGAATTAAGAGTCTTAGACATCTTAGGATGAATAACATGTAAAACGCTAATGTTTATGTAATTTGAGCAATCAAGACATCTCTGAAAATTACTAAATTTCTGCATAAGACTACTCTTAAGACCCCTAATCAATATCAAAAAACAGAATTTTAAATTTTTCAATATTTCACTTACTGTTTCCCGCGTTAGCGTTAGCGCCGCGCTAGCGTGTATATTTGAATTTTGTGATTTTCAAAATTTCTAAAAATCCTTAAAAATATGTTAGTTTATATGTACTAATTTGTTTGTGTTTCTGACTATTTTATTTTGTTTTATTTATATTATTAAAAATCAACTAAAAAAAACTCAAAATTCAAATTCAAAAATACAAAAATATGTTTTTGTGATTTTTCTGTTTTTATTTCATTAAAATTTTTCAAAACAACAAAAAAATTGTATGATCTTTATTGCTAATATCAAGCACCAATGAATTCTATTATTTAGAATTTTTTACAATGTTAAAATTTATTCCTTCAAATTACTATGAACATTGTTTTGTTTATCATGCTTTGATATATCTATTTAAAGTGCATCAATTGTATTGAAAAATGTGTAGAACCAAGCTTAGCATGCCTCTAAGTATGAGTAAATGTATTATGATTGATAATGATACCTTTCACTCACTTATTTTGGTAATCAACATGTGTGTTTAAATCTCAAAATGCTTGCTTGTGTATAGTATTTGTACAATGAATTAAAACTTGCATGCGTTTATTACCTACACTACATTTGAATTGCACTTGTGAAATTTAGAAAAGTTCTTAAGTTTAAATTTTTGGGTTTGCAAAACAAGTGTATTCGGAGAATGTTGTCTCAGAAATGTGAACAAAAAATTATATATATGGACAAATATAACTCCACCAAGCACTACTTGAACCTCCTGATAAGTCTTCATAAGCTTTGTGAGGTTGAGCACCTTGGATAGAATAGTAAAGTTTCTTGTGCAACCTTGATTAATACGCCACTTTTTATAAAATAGTGTGCATTAAAGTGTGTGAAAGTGAATTTACTTGTGTTTTATTGTGCACTTTACTCTACATATGTCTTGTATTTTGTGATTTAAATCAATTGTTAACATTGCCCAAAATATACTTTTGTGCACATCATTATCTTTCATAACACTTTTTCTCATGAGTTTTGGATTCTAATGCTTTATCTATACTACTCTTTATATAAAAAATGCAATAGATAACCTAGCATGATCTCTACAATGTTTTGGTATCTCTTGAACTTAAATTTAAGTAACATTGTAGTATATTCCCTTTTTAATATGTTCATCTCATGCTTGGTATCTTTATGAAAAACTTTGAGATTTCAAAAAGGTTAAAAAATCTTTACATTTTGAACTTAAAACTCATATTTTTACTTATGCTTTTCATGCTTACAAAAAGATGTTGCTTATAATCTTCCGCTTGCTTAAAACTCTTATCTATTTATTTGAAATCTCTTCAATATTATGCTTAAACTCTTTATCATTTCATATATTACAAAAGCTCGATCATGATTTATAACTAACCTAAAGAATGCCTCCTTGCTACCCTCACCCTACCTTCTTTTGATAATATCAAAAGGGGAAGATTGATTGAAGAAATCTATATAGGAGAAATATAGAAGATTAAGGGAGAATAATTCATGTAATCTATCATTTAGGGGGAGTAAAATATAAATTGCATTATGTAGGGGGAGCATTAAGATAGGGGGAGTATGCACATTTCTCATGCTTATCACATTCTATAGTTGCACTATTTATCACGCTTATTATTTACCATAAACACCTTTGTTGATTTCTTGCTAAGAGGATTTGTTATTATCAAAAGGGGGAGATTGTTGGACATGTGTGTCACATCCCTTTGTTTGAGAATAACAAATCCCAAATTGTATTTGATCTTGCTTGTCGTGTGTTTATAGTGTGCAGGAAATATAGGTGCAATACTCCACAGGAAGAAAATAGCTTGGAACCAACAAACTGAGCTGATGCTCTACCGAGCGGCTAGCCTCGTTAGTGGTTAACACAGGCACTAGCGCTACCTCCAGCGCTAGCGCTACCGCCTAGCACTAGCTCAAGTTCGTGCACAGTGCCACGCCGCCGACGGTTTCGCAACCGCTCCACATGAACGCTACCGCAGGCGCTAGGAGCTACCGCAGGCGCTATCTTCAAGTTCTATAAATTGATGGGCTCTCTCTCATTTCGGTTAGAGCTTCCAAAGAGATTACTTGTGCCAAATTTCCAGAGCTGCTACTCTACCGAAAGTTCATCTCCCACTCAAAGCCAAAGAAGATTTCTGGAGAAGGAAGCCCTCACGCTGCATCCGAAGAATGATCGCTTCAACCTCGCTTGTGCTACAATGATCCTTCATCCTCAACTTCAGAAATCTCATAGAGGGAGTTCTTGTTATTTGCATTATTTCATTATTGTAATTTTTGTAGTAGAATTTGCCTTGTGTTGGCGACTAGGTCCTTGCGCGCTTAGGCTTAGGGGTAATTCGCTGCGTGAGTTGGCGACTAGGTCTAGGAGATTAGATCTAGGGGGTGCTCGAGGCTATATCCGGGGAAGGAATGGCTAGAGTGGCTTGAGGCCATATCCGGGGAAGGATTGGCTAAAGCCAACCGGTTTGTGGGGATACAAGTCGGTATAGAAAAGGAAAAATTATTTTACTTTGTACGCCTCCGATTTCTAGCGATATTGAAATCAAATTTATGTAAACACCTTTTTATATAATATAATCATGTCTCCATTTGTGTTTACTTGATTTCTTTCTTTTGGCATAAACTATAAAATTGCAAATTACAATTGTTTCTTCCTTTAAGCTAAATTGTTATCTCGTTCTAATTTACTTTAAACAATTTAGAAAATCGTCTAAAAATTTAAAAAAAAAAGTTATTCCCTTATTCACCCCCCCTCTAAGGGCGCCAATCGATTTCACAATATAGTACACTTTGTCACCTGGGTGCGACGACTAAAGAAGCTTAGTCCAAGATACATGGGGCCATATAGGATACTGGAGCGGATCGGCCCCTTGGCCTATAGACTGGAGCTGCCCGGCCGTAGTGGCCGGGTTGCACGTCTTTCATGTCTCCTAGCTCAGGAAGGCACTCTTCGGCCAGAACAATTGATTACTGCCACTACGAGCCCAATAACGTCCGACCGAACAGTCCGTTTGGAGACAATCCGAATTGATGACACGTCGGTCCGAGTCTTTTGTCGAAAAGGTACCGTACCACTGGTGAAGGTCCTTTGGTCCAACCACGGGCAGGAGGATCATACGTGGGAACCACTGGACTTGATGCATCAAAGATATCCGAAACTTTTCAAACCAGGTAACGCTTAACTGCTTAAATTTTTCATGATTAGATTAACTCGATCTAAAATCCCTACACCCGATCTTAATTTCGGGGACGAAATTGTTTTCTTTTGTATTGAGATTTGTTACATCCCCCAAACTACTGGACCCCTAGGAAATTTTGTCATGACAAGGTCATGACAAAAATAGAACAAGAGACCAAGGAAGCCTTGGTGATAAGTTGAATAAGGGGAGAACACCATGGTGTGCACTTAGCCACTATGAGCCACCCCCCAATTTGAGGGATCCTAGGATAAACAAAGAAGGGGAGAAGCACCCAAGCACCTTTATAACTATGGGAAGTTTCCCCTAGCTAAGTTGAATGCACAAAGTGAGTCAAAGAGGCCCCATAAACCTAAGAGAACTTGTAGAATTGCACATGGGGTGCACTTAGCAAATCTTAAATTCTTAGCCTAAGAGTGGCCAAAAGACTTCAATAAGCCAAAATAAACTCACCTTGACCATTTGATCATTTTAGAGAAGTAAGTAGGTCACTAGGGACCCTTGTGGTCAGCCAATTTGGTCAAAATTGGCTAAAGTAAACTTTAGGCCAATCTAGGTCAAACCTCCATAAATAAGGACAATTGGATTCCAAATGATCAAATTGGACCCACCATCACGTGGCAACATGCCTAGGGGACCTAAATAATGGACCCAAAAGTCCCATCATGGCGCCATCAATTATGCTCAATTGGGCCAATTACAAAAAACCCCAAATTGATCTAAATGTGCTAAAACCCTAAATTGATTTTCAATTGACCATATGTGATCAAATTGATCACCCCTAACACTCTTATATCACTTAGGGAGCGAAATGGTCCCACATTGGACCCTTGGGATATTCCAATTTTGGGGAATAGGGCAAAATTACCAATTGCCCAAATTATAACTTATACCCTTTATGGTTCAATTGGCCCCCAATTGGCCAAATTGACCTAGCAAAACCCTCCCTAAACACTAAGAGGAGTAAATGAGACCTAAGAAAACCAAAGTGCACAATCAATTTTGGAAGATTAGGACAAAATCACCCAAATGCCCAAATTGCCCTATAGGCAATTTTGTGCAATTATGCCCCATATGACCACACCATGACTCAATTCCTCTTGGAGTGAGTCCATAGTGTCTAAGAGAGCAATGTGGATCAGTCACATTGAAAAGTGTGAGCTTGGATCAAGCCCAAACCCAAATCCCCAATTTGGTCTATTTTGATCAAGTGAGCTCAAACCCAACTTAAGCCTATTGGACTTGGCCCAACCTTAGACCCATTAGGCTCAACCCCACCTAATCAATCCCACAAGGGGGATGATTTGCCTAGGAGCCAATTGGGCCCAAGGAGAGGGTCCAACAAGGTGGTGGCCGACCACCATCAAGATGAATTCAAGAAGAATTCATGAATTGATGTCCACTTGGCCACCACTCCCCTTTTCTGATTGCTCTCAGCCTCCCCAAGAAATTCCAGCAGAATTGAGCTGACATGGCAGCTGTTGAGAGGGGGAGGAGAGAGCTTAACTTCACCTTGCTGACCACCTTAATAGCAACCTCCCTATTCCAATGCAATAGAGCCAAACCTTCTCTCCCCTGGCTCAAATTCGAGCTCAGGATTTGAATTCCCATGAGCTGGAGGCCTGTGGTTGGCCGGCTGAGAGGTGCTACCTTATTGAAATCGCCACCCTTAATGGCTGCTAACAAAACAACAACCCTCAGCTGAAACCACACACCCACTAGCTTCGGAATCGGGAGAGGAGAGAAGGCCCTTTGTTTACCGAGGAAATCGAGCTCTGTGCGACTGTGCATCCAAAGAAATCGCCGACGAGGATCAAATGGCACCCAAGAGGAATACACGCGCAATGGCAAGGGCACAGCCAAGTTTCCTTCCCCTCTCCATCTGTGCTAGATTCTCCCTCTTCTCCCTGTCGATTGAACTGTGCAATGGCGATTTCAAGTTTTGATTTTTCATGTTCCTAATCGCAAAAACGTAACATGTCGGAGCCCACCTCCAACCACCCCAGGCCAAACGGCCACCACCAGTCAAAATCCCTATGTCGACTGGTGGTGGTGGCTTGTCCGTTTTGCCGGAGATGGTCGGAGCTCACCGGAAATCAGCCAGCAAAACGGCCCAGGAAGGATGAATTCTGGCCCTTGATTTCATCGGGGATGATGACACGTGTCGTTGGATCTTCCGTGATTTGTAGCCGCAGGCCATAAATGATTTATCATATAAAAATGTATAATCTGTGACACTATTTACAGGACTTTGTAAAATTTATTTGAGGCCCTTAAAGGCCTCTACAAAAGTTATGACCTAAATGAAAAGTGTAGATAAATGTCTTAAAAAAATTAGAAATTTGTTTGGGATGATTTGGAGCACTGTAGCTCTCTGTGCACCCATTTTGGTGTAGGGTGTCCATTTTGAGCCTTAGGCACTATTTTGAGTGCCCACCTCATTTGGTTAGTCCAAATGAGCTTAAAATTTAGGCATGCATGAGTCTTTCGATGGCCTACACCCTGTCCAAAAATTAGGATTTTTGGACACACTTGGTCCTAAGGTTTTGAAAATATTTCATTGTTCATGCATGACATGAATCTAGGGTTTAGAGAAGTCAAATCCACTCAAAACTTTGGTGTATGGTAGATCTAGTCATGGAAGGCCTCTGGACAAAATTTTGTGTAATTTGGACTTGTGCATGTTGAACTATCCCTCATGCAAGTTTGGTTAAGGATAAGGGATGGTGTGCATATAGCACATGTTCATGCCTTGGGGATTTTCTATGATTCCCTTGCTTAGAGGCTGAATCAGTGAAACTCAATAATATAAAAGTTGTAGATCTATGTGTCTACTTTATTTATAAATTTGAATCAGCTCATTTGGAGCAATGTAGAACCCTCACCATCCATTTTAGTGAGACTAGTCATATTGAAAATCAGAAATTAGATTGTGCATAACTTTTAAATGGTAAATCTGATGAATCTGAAATTTAGGCCTTGCATGCATGTGCCCTATTTCTATCTTGTGCCCAACAATTAGAATATTTGGAGTTATTTTACTAAGGTTTGTTCAAAAATGTGATAAAAATCATATAAATGAAATTTTTGGAGTTGTGTAATTCCAATGACCCCAAATTTGGATGTCATACTTATTAGGACACTATTAGACCATAGTTAAAATTGGAGAGCATTTGGGTCTCTGCATGTAGGGTAATTACATTTGCATGCCTCTACTTAAAAGGTGTTATGGTGTGCCAATAGTTAAAAGAGATGTTTTGTGTATTAAACACATATGGCTTAGTGTTGGCTCCTGAAATTTTGGCCACACCCTCTTTATATATAACGCATTACCTCAGAGAAATTTAGGAATTTAGGAATAAAAAATCTCATGTATTGGTTCAATATGATTTATGTCACACTTTTGTATTTGTGAAATGTTCATGACTAATACCTTGTAGAAAATCGTGAAACTCGGGAGAATCACTTGTAATACTATTTAGAATCTCTGCAAATTTTTGTAGAAAATTTCAGAGAATATTTCCTTAGGAATTATCAAATTTTCCTTAGGTCACATTTCTAAATAATTGACAATTCACTAAGCAAAATGTTTGAGAAATTTTTGAAACTCTGGAAAACAATTAGGAATCCAATTATGATTCTCTGGAATTTTTGGACATAATATTTATGGAAAAATTTCATATATTCAGTTTGTCACACTTATTATTTTATGAAATATTTATGGTGAAACATGTTTGGAAAATTATGAAACTTTGGACATGATGTTTTTAGATCACTGTTGTATTATAGTATTTTCTCAGAATTTTTGGAAGACATGAACTAAGTACTTGATGTGTAATGTCATATTTTCACACCTTTTATGTTAAATGGAAATTATAATTATAAATCCTCTGGAAAATTATAGAATTCTGAGAATCATGTTATTATGTCAATTACTATCCCTGGAAATTTTATTAGCATGATTTAATTTACTGTCAGAGTACTTCCTTTGTAATTTAGATGATGTCAATTGGGTAATTGATTTAAATAGAAGTCAAATTTAATTGAAATATGTCAAAACTCTAGCCAACCCCAAATTTACTCATTATGAACCCATGGTAAAAATTGGTACTCATTTGGACATGATATGGTCAAGATTACATCATTGGAGTCAAATCTAGTTCAATCCCATTCTGGTCTGCGGATAGTAAAAACTGAAGTATTGATCTAGACCCCAATTGATCCACACCCACTCAAGTATTAATTCCAGGAACATTGGGTGCATTATAGAGAGTGGTTAGTGGTCAACCCAATTAGTGACAACACATAATGTAGTGTTGGGGTGCGTTTAATAATTCATTGATTCGGGGGTTTGCAACGCTGATGAGGGGACGGAACCATGGCAAGTAAGGGGTGATGGTATAAGAATTGAGACCTTCAGTTGTATCTGAGAGATAACACGATGAAATAGTCGGTCACTAGGAGAGGTAGAGTTTCGGTGTTCAATTGAACACCGACGCTCGTCAAATGGTAATCCACCCTAGGGTTTGGAGCAATTGGAGAGCAAATAGGTTTATAAGAATGGGTAGTCACTAATGAGAGTAATATCCTAGAAAGGGAATTTGGGCTTCAGTCATCATCGCATTCCCTAGTACCGTTGCGAGCCCTTCACCGGGTAGTCCACGGGAAGTCTAGGATTCACCCCAAGCTTCTAAGTTCAACTAACAATAGACAAGAGTAGTTAAATAGGAGAACTTGAGATATAACCACCTTCCCAAATTTGGGATGGAATGAAATAAGGACTGACATGGTCCTGCGAGCGGTAGGCTCGAGATATAAGGAAGGACTAGGATGTCCTGCGAGCGGTGGGCTCGATATTTATAAAGGTCGGTTTAGTTTTGCGAGTTGAAGGCTCGGGGGTAAGAGATGATACATATTTGCATGTGCATAAGATGTGGTGAGTATTCGGTTCTAGCTTAGTCGTCACATCGACAGCATAACGTTGACTCGGCAGTGCTAGAGGTTTAAAAAGGGGCCAGGTTGTTTTACTGTGCGTCCGACGTGACAGATTCCCTAAACCCTGCCTGGCCAAATACAATAAGAGTACACAGGAGCTCATGAGTACCGGGTATCGGTATCACAACGTACGTTATGGCCTAGGTTTGGTAGTGTGACATACCCACCTAGGTGAGGAGACGCCCGCTCCTCTGCCACCGTTTGACCACGACGGGAGGTGCCCGAGAGGTTAGCTACCTCCGAAAAGTGGGAACTAAACGTCTGTACGTACATAGTCGTGTACGTGAGTTGCATCATTGCATTGTGTTGGGTATTGTGTCCACAATCACCTAGATTTGAAGATGTCCCCTAGTGAACTAAAATGAATTGAGTATGTATTTGATGATTTCTGTTTAGATGTGTTATGACAGGTCTTAATGCTAAGTGCACACCAAGGTCAGGTTGCAATGGATCACCAAACACAGTTCTGGACAATGTAATCCCTCATTGTGTAGAACAAAGTGTTGGTCCATATGTAATCTCTCTTTTGGGGTGTACTTCATATACTCATAACTGAAGGTTTTCAAGGTTGAGGAGTGGAGCAGGTTTTCAGAAGAAAAGAAAGTTTTGCTAAGTCAATTCGTCGAGATGTCTCGGGACATTCCGACGAATCCCGACGAATCAAGACAGAAGCCATTTGTCTTGTTTAAAGAAGAAAAATCTGCAGCTAAGTCCATTCGTCGGATGTTCTCGTGAACTCCCGACGAATGCCGACGAAGAATCAAGACAGAAGCCATTTGTCTTGTTTAAAGAAGAAAATTCTGCAGCTAAGTCCATTCGTCGGATGTTCTCGTGAACTCCCGACGAATCCCGACGAATGAAAACAGAAGGTGTTTTTCACGGGTTGTTCAGTGTTTTTCTGTGGCCAAGTCTTTTCGTCGGATGTTCACGTGAAGTCTCGACGAATGACGGACAGACGGATTTCAAATCTTTGTTTCGATTTCGAAATTAGGGTTGGCCGCCACGTACAGTACACGTGTCGCTCCTCCCTTCTTTGTCGCACGAGCCGTTGAAGTCCTCCCTATAAATAATCCTTTATTTTTAAGGCATCATACAGATCTTTCTTCCTCACACGATTTGTTCAGAAACAAAAAGTTGTTCTCCTCTTCCTTTGCTGAACAAATTTTCTGAGACCTAACATATGCTGCTCAAGAGTTATTCTTCATTGTTGTTAGAGTTTTCTCAGTTAAGAAGGTTTTTGATCCCTGTGCTGCACTCCATATTGACAATTCTTTCGAGTAGATCAAAGGGCCTATTCAGATCAGGTTAGCCATGTCTATTTCTTCCAATCTTTCAAGATCCACGCTTTCTCTCTCAAGGAAGAAGAAGACTTAGTTTTCCCAAGATCTGAAGTTAATCTCTGTTGAGGTTTAGAAGAAGTATTTTTATTTCTATCTCTATTTGATTTCTGTAGGAGTTTTTACTCCGAGTTATTTGTAGGAGTGGTTTGCTCCGAGTTGTAGGAGTTGTTTTTACTCCGAGTTGTAGGAGTGGTATACTCCGAGTTGTAGGAGTTTTGACTCCGAGGTGTAAGGTTATTTATAATCTGAGATTGGTGAAGTAGCCGAGTCTAGCCTCGTAGTGCTAGATAGGCGAGACGGGAAAGAGGACTACCCACATCGGGGAACCTCTATAAAATCCTTGTGTCTGTGTTGTGCTTTATTGTGTTCATTTCTGTGTATATTTTAATTCCGCGTGAAGACATAGAATCTACCTATTCACCCCCCTCTAGGTGATTTAGGCCGCAACTAGATACTTTCAATTGGTATCAGAGGTAGATTGTTCGCTATAAGGCTAACACCTTGAACAAGACTCCTCATCTAGTTGCTGAAGCAAGTATGTCTGGAATGGAAAGATCAAAGGATTCCATCAAGCTGCCAGTCTGCACCAAAGAAAACTTTCCAATGTGGAAAGAAAGAGTAAGATTCTACATGGAAGCCGCTGACCCAAGAATCTTTCAGATTGTGGAAGAGGGTCCCCATGTTCCAATGAAACCATCTTCTATAAACTCCGCCATCATGATTCCCAAGAAGATGTTGGAACTAACCAAAGATGAGATCGCTCTAGTGCCCTAATATAAGAAGGCAAAGGCATAACATCATAGCAGGTGCAGTTGATGATTCCATGTTACAAAATCTGCTTCACTGCAAGTCTGCTAAAGAATGTGGGATTCTCTAGTCGTTCTGATGGAAGGGACCGAAGAAGTGAGGGATGACCGAAGATCGTTGCTGAACCAAGAATACGACGCATTCAAGCAAGATCCAAGAGACTCCATTTCTGACACCTACGAGAAGTTCTTCAAGATCGTAAATGGTCTTAGGAACTATGATCAAGAATTCACAACTGGCGAACTAAATGACAAATTCCTGAGATCTCTGACGAAAGAATGGGACACCAAGGTTATAGCCATCAGAGAATTCGGAAAGCTAGGAACCACGGAGCCACAAATGCTGTTTGGTAAGCTCTTGTCCCATGAGTTGAAGTTGAATTCCCGCAAAGCTGAAGAAGAGGGGATCAGGGGCCTCTGGAAGGGAGAAGTCCTCCGCTCTGAAAGCTGAAAGCTCAAGAAAGAGCAAGACTCTCCCACCTGTCAGGAGATCATCTTCTGATGAGGATGAATCTGATGCCAGCCCCTCTGGTTCAGAGATGTCTGATGGAGAATTTTCCTTGCTCTCCAAGCAATTCAAAGACTTCTGAATAAAAGAAAGCAGAAGAGAGGCCAATCCACTGCTTTTGATCACAGAAGATCAAGACGTGATGGTGATCATCACAAGAAGGACTACAATAATGACAGGTATAAATCTAAACGAACAAATATGATTCCACTGACATTATTTGCTATTGCTGCAATAAGCCAGGACACGTGATAGCCGAGTGTCCATACAAAAAGAAAGAAGGATCAAAGAAGGAAGAAAAGAGATCCTTTAAAGGAAAGAAGAAAGAAAAGAGCCTCCTCGCCAAAAAGGCCAAGACTCTGAGCGACAGTGACTCTGATGCGTCAAGCTCAGATGAAGAAGCCTACTTCGGGCTAATGACACATCTAGACGAAGAAATAGGTGATTCATCTTATAAGGGGAAGATAAACTCTCATACCCCTCTCTGTCTGCTTCTGAAGATGAGACTGCATCCGTAGCAAATGAAGGCTACTCATCAGAGTAGGACTCTGATTTAATAACTCAGTATGAAGCCCTTGTGAAGGGATTTGACAAGTGCCGCATGGTCGTCAAATCCAAGTCAAAAGAAATTGAATCTCTCAAGAAAGTGGAATTAGCTTTGAGGGAGGAAGTTGAACAATTAACTCCTCTCAAAGATGAAATCCAACTCTTGAAAGACGAACTAAAAAGCTCCACTGAGTTGTTGAATCTAAAGGAGAAAACTATAAATGAACTTGAAGATAAGTTGAAGGCGGAAAGAAAGCTCGTAGAAAGCTTCTCGAAGCCGAAGACTATTCTTCCAATCATTGGTAGGTTTTCTGCTCCTGCGAAGGTAGTGGAATTGGTCATAGGCCGAAAGTAGTAAGGCTGCTGAGAAAAGAGCCGTGAAAGGGAAGGGAGCTGCTAATCAAAGTCAACCTTCATTCAGGAAGGTCATTTTCCCATCAAACCCGTTTGACTTTGATTCATCCTACGGTCATTTTGCTAGACCAACACATGTTGAACCTAGTATAGATATCAAGGATGGAGCATTCCCGAAACTTTGACGTCTCTCCATTCAAAGCTCCTCATGAAGAAATAATTCTCAAAGATCATGGTCCGTTTGTTCACGGAATCAACTCATAAGAAGGCACAAAAAATTAAAACGATTGCACCCAAATCTGTTGAGAAGAAGTTGGAGCCATGTGTGTGCTGTCACCATGAGGCCCCCACTTCTAAGAAAGCTCCTACTAAGAAAGTCACTCCTGTTGCACCTCACGTTCAAAAAGTAAAACAGGAGACAAAGAGAAGGTACAATCGGTTCGATTGTTGTGTTGTTGTGGCAAGGTTGATCACTTTGCCATAGATTGTTGGTTTAATTCAAGAAATGTCACGACTCCACGGATTAACAATGCAAGAATGACCCCTCACAATGTTAACTTTCCAGTGGCGGTCATCTAACAAGAAGCCAAGGACCCAAATCGGTTTGGGTTCCTAAGGGCAATTGATTATTGATTGCAGGTATGTCCAAAGGCCAACTCAAATCCCATATGGTACTTGGACAGTGGATGTTCTCGGCATATGACCGGAACAAAAAAGTTTATTACAAGAGTATACCCCGGTGAAAGATGGAACAAAAGTTATTTTGGCGGATCTGATCGGGGAATAACGAACGGCGGCTACGGTATGATTACCAACGGTATAGTCTCTTTCACAGATGTAGCTTATGTTAAAGGATTACAACACAATCTCATTAGCATGTAAGTCAACTATGTGACAAAGGCTGTATGGTTGAGTTCTACAAGGACAAGTGCTTGATAAAGTCAACTGATACGTCAGAAACTATTTTAACAGGCACTCGGAGTAAAATATTTTCTGCTTAAATTTTCTTTGTTTAGACTCTTCTACACCAGTGTGTTTTTTAGCAAAAGATAGTACATCTCTCTGTGACCAATGGCACAAGAGACTAGCACATATTAATTTCAAACTATAAATCTGTTATTTTCTCACAACTTAGTTCGTGATGCTCCTGATGTTAAGTGCATTAAAGAGAGACCTTGTCACGCATGCCAAATGGGCAAGCAGACGAGGGCTAGCTTTAAGAGCATTATTGGCAAAGATTCTACCAGATGCTTATATCTACTAATATGGACTTATTTGGTCCCATGCCAATTCAGAGTTTAGGGGGTAAGTCTTATACGTTGGTCATTGTCGATGATTACTCACGTTTTGCTTGAGTATTCATTCTGAAACACAAGTCAGACACCTATGATTCTTTCACCTCATTCGTTAGGCAAATTCAGAATGAATTAGAATGTTCTGTGGTCAAAATCAGAAGTTACCATGGTACAGAATTCAAGTCTGGGGCCATGACAGAATTTTGTGAAAGTCAGGGTATCTTTCATGAGGTTTCCTCTCCCCGTACTCCACAGCAAAATGGGGTTGCCGAGAGAAAGAATAGAACACTCATAGAGGCTTGCAGGACAATGTTGAGTGATTCTTCACTACCGGAGTACTTTTGGGCTGAAGGTATCAACACTGCTTGCCACTGTGCAAAACAGAGCACTAATCAACAAAAATCATCATAAGACTCCCTATGAACTTCTGAAAGGCAAGAAACCAACTCTGTCTTATTTTAGAATCTTTGGCAGTAAATGCTTCGTACTTAATAACGGGAAATATTACAAAACTAAATTTAGTGAAAAGTGTTTTGAAGGTATTTTTGTAGGTTATAGTAGCCATAGCAAGGCATATAGCAGGATTTTCAACAGAAAACCCTGGTTGTAGAAGAATCTTATAACGTAATATTTGATGAGACGAGTATGCTTCAAAACAGCTCTTCTAGTGTCTTTGTTGAAGATGCATATGCAAGATTCAAAGAACTACACTTAGAAGAAGTTGTAAAGGAAGTCGTTCCAAAATCTATTGAAGTAAATGTTCCTTCTACATTTGAGGAAGATGACCCCTCAGGAAGATGAAGATGTACCTGAAGTGCAGGAACCTCATGGTCATCTAAATGCTGGAATGATCAGACATTTAAGAGATCATCCAGCTGATCAGATTATCGGAGATCCTTCTAGCAAAGTTCTAACGAGAAGAGGTACACTAACGAATTTTACATTCAAGTTTCTTTTCACAGATTGAGCCGAAGAAGTTTGAAGAAGCAAACACGCGATTCCTCGTGGATCCTTGCTATGCAAGAGGAGCTCAACCAATTCAACAGATGCAAAGTTTGGAAGTTGGTACCAAGACCCAAAGGACAGAATGTGATTGAAACAAAATGGATCTACCGGAACAAGCTTGATGAAAAGGGCATCATCACAAAGAACAAAGCAAGACTAGTTGCACAAGGATACATGCAAGAAGAAGGATTGACTTTGATCAGATCTTCGCACCAGTAGCAAGACTTGAAGCCATCAGATTGTTTCTGGCTTATGCTGCTGCATATAAGGTTTTAAGGTTTCCAGATGGATGTAAAGTCAGCCTTTCTGAATGGAGACCTTAAAGAGAAGTATATGTAGCTCAGCCTCCAGGTTTTGTAGATCCTAACTTTCCTGATCATGTATATTATTTACATAAAGCCTTGTATGATCTCAAACAGGCACCCCGAGCCTGGTTTGAGACATTGTCTAAGTTTCTTCTTGAGAACAAATTTACAAGAGGAACAATAGACAAGACATTGTTTCTTAGGGAAGTTAAAGGCGAGATTTTGCTTGTGCAAATCTATGTCGACGATATTATTTTTGGCTCTACTGATGACAAACTTTGCAAAAGTTTTCTAACTTGATGCAAGGTAAGTTTGAAATGAGCAGCATGGGAGAGCTGAAATATTTCCTAGGACTCAGGTGCACCAATCTGAAGATGGAATCTTCATCTCTCAGACGAAGTTCACCAAAGAGCTTCTTAAAAATTTGGAATGGAGAGTGCAACCTCAATGAGGACTCCAATGGGCTCAAGCATGTCTCTGGAGAAGGATGAGAAAGGGAAACCTTTTGATGAAACCAAGTACAGAAGCATAATTGGGTCCTTGCTCTATCTCACTGCTACTACTAGGCCTGATATAATGTTTTCAACATGTGTTTGTGCCAGGTATCAGGTGAACTGTAAGGAATCTCATTATGCCGCTGCAAAGAGGATTTTGAGATACCTTAAGGCTACACCAAATCTCGGCTTATGGTACCCAAGAAGCAATGATTTTGAACTAATTGGTTTTCAGACGCTGATTTTGCAGGTAGCAAGATGACAGGAAGAGCACTTCGGGAACTTGCCAGTTATTAGGAAAAAGGCTCGTTTCCTGAGTAGCAAGAAGCAAAATTGCGTTGCAATATCGACTGCTGAATCAGAGTATATTCTCTGCTGGCAGTTGCTGCGCACCACTTTTGTGGATGAAAAATCAGCTTGAGGACTATAACTTAAAGTTCACAGAAATCCCCATGTTCTGTGACTCCTCAAGTGCTATTGCCATAGCAAATAATCCAGTCTCTCACAACAGAACGAAGCATATTGAGCTTCGCTACCACTTCATCCGGGAACATGTTGAGAGTAAGGACATAAATTTGTTATATGTTAATACTGACAAACAAATTGCAGATATTTTTTTACGAAGCCTCTGGACGAAACCAAATTCAATTTATTCAAAATGTAACTTGGAATGCTTAACAAGGAAACTTGAAGAAGGACTGTTGGCATTTCACGAATTTGCATGGAATTTCCCGTAAAAGTTGAGATTTTTTTTTTCAAGCAGATTACACGGGTTTTCATGGGTCCAATATTATTATTCTCAGATAGCTCCCGCGTGGAATCTTATTATTATTAAATGCGATTTAATCTTCATTCAGGTATGCGCCTCATTTCAATTATATATAATATATATAAATAAATCAAAGAAAAACGCGTGATTCCATGAAATCTTCCGTGAAACCCTTTCCGACCTTTCGTCTATCTCGCGCTTTCTCTGTTCTTCTTCCCCGACTTCGACGAGCTCAATGGCGCCCAAGGCTGGACTGCATTCAGGTGGAGAGCTTGTGCGAGGTGCATTTCAGACAGCTTCAGATGAGTTCCGAAATGTTATCTTAATGCTTGATGTCGCCGGGCTCAGCTTTGTCTTGGAGGAGCCGGCTAAAATCCTAGAACGGGACGTTCTTGAGTTCTTTCGCAATGCAAAAATCACCAGTCAAGGTAAGAAAATCAAGAGCTCAATCAGGTCTTGCAAAATCATCCTGAAGGCTAGTGGGATCAACAGACTGTTGAGGATGCCTGAAGTCGAAACAGAAGAATTGTTTGTTGAAGATATTTCAGAGCCAGGCGATTCTGTGGTATTCTTGATGAAGATCTCAAATCAGAAGGAAATTTATGAATGATGGAGGTAAGCTTCTGTGTGACATTATAGGAAAAGTCTTATTGTGTAAGGTAGGCTCTCATGACTACCTCTCTGAAGAAGCTTTCAAAATTCACTCTGCTATAATCTGTCAGAAACATTTTAATTTTGGTGAAGTAATTTTTGAGAGAAATTAAGAGAGAGTTTTCATGCTCCCAATTTTGGAAAAA